>OY804555.1:21321377-22521377 GCA_963680865.1 Spergularia marina
TGTTAGCTATAGTATCAACCAAAGACTGCTGAAGTTGTTCTAGACCTTGAGAAAGAGCCTCTTCTGCTTGTTGTGTTGAGTGTTGTAGACTGTATATTCCCATGAGTTGTTGTTCTGTTAAGGGGTCTAATTGCGCAATTAACATCTGTAACACATACAAAATTATATTCAAAACTTTTTACTCCACAAGGCATAGTAGTAATTAAGATCGTCCTACAACCATACACCAAACACGTGGAAATGTATGTTTTAAGGTTTTGAAGTGACTTTTCGAACATAGACTCTAAAAACTCACCTCAAAACCTTATATCTTCACCACGTCGTCATAAGACTCCTTTTTACTAACTTACTCCACAATGCATGCAGTATTTGGCCATATAATGTAACTTGTAATTTAAATAAGAGCGTCTAATTTTTTTACCATTGCACCAATAGTAATGCTAATCAGAAAATTAAAGAGTTTTAGTTAGTAGAATACCTTGATGAGTTCAGAGGGTCTAAACCCACCCATCCAAAGAAAACAGCGTTCAGCAGGAGTAGTCCACAATCCAGTGATGAGGTGGAAGATATCGGTCTTGGCCGCGACACCCTTAAGCCGGAAAATCTCGTCGTAATGGTTGATATAGCCGTCGACGATAATCCTAAGGTCACCATCTGATAAATGTGCTTGTATTGCTGTTCTAAGCTCTTGCATATGCCTCTGATCATCTTCTAGCCATCTTGCGTACTCCATGTCGAATATTGCAGCTCCTACAAATTAAACATCATTGTCATTAGTAATAATTAATGTGTCTACATTATTCCGAAACTTCACTTCAAATGGTCTTGCTTAGCTTAGAGAGAGTAGTTTTGCGAGTAGCTTTAAGGTCATGTTCTCTTTAAATTATAACGAATTAAGTAAAACTCGACTTTACTTAATTTACAAACCATATTATTCCCTACCACTAATTAATTTGTTAGTTTCTCGTTGTTTTTGGATAATATAGATCGTGAATTCGTGATATAGTCCAACAGTCACATACGAGAATCGAACATTCAATTTCAATTAGGAAATGACAATTTTAGAAATGCTAGATGAGTTTTTTTTTTTTTTTTTTTTTTTTTTTTACGTGAGCTATGTCTTGGTATGTAACACAAAGCTTTGAACTAATCTACAGCCAACTTGTGATGAAGCTTATAACATAAGCAAGTAGACAAATAAAAATATGATTGGGTCAATTTTGAAAACTTCATGTCACATTAGTCGACCGTAGAAAAATCTTATAAACAAATAAAGGGAATCCATAATAATAATTGACCAAATAATAATTAGTTGTTATAAGGGGGAAATTAAATTGATAGTTAGGTTGAGGGTCAAATCAATACAAATAAAAATACAAATAAAAACTTCCACCAGCATGACTAAGACATAGGTAGACAAGTTTCCAAGAAAAAATCCCAAAAAAATAAATCTTATTAATGTATGTATTATTCACCAAATTTAAAAATTAGTATAATGTTTGAACACTGTTTCTGCCACTTGTAAATAAATGTCCAAGTTCTTCTTAGTAGTATTCAGTTGACATGTCTATCTTATAGAGGCAAATTATCAATACATAAGTGTTAGTAATATATATATATATATATATATATATATATATATAACAAATTGTCCATCCACCAAACTATATAAAAAATGGAACACTCAACCTCAACAATCTCAAAATTTGGTGTAAATCTAAATGTACCAACCTTAGGATGTGCCGATATGTGTGTATAGCATCATTGGGTGATACTTAATTTCGATATGCGTTTTAAAATTTTTATTGTTTTTTTATAAAAGAAAGTATCAAAACTAAGTATCACTCGGTAACGCCTCACCGAATATTTTAAAGTACAATTCAAGTTAAGCATACATTTGCCACATTTAATATTACCTGAGCTAAGGTTTGCTGGAGCACCACCAGCTCCACCCATGAAAAATCCCTAACATTAAAAAAGGTGAAACATTTGATTTGTGTCATTTCCACACTAATAATGGAAATTTATTATTATATGTTCCACGAAAATGGAGGAAGTAATAATAAACTTTGAGGATGTGAAAAATACCTGAGCTCTAGCTCTTTGAAGGTCTTGCTCTAGTTGTGCTAGCCTAATCCTGCTTGTTTCTAGCTGCTGTACATATGCCTATATAATTTTACAAATAAAACGTAATAATAATAATTAGATAATCTAATGAACCGAACGTTAACAATTCAAAAGAGCGAATGCAATAATGTACGGGAAATGCCAATTAAGTAATTATTTGGATTGTATACCTTCTTCCTAAGTCGACTTTTCCTTGCTGCTTCTCTGTTTTGCGCCAAACGTCTAAGTGTCTAAGGAGCATAATAAATCGAGATTAAGAGCCAAAAGAAGTACTTAAAAAAATTCATTGCTTTAAATTACTAAGTTTTATTTATTTTTCAAAAAAAAAAAAACAAATCAGTCTTTTTTTTCTTCCAATTCTAGTACCTTGGCATCTAACACTTTTTCTGATTTAGGTCCAGGATGCCTCTGCAATGATATTAAAACAATAGGTTAAAAATCATGTAATTTAATTGATGTAAGCTCGTACTCCCTCCATTTCAATATATATGACGTTTTCAAGTTATGAGACACTTCTTTGACCTTCGATATCTCTCAAAATATAAGGGTAAAAATTATGAAATTATGATCTTGTGAAAGTATATTTCATAACGAATCCAATGGTATAACTTTTATAATTTTTTACAAGACATTTTTTTATAAAATTGGAAGTCAAAATTTGACTTGTAACTTGAAAACGTCATATATATTGGAATGGGGGGAGTAGTAAATAAATAATAGTACAAGACTAGTGGTAAAATTTTTTTGCAAAGTTACCAACTTTTTTTTAAGTTTCCCGCCATATTTTTCAATTTGTGTGTAGCATTTATTAGCAAAAGAGAAGCAATGATTGTGTGTACAGGCTTACAGAGTCAACAAGTTCATTTTGCTGAGTAATCATGAGGTAAGCAACTGGTTATTATTATTATTATTTTTACCAGGGTAAAAACAGTAAAAGATAATTCACATTTGTTGTATTGTGATAATTAGGGTAAAAATAATAAAGTAAGATCAGTTCAAAAGATTAAAACTTTGAGTTATAGGGCAGTAAAAAAAATGTAGGGAGTACTGTATAGTAATAAGGTGAACAGTAATTTTACTGTAAAGATTCTATCTTTTGCTTTTTCTTGTGGGGTGAAAGAAAGAAAAAAAAAACACATCATTTTCATGTCAGACATTTTATTCAGAAAATCCTCCAGAAGCATGAAAAAAAACAAGCCTTTGATCTCTCAAGTTGTTGGGATCTCTGTCCTTTTGTCTCTTCTTATAGAAGATTTTTGTTCTAATGAAAAACCCAGAAAAAAGATGTCACCTTTATTTCATGTACTACTGTGGGACAATAAATAATAAGAATCGAACCCGTGACTTCTCGATTCTAACGTAATTGTAGAAAAGAAGTTTAACGTAATTGTGCTACCTCTCGATTCTATAGTAAATCAAAGTTTTACAAGATGGTAAAAGTTAAAGAATTTTACCTTCTCAAGGGGCTGTTTGGGAGCAGAATTTTGCTGAGAAGCTGTAATTTTGGAGCCATCATTTGGCATCATATTTCCTGGCTGTTGTTGATAACTAACAGAATTTAATTGTTGGTCCAATGTTGATGATCCTTTTCTAATACTCATGGGAGACTCTGGCTCTAATAAATTATTATGTGTATCAGCTTGACTTGATGACAGTGTATTCACTGCTGATCCTGAATCATCATCACCATCATCACTGCTTTCTCTTTCCGATTTAGAACTTCCGGCCTCCTAAATACACAAAAATAAAGTCGTAATAAGGATTATATCGAAATTGAGTGCAAACTTTAGAGTTCAGACCTCCTAAATATCTAAATTGAGTATCATTTGATAACGCGTTATGCTATTTTCGGATAATAATGTAAGGACGTGACTTCCTTGAAGTGGGTATATGTTGAAAGGGTTATCCAAAAACACTAAGTAATGTAAGAAAGACTAAAGATCACTTTCATTTTCACATGGGAGTAAAATTTTCAAAGGAAGGTTCAGAAAGTTGTTGGATTTTTAAGACATTAATACCCAAAAAAATAAAGAGAAAGAGTTGGTCAAAGTAGAGAGAGAGAGAGAGAGGTACATACTCTTGGGGTGGTTTGTTGAACTCTCATTGGCCAAGAAGGGAACATCTCAAGAGTTGCAGCAGGTCTGGGAGCAAATAAAGCTGCACAGAATCACATAATAAAAAAGCAGCAATATCTTCAACAGAAAGATACAGAGAGAAGAAGAAGCAAAGAAATGTACTTTTGATATTAAATAAATTTGGACTATATCCAAGATTTTTCCTTTTGTCCTAATATAGTAACTTATGTGATGATGTTACAAGAAAACAAAAACCTAATCCCTTAATATTTGGGTACATATATTGATATCTTATGATATGTGTACAAATGTGTATAATATGTAGTTTTGATTTTATGTAAGCAGTTGTGAGGGAGTCAGTAAGAAGTGAAATGATCATATCATAAAAAGATGTCATGTTTTCCTAAGTAGTAACCCCACGCCATTCTGTTGTTTCTTCATGCATATGATTTCTGTGTTGGAAATAGAAAGTGCCCTTAATTTGTAGGGTTGTACCTTCTCTTTAAGACACATTCAAACCTCCTTTATTGTTTTATGGGGGGAGTTGTTACAAATTTAACGTCACGAGAAAACGAAAAATATTTCTTCCATTTTATTGGTTTTTTACATTTTATTCGAATATATGAAAAGAAAGCAGTTCAAATAAACGTGGAGTTGAAAGAAACCGATAAAGTAATAATCTTTTAAGGAAATAAACGAAACCTACGTTGTTTGGGCTGTTCATCATGACCAATCTTAACTCCTTGCAGAACAATAGCTTGTTCTAGTTCACCAAAATCAAACGAGGATCCTCCTTGGTTCCTGTGAAAGTTTCAAGACAAATCCCAAAAAAATATATAAAATAAAATTGTCATGTCACAAAAAAAATTGACCAAAATTAATAATGGAACTACTAGATTACAAGAATAGGCACATCATGTATGTCAATCATCAATCATTTGTAGACGTAATAGTAACAATAATCATTTTAAAAATCGAGAATGAGCTTAAGAGGGTGGTGTCGAAATTGAGTACCGAATTGGCGATTATTACTTACATGAAAGGATTAGCTGAGGGATGCATGACATGCTGATGATGATGAGGCACTGAAAATGGGATGTTGTGATGATTTGAAGGACCGGCTGACTGTGATAAACCTGTCTCTCCTAGCCTATGACTCGCCATGCATGCAACCAATAATTTTTCTTCAGACTTTTCACTAGCTATATCATCATCTAAATCTTCAACCTTACAACCAAAAAAAATGGAAGTAATATTAACCTTAGGAAAAAAAAAAACCTGTCTAGCTTAAAACTCAGCAAAATCGTCTTGTCGTAGTCTCGAAATGATTTGGGGTGGGAAAAAGATTATACGACGAAAGATAATCCAACAATTTAAAAAAAAGTTCATACCTTTGAGTATTCAGCTGAAGCTTGTAAGAGCCTTTAAGAAGAAATGGAGAACTTGCTTGTCAAACTGAATGAAGAAGAAGAAGAACAAGTAGAGGTCAAATGGTAAGACCAGACTTTTTCATGGATAAATTTGTGAAAAGTTTGAAACTTTTTTTTTTTATATTTTTGCTCTGTCTCACTTTGGTGTGAATATCCTTCTCTATGAAGAAAACCTGGAATAATCTTGGATGATTGTTCTATTATTTTTGTGAAAGGAAATAAAGGGTTTTAATGAGTATTTGTTGCTTTATTTATCAACTTCCTGAAGAATGCAAAGTAGAGTAATTATGAATATATCAGGTTTTTGAAAGAAGAAACTCTTATCTCATGGTACAGAAATCATGTCCTTTTGACAGGCCTGGGTCAGGCCCCCTCTTGTCTTTGGACTTTGGTTATGTGGGTTTGACAAGATAATTAAATATTAGGAAATGTTATAGAAGATTAGTTCATTGTTAATGTATTGTTTTGGACTTTGGAGGTATAGAACTCATTCAATTTTCTTATCAAGTAGCAGGTGGTCAGTGTAAATTGTTACGTAACTTTATTGTGGATTTTTTCGAAGGCATTTTGTCAGTATATTCAACACCGTAATAAGTTGACATACGTCTTACTACTTTTTAACTTATCATAATCAAGAGTTTTCTAAACGTTAGTTATCATCGTAGTTGGTTTATGGTTTAGGAGGGGAAATAATAAAGTTTATATATAATTTTATAAGATACAGTGGGGTCAATTAAGAGAGCCCACTAGAATCACTAGTTCACTATCTTCTGACTCCTACTCCACTTTCACCCTCTTAAACCACCAGTATTTTGTTATTGGTTCTTTTGAATGTCTCCTATAGAAATGCTAAGAAGAAAGAAAATGCAAAATGTTTGTTCAATTTTATTTAAATTAACAATTTCAATGAGATGAGAGATGAGACAAAAGTTTTGTTTGGTATAAAGGTGGTAAAAGGAGAAACCAAAAGACATGGCCCTTCTTAAAGCCCATTTTAAAGGTGTTGAATCTAATTTATACCTTAAATCAGATTTGCTTTTGCTTTTTTTTTTTTTTTTACCCTTATATTATGTAATAGGAAGTGGAGCTGAGGAGATCAGATGAGATAGTGGGTTAACATCTAAGATTATGTTGTTAGTTTGACTTAAAAATGGAGTGTCACATTGACCTAAATTCGTTGTTGATTACTCCATATGTTTTTGTCCAGGTGGAGTTCAGCTCAAATAGTTAGTTGTATTTGTAATTGCATTTTTCCTGTTATAATTAGTTTATGATCATTTCTTATTTCAACTATACATGTATACCGATACCTCAATTCTTCGCTTTTTTTTTTATCACATAACTTACGGCTCATGGCCCTTTTCTACGGTACAATTGGGTCGGATTTAAAAATTCATTTTCTAGTTGAATCATTTATGATTTCAAGTTTCTAACACTCTTTTTTTATTAATCCTTTTGATATGACTATAATTCTCATATATTTTCCTGAGCTAACCAATACTCTTACGGAGTATTTAATTTTGGTTATCTTCTAAATTTCTATCAACCAAAACATTATAGAAGACATCCACTTGAGTATAATTGAAAAACATTGGATTTAGAGAGGATTTAGTTGGCATTATCCCCTTTGTTGGGGGGTCAACATCCACTCCCTGTCATCACCTAAAACCATGCCATTAAGATTCCATTCTATTAATAGAAATTTCTTCCATTGTGGCCAAAATGTTTAAGAGGGTCCTTTTAAAAAAATTTGTGATAGCCTCTTTTTTTTACTTTCCTCATTCGATAGCTTATTCCTTCATTAGGTACTGAGTTGTTAACATTCTTTCAGGGTGTAGTTGGCCCATAATTTCTCTTCTCTTCTTCTCAAACACAAAAGCTCCTCTTACAAACAAATATCATTATTATTGTTAATTAAAAGGGTAGGTGAAATTTTGTGCATTTTTCTAGATTATTCGTACATGATCGAGAAGTAGATTGTATCAGTACAGTGATTACGAGAAAAATTATCTACAATTCAATTCAGATTTTTGTATGGCCTCTCATATAGTATTAATTGCTCGTTCGCGTAACGAAAGTAGACCCGTTAGTTGGACCTTCGAAAGGGAGGAGTTGCCACCAAATTAAATATTATATGTATATTGTGTTGTGCCATAAGCTAACTCTTTGTGTAGGTAACATATGCTTTCTACCAATTATTCTCTACAAAACCAATGAGTGGTCCCAAAAAAAAAGTCCCTGATTTTGGTGGACATACATTTTGTTCTATGCGTTAAGGGGTTAACCTTTAACATATTAATATGATTTTTAAGTCCATTTCAAAGAATATTATAATTTTCTTCAACTTCCCAAATGCGACTTAATAACTTGTTTTTCATGTGGAAAAGATTAGAAACTTCAGAGGGTAGGCAATCACAAGATTCCAAGCATGGATGCTGCTGTTCTATATATTCAAACTAATCCTACATACTTGCATGCATTGATTTTATTATAATTAGGTTGCTTGTTTGTCTATCTAAAGGCAATTGGTCCTAATCCATTATTATTATTTTGTTACTAGACTAAATTCTGTATCTTAGAGCCCATAAGTCCACATAGATTATGATCTTGTGCTTTTCTTTGATTTCCTTTTGCGCAACCTGGTTCACTTCAAATTCAAGCTATGTTACACGAATACACGTATATGAACTCTCTCTCGTTTTGATCAATATCAGTGAATTTACTTGATCTAACCTTAAACTAATAGAAGAGTCACTGATTAAAGCTTAAATGACCCGATTTCATGAATTAGTTTATAGAAATTATTTTATGTGCTCAGACTTGCCTTAAATAGCAACAAGAAGTTCTAAGTCAACAATTAAAGTCAAGTAACAAACTTTCTAATTGTGCAAACTCACCTTGATAAATTGGGAAAGGAGGAAAGATATGTCAAGATAACCAACAACACTTTAGACAATGTAGCGTGGGATCCTCTACTGAACATTTGTCTACTGGATAATCTATGATAAATAAGTGATAGCAAGTGTATTTTAATTAATTCATGCAAAACTCAAATCAACCAAGTAAAGGATATAATGACAAAGAATAAAGAACAAAGAACAACACTTCTAGTTTAGATGTTGTTGCTTGTTGTAATTAAAAATGGGTAATCATCCTGATGATTTCATTATCATTCCATTTGTTTTGAAAGTAATAATCAAACTGAAATGTGTTACTATAATGAACAATAATCTGATTAAGTAATACTCCCTTTTAAGTAGTCTATTATGACTCTATCAGTACATACAATAAAAGATACTTTACGACTTTAAGTACATCCGATTCATAAACTTGTAGTAGATACGTCGTTTATGGACGTGAAACTTAAGTTTCACCAAGTTCAAACTCAATATATCAAACACATGTGGAGAATAGTCAGATGAACTAAGCAAAACGTGATTAAAGGAGTTGGGGAGAACATATAGAGATATCCTGTCATATGATATAATAGTCATATGATCTCAAATAATATCCTGTCATGCATAGAAATGTACTCGCGCGACATGTTAGTTCAATGACTTAGGTCCTGTTTGGTAGGATGTAATAAAAGTACTATTCAAATTAGTTCAGAATCATTCATATCAGATCAGAGTCATTCAAATCAAACCAGTTCAAAAATGTTCAAATAAATATCAATGTGTTTGGTCCATAATTGATGCTAATTCGTTGAAATTCAATCAAATTTTCAACAAATTCAGATCAGATCAGTCAAGAGTCATTCAAATCGGATCTTATCAGAGTGATTCAAATCAATTCAGAAAGATACAGTCCTATCAAATAAGACCTTAATTAATTAGAACGGGTGTGTCATTCGCCGCCCCCATTTATCAATATGTAGAAAAGAAACCATGCCCATACGAGTATACGACATATAAATAAACTAGATCAAATCAGGAAAAGTTTCAAATTTTCATGGGTCTGCGATGTTCTTAATCTGGCCAATGAAACCAAAGATTAGAGACAATATTTCTCAATTTGGACGGTGGAAGTCCAAAATTCAAGCACTAAACAACTAAAGGGCTAATCCTTTTTGTTGGTCGGGAGCATTTCCTTTCAATTTCATTGCTTTTGTTATCAAGGTGGATAAAGAAAAGGACACCCCCTCACAAAAAAAAAAAAAAGGATGGTAATCATTGACTAATCACCAATTTTATCCTACTCTAGGTATTGCTTTTCAAGGCCTCCAAAAAGTTTGTTCATTATTTTGATTATGTTCTTATTTTGATTTTTCAAGTCGACGACGCGTTAAGTTATCGTGTTTTAAGGTGATTATGACGTTTATTGATATTAACCGGGTGTCTAGAAAGGTCCACTACCGACCGGGATAGAGACTAAATTGGTTAATATGTGTTCATGAATGGGCTTATGGGATAACCCAATTTCAGTAAAGATAATACTCCGTAGACAACTTCACTTGGAAACACCTATTTTACCAAAGATGATGTATTGCCAGTTCCTGAGTATTTAAATAACCAACAAGTTACATGTATCATGTATGCTATATGTGGTTAGGAACTTAACATGCCTGGAGTTTGTCCCGAATTCAAATCCTCATACCCCCACCCCGCAGCATTAGCTACTACTTTAGTCCTTTGTACCAAAAAAATCATGTATGCTATTTAGGCGAGCACGAAGAAAACATAGCCATCATACACCATGCATGTTTGCATCAAAAATTTTAAGTAGTCTGCCTGCACACGTACAACCATACAGGGGTAAGGATGCAACCGATGCATAGATCGGACATTCGGACCCCAAATGGGGGCAAGTTCATCAGGACACCAGAAAGCTAAAGCCTGTTGAACGTAGCTAGCTAAACCAAACTGTTACCAGCAAATGACTCAAGAGTATCGCAAGACCAACGAACTCTAAAATTTAGCAGGCAATCATTTCCAGCACCATATTTCATGACCCAGAAGTCAGAACATTGTTTCAGACATTCACTTCAGCACCATTCCCAACTATTTATAACCAACCAGGAGGTTTAAACACGGGGCAAAGCCATCCTTGGTCGTACCTGAATGAAAAGAGAGCACCTCCAGGTATATCGTTGCCTGAGTTGATAACCCAACCGCTGAAGATATTAATGATCTGATGGCGAAGAAGGCAATACCTGAAAAGGAAGAAACTTAACAGCTACAGATAAACTGTGACAAACTTCGCTGCTCCAAGTAATTACAAATAAGGAGCGTTTCTCACTTCCTTGGGTCATTTCCCTTGCACTCTGGAACAGAACTTGGGATCAATGTTAACAGTAGCGTCAATGCAGATTCAGCATGCAGTCATACAGACATTATCGAATACTACCAACAATATCCATTTAATAGGCTTTTAAGCCATAAGGAGTGTTTCTCACTTCAAGCACTCCATCATTTCAACTGCCACTTGCTAGACCATGGTTGTCGACAAGCCTTCCCCTGCTTACAGACTGCACCTCCCAGCTCTCACAGATGCACATTGCTCCCTGCATGTACTCCGCCCTCCCCCCCCCCCCCCCCCTCAGAAGGTGTTTCAAAAGACCACAAACTGCTAGTGTATTAAGTTTCACCAATGTCTTACATGGTAACATCCCGAGCAGATAAACTACATACATAACCTTGGCAAAAGTACAGAAGCAGTTGAAGAGGCAAAAGCTCGAGTCTAGAGACTCTTTAAACGCATGTATATTTAAGAAACCGAAAAAATGTTCCCACCAAAAAGTAACAGAGTTTGAATCTTCATTTGGCAAGGAATAAGCATGGATGAGTGATGTAGAAAAGAAGGCAGGCACAAGGGCAATCTACCAAGCTTGATTAGCAGCACAGCTTCAAAAAGCTAAAACTTCCACATAAAGACATTAAAACAAAAGACATATCGAAAGGAGAATTGAGAAGTACAAAGAGTTGCCAGACTATAGTGCATGCTGAACTCTACCCAGCAAAAATGAGAGCCTTATCCATTCCAATCACACAAGTTAGGTGCTCAAACAGCTCAAACCTCAAAACGATGGATAAGGTAAAACAGCCTACACCGACGTGTGAAAATTGAGAGTTTCTACGAAAAGAATAGTAGTTCTACTCGTATACAAAACGCACATCCACGTGCATGTACTGCCGCATTAGCCGAACCATAGAGGAAGTAAAATTTGCCAATATCCGGTACTCGTGCGTTTTGGCATGAGAAACTGTACCATGAATGATCAACTTCTTCAGGTTGGGGCACTTTTCTAGTAAAGTCTCTATGAATGGATAAAATGCTTCATGAATAGCTGTCCATCCAACTTCCAGCACAGCTAAATTGTGCATTTTATAAGAACCATACTCAATAAAATGAAGCGAGAGATCCTTCAGGTCACAAATAAATGAAAGACTGCTTAAATAGGGGAAGCTTTTAGCAACAGCTTGCAAATCTACAGCCTCGTCATATTCTTCAAATGCCACATCCCAAAGACGGAGAACTTTCAAATTGGACAATCTAATCATATTGAAGAACCTGTACCAGCTAAATGTGAAGTTGCTGATGTCAACTTCTTCAAGATTCTCAACTTCCCCTAAATCAAGGTTTATAACACTAACATCATCGAATTTAAAATGCTTCAGTCTCCCCTTTCCAATGAGATCAAATTGCTCCATGGCACAATCTTTAAAGTGCAAAACTTCAAGAGAGTCAGCCTCCAAAATGAACTTATCCAAACTAATTGCTTCAACATATATGGTCTTCAATGTTGAGCTGTTCAACTCTACAGTAATAACTTGAACATCTGACACGGAAACCTCCAGATTAATGAGGGATAAAGTCTCTATCTTTGGGCAAGCAGTTAGGAGAAGATTCAAATCCAGTGCCGAAATGCTTACATAATTCAGGGAAAGCGATGTAAGACAAGGAAACCTCTGGTAATTAGGCTCTACTCCCATGATCGTGTTATGAGCGACAACCAACTTCTCCAGCTTACGTCTTCCACAGATATCAAGAATGCTAATGTCAGGGTTAGTCCGAATATTGTAATACAAGCTCTTAAGACTTTCCCTGGTATGCACAAGCCAAGCAGTTACCGTTGAAGCAGAGAATTCGTCAACATCATCCATTAATAGTGTCAGACCTTGTAAGCCATTAGTTTGGAAGATTGTTAATGTAATTAAGATCTCAATCTGGCTTGTCAACAAATCGCGGTATACAGACGAATCATTGAAGTTAAATGTGAGAGAATGGAGATGATTGCGAAACGCATCCCTCCATTTACGGCATGTGGCAGCAGCAAGCACCACATCCCTAGCAACCCCGAGACGGGAGAGTATGTTCCCAACTACTTCAACAGGAAGATTCTCCATCATTACTGTATAACTTCTCCACAATCAATTAACCCCAAAATCACCAGCAGCAGAATTTGGGGGTGACTTCTTCAATACTCAACAAAAAGATTCACATCTCTATAACATATCCATCTCCAAAAATGTGACCAATCAAATCACACACTAATTCTTCAACAAAATGATCAACACACACAACCTCAAAAATCATGCCCAATTCCTTCAAATTAGATCAATCTAGCACTTCCCACAATAAATGATCATCCAAATTCATAAAGATCCAAACTTTGATCAATGATACGCATCAGAACATAAAATCAACAAAGTGGGTATTCATAAAAACTAACAAATTCCCAACATAGTATGATCAAATTGACAAACTCTTATAACATACACCAAAAAAACCCCAATTCTGGAAATCTGATCAAGAATCGGAAAAATTGAGACGTACCCAATTGACAAAAGCGCCAGAAAAGATGACCCAGTTGAAGAATTGGCCCAGAAACAGATTGAATTTATCAAAATTAAAGCCTAAAACAGCACAAATATTGATGAAATTGTATTGTTGAAGCCTTGGAGTTTAATTATAATGTGGGAGGAGAGAGAGAGAGAGGAGAGTCAAGCGGAAAAGGCTACCCTGATCGAAGAAGGCGTAAGTGTGGGAGAGAGACTCGCCAGCCTTTCGAAAATGCGGCGGACCATTATTCCCATAATCCCATTTTATTTCATCATTTATTGTCCCTTGTTGAGAATTGACCAATTCATCGAAATTCAATTTTCATGAATACGGTTTAAAATTTACGTGGTATCCTTTCGTATACAGTATGTTTAAGATTAGCGTTTTTGTATTTGGGGTACCCAAATTCATTGACATCGTTATAACACAAATCGTGCTCATTCTCCGATATTCCTTTTTCGGGTCAAAGAAAGTCAGAAACCTCCACATAAATAGAGTCGGATGATATCAGACATGGGAATCAAAAGGAATGCAAATTGGTAGGTGCATGTAGGAATGATCAAAACGAAAACACTTGTCGTGTAGCTTTAGTCATGTTAAACGTTCGAGCAATAAGGTAGCACACCTATTAGCTCATCTTGACCCGATTGACTACTCGACTAGAATATGGGTTGAGAGTGGGGCACCAAGTGTACTTGGTGTTGTGGCTTCGGATTTCATATCCGCGGTCACTAGAGTTTTTATTGCAATGTTATTCTTTGTTTAAAAAAAACACTTGTTATTCTAATACTTCTTAAGAACGCAACGATCAGGTCCACAATAGATGTTCGAGACTATAAGGAAAGTCGATAGAGAGATGGTGAAGGAAGCACATGGATTAGCTACACAATATACATACTAGGAGGTCTATTTTGAAGTAATTTGGTGTTTAGTGTGTTTTTATGTTGTAAAAAAAAAAACATGGTAGATTACACAGAATAATCAATTTATCAAAACCTCCAATCCCTAATTTTTTTTAAAAGGGGGGGGGGGGAGATTTAGGTAAATTTGATGTGTTGTAAACTAGGACCAATATGAAGTGACCAATGCTTATATCATGCTCCCTTGAGCGAACATAGATAGCATAGTGGTCGTCCTCATAATAGAGGAGTAGAGACTACACTTAAATAGATTTAAATTTATTTAAGTGTGGTCTCACCTCCTCTATTGCAAGGAGGACCACCATGCTCCTTGTGATCCCGAGATCATGGTATAATTTGCAATATGAAGCGACGCTTAATTCATAACAGGGGTATTTTAGGAAAGTTTCAAAGTTAACGATGGTCGACAAATACTCCATAGCTCAACCAGACAAACGTGGTGGCCGGGTCAGAGATGATTAATTGATTATGGGCAAAAGTTGTTGGATGTAGGAATGATCAAAATAAAACACCCAATTAAAGATCATAATCTAAATGACTTAATAACGAGCAATGCAAATACCGACTTAATAGGCATTGCTTTCATCTTGCTTGTCTACAATAAAAGGTGTTTACGAGTACGAACTAGAGTCAGCCAATTGGACCGAATGCATCCGCAACGCGAGAGCTGAGTCTAAAAAAAAAAAAAAAAAAGGAATTCAAGTTGTCTCATTTGATGACAGCATCTCACACAATATTTCGTGAATAAGTTTTTTTTGTCGTATCCGACATTAAGAATTTATTTCGAGTACTAAACCGTGGATAAGTCGAATCATACAGAGCCTCACTCGGCCAACCGGACAAGATGAATACGAACTAGAGTCGGCCAATTGGACCGAATGCATCCGCAACGCGAGAGCTGAGTCTTAAGATTGCCGAACACTCTTCTGCTGCAACCTGCCAACTGGTATCTTCCTCAAACCCAGATTCAGCAAACAGTCAAGTGTAGAAATGCCAAAGATCCCAGATTTGTTGCTATTAATAGTAACTTTGATTAATTTCTGGGTTCATCCAACATCTTCATCTGAATCTTCACTTAATCATTTCTACAATGTCGGCGATCAAATCCCTCTTTTTGCCAACAAAGTTGGGCCCTTAAACAATCCCAGGTACCCTCCTAAAATCCCCCCCCCCCCCTTTTATTTAATTGTTGATTTATTTTTGACTGTTTTTTCAGCTACAAATTTCGGGTTGTTTAATTTGGTGGTATTGGGTTTATTGTCCCATTTCTGAGTAACCTTTTAGCTTGTTGGTGGTGTTACAAATGTTGTAGTTTGAATAAGTTATGGTATGACGTCTTAGATTACGATTACGATTCATGTTAGTCGACCCCAAATCATTTTGAGATCATTTTTTTTAATTGTTGTTGGTATTGTTAATGATTGGACTGCTCATTTGGGGTTTTAGAGTAATTCATATTGGTGGGAATTGCTCAAGTGCTATATTTTGATAGCATTGATTGACTCGAATTTTAGATGAAGTTGCTTGAATTTGCATGTATAGTGTTTGACAGTGGTAAAGGTAAACCCAATTTGATGATTTATTTGTTCTACATTGTATTTGATAGCTACATTTATAGTTCAATCTATATGATTTTATGCCAAATCTTTTGTAATTACATCTACTTGGAAGCCTGAACGTTGGAGTAGAGTGAATGTTAGACTTTGCTTTTGGGGCCTATATGTACGTTTTCGTGGTTGCAGCATCATATTTTTATTTTTTTAGGTATGTGGACTTCATCCATTCTGATTATATAATTATATACAGGTTCACATGGTTTAAAAGAAATCTGATGAGAATTTGTTTCCTTTTGCAGCGAGACGTACGAATACTATGACTTGCCGTTCTGCCTTCCAGGTTAGCTAGTGGTCTTACAGCTAGATATACTCCCTATGTTTCATTGGACTTTTTTGCATTTGGTTTGAATATGTGAGAGGAACTCAAACGAAACGTAAAGATCTGAAAGAAACAGAGGGTGTAGATCAAGTTTCTATAGAAGATGGAATCGACATTCATTAGCTACTAAATGTGTATGCGTTTTCATTATCGCGAATCATAATCGTTTCACTAGAAGTCAGCTGATTCATATCTTATGGTCATGGGAACTTGGGAGTTTTAATCAAATGTCCAGAGTGTCCTGCCACTGTTTAATCAAATGCCCAGAGTGTTTTCTGGCACTGTCAACAGTTTTGTAGAAGGGTGGCCTGATTAAGAAGAGAAATACATGTGTGTAGGAAACTAACATCCATATAGGCTAGAGTCTAATGAGCATCAAAGAAGTCGTGTGACTGGAACCCAAGGATTTAGTGGAATGAAGAGGCTGTATGATTAATTGATACAACCGAAATTTTAGCTTTGGGGTATGAAGTAGTTAATGATACATGTGATCCTTCTTATGATCAGGGATGATTATCTGATACCTTATGTTTGTACTCTTGTTACACTACTTTCCATATATGTTTCATACCTTTGGTTCTGTGGAGATTCAGTCCGTGTGATCTGCTCCTTGTGCTTGAGGTGTGTCACTTCAGTTCAAACCTATGTGATTCTAGAGCTTCTGTTGTTTAGAACAATAATACCTTACGAGATTCCTACGTTTGGCCACATAGTTCACACTTCAGATGATTAGCTGTCTGGCTTTGTAAGCCTGTAATCCTATGTACTGGTTACAATGAATTGACTGATAGAGCTTTACTGTTTCTATTCCCAGACCAATTGATCAGAAAGAAGGAATCACTGGGGGAAGTTCTCAATGGTGACCGTTTAACAAACACTCGCTATGACATAAAATTCCAGGTGATAGAAGATGCAAAGATACTCTGCAAAAAGATGCTTACTCGAGAAGAAGTTAATAAATTCCGTGATGCCATTCGAAGAGATTTTTACTTTCAGATGCAATATGATGATCTTCCTTTCTGGGGATTTATTGGGAAGAATGAAGGAGAGAAATTAAGCAGTTATGGGAAAGGGCCAAGATCATATCTTTTCACTCATGTACAGTTCAATTTTTTATATAACGGCAATCATATTGTAGAAGTTCATGCTTTCAGTGACCCCAATTATGTTGTCGACATAACAGAAGATGGTGAAATTGATGTTCAGTTTACTTACTCTGCCATTTGGAATGCCTCTTCCGCCAATTTTGTAACCAGAAAGAGTAGATATTCAAGGGCTTCTCTACTTCCACCAGTTCAGCAACTTCACTGGTTTTCTCTTATCAGTTCAGCTGTCATCTTTATGCTTTCCATGGCCTTGGTCATCATGCTGTATTGGTGGAACATCAAAAGTGATTTGAAAAAGTAATCATCATTTACATTTGTTATTGCGCTCTTGTTTGAAGCTACTTGAAATTCCAGTCACAATTGGGGTTCTTTTCTGGGTCATCTGTTAATCATTTTTGCGATTTAGGTATTCTACTGGAGATGAAGATGATAACGAGGTTGGATGGACTTGCATTGATGGTGATATTTTCAGATGTCCGACTTATCTGTCTCTCTTTTGTGCTGTGATTGGATGTGGCACCCAAATTTTTCTCGTGTAAGGCAATTTGGACCTTGTCAATAGCTGTCACACATCTCAATTCTAGATTTATTCTATAACTTAGCATGCTTAATAGTCACTCAGACCATTGGCTCTGATGTTCATGTGTTCTTGAGGCTTCATGGCAAAGCGTGCAAGTTTCTTGGACTTCAATTCTCACTTTTGAAGAGACTTCTTTACTTGGGATGGTTTAGAGTATTTAGACCCCTTGACATTTAGTTGAATATTGCTATTTTGGGCATGGGTTTTAGGTGGTATCACAACTTATCATTCAGACTATTTGGAAGGTTTCACGTCTTGCCACTTGGCTTTGTTTAAGGTTTAGTGAAGAATAGTAGAGTTTTTGTTGTTCAATTTCAAGTCATAACTTAATTAGTGGTCACTCATTCATTGTTGACCTTTCTGTAACTTGGTATCATTTAATATTGACCTGCGATTTACAGTTGCAACAAATTGACTATATGAGATAGATGTCTAGGTTATTGCGCTTTTAGGTTGTCGACTTACTATTACACTGAAGTCTGAAACCATCTCTTTAAAGGCTTGATGCTATTTCGTCTCCATTACTTACATTTTAGCCTTATCATTCGTCACCCGCCAGCCCACTCTTAGAGAAAGGACCTCACTTAGCATTGGAAGAAAAATTCTGGCTTCCTATATCTTCCAATTAATTAAAAATGGAGAAAAGTGTTCAAATAATCTGCTTGTTACACTATCTTGTCTATTTAAGGCTGTCTGTAGCAAATTCTTTCTTATTGGAAGTATGGTCTGTTGGAAACTTGCTGATCCTGTCTGAACTTTTCTCTTGATTTGTTTCAGGGTTTGCTTCATGTTTGTATTGATATCTCTCAATATTACTGAACCTTATAGTCGTGGGACATTATGGACATTTATTATCGTGATGTACACTTTATCATCCACAGTTGCTGGATATGCAGCTGTTTCACTCCATTGCCAGTTTGCTGAAAATGGATGGGTAAAGCATCTTCATCTGGATTGTTTTAGGCAAATTCACTAGTCCTTTTCCCTGTCTTTGATATTTCTCTTTCTATATGTCCACCAGCACCAACGCATTTATGATTCTTTTTTATCTTCCCTAAAGTGAGAAACTTTGAACCATGCAGGAAAGAAGTGTGCTCCTGACTGGGATTGTTTTTCTGGCCCCAGTGTTACTTGTATGGTCTATCGTCAATGCAGTGGCCATATTGTATGGAGCCACAGCTGCCCTTCCTTTTGGGACTATTTTTTTGCTGTTTCTCGTCTATACATTTTTCACAATCCCACTGCTTGCACTTGGAGGTATTATTGGGCATCGGTACTGTTGCGGAAAACCTTTGCCTTCCCCTAAGAGATTTTTGAGGGAGATTCCGCCTTTAGCTTGGTATAGGAAAACTCAGTGTCAGGTGCTTCTGGGTGGCCTCTTACCTTTCAGTGGAGTCCTTGTGGAGTTACATCTCTTCTATGCCAGCTTGTGGAGCTATAAACTATTCACACAACAGGGTGTTCTGTTTGTCACCTACTTAATACTCATCTGTCTTACTACAGTTTTGAGTGTTGTCTTGACATACATTCAACTCTCTGGGGAAGATCCTCGATGGTGGTGGAGGTATGCCATATCTATTTCTTTAGCTGTTCTCTCTCGTGAACTGAGTTATCCGAATGGGCGTATATCATTTTCCTCATTACTTAAGCATCTTGCAGAAGGGGTAATCCCCTTCTCTTTCGTGCTTATAACTGATAATATATCTCATGACTACTTGCTGCAGATCAGTGTTCCGTGGTGGATCAACAGCTATATTCATGTTCGTGTATTGTATATATTTCTATACCAGATCACATATGAGTGGTCTGATGCAGCTGATCTACTTTCTAGGCTACAATGCCTGCATTTGTTATGCATTCTTCCTGATGCTTGGGGCCATTAGTTTTGGTGCTTCTTCAGTGTTCGTTTCTCGCATTTATTATGCTGTTAAGAGCGAATGAATATTTTTCTTGTCAAAATGTACATATCCAACCTTCAGTAAGCAACCTATTTTACAGAAGTCAAGAACCCATGTCAATGCTTCACAAATGCCGTCAATTACGTCGGCTATAGCCCATTCTTTGTTCAAAAGTAAGTTACCTTCTGTTTTTTTCTCTATTTGGCCACCAAGTTTTTCTTTCATGCTATAAGTTCAATTTTTCGTTTTGCATTGAATTAGAGCTGCTCTTGTGATATTGTGTTCAATTGTTCTTGCTTATATTTTTTTTTTCTTTTTGTTTGTGTGATGTTATGTCTACACACTGTTTGATTAGGTTACCTTAATACCTTGTTAATGGGCAGTTCTTTGTTCATTATCTTGAATTCTTGACTTGAAATAGAGGTTGGCTTGTCTGATTTTCCTTTCCTTGCTGAAAATGCCTAAATTGAGTTGATAATGTCGCTGCGCTTACTTTAGGCGTCTACTACTGCGGAGTATTGATAGGAATTTGACTTGAGATTTTAGTAGAGATAAAGGACATGGAGGGATTTTAGGAGGGGAGGTTCAGGGAAAAGAGGTGATTGGAATGTATTGTCAAGTTGTGTGGAAATTGGTTTTCAGGTGATAGAGAAGGATATGTGTGGCCTTTTGGGAAGTGTTCGGTTCTGAGTTCTGACCAAGGACTGGTGGGAGGAGTATGAGTGAGGAAACTTAAGGACAGAGTTTCATGTTGGTGAAAGTTAAGTCAAGTGCTACATTCCCATCGAGACTTGACTTTCCTTCTTTTTGTGGATCGATTTATCATGATAGTCCTAGAGCTTGATTAGCGCTTTTTTGTATATGGGCGTCAACCCTTTAGGTGTTTTTTTGTATATGGGTCATGGGAGTCACCCCTTTGGTGTCCTTTTGAATTTATTTAAATCCTATCTTACTTATCAAAAAAAGTTATAGAGTTGAAATCTCGTGTTGGCTTCCAAGAACAACCTCTTTACTTCCGGAAACAAACTCTATGTTTTCAACATGGGGTTGAGGCTGCATATATTCGCTCATCCCCCACTCGCCGTAGGGAGGAGCTTGTAGTTAGGTAGGCACTGGTATTGACGTTATTGTAGCGTTGTCGTAATGGGATGACTGATGAAGTTGTTAGTAAGTGAAAACAGTATTTGAGGGAGGGGGTGTAGTAGGTGCATGACAGCTAGTGAACTACGCAAAGTAATGGGATCTAGAGCCTATGTTTCAGTAATCAACACAAACGTTATCAAGTTGCATTTTCCACTTTTGACAGGAGAAGAAAATCAAATCCAAAACACAGTTGAGAATCAGTCATATGCATTATATGTATTTGAGTTGAAGAGAAAATACAGAGAGATCAATGATCCATTTTAATCACTAATACAAGAACTAAACTTTGGCAAACATGTAATCTGAATACAAGCCTTTCTTTAGATAAGATTTTAGAACCAACGGGGTGGTTTGGGGACAGAAGACCGAGTAACTGGCGATGGAATGTAGACAAGAGATTTGTAAGACGGAGGAGGAGATGGGCTGGTGGCAGGAGGTTGGTAGGCTGGAGATGGTGCAGGAGAACTAACAGGAGAATTGCCGTCTGGTGGTGGAGGCTGAGGTGGAGAGTTCTGACCAGGATTTCCATGAACTGGTGAGTTTGGAGCATACCAAGGCTTCCTATATGGTGGAATGTATTTGGGCTTTTTGTGCCCCGGTATTGGAGTGTATTCTGGCTTCTTGTGTACTGGTGCTGGATAGTGGAAGGGCTTTCTATACCTTGGCCTTGATCCATACATGGGCTTCTTGGAATTTGGTGGTGAACTGTTCACCGGCTTTTGATGAGATACTGGGGTCCTGTTGATTGGTGTTGTGGCATGCCTTGGTGACGGAGTGTAAGGGTTGCCATGTTCCATTTGCGGACTATGTTCAGGATTAACTTGATCTTCAGGTACATCGTACTTTGGTTCAGAACTGTAACCATAGTACTCATTGCCCAAAGATACAACTGCCAAGGAGAAAAGGAGTAAAGACATGAAACAATAATATGAAGGAGCCATGCTGGATATCTATCTGAGGTCAAATTTGGGACTTTAGAAGAAGGTTGTGTTGAAGAAAGAGAAGAGGCTCTCCGTTATGGCTTTAATAGATGTCTCTCGTGCGCTTCTTCGATAAAACTAGATTTACTGTTCAGAATTTTTCTCAGTACTTTTTTTTCGCTAGCAATACTTGTTACGTGATAGGTGAGAGTGAAGGCAACAGCACCAAGGCTGTGGATTCACACCCCTGTAATGAGGCAACATATATTAACTCAGCGGTCCCGACATTTTGGTACCATGACAAAGGGCATTTCGTGCATTTTCTCCGGAAGCTCTCTAATCTTATTGTTTTTTCTTTGTTGTAGTGCTAAATTGTAGGCCATCATATTGGTTCTACTGATTTGTGTAAACCCTAAATGACCTGGCTTCACTCATATGCTGGGCAATTTCTGTTACATTAAAAAAAAAACGTCCACAACTTGAATTTCTGTTTGTTCAGTGTGATTTTCCTGTCAGCTTAGACTTGATTAAGTGGTGCATGTGTGAATGTCAAAAGGAAGTTTTTATGCCCTCTTTCTTGAAGGTTGGCGGGTAAGGCGAGCAGTGGGTAATGAATAGTGATTATTCCGTTCTTGAATGTGCCATGACATATTGACATCATCATCTTTACAGGACATTATAGTAGCAGACGAGACCATGTACTGATTCAAAAGACCCCCCTGAATAAATGTTTAAAGTTTCTGTTTTGAGGATATTACGATGCTCAATGTGATTTAAGCAACTACTGAATCTTTTGCAGGGTGAGAAGCGAAACATGAGGGCCATACAAGAGAAGTGGAAGCCTGGAACTTAGGTTGGGGAACATCTTGTTCAATATATTTTGTTCATTGAAGAAGTTAATTAAGGAGGGCTAATGATCCGAATTCAGATTTCATGCATCATCGGTGTTGTTTAGTTTTATACAGCTGAACAAACCCACCATAACTACCGCTGCAGACTGAGTTAGACGAGATCCTACTGCCCATCATCTATATCGTTCTTGATTATCTCCTCTTGCAATTTTGACATATGCCCTGGAGTCCGGCCGTCAGAACCGATACTACATATAGGTTGTTAGTTTGTTACTGCTTCATTGTGGTGCGGCCTGCATCGGGTTAATTTGCCCTAGCTTTAGTTTTGGTCGATAATTATGAGCTTTGAACTGAAAATAGAACTCAGTTTGATGGGAAGCTGACCATCGAAATTCGAAATGTTAATTGTAAGAGTTTGTTCGTTGTTTTGTGTAGTGTAGTACAGTTTCTTTATTCTTGAACAATTTTGGAGTGAACAAAGTTCTTCGAAGTGTTGAACTGTTGAACCTATAAACCTAGCGAATTTGCAATCGACAATAAAATTCACATTGCTTATATACGACTATGCTTTACTTACAACGTCTTGTCTATCTCCAAAACCATAAAGTTGAGTTGGATAGATGTCCAATTTGCACTCTGTAGTGATCTACACTCGACTTATAGGTAATTCTATAATGGCTATCTTGTTCCACATAAGTCAAGCTTATGTTAAGAGTTCCACGGTACCATGTGCGTTGTGTCTCGTGCTTATTATAGTATGGACTTACGTTTACGAGAGTCTTTAAGTTTCTCTAATAATACGTCTAAATGGACACATTGTCGGTAGTGTCAGTCAAATATTTCCATGCATCAACACCAAACACAGACGCATTATTCGTCACAAAGTATCCATGCTATTCAGCTCAAACACCCTATAATCAAAACTTTGTCTAAATCAAACGATCTCCCAATCTCGTCCTTCTTTTATGACCCATTTAACTACCACCACGTGTTTTATCCGTCTCGTATCCATCTCAATACTACCTCTAGCCCGCTAAAATAAGTAGTAATAACCCGAACCCTAAAAAGTTCGCAAACCCAACCCGACCCGACTGGAATAAATTGAACAAAGTTACGAGCACAAGCCCAAAATGAAAGAGAGAAAAGCCCATGAAAAGAAGAGATTAGGGTTTTAAGAGTTATAAAAACTCCGCCACCAAATTGCATATATCTTTCTTCATTGCGCAGCAGCTGCCCAAAAACCCTAAGACCCCTTTTCTCTCTCCTGGTACACACTCTCTCTCCCTCCATTAGCGGCTACTCATCAAGTTTATATATTCATGTGATTGAATCTTCATTTAGAAGTTTAATCTGATCTGGGTTTCTTTTGTTGTTGTTGTTTTGTTTCTTGTAGGTTTCGGGTTAATTCTTCACCATGAGGTAAATTTTCTAAATCTATTTGGATTGATTTGATGTGGGTATATTATGAAATGGTGAAAGTTTGTTGGGTTTGTTGTATTTTTTGTTGATGTGTTTTTATTTTTCTGGGAATTTGAAGTTTGATTTGCTGTAATAATCATGTTATTTTAGTTTTAAGATGCATAAAGTTATCATCTTTTGTTTTGATTTAGATGTAAAATTATGTTTTAATTGAAATACGAACCCTAGATTTTGTTGTTAGGATTGTTGGGTTTGATTTGGAGTTGTAATTTGATTAAGAGTTACATTTTCAGACTTGTTTTGTTAATTAAATTAGTTTGTGGTTATAAATTACTTTGATCTGGAAAAAGTTGGTGTCTTTAATTGTCAGAGACCCGGAAAACCTGATTTTGCAATTGCGTATGATATACTCTTTGTCGCCGTTTTAATGTCTGTGTAATGTTAGTATTCATCACTGAAATAGTGTCATGTTGTTTGTTGGATGTTGATACGAGGATGCGGTTTATCCACAGTTTTTGGAACTGTATGTTTGTGATTAGAATGTTTTTGTACGTCTTAGAGATTGTTGTTGGGACATTGATGAATCTTAAGGTTCATTGAAGTTATCAATGGTGAATTGCATGTCGTGATTACTTGTCGGTTTGTGGTTAGATGTAGTTCCATTTGGCATTCTTACATTTGATTGAGTTGAGAGACTTGTTTGAGGCGAAAGTTTGTCAGTTGAAATATGAGTACGGGCGATTGGTTTTGATAATATTATTCGTATTGCAGTAAATTGCAGAATGATTCCGTCAGAGAGGCTGTCTCCAGCATCACGACTGCTGCTGCGGAGAAGAACAGGAAGTTTGTTGAGACTATTGAACTTCAGATTGGTCTGAAGAACTACGACCCCCAAAAGGACAAGCGTTTCAGTGGATCGGTCAAGTTGCCCCACATTCCCCGCCCCAAGATGAAAGTTTGTATGCTTGGAGATGCCCAGCACGTGGAAGAGGTAATTTACCGACTATTGCTTGTCAGTAGTAGCATTGTCTGAGTTCTTAGTTACTGAGATGGTATCCTATTTAATCATAGGTCATTGTTGCTACATTTGTAAATAATTTTTATGAGCCTTTCCATATCTTTTCCAATGCACTAACAAAATAGAATAGGTCTGTAGGATAAATTCTGCCCAGTTTTCAAGTTACTGTTACAGTTTGCTCTTCAGTATCATACATTTCCAACAATTTGGAGTGATCTGAGGCTGTTAGTCATTGTGTTGTGGCGTTATGTTCCACATCCTATACTTCTGTGTGGTACTTCTGTGTGATATCTAGTGTTAACATATGGTAATTGTTGAATTTGTTGTTTCTCTCAGTGTTTTGAATGCTGCCAATTGTTCTTTATACTGTCGATGGGTGGTCAATATTTTGTCAGTTGTGCATTTCATTTCTTGTTGATGGTCTCTTCACATTGTCGTTTGCAGGCTACCAGAATTGGTTTGGAATGGATGGATGTTGAAGCTTTGAAAAAGCTCAACAAGAACAAGAAGCTGGTTAAGAAGCTTGCTAAGAAGTACCATGTCTTCCTTGCTTCTGAATCCGTCATCAAGCAGATTCCCCGTCTGCTTGGTCCTGGTCTTAACAAGGCAGGCAAGTCTACTACTGCACTAGCTACTGCCTTCTTACTTTGTTTTTGATGTTGGTAATACCAATGTTTGCGTGTCTGAATGTTAGCAGCCTAGCGTAGCTTCTGATTTTGTTTGTATTTCTGTCTCTTTGTTAATCCACAGGAAAGTTCCCTACTCTGGTGACTCACCAGGAGCCGCTCGAGAACAAGGTGAACGAAACCAAAGCCACCATCAAGTTCCAGCTGAAGAAGGTGCTCTGCATGGGAGTTGCTGTTGGAAACTGCAGCATGGATGAGAAGCAGATCTTCCAGAATGTTCAGATGAGTGTCAACTTCCTGGTCTCACTGCTGAAGAAGAATTGGCAGAATGTAAGTTCCTTTTCATGCTGCCTTAACGCTAAGACCACAACTTCTATCGCCACAACATTATTCGTATGTTCAGTATTCTCTCGATTCAGTGCACATGATTATCGTTCCTGATTATGTCTTGTCTGGTCATGCTTTTGCAGGTGAGGTGCTTGTACCTGAAGAGCACCATGGGCAGATCACACCGCATCTTTTAAGTTAGCCCTTTTTTGCCAGATTTCTTCGTAGAAGTTTTGTGTTGTTCTGAGAGTAGAATTTTGTGTTGAAGTCTAGTATACATTTCTCGGATGACCAAATATTGTTCTCTGTTTTATTACGACTTTGAGCAACGACATTCTATCACAGATGCTTTTTATGATGGTAATTTTATCGGATTGAATGTACTACATCTGTTGATCAAATCTCCAATTCCAATTGACTGGATATTGGTTCCTTCCATAGGGTGGTTTAAATCCAACCAAATTTCGCAATCAGATCCGAAATATTTGGGTCGTCAATGCATACTTACACTCTGATGGAAGCACTTGTTTGATATTGTGTCTTTTGGTTTCGTTGACAAATATTTGGTACCCAAAGAAGTATTTTTTTCGGCTTTTTAAATTTCTTGAAGCTGAAAATCCAACTGAAATTTCTCCATACATTTGTTGCGAAAGGACTTGTCTAGGCACATTTTGAGCTTGACTCTTAAGTCTTATCCCCTTTAATTGGTGCATTCTTCTGTATCCGATCCTCTTGAACTCTTGCGTTTGTATATTCTTTGAAGATATACCTACGTCCTGTCCTAAATGTCTAGGGTCAGTAAATTTGTAGAGGACTCGATTTTCGGCCAAGCATATCTTCGTCAACAAGGTTCAATACAATCCTCGAGACGGTCTGCTTGAAGATATCCCTATGTCTCGTCTTAAATGTCTAGGGTCAGTAAATTTGTAGTGGACTCGATTTTTGGCAAATCGTATCGTCCTCGACAATGTTTGATACAATCCTCGGGACATCTTTTCTACCGTAAGAAAATGATGCTTGTTGTACACAATTGTACATGCTCTGATCACGTAAATGTTGATACTAAATTTGCCATAATTTATTAATTATTGGTGCCGACGAGCTATTAAAGAAATGGTTCGGAGCACCTAGCCGTCGTGGCCCTCCGTTACTCTGAAAAGGCACCTAAAGCTCGGACCATTTGTGCGATGTTGTTCGGTTGTTTGTAGCCGTTACTTTAATTATTGCAGCCAGCAAGGACTTAAGTGTCAAAAAGCCAATTTGTTTAGTTAAGTTTTTTGACTACTTTTTAATTGGCTCGTTTTAAGAAAATTAGTGTGAAAAATTATGTGTTTTCTTAGCTGAGTGGTAGTTGAATTTTTTTTTTTTTTTTTTTCTGTGATAGAGCACAAACAAAAATGAAGACATGGTTGTTTTCATTGGAAATTTGTAAATTGATGCAATCATACAAGGGAGGTGCTTTGTTTGACTCATTGAAAGAGAAAGGAGAGATGTGACCTGTATCTAAAGACAGGTCGAGTTAAAATAATTTAATCTATTACGAGTATTCATTTTCAAGAGTTGTTAACGTATACGGAGTATATATATTCACACCAAAACATTTTTAAGTGAGAAAAAATGGAATTTTATTTTTTAAGGTTTGATTCGATTAGAGATGGTAGGATATGGGTATCTCAATTTCAATCACTAGGCTTACATATTTTATAGATTGCGTACATGAATGAAATTAACAAAATTGTGTTGAGTTCCACTTCCAATTATTTTTTTTGCAATATTTGTCATTTTCAAAAGAAAATGAAAACAATAAAAAGTTGATGTGCAATGTTCAACTCCCTAATGATTTTGTTCCTTATTCAATTGAGTATATTAGTAATTGTGAGACCAAATCTAAATGTTATTTCACTACAATATTATGATTAGTATCAATGTACCCAATTTGATGTTGCTATGTTGTTTTTAGTAGAATATCAATCCTTTACAAAATTGTTAATAACCCTTTAAGCTAAGAAATAAATCTAAACGATTCACCGAATCACACATGATTTATTAACAAAAAAAATGTTTCATTTAAACATTACAATACATGGTTCCCAAACAATCAATCGAGTTTATTTATCCCATCTTTTTTTCTTTTGACTTTACGAAAGTCGAACCATTCATTTAACCAATAAGTCCTCAAGTTTCCTATTATCGGAAAACCGGAAAGTCGGAAACCCTTTCCTAATTAGTAAGAGTAATTAGGCCATTTGCCCTTCACCAAAGGGCACATTAAACCTTGTTTTGTTGTCTCTTCCCAACTTCTCTAGGATTGTTGTACTAGTTTTTCCTATGTGCGGAAATTTGCCCTCTTTATAAAGAGTAAACTTCACTCGACATTTGTTTGCAATCTTTTTCTCCCTCGTATTCTCCGTTATTTCTCTCCCATCCACCTCCCTCTCTCTACTTCAACTCAAACCAAGGTAAAAAAAAACAAATCTCCCCTCTTTTTCCCTTTTAATTATCTTATTATTTCCATGATTTTTACTCTAGTTTTTGCTTTAATATTCATGGGTTTTATTGCTTTATGTTTATTTTATGGATATGTTGTAATTTTGTGGCATATTCTTGTACTTTTAATGTTGATGTGATGTGATATATAGGGGGGAACAAGGGTTTTAGAGATTTTGGGATTTATTTTTTGATGGGGACATATTTTTTTTTTGTTGTTTTTTGATCTGTTATATAAAAACAAATTTATAATTTGCCCATGAATTGATATTCTTGTTTAAGATTGAATTTTTTGCAACCCCAGATTATAAAGTTTAGATTTTTATGGTTGTTGAAAGTCAATTTGGAAAGGTGAAGGAAAATGATTGATTTTGTTGGATGTAATTTTGGGGGTTATTTATTATGAAATGAAATTAAAATTAGGTTTTGGGTATTCATCTACTTGATTTTGATAAGAAATTGGGTGGGGTTTTGGATTTGGGTGTGGTATATCATTGGAAAGATGTTTTATTGCTTGTTAATTTCGCGGTCGGGTTCGGTATTATGTGGAGATTGAGGTTGTATGATTTTGTGTTATGTTAATTGAGTTGGGTGTATGTTAGAGTTGTTTTTCCTGCTCTTAATAATCTGGCTGAATTGTGTTTGATAAGCTTTTGAACATTGTTGAACTTGTCACATCTTGTCTGTTAAGTGTTGATTACTAGAAACTTTGGTTTGTGTCTGCACATGTAGGGGTAATTTAGGTGCCACTGTCGAAATGGTGTATGTTTCTTTCTGTTTTACGCAATTAGGAGGCGGGTCTATTGCTCGCAGTCGCAGTTCTTTGTTTAAGAATTGTCATGGGCCTCATGGCAGTTGACACCAGACTGTAGGTCTGTAGCCTTAAGACTTGGGTTCGGATTGTGTTGAATTTCAGTTTTTCGAACGACTTTTCTAAACCATGCTGAATAAGTTGAACAATTTTGAAAATATCGTTTGGGGATCGGAAGTGGGAGATCGATCTTAGATCAATGTATGCAACCCTTTTCTCTAACTTAGGATTGTTACTACTGCCCAGTCCATTGTGAGAGCTATGTGTTTCATCCGATATATGGCGAGCAGTGCACGCAGAACCTAGTCCACAGTCACAGGATAGCCCCCACACATGAGCTGGTGTCTAGCCTTGGGATTCACTCGGTGAAGTTGAGATTTATAGGCCAACTGAGAACCTCTAGGCTGGTCTGGGGGGGGGGGGGGAGCTCTAATTCTTGAACTTTCACTTGATGCTTAAGACTTCAGAGTTCAGATAGAGTTGTTAAGATGGGGTTGAAGCCAAACCTTTGTTGGAAGCCTTTAATAACCAATAATAAGTGATCATCATTTGAAATTGTGGTTATTGATCCACACTATAATGAATTATCAAATGTGGTATCTTGTTGGGGTTTCCTGTATACCATATGCTGACATCCTTTGCTACTCCGAAATACAACTGTTGATGTAAATTGATTATAGCACTGTAAGGTATTGGTGCACTTGAGTGAGTAGGAAGCTGAATTAGCATCTAAGAAATGTTCTGAGTTTGTACTACCTTTGGCTCATAACTTCAATGAGAACCTTGTTTGCTTGATTCTGTCACTGTAAAATTGTTTAGGATATGTCTTTTGTGATGACACACCTTGAGGTTGAATTGTACACAGATCAGAATAGACCAAGAGCTAAGCAGAAAGTCTGATAATTTCTATGCTTGAAAAGAAGACATTCTGCTCTTTTTTTTTCTTTTTCTTTTTCCTTTAAATAACTTTAGTGCCACTGTCGTCTGTGAAGCAGGATATTCATGTTCTTGCACCTTTGTACGAAAGATTTAATCTATCTGTTACATGATTATCTAGAGCATCAGAGCAAAGAATACAGTATATACAATGTTCTTATCGTTTTCTTCCGTTGCTATTGAGTTACTTTTAAGCTGTTGACGAGTAAAGTTTGTCTGTCTTATGTAGGGCGTAATATGTCGACCATGAAGCTCGCTACCCAGTGCACACTCTTGAGCGTTCCCAAGACTACGGTCATGAGCCCTATGTTTAAGTGCCCAGTGTCAGTTGGATCTGTTAAGAGCGTGTCCCAGTCATTTGGCTTGAAAACTTCATCTTGCTACAAAACCACTGCTATGGCAGTATACAAGATCAAGTTGATCGATCCTGAGGGCAAGGAACAGGAGTTTGAAGCTCCCGAGGACACTTACATTCTTGATGCTGCGGAGGAAGCCGGGATTGAGCTGCCCTACTCATGCAGGGCAGGTGCCTGTTCCACCTGTGCAGGGAAGATTCAGGAAGGTGAGGTTGATCAATCAGACGGATCGTTCCTTGATGATAATCAAATGAATGACAAGTACTTGCTTACTTGTGTGTCTTACCCTCGATCCGACTGTGTGATCCATACCCACAAGGAGGGTGATCTTTACTGAGCCCTCCATCTGGTAAAAGCACCGGAAGTTTAGAGACACGGGGAACTTATGTTAGACTTGATTAAGTTGCTGAATGTTGGTGATTGTTAGGTGTCATGAAACTTAGTCTTGTGTGATGTAATAAATTTTGCATTTTGTTTACTTCAAATCTTCGGGTTTCTACCATTATATTATCGCTTTCAGATTCGATTCATTTGCATTATGCAACATCAGAAAGATCTCTGGGTTTTGACAAACTCCAGCTCGGCCAAGTCTAAGATGATCGATTGATGTCGTTCTCCGATTCTGAGGGCTTGGGAGTACCTCCTCATGAAGAACTGATGTGTTCCGTTTATCTCACCATAAAGATTTGCACCCATTTCAAATGTAAACCTTTAGAAAATGAAAGTGGCATAGTTTCTGAATTTACTCAATTACTTCTCAAGACGACTCGTATGCGTATGCAATGATCAAAATGCATAATACGCGTGTCTAAAATCATCAAAATGCGAGGATTAATGTTGACCTAGTGGTTAGAAACTCAACCTACTTGGGGGATGTCCTGGGTCCAAATCCTCATACCCCCCACGGCCCACCCCCGCAACATTAGTTTCTACTTTGTACCCAAAAAAAAAAAAAAAAAAAACATCAAAATGCATTATACGTATGGAAACCAAAACCCGCTCCAAATTCCACTCCTTATTAACCTAGGGTATCTCCAAGTTTAAGTTTATGGTTTGTCTAATGGTTAAGGACTCAACCCTCATGACCGTCTCAGAATTGTTTTGGGTTCGAATACTCATATTTTCTATTTCACTCCGTCCCGTCAACATTTTTTTTCCTCGCATCATTAGTTGCTCTTTAGGAAAAGAAAAGAAAAAAAATCCCTGATCCGAAAAGGGGTGGAGTATCACTTACGCTTGTGAACTCAGTTTCTCTCTCACTAGTCCACTACCCTCCCTCACACTTGCAGCAGTTCAGCGACCCAAAACTTGTTATTACCAAATTAAACTGCAGCATGCAACCGCGAAATTTCAGGGTTATGTATCTCTCACCGAAACACGGAGCTCCGATGGGTTAGTTTTCTCGAATTTGTCGAATTTCAATTTTATTTTTTTCTATTGCAATTAAATTTGATCTGTAAATAACATTAATTAAGTAATAATCAATATTGCTCGAAGTGATGCTCTCAAACATGTGCTGATGAGGTCAAACTTTGCTGAATTGTCGGAACATTGTGGAGTTAATAGTAATCTTATATGAGCCCCCCTTGCCATTTTTAGCACCTTTGACTTTCTAATGATTAGTGAAATTATGTTTAAACAAAACCATTTCTAATCATTACTTAACTTGATATTATCAACAAGTTGTTACATCTTTTGACGGGATCAAGTCGTTTGATAGCTGTTGCGTGTTTTTTACTTTACTGAGGGTGTGTTTGGCCGAACTCTTGGATTGACTTGTAAGTTGTAATGTAAGGCCTAGAAGCTGAAACTTGGCTAAAAAAAATAAATTAAATGGAAACAATTATGAATTTTTTTGGAGGCGATTCTAGAGTAAAATCGTTCGTTAGAAGTAGAAGCTCTGATTTCACAATGACTTGTGGAAAAAAAAGTTGGGAGTTTGGCCAAATATCCAAACACACCTAAGTAGTTTATTCCACATTAGGAAAATGTACTAAGTATAATAAGTGGAGTCAATCAGGAAAGGGATCTCAATCATAATCATAACCCTGCATAAAAACATACCTCAGTGCAGCACGACCAAGTCTACTTGACATTAAACTCAAGGCTTGAAGTAACTTACTGGGCAACGTATTGTGCTTATGACTTAATTCATGAGTTTATAAATAGGGTGTGCACAGATTGCAGGTCATTCCAATTAAGCCATATCTTCCAATCCAAATTTACCAACAATTTTTTTGGAATCTCTGTTGGAAACATAGCCGAGATCGGAACAATTTTAGGTGCTGCTCAAACACTTCTTGCAGCACTCAAATATTCAATTCTCAAGGAGGCCATCTCCATGTTGGGGTACAAGTCTCAACTTGAAGATCTCAAAAGCACTGTGGATACTGTCCACAATGTGCTACTTGATGCTGCGGCCTCGGACGAGCTTACCAACGCAGCTCGGAACTATATTGAGAAGCTCAAGACTGCTGTTTATGATGCTGATGATTTGTTTGATGAGTTCCGCACTCTGGCTGAGCACAAGCAGCTTCTCAAGGACTCTACGCTTTCTGAAAAGGTAAGCCTCTTCTTTTCTTCTGAAAATTCCCTCAAAGTTAAATACAATATGGCCCGTGAGATTAAGAGAATTATGAAGAATTTGGATGATATTGCCAAAAACAATAAAGACTTTGGGTTTTCTGCTGTCAACAAACGGATTAGGTATAGAAGAGAAGAAACAAGTGCGTATGTTAATAAACCAAACATTATTGGGAGGGACGCTGATGTTAAGGCCATTGTCGATAAGTTGCTAAATCTGAATGGTGAAAAGGGTGCTTGTTTCCTTACTGTAGTGGGACTTGGGGGGGTGGGTAAAACTGCTCTTGCGCAACTTGTTTGTGCTGACCAAAGGGTAAAGGAAGGGTTTCCGAGGTTGTGGTGGGTTTGTGTGGGTGATGAAGACAACACCCCATTTGACAAGAAAAGAATTATTTCTAACATTTTGGACTTAGCCACTTGTTCTAAGCATCAAAATTTGTCACTAGAAGAAGTACAGAAGGAATTACGTCAGGAACTCGAAGGAAAGAAGTACTTGCTAGTTCTCGACGATGTGTGGAGCGAAGATAGAGTAAAATGCACGACTTGATGCACGATGTTGCTCAAGAAGTAGCTGGGCACGAAATTTTGGTAGCGACGCCTGAAACAAGCAACTTAGGTGCTTAAGTCCTCCATGTATTTGATGATTTTTGTGAACGTAGGGATCACTTTTACAAGAATGTAAAGTTTTGTTCTTACGTGGGAGATTTTGAGCATAGAATTGGGCTTGAATATCCAGTGGACTCAATATTAAAAAATGGGGGATGCCTAAGGACATTGACATTGGTCAATAATTGTATCTTTACTGTGCCACACACAATTGGTGACTTGTTGCATTTAAGATATCTGGATTTGACCGACAATTTTTTGCTCGAAAAACTCCCAGACTCAATAACAAAATTACATAACCTACAGACTCTTAAATTAGAACTCTGTTGGTTATTGAGACAGCTGCCCACAAAATTCAGCAGACTCGTAAACCTAATGCACTTGAATATCAATGGGTGTGACCTTCTCGAATATATGCCAGTGGGGATGGATAAGTTGACATCTTTGTGTGAGCTGTCGACCTTTGTAGTGGCCGATGAGAGTTCAAATGGGAAGAACCGAGTTGGTCAGTTAAAAGACTTGAAGGTCCTTGCTGTGAACTTAAAGGGTCGTACTAATATTATCATGCGTGACTTCAGCAGGATGGATCTTCTTTCCGACATTACATTGCGGTATGCGAGTGACAATAACTTAGACGAATTGGTGAAGGTATTGGATAACCGTTCTTCCATTCGGAGCCTCACATTTATGAACTGTTCAGGACAGATGAGTAATCTTCCGGGGGCACTTGGGCATCTGGGCACGTTGGAATCGCTCAGAATATCGGTTTGCATGGATTGGAAGGTGGAAGGTGAGGATGATGGCATGGCTTGGAGACACTTCAGTCACAGCCTCCGCTCCTTGATGTTATATGATATCGAAAACATGAAGAATCTGCCGAAAGGGATGCAGTATTTGACCTCCCTTGAAGAATTGACCATTGAACGGTGTTGGAATTTGGAAGAGCTACCGGAATGGATAAACTGCTTATCCTCTCTTCATTCCTTGACTATCGATTATTGTGACAAGTTGAAATCAATTCCGGAAGCTATGCGGAAGACCACATCCCTCAATCGACTTGCATTATCTTCCTGTTCAAAGGAATTATAGAGAAGATGTCGAGAACCAGACGGGGAGGACTGGCCCAAAATCAAACATATCCCCTACATTCAGATCTCGGTGAGTACCCAAAAAATTTTCCGGCGAATTCAGTCTCTAACATTCACAAGAGCAAATAAATCCCCTATTATATCTGTGTCAGAGACTTTAGTTGCTGAATGTTTCAGGTGTCATGAACCTGCTAAGTTTTGTGTCATGTAATAAAGTTTGCCTTTTGTTCATTTATCTCCGCGTTTCATCTTTATTATTGCTTTCATATTCGGTTCATTTTCAACATCGGGAAGATTTGTGAGTGTGACTTTGAAGATCGATAAATTGATCTCGCTCTGCAACTTTGAAGGCTTGGACTCTCTCACGAATATTTGCACATTTGCACCCTTCTTCCACAATTGGGTTTTTCTTTTAGCTTCCTTGTTGAAAGCCAAAGAGGTAGAGGGCACAGACCCAAGCTGCCTTTGATTATTAGTTTATTACTCGCAGTGATCTGGGATTACTAGGACTTCCAACAAGGCCTCGATCGGATGGGTAGCCGTGTGCTTGGGCCTTGGGGTACGCGTGTTATCTCGACTTTTGCCTAAGATCATTCTAGCCCGTCTATATCTAAGTGCACTGATTTAGGCCCTGTGCGATTCAACTTATTTAACAGTGTTTTCAAATCAGATCACATTTATTCAAATCAAATCAATTCAGATCAGTTTTATTCAAATCAAATCAATTCAAATCAGAATTATCCAAATAATAATCAATGAATCTAGTCTATTTCTAGCTATTAATTCGTCTAATTGCAGTTAATTTATCAATTTATTCAGTTCAAATCAAATCAAATCAAGTTTATTCAAATCAAATCAAATCAGATCAGTTCAAATCAAATCAAATCAAGTTTATTCAAATCAAATCAAATCAGATCAGTTCAAATCAAATCAAATGAGATCAGAAAAATGCAGTCCAATTGCACAGGGCCTTAGTCATTTCAGTTAGGGGTCTCAATACGGCTCTGAGAGTGTCAGATTTTTTTTTTCCCGAAACATAGGTAGATTCTCGGATATGGGCTGTCGGGTTGGTTCATGATTATCAAGCGGACTACCCGAAAAGGCCCAACAAGTTCGAGTAGTCCAGAAAAGAGAATGAGATTGTATAAATAATGAAGTGCACAATGATCTTAATCATCAGACTAAGGATAAGGGGAATCATTAGACTTTTATTTCTCTCAAATGACTGAACTTTCAAGCTTTAGAACAAGTAGGACAGGTCCAAGAGGAATAAGAATAAAGTGTGTTATATTTTCAAGTTCAACATGTTATATATAAATAGCAATCTCTAAAGATGAAGAAGATTAGGTCTCACTGGGTTGTAGTATGGAATAATGATCTGATTCTCAATGTCTCAATTAAGAGAGTGACACACACTTTTTTACTCCTACAAAGAAAGAATAAGATTAAGTGGATGATTATACACTACAAATTAGCTCGTGAGTCGTGACCCTTTCACTCATCACTCTCCCCATCCTAGAACGACGGAATTACAGTTATTTAGTTTTCGAGAGTTTAAGGTATTACTCGTAAATATTCAATCGATTAAGCGACACCATTGTTATGTTGTATCGTTATAGAAGGGTAGCGAAAAAAATCTTAGATTCGCCTCCATGAAAATGGTGTCCTTCATTACCCTTAATCCCTTATTTAAGCACTTAACCCAAATCTAAAACACCCCTTTTTCCTTTTAAAACTAAAAAAAGAAGTTTGGGACACTAATTATTGAGTGTTACGACATCAACTGACAAGATCTCAATGGAGAGATCATATGAAAATAATGGTTGAAAACTAATTTAACAGTCCCAAATAAGAAATACGGAGTACTCGAATTATAGAAGTTAGGAATTGGTGCATCAAGAGCATCTAATCAAGTTGACTTTGGGCTATTTGGGTGGTTGGTTTAAGCTTTTCATTAGCTCAAACCATGATTAATTTTGCACCTTAGCTTTTAATCATCTTTTCGGTTGAGTAAAGATCAATTTTCATAATTATTATGGAATCATAGCAAAGGTATAACTTGTGTGGACTGGTATATATGGTTGTCTGACTCTGTTCTTGGATGACAATATGATCACACCGCGTATTTATATTTACTCATTCTATTCTTTTGAATTGTGAAAGTCTACTTTGTACTGCAACATAAATTGAAACTAATGGTCCAAAACCCAAAGAAAACATATGTGCGTCGGATACTAAATTTTTGGTCGCTTCTTGTCAAAAAAAAAAAAAGAACTCGTGCAATTCTCTTGTACCAAAATACTAAAAAACCGGTTATAAAATTTGATTCATCAAACAGATTTGACTTGTTAACACACAGACGCACATTGACCTCCACAATAACATGGAACGATTATACACAAATTTCTCGATAGTCGAGTTTTACACATTTGTATTGGTGTTCAATTTGATCACCATCTACTATAGTCTACTACTATATGATGAGAACGAGTTGTTTTTGAAGATTGACCCTAATAAATTACGCCAATTGGATTAGCCTAGACTCGAGCTACTTAGCTAGGGCATATTAATTAACTAATGGGTAATTGAGAAGAATGTTTTCATATTAATGAATTGAATTAACGGTTTATTTATTTATTTTACTTTATGTGAGAACTCGCAAGTGGCAACGATCGATGTTGTAGTATTTTTTATCTTTATACTCATAGATAGTAGGCTTTTCTTGCAAGGCTTTAATTTCATTATTGGCGCTTATAACTTCTTCTACTTGATGTTCAATGCCGCCACTGGCGCACACCTTATCTTGTTGCTTAAGTCTTTTACGCAACACACTTGAGAACCGATTTTTAATTATACTTTCGTGATTTCTTGTATATGATGTAGTATAAAAATTATTACCCTCAAACATGGGAGAGCAGAAACTCGTTCCGGACTGAAAATCGGACCGACCGGTTGGGTCAAATCCTCAGACCAAGTTGTTTGGGAAAATTCTCATCCGGTCCTTGGTCCAAATTTTGCTGAGTCTCGGTCCTCGGCCCGGTCCTGGACCGATGCTCAGCCCTAGTACTACCTCAACGTCTGTTGTATGTGGTTAGATGAATGTGACTTTGTAAGCTCGAACGAGCATAATACAGCCAGTTTTTCGACCCTCTAATATCTATTACAATCTGTTTCCTTATTATTTAGTGTCCACTAACACGAACCGGTGACTAGAATCAATAACTTTACATGGAGTGGATAATTCATTCCAGTGTACGTTGCTCCCGTGAGGCGGCTATAGCCACGGGCCAAGGTACGACGATGAGTCACGAGTCACGACGACGGATTTTTACCACAACCATGTCAAACAATAAAGGGACGCATAGTTGTCAAATTGCCGACTCTTTTTTCTGATTGCTCTTCCCGCGTAAATGGTTATCACTGAACACACGTGACTAATTATTGTTTTACACGTGTACTCTCTGCAGTGCCGCGTCACCCACACTTTTCATTTCTTCCTCGAAATTCTCTTCAGTAAATGTCTTTGCTAAGTCATACGTTTTGCTTGTCCTGTGGTTTGGTAGAGAATTGTTTGTGTATTTGTGCCAGCGTTGATAATACACTCGATTTGGTATAATCTGGTATCGTGTATTATTAACGTTTTGATAATGTATGGTATAGAATTGCTAGTCTTAGCGTTGAATTCAGATCCCCTAAAGTTATTTTCTCATAGAATTGGTAGAGTTTATTATAAACGGAAATTATAATTGAAAATATATTTATGAAAACAAAAGATAAATGTACATGGTAGATCAGAGTTAATTTTCCTTTTTAAGTAAACTCCACACGTTTTTAACTCCAGAGGATCTCAATCCGTAAAAAATTGTACTTTGGAATATTAATTATTGAGAATACAAATACACATTACACATATAATCATTAATCAGTGCTTCATGAAAAACACTACAAATACACATTACACATATAATAATTAATCAGTGCTTCATGAAAAACACACAAACGCATTAGTTTCTACTTACTACTATGTAATGATAATTAATCATCATAAATTTACAAATTTTTACATTTTTTGCATATGACGTTTTTTTTTACAACGTTTTTGCATATGACTTGATTAATAGTTTAATGATCCGATCGTGAATAACGTCAAAGTCAAAATGATACTATATGAGAATTTGCATTTACTTTACAAACGATGTGTATTTTGGCAGCCCTACTACTCTACTAGGCGACCACCATGTTTGATTATATTATAAGGTTTTGTTACTTTTTATATATATATATATATATATATATATATATATATATATATATGTATGTGTCATGTGTCATGTGTCAAAAGTGTTGGATTAAATATCAGCAGTGACATTTACTTTTGACAAGAATAGGGAAGTCGAGCAAAAGGTTTACATAAACACGTAGATATGGATAAGTTATGTGTCCAATTAACATTTTAGTCGTGTGTTTATGTCAGCATGCATTGGACGTACTTTATATTGGATCAGAGGCTCCGAGCTGCTTCTGTTATTACAAATAGCACACCTACTAATTATTCAATTTTTTGGTCCAATTCAACTAAAAGAGTAAAAGGTTACTAGATTTGCAAATGTTTCTTTTTATTAGTCAACATATCTAGCTTGAATTAAGTATTTTACTTTATTACGAAGTATTACAATTAACGGTTGATAAGTGGTTAAATATTGTCATAGAATAATAGTTTTCATTGTTCAAATTCGGAACATATTTGCATTAGTTTTGTCCTTGTGGCTCATGACATACAAATTAAAAAGCTAAGCTTGCCACATTATGAGTACTTTGCTTAATTATTTGAGTACGTTTAAGTGTAAAAAGAAACACGATAAAACTAGCTAAACGACGAAATAGTATCTGAATGATGAAATGATAGCTGAAAATTGAAATAATAACTGCAATAACAGTAGCTGAAAAGTTTTTAGCCGATAAAGATAAAAGTGTTTGAATTGGCAAGATTTGCAAATATAGTATGTAGCTGATATATATAAAATTAGATAAAATTATTATTTATTTTATTTTATTTTAGGAAATAAGTGAGTGTAAATTAGGAATAAAATTATGATAAATAGCTTAAATTTTAATAAGTTACATGGAGTAACTTATTATTAAAAAAACTTATCTTATTATGGTAAATTATATCATGCTCCCGGGAGCATAATGACCATGGTGTTCGTTCTCACACTAGAGGATTAGGAACTAGTAACCACACTTAAAATAATTTAAAATTTATTTAAATAATTAAGCCTTGGTTCTTGTACCTCCGAGAGCATGATATAACCATTTTAAAAAAAAAAACTAGTCAAATAAGGTATTTTGGCCAAATATTTAAGCTAAACTTATTGTGCATATATATACCCTTCCGATATGATTCTTTGGTGTGTTTTGCATTCCTAAAAGACTCGCATGAAATCAATCAAGTAGAATTGCTAGATCAGATACGACTCTCGTTATAATTGGTCAAAAACAACAAAATGAATAGAAAAATCGTTCATAACTCCACAAAGTGCTACTATGTCTAACGACTCATCTATCTAACATCTACCAGTCTACCACCAAAGATCGAACCAAATTTCACGTAAGAGGCAATATGTACGAACCACTTGCCCCCTACATCATCTCCTTTAAAAATAATCCAGCACACAACAATGCATCATGTCGGTCCGTGTGGACATGTACATGCATATATAAATAAGCAAACGAGTACAAGATACCCTCCTCAAACGTTACACTACTACCACAACATCACCTCCTCTTTCATAATAACTATCATTATAATATTAATTATTATCACTATTATTACTCTACAAAATTAACCAATTGGTGGCCCAAAATCATATAAAAAAAGATGGGTGATCCTGGAAGTTTACATATAGACACATTAAAAATTGTCGCCTACAATTTAATTCTTAGATCCCAAGTGTAGTAAAATATATTCATGATTTACAATAAACTTTTGATATCGGTGGTAAAATCAAATATATAAGATTTCTTTCTAAATCAATAATTCTAATTGATCTCATTTTCCTATTATCTAATTAATTTCTAAATTAAACAATAAAATTTACTGCAGTCATAATTAAATTTACTACAAATTAGGTGTAAACACATTTTCCCTGCAACCATAATTAAATTTACCATACAATAGATGTAGACAAATTTTCCTTTGTCTACATATAAAGTCCTAGCATTTTGCTATAAAAAAGATAATAGAGATCATCACTTCTTTCCATACCAAATACAGTGTATATTTTTAATAGAAAATATGTATGTTTTGATATTATATCATATTCAAAGCTATGGTAATAATATCTAAAATACTCACACTTTATAATCTAAATTTTGTCATTGTATAAATAGAGCTCACCTCAAATCAATTTACACATCAATACATTGAAATTCACCTTTGTCTGTATTGTTATATTCTCCCCCTTTACTCGTATATTTTATCATACATACCCCTCAAGCCGTCTCCTACACACCTTCCTAACGTCGTCAGAAAGTGTGTGATAATAAATGAGAGACGTAGAGTAGAAGCTGCCACCCCTCCATACACAAAAACAAAAAACTATACCGACCTCTGCTCTTATGACAGAGGAATTTTAACTAAATAGTCTGGCCCAAACTTTGATGCTTCTTTTCAGATCCGTTATGGCTCCTCCTCACTCTCAACTCCTCGTCAACCTTCTTCTCTTTCTCCTCATCGTCTCCTCTCTCTCAGGTATATTCATCCACCCTTCTTTCAATTCCGCTTCAGCGCAATTCATATTGGGTTATGTTGATACGCTGTTGTTGTCGTTCATTCGTGTTTTTTCTTTTCATTATTAGTACCATGCATGGTTCGTTTGTCGTTGTTCATTTAATGAGGCGTAAATATCAGTACAAGTTCTATTATCGACTGAATTCATACAAGATATGTGTTCATTTGATATTGATTATTTTTACAAGAAAATTTTTACTAGTGATTGGTTGTTGTACAAGAACTTATTACAATTTACACTTTGCTTGTTTGTAAAGATTACTCAAATCTCAAAGTAACTTTAAATAACACTAGTAATGTGTATATTTGTGGTAAAATGTGGGCAGGTACTAAATCGCAAACACAAGGACTAGGAGGAGTGGGAATAAATTACGGGCAGATAGCAAACAACCTGCCCTCACCAAGTCGGGTAGCTATCCTTCTCCAATCAATCCAAATAAGTCGGGTCAAGCTATACGATGCTGACCCGAATGTGCTCCTAGCCTTCGCGAATTCGAACGTGGAATTTGTAATCGGGTTAGGAAATGAGTACCTAAACAACATGACCGACCCGACAAAAGCCCAAGCTTGGATCCAAACCCATGTTCAACCTTACATAAGCCAAACAAAAATTACGTGCATTGTCGTAGGTAACGAAATTTTAACCGGGGATGATACACAGTTAATGTCATATATACTGCCCGCTATGAAAAGTGTCTATTCTGCCCTTCAAAGTCTTGGTTTAACTAACCAAGTAACGGTCACAACCGCTCATTCAACGGGCATTTTGGGAAATTCATATCCGCCATCATCCGGGTCATTTTTACCCCAATTGACCCAATATCTCCAACCCATGTTAAGTTTCCAATCCCAAATTAAATCCCCGTTTTTTATCAATGCCTACCCGTTTTTCGCCTATAAGGACGACCCGAACCAAATATCGTTGGACTACGCTTTATTTAAGCCCAATCAAGGTATGACGGACTCGGGTACGGGTCTACATTACGACAATATGTTATACGCCCAAATTGATTCGGTTTACGCGGCTATTAAGCTAATGGGTCATACTGACATCGAGGTTCAAGTATCAGAAACGGGTTGGCCATCGAAGGGGGATCCGAATGAATTCGGGGCATCGGTCGAAAATGCACAAGCCTATAATGGTAATTTGTTACAAAGAATTGTGAGAAATGAAGCTACCCCAGGAAAGCCCAACGCCCCGCTTAAGGTTTACGTGTTTGCTCTTTTCAATGAAAATTTAAAGCCGGGTCCTACGTCTGAGAGAAATTATGGGTTATATTATCCGAATGGTTCACCCGTTTATAATGTCGGGCTTCAAAAAAGTTACGTTCCTCAATTCTACATATCCTCTGGCACTCGAGGAAGATCACTCAAGGTAAAAACTCTCCTCAATTTACGACTCGTTGTTCGGTAAAAGTAGCCTTTTTTCAGTAGCTAGTAACGTTTTTTTTAGTAGCTAACAGTCGATATAATAATGAGGAAAAAATGAGATGGCGTCACTGGGTTTCTTAAACTGGCATGGATCACCCCGGATTTATTATTTTTTTCGATCGTTGGTGCTAGTGACGCCCTATCGTTGTCTATCCTATTGTGCAATGTCATCATCATGTGTCATATATATTGGTGAACATGATAAAATTTTGACTCTAGTTAGGTGATTTAGGTAGCATATTCTAATAAATATCAATATATCTAATCATGCATTATCTTATGCACATAAGGGGACAATAATATTGTACTGACTAATACTAGTAGTTTCACTATTTTGGTTAGGAGGGCGTCAAATTGATTTGATTGCAAGCAAAAAGTTTGATGTAATAATGTTACAATGTGGTTGTAACATTGTTGTAATGTTGTTGGTACATACTACTATATATGTTTGTGGTACAATCGCAATCACGTAACTGAAGTAATTTTTGTGAAACGTCATGTCATTTTTGTTAACAATAACAGTATGGTGTAGTCTTATTTGGGTGCGCGAAAAATGTGCATTGTTGAACAAAATACTAAAACGCGTATTTTTGTTGTGTTTGCAGGAAGTGTACACATTGTTTGGACTTTTATTGAGCTTCTCAACAGTATTGATGATGCTTGCATAAGAAGTTTTATACATTTTCATTCATTGTTAATATTAATTTTTTGGGGAAGGAAAAATCAAATGCAACAGAAATTCTTGAGGTTGGCGCGCAGTTGGTTGGTGGTCTATTCAAACTTTCCTGCCCTCGCAATGCCAGAGTACTGCTTGTTTGAGAGGTAAGACATTTTAATTTATTCATGAAAAATCGTCTTTACTTTTAATTGAACCTCCTTTCGTTAAGCTACATGACAAAAATTAAAATTAAATGTAAAGAATCAAAAGAAATACAGCCGCCCAGTCTTAAACCATTCCAGGGTTAGAATTATTTAGGTTATTGACATTTTTTGGGTATTGGCTTTTGTGGGAGTATTATTGATTCATTGGATTCTTAGAAATGTTGGATCATTTACTCATTTAGGTCAAATTAGTTGAACCATGTGGTTAGAAATTTCTTGTCTATTAGGCAATGATTGTCCACCATTACAATGACATTCCTAATGGCTAGATTCCATCGGACAATACTCAATTTGAATATCACCTTCTCGTCGGATTAAAAAACCAACATCCACGTGTGAGACTCGATTTCGATACCACCTGCCTTCTCACCTATTTTAAGAGTCTTCGTACTCCTCACTTACGTGAGAAGGTAATATTGACGTTTTCCGATACAATTTCATCATTTTCCATCTTGGGATATATGAATCAAATTTTGGTATACAAGAAACAAGATACAAGTAGGGTGGGGGGTTGTCTTGATCAATACGCGACTAGCAATCATGCATAAAATTCCACCAGTTATGAACCAAAGACAGAAGTTGAAGTTGGCTTATACCTGGAAAGAGACATGACCAGATCACTATCTAATATATCGTCATTTCTTTGCTTAAAATTGCATCAAACTTTCTTAGATCGTTCGTCAAATGGGAACCTTAGGACAACTTTTTCATCACTCTACTACTTCTTTACCTCTAATCGCCAAATTTGAAACCTCATACTTTTTCTTAATTATTTCTTGTGCTTCATGATAAGTGGGAATCCTCTCTTTTTTGCCTTATCAAACTTAGGTGGAAGGCAGAAAATCCTATATAATTATAATTTTCTTGACTAAAGTTAATTCAAAACAAATCTTCCTATATAATCTAAGCTTGCATCTTTTAATGGAAATCCTAGTCATTTTCTTTAGTGTCATCATATATTAGATCGTTGTATTAGTCTGGAAAACAAAGAAGGTTTAACGTTCCTGAACAATCTTATCCATCGATCTTATTTTCCGTAAATAAAATTTAACGCTCTAATACTCTTCGTGGTTATTACTTGTATATAACTATATATGATGCAATAGTGCAATACACTAAACACCCTCCAACAAGCTTCTGCCACCTTTAATCAGGAACATTTTTAGTGATGAAATACCAACTTGGAAAAACTTTCAACATACGTTTTATCTAAGGAGTCAAAGGGTCCTTTTAATTCATTTGAGTAATAATTAGCACAAATGAATACTCCGTATAACATATTAAGTTGTAACATCAAGATGCTGGATCCACTAATTAGTGGGGTTGTTATTATCTATCAACGTCCAAAGATTAAAAGGCCGAGGAGCCCATCTCGTTTGGACCATTGTGATGGCCCATCTATGAGATAAGATTAAAACACCTCCTTTACACATTACTAATTTTCATGTTGATGTTTACCTTAGAAAGTGAAACTTTTATGCTAGATTTTTTTTGATGTACATGATAGGACTATTGGAGATGTTTAGAAGAGAATTAGAGTCAATTTAGATTTTTCGTTGAAGTGGTTCTTTTGCTTAATATCGTGGTCGTGTTTTAGTCTGGTTCAATTAATAACTTTGGATATTGTTTATGAACAATAAGTGTGATCGAATTTGTACTCGAAATGTGCCTCGATTACTAAATTATTGTAGCATTATTTTTCATGTACAGGGAGAGGATTGTTTGGAGGGCTTCAATTTCCAACACATATTGGTCAACACGTGAAATTATCTAGCAAGAACAGAGAAGTTACTTTGATCAGCAGATTCATTATTGGCTAATAAGTGGAGTAATAATTTATAGATTAGCAGACATTATATTACATTTTTTTTTACTGACAATCACAGTAAAAATAAGGTCCTTATAAAAGTTATCAATAGTACTTCAAGGACTAATATAGCTAAAACAAGATTCTTTTGGAAGGTATATGTACCATTTTAGTGTAGGATTTTATGCCTTTTTGACACATGGATCGTAGAAATAGATACTAATAAAATTATTCAATTTTAGACGTTGTCAAAAAAAAATCATTCAATTTTGTTTTATTGGTCTTTTTCTTTCTTCTTTTCCAGATATGAATGAACATGGTATCATGTGGATTCTGTTCCCTGGAGTTAATAATAATGCTACACTATTATTAGATTAGATTCTCTGGGTTTTCTGTTAGTTTTATGCACAAAATTGGTTAAAAAGAAGTATGTGCAATATCCACACATGAGGCCATGAGGGTCTTGACTCTCGACCAACATATTTCATATGAGGGGACGTGTTAAGATATAAAACCATTGACTTACCTTAATCATTAATTTAGACTTTTGGTTGAGATAGTTCATTCACAAGAGCAACTTGACCGGACATAAATACATAATGCATAGCTCGCATTTGCTTTTAGAAACTCTATTAGATAGAACTAGGATACTAGGATTATCGATTGGTGTTAAGTTTACTAGTGTTCAATATCTGCTCGAGCTGTATTAGCTCAGCTCGAACACCAGCTCGACTTGAACAAACATTTCGTGTGAGGAAACAGTGGGTTGAAGTTTGAAATTACCCCCATAAATTTTCAGTTACATCAACATTTCACCAATCTGGTTATCTGTACCCGTATATTCAGTCATTTTTAAGACTGAACGTTTTAAATTCAAGAATACATGAGCAAAATTCTGGAAACTTGCTGGCAGAAACTCGCTACTGATACATGTCTGATTTCTTTCAATAGACATCAGACAGTCGATATGATGAGAGCAGATGTCGATTAGCTCATAGGTAAGGTTGTCGAGCAGATCATGACCATAGTCCAACAACCCTGAGCATCAGCATCATTGGCGCATTGCCATTAAGGCTCCTTTTGCACTAAGACAGGAAAAAAAAGGAGCATCAACAGAAGACAAATATTCTCAGCATGAGATGCTGATATCCCCATGTCTGTTACATAATCAGGCAAGATAAACTCTGATGTTTATTTACCTAAAAAATGTATCGCATTCAAAACACAGTATACAATCTTTACAATCACACCCCCTATTAAGTTGTTCTCTACACGAACGAACAGAAAGAAATCCCGAAGTGCCTATAAATACAACTAATTAGCTATACAACAAAAATCTTTCACAAGAAAAGACCTACATAAATGGTGCTAAATACAGCAGATGTAGTCCTTCGGTTATTTGACAGCCATGACAGGGTTCAGAATGCAGATGTCCGAGCTCTCAATCACTTACTATAGTTACAAACACGAGTACACGACCCTGCGAGACAGCGCTACCAATAGAAGTACTTAATTGTATGTCACAAGGAAAGGCAGAACCATGGACATGAAATCATCGTAAGCAATAGTTGCAGAGCCAGTGTACTGTGTATCTTTCTCTTTGAATTTCTCGGCCAAACCCTAAGAAGAACAAAGAAAAAACATTTAACTTTAGTTAGTTTGCAATTGAGAATGTAGAGAGTTCACACATGTAGGGGTATCTGGAGAAGCAAAGATCAGATCACTCGAAGAGTCGAAGGTAATATGTAGCTCACCTTAATAATCATTCCGCACCTGCATATATGATCAACAAGCAAATGGTTAGCAAAGATTACTAGTAAAGTAGTAACAATACGGAGTGCAGTAGATTCACAAAGAGTACTTACTCAACAAAGCTATCGAAATCAAGTACAGTTTGGCGGTTTCTTCCATCATCGTAATAGGAAATCAAAAGCCGAAGCACTGAAGGAGGGACAGCATATCCTAGACTGTGCAAAGCATCCTTAAGCTCTCCTGCATCAATTTTCCCACTCCGGTCTCTATCAAATTTTGCAAATATTGCCTGAAATCAAATTAGAATGAATCACTTGCCATTCAATACAGGTTCAGCAATAATCTAGGGGTGTGTCAAGTTATAGGTCTCGACTGTATAGTGTATACAGCCCTTCTACTTATATGGTTGCATATCTCAACATCCTAATCTTGCGTATCAGCGTATGGCAAGGTAAGGGGAGTAGATTTGCTGAAATAGTTCTACGAAATGAAAAAGCGTAACGTTCTGTAAGTGTTAAAGAGTAGCATAACTGCATAAGTGTGTAACTTACACGCCATTCGCCTAGGCATCTCCACAATGCAGCAAATTCACTGCGACCTGTACAATCGACAGTACACTAAATTAGCCAGTACAAGCACAGATTTAAGCAAATAAAACACAAGTGTTTATTTCAAATTACACCAACACCCTCAAAAAAGAAAGTAAATCACATTGCTAAAAAAGAGTTTTGTCTTCGGATTGTGATACCTTGTTCCCATTCATTATCTTGGCTATATAAGTAATTGGAGGCTATTGGAGGAGTCAGGAGTGTCATCATTACTCCCTCCATTTCATTCAATTATTCCTATTTTCGTTGATTTCATCAAACTCCTCGTATTTCCTTAATTGATAAGTTTTGGTCACGTTAATAAAACCCATTTCATTCAACCACATAAATTCAATACGTACAAAACCCCACATTTCCCGCCTTCTTTGAACTAATACACCGTATTATAAAACTTCGGTCCAAAAACAATTGGATGAAACACAGGTAGCACTTCATTTCGTCTAAAACCAACTCCACTCACTCACTCACTCAGCACACATTGTATGGTAGATAATCATTGTAATCATTAGATATTTATCTCCTCCTCTTCTCACTACTCCATCTAATAATAGTTTCGACACAATGGTCCATTGGTCCTATTTTGCCACTTTGACCTATTCTCCTCCTACCCTCTTTACATGTGGTTCACTATTCACCATTATAGATCCGGTTCACGAGTTTAACCTTAATTTTACTACTGCTAACTCAATTTTACTACCACGACCTGCATTAGACAAATTGACTGTGTCTAAAACCTCTAACATTGTCCAATTCCGAGTGTTCTAAATAACTATATAATAAACAAAATTATGATTTCCTAATATTATAGTATTGTTACTCTTATCCTCTATATCAATTGAGGAATTCCCTACTAACTAACTATGACCAAGTCATATAGTGTAACGTTCACGCTTATGGAGTTTAATACTAAGAAAACCGTTTTCTGAAATTCCGTTCTAAAGCATCACACATTCCTACAAAATTAAGGTCATGTTCTTTTCAACGTAACACGTTCGACTACATTATAAAGAAGCAAGCAGAGCACAAAGTAAAATACTTGAACTAAACAACACCGACAACAACCGAGCCCTATTTCCAAAATGATTAGGGGTCGGCTAACATGAATCGTCATCTATAATAAACCGTCATCGAAAATACGAAAAGAGGAAGGAAGCATACCAATCCGAGGAGAGGTTTGAGTAGGGTTTCGAAAAAGAGAGATTAATAAACGAACAGTACGGAGGTTAAACCGATGATAACCCGAAGATAAAGCATTTTGTAGCTCATAATCTTCAACGTATCCACTACGGTCCCGGTCAACCGCCTCGAAGCTCCGGATGATTTCCGGGTCAGTACCCGGTGGAAACGGGTCGTAGTTACTCTGCCCGTAAGTTGATGGAGGAGGCGGGTATGGTTGTTGTTGATGGCCCACATGGTAACTCTGAGCTGGACCTGGGCCTGCAGGTGGCGGGTAATTCGAATTGTGAGGGTTATTATAGTTGGAGTAATTACCGTAGTTATTATTATTATTATTATAATTACTGCTGTAATTATAAGGGTTTGTTGATGATGACGATGATGTGTTGGGGTGATATGGTGGTGCTGAAGGTTTGTAGGAAGACATGATTTTGGAATTGAAGTACGAGAAAGTTGAGGTTGAAAGAAACTTGAAGTTTAATTTAATGGAGATATTTTTTATGCTTTTATTAAGAGGAAGGAGACAAAGGGGAAATTTGTGATTGCTATGTAGTAACGTAACGCTTAACGCGTGACGTGAATTGCGTGTCTCATTGTGTGTTTTGGTCTTTTTCGTTTTGGGTTGCTTTGCTTAGCTCCGTAGAATTCGTTGTTTTGTTGGTTTGGTCCACGTTCTGTTTGATTTGTTGAATAATTAATTTAGTCGATTCTTTATGAGAGTTTTTGTATTTGAATTTTGAATGTATGTATTTTATGCCTGTGTTTCGAGGTTATTTACAAGTGGTGAGGCAACTAAAACCGATTTAATTGATTTTATTATTCGTTCTACTTCGAAATTGAAGCACCACGCGATCTAGAAAAAAAAATTTAGTGAATGGAATTAGTACATAAATAAGGACATTTAGTTGAAAAAGTACCTAGGGTCAGTCAACTTCATGTGTGGTACAACAATAGCTGTATGAGTTAGAAATCAAGACACAGTCACATAAATTGTTCGATTTGACTACACTCCGGCCATAAAACATTAAAAACCACCAACAAATTGGATGATTTCTCCCCTGATATTGCTATTTCAAGCACCAATGTTCAAAATCTATTGTTCACGACCGTTGTCTATATAGAAATTAACGGTTGTTACATAAACTAAACTCCGACAAAAACCGTACGAGATTATCCCAAGTTCGAGCCCGTGTACGATGTATACCTTCCCACGAGTGGCCGAGTAAAGAAACCCAAGTAAAGGCCGCGGCAATAGGAATTAGGAAAAATAAGAAATGGCGGGAACATACTATTCTTAGGGAGCGGCCAAGAAAAAAAAAAAACACTTGAGTGTTGAAAGAAAGGAGAGAGAGAAAATGGGGAAAGAGAAAGCGGCGGCGCCAGCGGTGGCGGACGAATTACCAAGAACGATCGTACGGCGAGTCGTAAAAGAGAAGCTTTCCGAAATTTCCGGTGATGCCGGCGATGTCAATCTTCACAAAGAAGCTCTCATCGCTTTCTCAGAAAGCGCTCGCATCTTCATCCACTATCTCTCCGCCACGTAATCCCCCAACTTTCCTCTTCTCTCATTCATCAGTTAATTAATTAATTAATTAATTGTTTTGATTTTCGTAATTATTGCAATTGGAAATTTCTAGGGTTTTGCTTTAGGTTTTATTTGTTGTTATTCTTCTTCTATTGTTGAAATCCGATTATTTGTTGGATATCTTGTGAGTAAAGTTTCCAACTTGTTGCTGTTGTGTTTTGATTTAAGAATAAAAATTGAGTAATCGGTGATTAAAAGTGCAATTTTTGAGCTAATTTGATCTGGTAATTTTGGGGTTTTAGCGATTGAGTCATGAATTAGGGATGAGTTAAATGTGTTGAACACGATTTTTAGGACATTTATGGCAAGCAATCGAAACTCGGTACCATGATGAACAATTGATTTGGTAACGTTCGCGTAATGCAGGATTTTAAGCAATTCGAGTAATATACTCTTTGTTGTCACTTGTTAATGGATTGTGGAACTTTAATAGTATGTGTAACTGGTTTATTAGATCCAATGTGAGCTTGTTGGATGATCTCGAAAGTGGAGTGTTACGAAACAATTGTGGAATTTACGAGTATTTTGATTGTTGTACTGGGGATGGGGGTTTGATTTGGAGATGGAAGCTTGTTTCAAAGTGTTAGCTCCGTGTTTAAGTGACGTGCTTATGGATAATTGAATATATTTCTGTGTAGGGCTCATGACATATGCACTGAATCGAAAAGGCAGATAATTAATGCGGATGATGTGCTGAACGCTCTCGAGGAGATTGAGTTTTCAGAATTCATTGAGCCACTCAGGGATGGCCTGGATGGTGAGTACTGTTTGTATATTATTATTTTGTTACCATCTTTATGCACATCCTTACCTTTCTCGTTTTAGTTTTATGTTTGTTCAACGTTTGGTTTGAACTAGACCAGTGTTCATCCCATTTCTTTTCGCATTTTCTTTCAACATTTATAATATCTATAGACAGCTGCGAAATTGGTCGAACTTTCAAGTAATTCTGTCTTTTTAGGGTGGTGTAGTATTTTGAGAGCAAGGAATTGTTGTTTCTCGTTGTTGCCAGTCATTTGTATTCTTTGGTTCTTGTGTGAAGCTAGTACACTGTGATGCTCCAGTGCCAGATTCTAGTTGTACGTGCTTTCATATTGGTTTTAGTCTTTCATGTCCTTGCCTTTCTCGTGTTAGTTTTACGTTTGTTCAACATTTGATTTGAACTAAACCAGTGTTCATCCCATTTTTTTCGCATTTTCTTTCAACATTTATAATATCTATGGATAGCTGTGAAATCGTTTTCCAGGTGGGAACTCTTAACTGACACTGGTATTTTCAAGTAATTCTATCTTCTAATGGTGGTTCACTGTCATTGCCTTCGGCCTTCTACAATACAATGTGGTTATGCCCATGAACATTTGATCTTCTAGCTGCTTACTTCTAACAACACTCTTCCATGGATTCCCAAAGTACTGTAGTCTGCTACCTTTAGACTTCAGTAGAATTTGGGCATAGGTCTCAGCATTGATTGAGCTTTTGTTTCCTTAAGCTGCATCTTTATGTTTTCAACATATGGGGGTAAGGCTTGCATACGCCTGACCCTCCCTTATCTCATAATAGTGGACTATGTACTAAGATTGGCCAATTTGGACCAGGGTTGTTAGAGTGGCGAGATGTTCTCGTAAGTTTACTAAGGATAGGCTTAAACTCTTAGAGCACCCTTGTTAGATATGCTGATTATTTTCTCTGTTAGGGTAGTTCTTTAAGCCCTTTTGGTACACGTTACCCATTGAGTATGGCATTCAATTTTTTATGATTCTCGGAATCTACCACAAGTTTTTGGCTCTAATATTTTGCTAAAACCCGAAACATTGCCTCAATGGGCTTCTACAAAAATTAGAGCATTTTTGTTTTGAGGCCATTTTTGGTAAAAATTGTGGATTATAGATTCATGAGGTTTTGCCAATTATGACCAATTTTCTGCAAAGAGTCAAATGTTCTCAAATACAATTTCACCATTGTTGGGACCTACAACTTACTATAGGTTTTGGGCTCTAATATATTTTTAAAACCCATAATTTTACCCTTAGGTGCTTGCACAATAAAAATTTGGCTGTTTTGTTCGGAGTCAATTTTAAGCCAAAACCCGGGGATTGTATACTTGGTTTTGGCCAATTTTGACAACTATTTTTAATGTGGCCAAATGTTCTCAAAACTCTACGATGGACATCTTCAGAGTATCCTTGTTGGATGTAGGGGCTCATTCCTTTGTTAGAGTAGTACTTTAAGCAACTTCGGCACATGTCACCCGTTAAAACAAGCGCGTGTGTTTTGCCGATTATAGGATTTACAGTAGTGTTTTGGCCGTCTTATGTTGCTAATACCCATAATATGACCCATAGGGGGCCAGGGAGGCTTCCACATCAATTACTTCGATTTTGGCCAAATTTGACTGAAATTAGCCAAATGTTTTCAGAGTTCATTATGGATAGCCTTAGAGTACCTTTATATGAGGGCTGAATCTTTATTGAAATTAGCCAAATGTTCTCAAAGTTCAAATATGAGATGTTTTTGTTCTGGGGCTGCTTTGGGCCATAAACTGTGGATTATGTACTTCAGTTATGCCCAATTTTGACCTTTTTTTTTTTTTAACGGAGCCAAATGTACTCAAAACTTTTCCATGGACAGACTTGAAGTGCCATGATGATATGAGTTTCGATTCTTCTAGTAGCGAAGTTTTTAAAGCTCTTTTGGCAGATGTCATCAGTTGAGATTAGCGTCTGTTTTTCACCGATAGTGGGACGTACTATTGGTTTTTGGCTCTAATATTTTGCTAAAACCCATAATATTACCTCGACGTGGTTTCCCAAAAATTTGAGCCATTTTTGTTCCGAGACAGTTTTAAGCCCAAACAAGTGTATTATGTATTTGGATTTTGGCCAGTTTTGACCACTTTTTTTATTTTTATTTTTTTTAAAGTAGCAAACGACTCAAAACTTGACCATGGACAGCCTCAAAATACCCTTTGTGGATATGACAGTTGGTAGGCTGTTAGGGTAGTTTTATAAGCTCTTTTGATAAACGTTGTCAGTTGAGACTGGATGTGATCTATTTTGGAACCTCACATTGGTTTTTTACTCTAGTATTTTGCTAAAACCAATAGTATATTGTATTGTTGTGTTCCCTGTCGTATAATTAGGAAAATTTATGTTACTCTCTGAAGCTAATGCAACTACCAGTAGCAATCCCTGTATCAAAATATTGCTGTAAGCTATTTGCTGGATTTGTATTGCTCTCTTGGGTCTTAAAATCGTATTGTGCTTGTTGCTCTAGAACGTGCTCTTGAGAAGTGTAGAGGCATATATTAATCATTCTCTGAATTGTTCATGGTTTTTTATTTCAGAATTTAAGAAAAAGGCTGCTGGAAAGAGAGCAGGGGCAGCAAAGGCGAAAGAAATCAGCAAGAAGAGTAAAACAGATGCAGATACTGCCAAGGAAAAGGGCAAAGCTGTAAGCGAGGTACAGAATGGGGACAATGGTGATGAGGATGAGGAGGAAGGAAATGGAGATGACGGTGATGAAGGTGAGGAGCAAGCAAGTGGCGATAATGGGGATGACGCAGAGGAGCAAGGGAGTGGAGATAATGAGGAAGACACAGAGGAGCAAGTAAGCGGAGATGACGAGGATGAAGCCGAGGAGCAAGCAAGTGGAGATGGTGAGGATGAAGCCGAGGAGCAAGCAAGTGGAGATGGTGAGGATGAAGCCGAGGAACCAGCTAGTGGAGATAGTGAGGATGAAGCTGAGGGCCAAGGGAGTGGAGACAATGAGGATGAAGTTGAGGAGCTAGCCAGTGAAGACGATGAGGATTCCCATGACAACTAACTGTATATTTCACATTTTCAAACTTTTATGTCTGGCTCTGTTTTAGGTTCAGTGTAGTGAGCACAGGGTGCAGAATGGTGCAGCTGACTCGCATTTGCTGGCTACTTCTTTCGATAGGGTGTGCCTTGTGCGGCCATCTTATGTTTCATAACACTCTGGTCATTGACCTAAATCTGAATGGGAAGTGGCATCAATGTTTATCTGAAAGTATTAGTATTCATCTAGTTCTCATGTTTCATTTCATACTGGCTTCCTCCATGTAAGAATGTCGGCCCGTTTCACATCATAGTAGAATTAGCAGGTACAGACCGTTCCAATTTCATACTACCATTCATGGTTTATAGTATATGCTTGATAATTCGATTCTGAATATCATAGGCTACATTCTGATGGCTCAAGTCTTCCAGTACGAGCTCAAAAACAGCCGTAGAGCAAATATAGGGCTTCTTGCTACTGATGATATCTTCTTACTCACGTTGTCTTCTAACAGTCTGCTGGACATTGGAGTAAGGTGTCCATTACCGGCTCCTCTGGTTGTTAAGCGCATGGTAGTATCAGGATGGTCAGGACAAACTACCATTGCATTGCTACTAATGCACATCGACGGAATATACCGTTGTTACGATACTTATACATCACAATCAGGGTTTGAAACACGTCTATACAAACGTTACTCAAATCCTCTAAAACCCAACGTCACACACTCACACCATTATTAATCGAATTGGACAATAAATTTTCGCTTCAAAAATTAGAGTGAAATTACTGTACATAATTACAATTTTATTTTATTTTGGACATCATAATCGAATTTTTTACTAGCCAGCTATAGAAATTCATATAATAATCACTTTAATTTTTTAGAAAAAGGGACGTATTTTCTTCTCTAAAATGAGGATACGTGGCACAAAACAATTGGTTAATCCCACGTAGTAAGACTCTCTTCTTCCCCACATCGTCAAAAAAAAAAACCACGAATTTCATCAGTCATCAGTCATCACCACTCCCTCTCTATTTCCCACCATCTATCATTCTCTCTCCTCCGGCGTTCGATGGCGGTGCGCGCGACGGTGAGTAGGTTTCCACTGGACCCAGGGGAGCAAGAAAACTGCGGACTACCATGGGGCGTAACACTTACGCCATTTTCAAGCAGAGACGAGAACGGAAATCCGCCGGCGATGGGATCGGACGGCGAATCATTGCCACGTTGCGAAAATTGCTGGGCCTACTTCAACACGTACTGTGAGATGGACCAATGGGCCTGGACTTGCTCCCTTTGCGGCACTCTGAACGGGCTTTCGGCTCACGCTATTACCAAGTATTCTCACCCTAAATCTTGCCCTGAGATGTCCTCCTCTTTCATTGATCTCGAATTATCTCGTATGTTTTTTTTTATTCTTATTATTAATTTTGTAATTAGCATTAATTTTTTAATTAGAATTATTTTTGCCTGTTTTAATTTTCGTTGATTTTGGCGGAATTTCATGATTTGATTTTCTTAATTAGAGATGTTTGCATGGTTTTAATTTTGCTTAATTGGATTAATTTTGAGAAATTTGGGGGAAATGAGGTTAATTTTGAGTGTTAATTGTAATTAATTGTTGAAAAAATGATGGATTAGAGGTAATTAAATTGTTATTGATGAATTGGAGTTGGAGATGTTGAACTGGTTTATCGAATTGTTCGGATTAGTAATAGTATGTTGATTGATTGGTGTGAAATTGCGCATTCGGCATTCGGAATTTTGGTTGTTGATGGAATGTTTTTGCAGAGGAAGAATATGATGGGGAATCGATGCAGGCTCGTCCTGTTTATGTTGCAGCTGTGGATTTGTCGTGTGAGTTTTCGATTTTTTTGTATTCTCGTGTTGTTGAAGTTTCTTGCCGAGGGTTGAATTATGCTGTCTACTGTATTTTAGGTGGTAAACTAGGACATTTCTGGTTCTGATTACTCGGGTTGAGAGCAATGTAGGTTAAAAATGATCGCTTTATTTGGGGAAGGGGGTTGGTAGAATTACCGAATAAAATGTAGTGGAGCTGGTAGAATGCATTGTATAAGAGTAAAATATGTAGTGGTTTCTACAACAAGTGAACGATCCATTTGGTTTTAGAAGTAACTCTCGACATGGCCAATCAAAACAACAAAACAAAACAGGAAATTCTCTTTGAATCGGAGTAGTATGTATTAGCGATGTTTTCTTGCTTGAGGTGGGATAATCCGACCATCATACTGTAGACATTCGTCGATTTTGAAATTTGGGATGCTGTGTCTGTGTGTTAGTTAATATTATTAGTTCCCTATGGCTGACTAAAGTCCCGTCTTGCAGCTTCAGAGGAGTTTATAGACCTTATCAAGAGTGCGTTATTGGCCGCTTTGGAAGGTTGGTTCTGAAATCATCTTTGTGTGTTGTATGGAATTATAGAGCGTTTTGTTTTACTCGCTTATTGCTGATTTAGGTCTTAATATGTTGTGCAGCACTCCCATCTGGAGCACTCTTTGGACTTGCTACTTTCAGCCTCAAATTAGGGCTGTATGATGTTCAAGGCCCTGTTCCTATTGTGAAGAATGTTTTTATACCTTCTGATTCTGATGGGACTATTCAGATGGAGCTTGAAGATGCCATGCCTTTGTTTTCTTTTCTGGCACCAGTATGTCGTCCTGTAGACCTCGTTTAATTTTTTTTTTTCCTAGCTGGTAGTGATTCCGCACATCTATGTTTTTGAGTCTGTAAACTCTATGTGACTTTGCTTCTGTGGCTTTTCCTAGGTGGAGACATGTAAGGATCGGATTGCATCTGCCATTGAAACTCTTAAACCAACGTCATCATGGGAGAGGTCGGCTGGCGCTGGTCAAGCGTTAGATGGTGTACTACTTGGTGGGCGAGGTTTTGGTTCAGCAATGGAGGCTCTTTTCAATTACCTTGGATCGGAATATGGGACCACTTTTGCCCTAGGTATTCCTGCTCTATAGCTAAAGTTGATTATTATTGCTGTACATGCTGCTTGTTGCGAAGCGGAACATAAATTGGCTGTTGGTGAACAATTTACTAATGGAGAACTTGTGAAATTTACTCTGTATGACAACAGCAAGGGTTTTTGCTTTCTTATCTGGTGCACCTGATTATGGTGCTGGGCAACTCGATACAAGAAGGTATGGGGAGCAGTATGCCAGTAAACGAGAGGATGCAGACCTTGCTTTACTTCCTGAGCAGACCTCCTTCTACAAGGAACTGGTAAATTTGGTTTGAGATATTTCTAATTTCTATATCATCGACAACTAGAAAATCGCATTGACATATATTTCTCAGGCTGCTGTCGCTGTTCAAGCAGGTGTTTGTGTGGACATTTTTGCTATTACAAATGAGTATACAGATTTGGCGTCCCTGAAATTTCTTAGCATTGAAAGTGGGGGTTCCTTACTGTTCTATCAAAATACTGATGATTCTACACTTCCTCAAGACATGTGAGTGCCTTATTATAGATGTGTGAGACAGCACTATGCGAGTAGCGCTCTAGCGCATGAGTGAGCTTGTACTTCTATGAAGCTGACTAAAAACTGTTCATCCTGTAGGTACCGGATGTTGAGTCGCCCATATGCGTTCAATTGTGTATTAAGATTACGAGCATCTTCTGAATTCAAAATTGGTCACTCTGTGAGTTATTACTTTGTGTTATTTGAGCCATTTAAGCGATCAAATATACTCATGAAGTTGCTAAGCGTTGTACTTTTGAATTGTTTCCGTTTTGCAGTATGGCCACTTCTTCCCTGATCCTCAATATGATAACGTCCAGCACATCATATGCTGTGACTCTTATGCAACCTATGGATATGATTTTGAATTTGCCAAAGTTGAGGGGTTTTCTAGGTATCATTATATGCAACCTGCTTTATTAGTTTTTGCTTCACGGATATGTGAAAGGAACTGTTATTGGCTTACCGTTTATGGATATGTTTCTTATATTCTCATGTTAACTATGGGCTACGGGGCTTTTTTTTTTTTTGTAAGACTTGTCCCAAAAAATTAAAAAAAATCGAAAGAGAAAAGAAGAGTTGGGTATGGTGGTCTTACTATAGCAGACTCTCAGTTTTCATAGTACTGTAGGTTGAAGATACCATACGGTTCTAAATTTTGGACACCCATCTTAATTTTATGAAGACTCTTTCATTGACCAGCCATAAGCAATAAGCAATTCTAAACTGTCTCGCAAGCCCTGCTCTTCTTTAAGTTAAAAGTTAAAACTATCCCTTAGTTAAAAATCTGAGTCTTCTGTTCTGTATCAGGTTTATCTGTTGCTTATTGGTTTCAGTGGTATACCGTTCTTTTCCTTTATTTTTTTTTTTTTTTTACTAGAAGTAAAGCAATCATCGTCATTTCTATTGTATAGGTTAGATGAATATTTAATATGAAATGAAATTGGTTTGAGCTTCAAATATCCATGATTTCCTATGTTTGTGTAACCTTTGGGCAAAATTATGCTTTTTTGTTTGATTCACCATTTAATTCCCTCTGATATAGTCAGTTCTTCACATTTTGACAGACATACTTTGGAACCTCCTATGCTACAAATTGCTTTCCAGTACAGTGTTGTGGTACCACCGGAGGAACTGTCTAGTTCAGGATTGAGCTCTGCAAGTAGGTATGTTGTCGAACCTATGACAGCTGTTTTTCTTAATATAAATGCTTTGTATGCTGCTTAATCTTGTAACATTTTATGTTTTATTTATTTTATAATCATTCCCTCGAGTCGAGGGTACCACTGTAATGGTGGTGTTGTGTCATCGATAGGTCACAGTTTCAAGTCCTCAGAGGAGCCTCTTGTCAAAAGAATGACAAGGGAAGGCTTGCCCCCTATGCGCCCTTGTGGCGGGACCTTTCCCCGGACCCTCGCTTTGCGGGGACGTTAATGTGCACTGGGCTGCGCTTTCTTTTTCCTCTGAGGGGGCACATCTTTTTCTCAACATTAACTTCAAACCTTCCTTAGTGAATTTTACAGCAATCATACCTTCTCCAGCAGAACAGCCTATAACATGGAATTCTCCTTTTTGAAAATCCTATAAACTCTTCCTTAGGTTCTGTTCAAGCTTACCATTGTCCTTAGGTTTTGGAATATACTCCCTCCTACCCACTAAAATGTCCCCCTTTCGTTTTCAGTTTTTGAGTAGCTATGTTTGGAGCTACTTTTAGACCAGATGAATCGTTAACTTGCTGTAAAAATTAGTTCTTATTCTATTCTGCATTGCATTCTACCAACACTACTTAATCATTTCATTTGGTCTAGAAGTAGCCCCGAACATAGCTACTCAAAAACTGAAAACGAAAGGGGGACATTTTAGTGGGTAGGAGGGAGTATAATGTTTGAATATGATAATGCTCATAATAAATTGTTGTAGTCTTACTTTCTTTCACATAACGTAGGGTACAAATGTGCAATCTTCAGTGTAGGGCTATATCTTTTGTTCCCTAGTTCACATGGATAAATGAGAATGATCTCCTCGAGTCTTGGTGAATGTTTTACACTCCATGTTTGTGTGCAGACCCAAATTTCTAATTAAGCGGAGGCTGAGAATCAGAACCTTGCAGTATTCAACTGCTCGTAATATTAATGAACTTTATGACAGTGTTGATCCTGAAGTGGTTCTCTCTATTCTTGTTCATAAGGTATCTTCTCTTTCCTTCTTCACACCTTTCTTTTCATGTGTAAAGAAATTAACCTTTGTCCAATAATGTTTCAGTGCCTAGTTCTTAGACTGTTGTCCTATGTAGGTCATTACAGCTTCATTGGAGCAAGGAGTTCGAGAGGGGAGATTTCTGTTGCATGATTGGCTAGTTATTCTTACAGCTCAGTACAATAACGCCCTCAAACTCATTCAGTATGGGGCAGGAAGTTCTAGTGTTGTTCAACAAATTGATGTTGCTTTTGCACAATGCCCCCAGTTACAGCCTCTACCTCGGCTGATATTTGCCCTGCTTAGAAGTCCTCTTCTTCGCTTGCATGAGGAAGGAGTTCATCCTGATTACCGGATATTTTTGCAATGTCTATTCAGGTATATTGTCTCTCAGTACCTTTTGGCCATCAAATTGCTCAAATATTGTTTCTATGAGTTGATGTAGAAATATTCAGACAGCTATAACTCTTTATCTCCCCTTGTTAACTTAGATTGGTTTGGTTCTCTTTCTTTTTCCTGTGATTCTAATTGCGAAAGAAGCTTCAGTGTCTCTTTGACTATCAGCACTTACGAAGAGTTTTTTTAGACACTGTTTTTAACCTAAGAAATATATTAGTAGGGCTTACTCTGGCTGTCTTCAGCCTGCAACGGTACTGAAGAAAGTGTGTGCGCATGAAGTAGTTTGGCAGGTTTAGAGAAGCACAATGGCTTCTTTTTTGTTTTTGTTTTTTTTCTTTTATGATGGCTTCCATTGTTAATTTGGTTAGATCCCCTGCGATTTTTTGCCATCTTTTGTCAAAAAGTTTTGATACTTACATTTTTGGCCCAATTTTCCCTGCAACTGTTATGCAGTGCATTGGAGCCAAGTTCTCTTCATCGTGCTGTATATCCTGTATTGACATCATATACAACTCCCGAGAAACAAGCATATCCTCGCCATTCACTGAGCCGTGCTGCTTTGATCACGAGCGGAAGTCCAATATTTCTCTTGGATGCATTTACTACTCTGATAGTGTTTTACTCCTCAACAGCTGACCCTGCACTGCCTTTCCCACCTCCTCATGATTGTAAGTAGTTCTTTAACTATATAATCAGAGTCTTGAAAGATACATGCTCTTCCAGCCTTGCTTCAACCAAAAATGTTATGAAATTCTGAGCATCTCTAATCGTTGTGTCAGGTTTATTAAGGATGAATATAAACAAATTGAAACAAGATAGAAGTATCACCCCGAAGCTCTTATTCATCCGGGGAGGACAGGATGATGCCTCTGCATTTGAGAACTATCTCATCGAAGAACAAGATGTTGAAGGAAGTGGCTTCACTAGTGTCATGGGATTTGTCTCTTTCTTAGAGGATATAAATCGTAGTGTTTTAGACTATATGACTGAACTAGATCAAGATAAGCGATAGGAATACCGCACTAGATTTAGTCACAGATGACAGCAGAAACATACCCTGAATCCCTTGCAGAGACTTGGATGAGGGTAATACAGATACCATAAACTGTGAACCTTGAAGCTTAGTTCCGAAAGGAGGTGCATCAATTTTAGGAGGAGCCTAGTGCCCTTACAACGTCACAAAATTGTGGGGTTCCTGTACGAGATCAATTGAGAACAGATGTTGAGGGAGGTTTATGATGAATGAAGCTGTGTGTTTAAACGGAGTTGATGAGGTTTAGATTGTCTTGAATTTTGACTCTGGCGACGAGCTCTTGTATTATCCATTTTAAAGGGTTTTGATTCTTTGAGAAGCATTTGATGCTCGACTGGTTATTTTTACACTGTATTCTCAATTTTGTACCTGTCGATAAAGCATCGGATCTTTACGACTGTGTCAATTGGAAAATTGGCTACCTAACAAGCCGTGCCTTTGCTTAGAAGATTCAGGTCTCACGTACAGGCCGTACTGTGTCAATTGGAAAATTGGCTACCTAACAAGCCGTCTCACGTACAGGCCGTACCGCATGTATTTTGAGGTGGTGAGAAGTGCAAGTGCCATACGATGCTATTTACCCAGTAATGTATCGTCTATTCGTCCACAACGTGAAACTGAAAGAGTCGACGAAAATGGAGAAATTCACAAAAAAACTTAACTCAGAGGTTGCACTGTGGACAGAATTAATAGCTGAGACTTCCAAACGTGTATAAAAAAACGTTCAACAGGTTGAAAGATTAAGTTATCATCCATTTCTGAACTCAGAAATCGTGTATCAAAAGACTTCACATTTCGTGTGCATGTGTATGCCCCAAAACAATATTACAGAGGATGCTCCTGAAAGAGCACATGAGCAGGGTACGCACTGTAAGCGCAACTAGCATACACACGCACAAAATACAGCTACCGTCACATCTCCATACACGAAGATGGACCAAAAGGATCTCACCATGATGAAATGTGACATTTCATGTTAGTTCTACCAAGTCTTATACTACGCACCAAAATGGCACCAATTTAAGCACATGTAGCCAATGTAGCCCTTGTGTAAATATGTTGGCTGGCATGATCAGAGACTGTCCGAATCGATCCCCTTGCAATCAGGTCCTTGAGTCCTCTCCGTGCCAATGATCCATTGACCTGAAAGTGGAAAGTGGAAAGTGCATCAAAATGCTGAACAAAACATCTTAGCCAATTACGTTCACACAACGATCATCAAAAGACTTGGTTCGTGTAGTTCAAAGCCATATTAATAATGTCTGAGTGAGCTAAGCAGGAGACAAAACTAACACACAAGCACCTCATACTAACAGATGAAACTAACATGAGAAGATTCAAGTAGAAGAACAAGGCCTCTTCAGTTCAGGTCTCCAAATGTTTTTCCGCATTAGATAATCTCAGAAGAACGAAAGTTATAAGGTTTGATCATCATCAGAGGCCAGAATAAAACATGAACGAAAAACTTCAGCATCCAATAGGGAAATCAGCTTGAAAACCTAACAAACTTAAGTTAAAAGTGCAAGTTAAACTCGTGCCTGTAAAACATAACCAAAACACATACGAGACCGAAAATATTAGACTATGTACTTCAATTTGACACCCCACGTTTAATCAGTATCAGTGTATCACTTTGAAAATCTAACAATTACAAGCCTCTTCAGTTCAGGTCTCCAAATGTTTTTCCGCATTAGATAATCTCGGAAGAACGAAAGTTATAAGGTTTGATCATCATCAGAGGCAGAGTCACACATGAACAGAAAACACCCATGTACAATTTGTAAACCAGTTTGAAAATTTAAACAATCCAGCAAATAACATCGCAAACAATTACGAAGAGCCTCTTCAGTTCAGGTCTCCAAATGTTTTTCCGCACGAGATAATCTCGGAAGAACGAAAGTTATAGGTTTGATCATCACTAGAGGCCAAACTCGCACATCAACAGAAAACTCCACATAAATTCAGTAAATCAGTTTTGGAAACCTTACAATCTACAAGGTAATATTTAACCAATAATAACAAAGATCCTCTTCAGTTCAGGTCTCCAAATGTTTTTCCGCACGTGAACATCTCGGAAGAACGAAAGTTATAAGGTTTGATCATCAACAGAGGACAAACTCAAGCACACACATGAGCCGAAAACTCGAGACAAAATCAGTAATTCGGGTCAAAAAGCTAATAATCTACAAGGTAACATTGCACTAAAAACTACACATAGCCTCTTCAGTTCAGGTCTCCAAATGTTTTCCGCACCAAATAATCTCGGAAGAACGAAAGTTATAAGGTTTGATCATCACCAGAGGCCAGCTCAAAACATAAGACTATCAACTCAGCCACACAATCACTAATCAAGTTTTCAACATCTAATAACAATCTAGTAGGTAACATTGCATAAACAGGTAAAAAACGCCTCTTCAGTTCAGGTCTCCAAATGTTTTTTCCGCACCAAATAATCTCGGAAGAACGAAAATGACAAGGTTTGATCATCACAAGAGGTCATTTCAAACATAAAACTACAAACTCAGCCACGCAATCAATCAACTAGAAAACTCAACATCCAGACACTATGTTTTTAACATCTAATAACAATCGAAAGCGGAAAATTGCATAAACAATTTACAAAAATGCCTCTTCAGTTCAGGTCTCCAAATGTTTTTCCGCACTATAAAATCTCGGAAGAACGAAAGTTATAAGGTTTGATCATCATTAGAGGCCTTTTCAATCTATAAAAAAACCCAAAAAAAATCGCCATTCAATCAATCAATCAATCAACCACACCAATGCATATCTACTCTTTCACCGAATCTAACAAACCAAAGCGTAATGCTTACACCAAACTAACCTAACATCACATCCAAAACAACAACAAAAAAATAACTTTTCACACAAAGCTATTTAATTTGGCGGAATAAACTAAAAATCAAAGCAAAATTACTAACAATCACTAAAATTAATTAACTAAAAAACTAAATACTAGTTTATAAATATATATTAAAATAATGGAAAAAGGGAAAAGGAAAGGGAATGATACCCTGAGACGTTCGGAAAGGATGGAAGGAGTGATAAGCTTTGACTTAGGAATCTCAGAAAGAAGCTTCTCGAAGGTTGTTTTGTCGAACAATACCATGTTGTTTACCTTCTCCTTTTGCTTTCCCTTACTCCACTTCTGCATTCCATTTCAAATAAACATCTTACAACATGAAGTAAAAAAGAAAGCGTATAGAATACGATACGATTGGAAGTGAGTATGGAGGAAAGGAGAGAGAAATGGGCGGACCTTCTTTTTCTGCTTGGCGGCGGCGGATTTGATGGGCTTTGATGAAGGTGCTGCTGCTTTCTTCGGTGCCTGTGTATATATGATAACAAAAACGACGTCGTTAGAGGTTGAGATTTAGATTGTGGAAAATAAAGCTTGAAGAAGAAGATTCATTGATTTGCATACCATATTGTGATGTCGGAGAGAGGAAGAGAGAGAGAGGAGGAATGAAATAAGCAGGAATGGGGGTTTTGGTATGATATAGAGGAGAGAGGGTGAAGAGTGTGATTAGGGTTTATCAGCTGAGTTTTTTTGGGCTGGGTTTTGCTGCTTTCTGTCAAGTGTGATCTGTCTAATTTGTAGTGAGTTTGGGTGGGCTTTACACTCAAGTACTCTTTTAACTGATTTTTCAAAGGCCTTGATTCTTGTGAATTTCTACAATGAAGCGACCAATAATATTATACGGAGTATTAATTGATAGGCAAAACATGATACATTAATCAATAGGTAAAATATTTTGTGAAATTTTTTGCGTCCACACCAGAGATGATCAATTCATATATCCGATCTCTATAACTACACTAAATACGCTCCTCACTTGACAAATATGCGCGCATTTCCTCTCCCTCTACGTAACACGAGAACGTCTTTCTTTTTATTATTACAAAGTTTGAATGATCAACCGACAATCATTTCTCTAAATAACACACATTTTCTTCGAGACGGAAAAATTGGGAAACGAAAGGATAACTCCCAGAGTCACGGCATTTTTACTCCCCACCAAAAAGCAATAAGGTAAACGGTAAAAAAAGAAGAGTTTCCACGTGGAAGCAATCCATCCAACCACATCAAATCCGACGGCTGACATCCACCCCCACTCTGTAGACTCATAGCACAGTACAAGTAGTCGGTAGCAACTCAATTTGGCTGACACTTACTCATTTCAACTTTCTCTCTCCTCCTGAAATTTCCCCAGCAACGACTCACTCTCGGTAAAATCGCTTTAATCTCTTCCTTCTTCTACAATCTTCTTTTTTTCATTTACATGCAATTTAATCTTCCATGTTTTATGTTTCATCGCATCGATTTTCAACTTAATTTATATTTGAATTTTTTTTTTTCTCGCAATTAGTATTGTTCTTATTTTAAGCTGATTAATTTCGCCGATTTTTTTTTTGGTTTGATGATTGTTCGTGTAAATTATCTCGGTAATTTGATCGATCGTTTTATTTTGTTAGGTTCTATGTAATTTTTTTGCTGTGGTTTTGTTTTGAAAATATGGAGAAGTAATTTCTATAATTGTTTAGAAATTTCAGCGTTGTTGTTTCGATGTTTAAATCGCTTGTAATTTACGCCACTCTATTGATAATTTCGTTGGTGTAATTCTGTTCTCATTATTATTATTATTGTATTTGATTTATAAGATTGGTATTGTTGTTGTGTGCCTATATATATATGTTTGTTGATGGGAATGTTGGGGGCGAAGTGTGATTAAGAAGTTATTTGAATAGACGTCTATCGATGTATGTCCCGTTTGTGTGAAAATCGCACGAAATTTTCGCAGTTATTACATCATTTTTATGCCGGTTTAATATTGGCGATTTGGCGTGTAAGATTTTATTGGTATTGTCATAGTGTATGTTCGTTGGAGTTGAAGTTTATGTGATGGAGTTAACAAATAACGACTCGTGATTAATCTGTGTCTGAAGTATTATCGAATTTTCTGTTTTGCATTTTGTTGGTTTTGTTGTAAAATTGGTGTTACACTGTTACCGTTTACGTGTTAAATGGAGTACTAGAAAGGATACTTTACATGTAATAATTCTTGGTGCGTCATGTTGTTTTTGTGATAAGAAATGCACAGGGCGAACATGTTGAATCGAGTTGCTGGAATAGTTTAGTTGGAGAATTTTGTGATATTTCACTACCTCATGAGTCATGACATATGTATCTTGCTAGATGTTTGTCTAGTTTACGATAGTTAAGATCCCCTGCAGTTTGGATTAGGATAAGCTTTTCCGATAATTACTGCAACCAAAGGGCGTTTACTATGGATTTGGGTTCTTTGAGAAATAGCTGACCGATGTTGGTTTTCTGTATCTTATGGTTGAGAACTGTGAATCTTTTTACATGAGAAGCGTACATATCTGTATATTAGAATATGGAAAAATATTGTAGCGGGCTTAGGAGGAAGGTAGTTGTAGGAAGATTGCCCTGCGCTAACATCCTTTAAGGTAGTATATCGAGTATTTAATTATGAATTGCTTCCGTGGAGATGTGGGATTTATAATCCATGATAGAGAACAGCTTCTTGTCTTATAGATTCTCTGAGTACTTTTTGTTCTGTTTACCGTATCTAGCAGTTGTAAGTTAAGACTGACTGTTGCTATTTTTCTACTTGTCTTCTTGATGCTCTGGTTTGGTTATTACTCTTTTGGTCTTTCCTATGTGTCCTATATGTGCAGTGTGCACCATGTCACATGGAAGTGTGGTAGAAATTACATGTAATGTAACAGACAAGTTATTGTTAATAGTCTTGCTAAGTATCAAAGAACTTGTAATGTGATGCACTGAATGACTGAAAAAGTTGTGAGACTGATTTCTTACTGTCGTACTTTTTGTTTGACAGGGTTATACTAGGTTATTGAAGTGATCACATCGGTAGTCACCATGGCTGGAAGAGCTGCTATGAGATTCGTTTCTCGGAGGTTTTCAAGTGGTGGCAAGATCCTCAGCGAGGAAGAAAAGGCTGCAGAAAATGTCTACATCAAGGTATTGCCACTATACCACAGCCTCACATTATGCCCTTTCTCTCTTCCAGCATGTGTTGTGAATTAGATAGTTTATGGCACACTACTCTTTCAAGGCTTATGTTGCAATATCTTTCTCAAAGCTTATGTTCAAGTGTGCAAAGAGAAAAGTCTATTGTTTGTTGCTGAGGTTGCTTGTCCATAAAGCCTTAGTATTCAGCCGTACTCTAGCGTAGTATAAGTTATTGAACTGTACATAGCATATTTCTGATAGCGTCTCCGCTGAGTGTTTCTAATTGTCATTGCTGATTTTCTGTCAGTGTATAATCTGTCTCAGCATGGCCATTCTGAGTTTTGTTGACCGAGTGACTATTGGGTTATATCATGTATGTTTCATATGTATTGGTTTGCTTGCACCATTCACTACCAAAGACAAACTGCCATATGATTTGTAGCCATTTCATATTAGTGAATAAATTGGTTGGTGTGAAGAGCTGCAGCTGATAACGTGTGTTGGTCTGTCATAATATTGATCCATGCCTTAAATTTCTACTGTGGAAATTGTTCTGTTTCTTTTGGGCAGCAAACCAATATTCAATTCTATGTTTTTTTTTTAATATCAAACTTCTTGTGCCAATGCAGAAAATGGAGAAGGAGAAGCTGGAAAAGGCTGCACGCCAGGTGAGATATTCTAGTCTGTGTTTTTCAGTTTCTCCTCGAATTTTGGTTGACCATCAATACAAGCCTCTCCTTTTTAGCTCTGTAGACTGTAGTGATGAGAAAAGTGTACCTGAATTGGTATCTGTTGAAAGTAACTCTCTCTGCTTTGTTTCTAGTCTTCCTTTTGCGAGTATGTTCATTTCATAGTTCCTTGGGTGTGGAGGTACACTCGTGCTTAAAATAGATTCTTTTTAGTTTTGAATGTGGTAGGTATGTTCGTGCGTACAATTGATTCTCTTTCCTCTTTCCATTGATGTGTTCCCATCTTTCCTAGGCAAAGTAACAAGCACATTACAAATTTCCCTTGAGACTAGTTGTAGCAAATCCTTCAGGTCTGTTCACTATGTTTCCCTACCCTATTTTTTTTATAACACGGTAGAAGCTCAAGGAGGTATAATCTCAAGCATGACATCCCTAGAGGGGTTTGAACTTGAGACCAAATGGATAGAAATCCACTTTAACCATTGAGACCAAGTGGATAGCATTCCTTTTATCCATTGTTGTGCTCCATAATTTTGCTGTTATTTGTGATTTCTTCTATAAAGTCATGACTGCTAGATTTGTTTAGCTATTCGCCTAATCCGTACCATCTTTTACTGTGTATTAACTAAGCCGGATGATTTTTTTTGTTTAGGGTCCAAAAGCAACTGAGACAGCTGCAGGTGGCTCCGGGGCTCCCCCAGTGACTGAAGCTGCTAAGACAAGTGGAGCTGATGCATCAACAAGCAAAGTCTCAACTGACAAGAGCCGGAACTATGCTGTCATAGCTGGAGTTCTCACTATGTTGGCTGCTGGGGGCTGGTACATGAAATCAAACTCAAAGAAGGCCGAAGAAGCACACGACTGAACACCTCCTGGAATGCTGTTGCTCCCTTGTCTTACTCTTACGGCGATGCTGGCATGAACATGTTTGATAAATGAATCACTGAGATTCTGTAAAACAATGGAGTTTAGTTAAATCTTCGCCAGTCCCTTAGTTTTATGGAGTTTTGGCTAATCTTCCCCATTCCCTAGGTTTACATGCATATACGGTTGAAAGTTTGCTATATACCTTACAGTTAAATGGGAAATTTGAAAAGGGCTGATTGACAGATATCATCTGGTGTTTCTTGATGACATCCTTCATGTCTTTTTGCCGAGTGTATTCGTATGGCTGTATTTGATCATTGTTTTGCTCCTTGTGCCGGGAGAAGAATGCTTTTGTTACCGTGGGAAGGCCGTCAGCGGTTTTGCACAATGGCATGTGCTATGCTCCTACCTAAAGCGTGACGCCTGACTGCTCTCCTGCCCGGCTGTGCCTTTCTCTTCCCCTATTCGCCTTTGCGTGCTTTACAACTTATCAGGCGTTTGGAGTGGCCATGATCGTGATGACTAGTTTGTATGGTCGAGCAGGAAATGCTGCTTTGAATCCCAATTCCCCCCATCTTCATTATCGACTTTTTGTTTTTGGAAGAGTTTTGGGTGGCCGGGATAAGCTACTCCGTATAACACCGGTATAATTTTGCTATGCTGAATTCCAAATCTCATTAGCTACTGTATTACTGAAACTTTTTAAGGGTTCCAAAAGAACATATTCTTCCCAAAAGAGCCAAGAAAAGCCAGAAAAAAAAAAGAACAACTACAGTGCTACCTCCGTTTTTTTGGTTCTTTAGATTCCTCTTACGTATTCAAACGACCTAATAATATGGAGGTAGTAGTTCTTCTATTGAGCGTTAACTATAGCAGGTAAAGAGTGTTAATATACGTAAAGATTAAAGAGTGTTAATATACGTAAAGACTAAAGAGTGTTAATATACGCAGAGGTAAGAAGTGTCGGATATACGCAGAGTCGCACTCGTATACCTTACGCTTAACGCTCACTCCCTCAGTGAAACATCGCATTAATCCGCCGCTGTATTCTAAATTCCTGACGTGGCAACTGGCAAGGGGGTCCAACTCTGAAAATTCTCAAAAGCCGCTTGCTTTTTCAATCTCCTTTTGGCGTAACTTCCTCTTCACTCTTCACTCTTCACTGAGATAAAACCCTCTGGTGCCTCCCTCATTTTCCGGCGAGTCAACTCAGTGCTTAACTCGGGGAGAAAAGAGAGAAAATTGCTAGAGCAACAATGGAGGGAAGGAAAGTGACAGTTGCTGCTCTCCAATTCGCTTGCTCCGACGATGTCGCTCAGAACATTTCCGCCGCTGAAAGGTTTCCTTCTCTTTCACTCTTCTTCTGATATTTTGCTTCTTAATTCTTAGATTATGTTTTTTTACTCTTCGAATTTAGGTTTAATTATTGCAGGAATTCTGATTATTTGTAATTTGTGTGTGGTAATTAGTCAGTCAATTTTGTTGAAATTTACTGTTTTCTGCACAGATGAGTAACTTAGAAGATGATTATTTTGTGCTTTAATTGAAATTTGGGGGTAAATAATTTTGTAAGATTAGGTAAACAAGTTGGTAAACATGAACCAGCATCTAGCCTAGTTAGCTTAATGCGGAGCTAGCTTGAGCGTTACGCTGTTTGTTAATTGACCTTTAGGTTTCACGTTTCTGTTGGCTGAGATTAACTGGCTCGGAAATGCGTTTTGAGCGCACTCGTTCAGGAATAGGTTATAAGATTACAGGATACAGGATATGGAGGACATGAAAGTTGATTCTTTACAGTAGAATAGTAGATAGAGTTCCAGACATTTGGATGGACCTCCATGAACGACTTTTTGGACATTGCGTAATAGCGTATTAGGTGTTGTTAAGTTGGTTATGGACTGATAAATGTAAGCAACAGCTCGTGCTAGGAATGTTATTGGTTTTGGGCTTCACTTGTGAGTTGTGACCTTGGTTGTATTTCTGGTGCCTGAACAATGTCGAAAGGCGGCTGTTTTGTCGGTTTTGAGATCGTGTGTAACATTGTGGATCATCATCTAGTGTTTCGGTAAAATCCATACTAGAACTCCTAGGGGTTCCACAAAAATTTGAGCCATTTTTGTTTATAGGCAATTTTGGGCCAAAAACCGTGGATTATAGTTCGATTTTGGACAACTTTGACCACATTTTTGAAAGTGGCCAAATGTCTCAAAAAGTTTCCATGGACTGCTTTGGAGTCATTTGTTGGATATGAAAGCTGGTTCCTATGTTAGGAAAGTTCTTTAAATCTTTCTTCACATGTCACCTTTGAAGCTAGTGTTCCTTTTTTGTCGATTTTTGGCTCTAATATTTTGCTGATACACAAAATATGACCAATAGGGGATTCCACAAACATTCGAGCAACTTTTGTTCAGGGGCCATTTTTGGCCAAAAATCGTGGATTATTACACACTTCGGTTTAGCCAAATATATTCAGTTTCTTAAAAGTTGCCAAATGTTTTCAAAACTTTACTATGGATGACTTGAAATACTCTTGTTGGATATGAGGTGTGGTTCTTCTCTTAGGAAATTACTTCAAACTCTTTCAGCACATGTCTAGTTAAGTATAACGTGCGGTTTTCTTTCGATTTCGGAACTCACCATGGTTTTTACCTTTGTTACGAAAGTATTTAAACCCTAGGGGTTTCCACAAAAAATTGAGCTGTTTTTGTCACGGGGCCATTTTGTGCCAAGAGTAGCAGATTATATATATTAGGGTTTGGCCAATTTTGACCACCTTTTGAAAGTAGCTAAATGTTCTCAAAAATTTACCATGGACGACTCTGGAGTACCCTAGTTAAATATGAGGCTCCTGTCTTAAAAAAAAATAAAAATATGAGGGTCGTTTTCCAATGATAATGAAGATACTTAAGCTTCTTCGGCACATGTCTCCTGTTGAGCCCACATGCATTCTTATTGCTGATTTTGGGACGTGCCACATGTTTTTGGCTCTACTGTTTTGGTAATACACACAATATGTCCTCTAGGTTCTTCCTTTAATATTGTTCCACGGCCATTTTGGGCCAAAAACCGTGGATTATATACTTTTTATTTAAACTCGTTGTACTTTATGGTCATGGGTGCCCTGCTTTATGGTGCGGCATATCAGGCCATGTATGATGCTTATTGATGCCGTGAAGGATGCTCACTAGTGTGTTAAGTGAAAAGGTTTGCAATAGGAACTTGAAATCGTGTTCTGTCAATGGACTTTTTTCTAAAGATTATGTGTTGCCTCAGACATCAAAAGAAGTTACAAGCCAGTAACATATCTTGTCACTAAAAACAAAAGAATCTACTCAATAATCTTGGAACCACTGCGGCAAATAGATTAGATTTACCTGAGTAGATAAGAGTAATAATATACTGTTGAATCAAGCTAACAGTCCAGCGAACTATGAGCTCTTATAAACTTAGTTGATCGCATATGATATTATAATCCTCCTATGTCTTCTTCCTTTTCATTATGAACCAATTTGAATGAGTGCTACTGACAGATGAAGTGCACTTAATTTGAAAGAGCAGATTTGGCTAAGCATTAAATGTAGGATCCCTGCGGTGCTGATGACTAGCTGAGACATCCTATTTAACTGACATTTACGTAGAATTGTTAACATTCATTTGACTGTTGTTGAAGTTCACAAATATTCCCTTCTCTTAGACTAAAATCACTGCTGTTATCTTTCTTCCAGGCTTGTGAGAGCTGCACATAAGAAGGGTGCAAACATCATTCTTATACAGGTGTGAATATGTGATAATCGTTGCTTTATATCGCCATTTCACATGTATGGTTTTCTGGAAAATCTGCCATATCTTTGAATTGTAGTTCTGCGCTAGAAGTCTTACTTTTGTGCTCTAGGAACTCTTTGAAGGGTATTACTTCTGTCAAGCCCAGAGGGAGGATTTCTTCAATCGAGCCAAACCATACAAGGGCCATCCGACAATTATGAGGTACAATCCTTTCACTTTTTACAATGTGTTAGAATTTGGGATCTCATACTATTTGATGACCGCGGTCATCTATGAATTTACAGAATCTTACAACTGACTTGAGTATATATTTACTTCTATGGTGGCCGACCTGTTTAATTTGAGCTGTTGACTGAGATGTAAACCATTGAGTGATGTATGATATTTGATATCCAGAGCTACAAGGAGTCCTAAAATCAGGCCTCCTTTTTTTAGGAAGCTTTTTGAAGTTGAGTATAACTGTCCAAAAATGAGGAATGTGTTGTGTTGCTTATTTCATTTGGTTAGTTGAGCAGTAAGATGCATGCTTTTGGATACTGACAGGATGCAGAAACTAGCTAAAGAGCTGGGGATAGTGATACCAGTTAGTTTCTTTGAGGAAGCTAATAATGCTCATTACAATTCGGTGGCGATCATTGATGCTGATGGCAGTGATCTTGGATTGTATCGCAAGTCTCATATACCAGATGGGCCAGGTATTTAGAACAAGCAGATCCTTCTTGCTCTCTCTCTAGTTGTTACCGCCATCGTGGTATTTGCTATTCAGTTCATCTTTTAAATGTCTGTCTTTCTTCAGGCTATGAAGAGAAGTTTTATTTCAATCCTGGTGACACTGGCTTCAAGGTAAGAAGTTGGTCTTGCTTATCTTGTGGAACCATTGAAGTGCTTATCTTATCATTTAGGCTCGTAACCTGCCTTCATTTCTTTGGCTTTCTTAATAATCTGAAGTTGTTTTGCTGCAAGCCCCTGTGACAGCTTGGGGCTTTCTCAGGCTCATTACTTGTAAATGAGACTTGCCTATTTGTTTGAAATTTGTGTCATAGGTGTTCCAAACTGCATTTGCCAAGATTGGAGTTGGTAAGTTTTGGGTTCAGTGCCATTTCTTCTTCCCTTCTTCCTTTCTAAGTTCTGTATCTCATTCAAATAGTGGCTTTTGTAGTATACGAGCTCTTTGTATTGCTTGATTGACAAATGCAGCTTCGTCATTTCTTAGTGGTGTCACTACATCGCAAAGTTCCTTTATTAATTGTTTGGGATGCATCAGGAATCTGTTGGGATCAGTGGTTTCCTGAAGCAGCCCGGGCGATGGTACTCCAAGGTGCAGAAATATTGTTCTACCCTACTGCAATTGGTACCGAACCTCAAGATCAAGGACTTGATTCTCGTGATCACTGGAAGCGAGTGATGCAGGGTCATGCGGGTGCTAATGTGGTATGTTGGCTGACAGACTTTTATTTTCCAAGGACTCTATACTCGAACCATTTGTCACCTGAATTATGAAGTGTGTTGGTAGAATTCACTGGTCTGGCCCCTCTCATTCGCTATGATGTTGTCGTTTGTAATTGACTAAGAGTCTTGTTTGCTTACGACTTGCCATCTGTGTGGCTATATTTAGGTGAATGAAATCTAGGAAGTGATTTTGTTGGTTCATTTCTTTATCTTGGAGATTTTAGCTGTAGATATTTTCTGGGAGAAAGCTGTGAGGCTGCTGTCAGTTGTCTATCCAAAACCAAGATATATTTTAATGTTGACAAGTTACATACTTGGTGACCTCAGGTACCATTAGTGGCTTCTAATCGCATTGGAAAGGAAACAATTGAGACTGAACATGGGTCAAGTGAAATCACATTCTACGGGAATTCGTTCATAGCAGGTATCCCATAATTTTCTGGAAGAGATGCTATAATACTTATTCAGAGCTGTTAAATGTTGACTCGAATTTTCGTTACTTTATTAAATCATATTGGACTTAAAACTTATCATCTGTAGGCCCCACTGGAGAGATTGTTGCTTCTGCTGATGATAAAGAGGAAGCAGTGCTTGTTGCTGAATTTGACTTGGATAAAATCAAGTACAAGCGATGTAGCTGGGGAGTGTTCCGTGACCGTCGTCCTGAGTTGTACAAGGTGCTCCTTACTCTGGATGGTGGCAATACCTATTCCTGATTTTCTAAACTTAATTTAAATAACAGAATTATCAGTGACATGTCATGCAATAAAAAATTGAAGTCGATGGTTTCCTAAACACAACCCCTCATAGGCTGAGAAACTTTTGCTGTCGTTGGCGCATCTAAGTTGTGTTTTGGATTATATTTTATGAAATTCATATTCCTGAAGTGTTTCAATTCTTTGAACATGATAGTTGCACCTGAAAAATTGATTGAGCAATTCTGATGATTACGGCATTTACCCAATTGCTATATTGAGGCTGATTTATCCACAACATTTTTGGATGATGAATCGTTCTCAGGAAATTATGTGGTCTGTAAGTAGTCATACAATCACAACTGGTGTGGTCCAATTGTGAATATTGTTCCATCGTTGCTCATTGCTCCGATGTATCTTTGTCGGGAGTCGACTTGTACTACACGAGTCCCAATTGTTCGTTAGAGGACCATTGAATATTGTGGTTCTCTTTGAGGAGTGTTAAATTGACTTGCTCTTATCTTGTTAGTTTTACTGACCATGTTGGAGCTAATCCAAACATAGACGCCCTAGAATTGCACAAACCTATTGTGATTTTGGTGTTCTGGATGTCAGACTTATTCTGATGGACAGGTTCCGAGATGATTTAATGTGTCAGACTTTCGCTGTATCTAAAGTCTTAAACTCTTAACTAACATTATTGTCTATATGTCTGGTATGTCAATTTCTAATAGATGCATTTAGAAATGCGTGCAACTTACAATGATTGAGCTGTGTATACTGCCTACATGTACGGCCTCTAATTTTTCTGCCCTGAGAACTAAAAAGTAGTTATATCCAAGATGGGAGATTTAGTCTTTTATCACCATGTTGTTTGTTGGAAAGGATTTTTCACTACCCGATAATGATTTTTACTTTCTAATACGAGAGAACGTGACATCTCCATTTCCAATGGAGCCAAAGACTAATTATTCATTGGTTTTGGGATATAGTGGAACAAAGCAAAATGACTTATAAAACTGTTTGTGCTTCTTAATTTGTGAAGTAGCAGTCAGTCGGTGCGATTCTTGAAGAAATTTCACTTTGGGTCATCCGTCCTCAACCTCTATGTTTCAATAGGGGTAAGGGTTGCGTACATCCGATCCCCCTTACCCCGCCTGATGGCGGGTGCCTTTAAGGCTGTAAAGATGTAATATGAGAGAATGTGAAGATTAATCATGAGAGTGTAAAAGTCATCTTCCATATTCTGGTGTAAAGATATATAATAGGAGCGTAATAGTCACCTCCCAATTGTCTGGCGTATGTGATACGACGTGGTCATGCTGTGCCCTATAGAATCTCACTTCACTTACACGCACACACAATTGTTGAAGGGGTGTCACAACGTTATCTGACCAAAAGACTCTTTTCTTTCTTTATATATGTCATTTGTCAAAGCATATTGCAAGAATCTTGTTACTTTCACTTTTAAACTTTTCCACAAAAAGAATAAAAACATGATGTATGTGTAACATGAACACTCCCTTCTTAGAGGTGCTAAGTGATATCATACTTTTCCTTTCCTAAATGCTAATCAAATCAATTTGTGCCTTCCATTTGGCCTAAAATTCCACTTTGTTATGACATTCTACTTAAGCTTTTGCTATAATCACTCTTTATATCTTCTGACTTGTGTTTGGTCAAACCAAAGCTTTGGCTATGGAAATTGTTACTTTATGCCTCTAGGCTTTAGGGAGAATATTTTGTGCTTGAATTCTTTCTGATCTTTAACTTTATGCCCATGCTTGTTAATTAGTGGTTGTTTATGTGGAGCTTATGTTTTAGGGTGTTTTTCGCGTACTCAGAGAATCACATTACCGTCCTCTCGAATATGTTAAATCTGATGCTTCTGATTCCATTAGGTCTAGAGTCTAGACATGGGGAACTAGGGGTAGAAATCTGAAGAATCATAATGAAAAGGAAATAAGTTACTGGTTTTGGATTTGATGATATACTCTTGAGTTTTCTGTGAACTTAGATTTCACAGATAGAGTCAGAATCTTGTATAGTTTCTTTCATGTAGTAGTGCTCCTGCCGGCCTGCAGTGCCGCGGTTCTTGACATTTTTTCTGATCTTCAATTCTTCAGTCGCCTTTGGTAATGAAAGTTTTTTATACCATCTAAAGTATTACTTCTTAACATATGTCAGTAATACGATATCATAACACACGATGTATAGTAGTATTATTGAAGGACTAGTATGTTTTAGCTCCATTTAGTTCAAGTACATTTCAATGTGTTCACTATCAAATCATTTCAATTTATTTTTTCGAATAGTGTCAGAGAAAAGAGAGGGAGATTTTACTTTTCCCATTTAGTGGATTTCACTTTCTTCATTTGATGCTTCCTCTGTACTATCATTTGCTTATATGTACTGCTCCATTATCTACTGGTTGGTCCCCTGTAACTTGATGTGTGACTCTAGTGCTGATGATATTATCAACTACTGATATCCATTGTCGAGTCGTTGGTGCAGAGTTGGTAGGCTTGTAGCACAATGTTCCCTTAAGATCCTTTACTGGTCCTCCACCCATGATTTAGGCACCAAAAAATAGTTCAATGTATCACTGCATGACCATCCACCCTCGATTGTCTGTTAATATTTGATATAGACAATCAGACATACAGCTGTGGTGATTTACTGGACGTTGTCGTCAGCTTTAAAGTCGTTAAAATTTCTTACTCTGCGTGAGCCAGAGCCTTTTTAGACATTTGGGTGTGGTTGATGTCATATTCAAGCCATTTGGTTCCGTCTGTGTTACTGTGAATGGACTATGACCTGTATGGATAACAGAATCTATCACCATATGTTTCTAGAAAGATGCATTTTTGCACGAGGATCATGCTGCTTTCATGTGAAATTGCAGAAGTTTGTATTTTGTGATAATGCCTACTGCAGTACTGCCTTCTGTACGTCTGTACTTATAATGCTGTATCCTGTATTATAAAACCCGAGTTCTTGGGAATTTCAGAACTGGATCTCATCTGAGTTGCAGACTCATTTGTGTTAGAATTCATTATTTCTGATAGTCCAGTCTACTAGAACATGGAAACCTGAATGCCCATGGAAACCAGGAAGGCAGGCAGTTTCCGAACTTCCTACTTTCCTAGTCTTGGTTGTAACCCCAATGACCTTACATCCTCGTAGTTTCGTGTTTTGCTATTCAGCAATTGTGGTTCATCTCTTTAACCACCTGATAGCAATTTTGATACTATTACTCTACTTGATTGTCTTCTGAGTTCTGTGAGTACTGTCAATTTGTCTGTTTTTACCACAGCTGAGTACCGACTACTGAGTGAGTTTCTGATGTAACCTGTACTGTTGTCCTGATCAGTACTCTTTTCACCTTTTTACCAAGATTATTGTTTTTTAGCTGAAATCTGGAAGTACAAGAATGTGATAAGAAACTGTTACAGGCTCATTTATTGTTGCAGTCACCCATCTCTTTGGATATTCTGAATTAGAGGACAGAAATAAACCTGAAAGACTGTCCTATTGAAAGTTTCTTTTACCCCCAGAAATTACGAAAATTGTTAATTCAAAAAACAAAAAATCGAAACTACAACTTCTGGACAATTGAATCATCTTTACATCAAGAATGACCTCTTTCAATGTCATCCCTGACCTCAGTTTCCTCCTTCCTTTCTTTTTTACCTTCCATTTTTACACCATTTTCGCTCTCCTCGCCTTCATCCTCCTCCAAAACACCCTCCACTCCACCCTCTTCCTCACCACAATTACCTTCGTCATCAACAGCCTCAGCTGTATCATCCTCATCTTCCTCAGAAGGCTGGATGAAGCTGAGTCGAAGACGCCCGTCTTCCCTGGAAGCCTGTAGTTGATCATGTGTTTGAATCTTTATTTCCTTCAGTACAAAGCGGCCGTCCTGTCTGTAAGACTCAAAGCAAACACCTGGCTTTCCTGTCTTACCTATGCAGGATATTGGTGGAGGGAATGTTCTCCTTTTCCTGTACTCACTTGAATGCCCTCTGACAGGCATTTTCTCACCCATTTTGTAGCTGTAGTTCTGGTAATGGTAGTTCTTGTTGTTATTGTTGTTGCTGTTGTTGTCGTCGTCCTGTTTCTGATGATTCTGCCAGGGGCCTGTGAGCTGATCAAATTTCAGATCCTCAACTTCACCCAAACTCTCAGAACCAAGCCCTTCTGTGCACAGCTGCAGGCTCTCAGAGTTCAGAGAAGAGAAACTGTCACTTCTCTTATGGTATGATCCCTGATACCCATTTTTCTTATCTTCTGTATCATAATTCCCCCACTTATCATCCTGTTGCCCACCATTATAACACCCTGGTGAAGTTTTCGTCGAAGGCAGCTGCCACGGCGTGGGAGATGAATACAAGGGGTTAGGATTCTCCTTAAAATGGAGCTCTCCGAATATCTCAGTAAACGAGTGATCCGCAGGCGGTTTCAGAGGCCTGATGTGCTTCCAAGAAGAGGAGAGCGAATCTATCAGAGAAGAAGATGAATTTTCTGGTATTGTGCTATCAAAGATGTGCCTCAGGCTGCTGCTACCACAGGCTGACATTACTATTATTTCTGTTTGACACCCTTTATATTTATGCAGGCTTAATTTGGAGAGACTATTAGCCGTATAAAGTACGAAAAAATAGATGACAGATGGAGAGAACTTCACGGGATGTATGTGAATATATATATATGATCGGTTGATCAGTTCAGCTAATAACAAGGGAGTGGAAATTTTAGATCTTTTCGTCACGGTACGGCTATTCCCGCACCTTAAAGAATATTTCACGCGTTTCTTTTTATTATTTTGCTGATATTTATTATCTCAGTCAAATGATAAAAAGAAGAAAAAAAAAGGTGCGAAAATAGTCGTTTCGGATACGACGACAGAAGAGGTGGGAAATGGGTCTCCTTAATTGGTGATATTATTATGTGATGGAAATCGTATCTACCTCTTTGGTAGTTGCATGGGGTCACAGGTTTGCGGGTAAAAGGCCACTGCACACACTAATTATCCAATGCGAATGCAGATCATGTGTTCCATTTTTCTGTTCCACTCCCTATACTCCACCATCATATTCTACCATTCCATTGTATTATATTTTAAAGATAATATTTTTTGAAAAATTATAAGAAATGGTAGGTTATGATTGGTGGGGTACATGGAATGAGACAGGTGATCCGCTTTGCTAATTCTCCTAGTAATAAGTAATGGGACAGGTTATCCGCTCTGCTAATATTCCTGGTAATAGCGGGTTAAATGACCAAATTAGTATAAAAAAACATAAGTTTTTATCAGATTAATTTTAAAAAAAAACTTTAGAAGACATATTGGTATAAAAGAATGCAACCAGATCAAATAAGCCTAAATTTTTACTGAGTTGGAAAATTGACCAATAAATTTATTTGTTTTTTTCAACAACTTGCAAAATAATGCTTTACTATTTTTTTTTTTTTTTGAAAAAACAGTTATACTCTCAAAACTTATTTTCAAAAATTAGTAAAGAGATTATTTTGTATATTTTTGAAAAAATAAAGATTTTTTTTTTGACGATTTTCCAACTCCGACATAAAATTAGGCCTATTTGACTTTCGTTACATTTTTTATATGTAACCAAAAAAACATTTTTATACCAATCTGTCCGCTTGAGTTTCTTTATACCAATTTGAGTATTTGGCCAATAGTAGCGTAATAGAGGAGAATAAAAGAAAAAGGGTGGATGAGAAAAAAGGGCTCTCTTTTGTGTGCCATATACTACGTATAATCTTATGTAACGTATACATCCAATTAGTTTGTGACATTTGTAGATTGCCAATTTGATCCAACCCTCTTCTTTGATGCTGCGCTGAGCAATTTGACCCGAGTTGCATGATTCTGGTCCTTATTGTATCTAGATTCTGTTCCTATCTTCCCATTCGTAATTACCCCTAAAACCGTTTATAATCACCTCCAAAATTTCATTTATGTGGGAAGAATTCGAACCAACTTGTTGATTACAGTATTTGGTTATTTAAAGGAATGATACGGTGAGTGGTTTTCCAAAACAATTGACTTAAAAGTTGAAAGACTTGAAAGTTGAAACCGATCTGATGGGTTACATACGTTAGTTGGTCTTTATTTGACATTTTGACCTATTATCAAATTATTTTCAAATGATCTAAACTATGAGCTTGTATTAGCTAGGTAATCCGACAACATATCGATGTATGATCAATTGATAAACAGTTTCAGTCGTACATGATTTTTATATCTTTCATTTTCTCCATGTCGATGTTATTCATGATTTAGATTAGTAACTTAATAGGTTGGTCTTCAAATGGGTGATATGACCCAATTTCCAGCCGCGAAACACAAAAATAGGACAAACAAGTGACCATGCTTTTGGGAGTATGGCGTAGTGTTTTTCTAAGATAAGAAAAATCAACATTGGACAGACCACCAAAATAGAAAATAGTGTCCAAGTTTAGAAACTTTACAATAAATTAGAGGACTTAGGATCCCGTTCATATTTTGTTTTACAAGATTTTAAATGACTTGTCAAATAATGAAAAGCCAAATATCAGGAGTAGGATGTGCATCGTGTTTTTTAAGCGTTTATCCGAAAAATATTCTTAATTATTAAGAATCGAAATATAATAACTACTCATGAAATGAGTTCCAAATTAAACGTTAACAGATATCAAAACACGTCAACTTTTGACGTGATATTCGACATTTCAACATGGAGACGGATGTCATTGTTGGAGGGCAACTGAAGCTAAGCTTCCATACCTTCTTATCTTGAATTCATGAGTGATTACAAATGCGCGCCAAAAGTGGAGGATATCCCAATCAAATCTACAAAGGTAAACTAATGAACTAGTGCTATTGCTTTTGTAGTAGAAAGAAATGACCATCTCTTTCAATGACAGCTTGAGATATTAACAAAGTTTCTGATGTTAACTGCTAATCTCTCCCTTAAAACTGTCTGGACCAACTAATCATTTTCTTAATCATTAGCCATATAAATCCAAACATGATAATTTGCACGCCCACATTAGCGTATCTGTTAAGCGTGGTCCTGATATCATCTCAAGTTTTCGTTTGGCGCCTACGCAAGTTCGTGCATCAGCCAAATGCTGCATGTCTGTATGATGACTATACTGAGTATTAGCATATTTTTGTTTCGTGCACCTGCAGATGTTTGAGAGTTACAGCTAAACCAAGGGAAGACTGATTCGGATATACAGCCAAGAGTTCAGATGGTCTTAGTGTGAATCCGGATTTTGTACTGCATGCAGGAGTTGAAGACTGTGATAAACAATCACCAGATGATTGAAACCGCAGAAGTTCCTTCCTACTCCCCAGATCAAAATATACAAACTGACTCTTTCTCATGGAAACAGTTAAGGCCTTAAGGGGGTAGGGCAATCGCGTACAGGACAATTTTCGAGTATTTTACTGTGACTAGCACTAATCAGGGAGTTCTGTCACAACAAGGTAAAAACACCAGGGAAAGAAAGGGGCGAAGAAAAAGGTGGGGGGAGACGGAAAAGCATTGGAGGAATAAACCGGGGTGCTATCTGACCTCCAGTAGGGATGTACTAGTCTTACCTTGACTAATACAACTGTGAAGCCTGAACAATTGGGAGCAGAATTATCGCCAAGCTTCAATACGTTCAATCCTTGAGCTTACGCGGCTAAAGTTGCAGAGACTCTTTGGCTTCTCGGTGGGTTCTACAGGCTGCACACTGCTTAAACTCAAAGGCCCCTTTCTGTCATCAGAATTACTGGATTGACCAAACCTGGTGTTTCTGTATTGTGCTTGGAACATGGGTCCTGATCGGAGCTTTAGACTAGCTTGTAAACCCCTAAATGACTGCCAATGGAAAGGCGAATCATCAGATTCTTCTCCATCGTCGTGGTGCTTGCTACTGGGAGTGTTTGAAAGTGAATCCGAGTGGTAGTACTCTGGATCATCATCTGAGTGGTAGTGCACTGGCTCCGAACTCTCTGTATCTTCATCGAGATGTTGTTGAAGACAAAACTGTGAAGGGCTTTGATGTCCACTCTCATCAGATGGCCCAGCACATGATGCAGGAGGAGGCTCTATCCTTGAATCTTCTCTATCTTGCAATCTCTTAGTAATCAATGTTTTAAGGAAGTTCATCACTCGGACAGCATACATCAGCGCAGTCAAAGGATCTGCCATCTACAATAGATAACAGTTCAAAACTAGTTAAATTGGTCGACCATAAGTCCACTACCGTACTTCGAAAGCATTCATGTCAGCCAACTTTCAGAAGGTTATTTAAAAAATTGATACTAGAAATATCAGGAGAATCTATCCGTGGGTGGTCGAAAACACACAGAATCACCTTCACACAGAAAATGGACCTCAGAGCATAGAAGTAGCAGAAAGATTCAAAGCTAATGAAAAAATCAGTCACCTCAGAAATTTACAGTGGTTCAACGAAGAGTGTAGAATGCATTCTTCTTAGTTCTTAGTTTACGTCTTCCCTCTCTATCTTCCGCACCTATTTCTATGTTACGAGTAATCAATTGAACCAAGGATGAATGGCAAACCAAAATTCAAAGCACATGAAGCCAAGGGTGACAAGTAAGATCTAAAAGGAGTTCTTCATAACTACTAGGATCGTCAAGCGTACTACCTAAGTTGGGTTGATGTGCGCTGAAGAGAACAATATATAGACTGAGTGAGTTATTGTGCGATTTGTACCATGCCAGTTATTTTCCAGGTACTACAGTCTACAGCCATTTGGAGAACCTATGTTGGCCCTTTGTACATAAACATTCAGCTCGTATGCTGAAGTACACTACACGTAAGAATACTTGTATTTAAGAATGAACACAGACTATCATAACAGACATTAACAGTGCATGATGTTATAAGAACTAGTAAAATACCTGAGTCATGTTTGGGGCAAAAACCATAGCAATGTTGTGAGCATTCATCTTATTGTACTGTTCCTCTTGAACAACATCAGCCATCAAGTTGATGGCCCAATCAAGCAGAGTGCCTTCTGTTGTAGGAAGCTGCTTCACAAGTTCAGTACAGTCCTCTTCAGACTCACACTGCATGACGTCCTCAGGTGACAAAGGATCTAGGACCCCTGTTGGCAGTTCCCTAAACCAAGCCTGCAGAATCCAAAAAGGAACTATCAGCTTTCTTGCACATAGTCGTGGACTCGTGGTAACAACCATCATGAGAAAATGAGGACCAACCACTCTACTAGGATTAAACCCAAAGGCAATAATTCAGAGGAAACTGGTCGTTCGGCATAGTTACTTGGTCAAATTAATAGTATTTGGCAATTTGAAGATAAACCTCATCATGACATGGTTCATCAAACTAACACAACATTATGCTCAAGAGAGCAGCAAAGTTGGGTTGCAGAACCCATTGATCTAATGCCAGAGAACAGAATCATTCAAAGAAGACCAGCTATTGACCATTTTTGTCAGAAATAGAAACTAAAACAGATTATACCTTGATAAGACCAGCTAGACAGTGAATATCTATGTCATCTGGTATTAAACCTCTATTCAACTGGTCTCGAACAAACTCCTCCTGGCTGTTGTCTGCAGTTATCCTAAAAATTCCTTCCTCCTGCACATAAACTTCCAACAGTTAGAGGCTTACAGTACAAATCATTCAAAAATATCTATCTCAAGAAAACCACAAGTGAAATGAGTGACTCATTACTGCAGAGAATGCACCAATGTGAAGCCAGAAATTTATGCTTCACTTTTAATGAAAGATATAATTGAGACTACATATAGAAAGTTCAAAACACTGCAAGCACCTGCAAACCCCCTTGAGCATAAAGACGCCTCTGCATCAATATAAGTATTGTTGGCACACAATTTCCCCTGGCGTCAAATGAGAGCTGCATGGATTCTGTGGAAACTCCAAACACCGAAGTACTGCAAGATGGAAAGTACGTGTATAATAAGTGTCTCACTGTCTCACAAAAAGTGGAATGCAATAATAGTTTAACCACTATTCAACAAAACATCGATGACAAATTGACACTATTGGGTTGTGGGTGGGGAGGGGGTTAATGAGAACTTGAAGAGGGCTATAACTGAAAATAGGTCTCCTAGATACAGCAGATGTCAGCTGGAGTTCTTGGGGACACTATAGATGTTAGCTCATACATAAAAATTTATGCAAGTTAGCAGCTTTCCTGTAAGAATGAACTACAGTACGGTAACAAATGATGCTCGTCAACAGAAAAGCCGGGGCATCCTTTCCTGACATGTTATGATGGAAGATCTTATCGCCATCGTTCTCAGACTACTGATCCTTTTTCTTCCAACCAACAAAAGACTCTGATCGAACAGTTATTAGCTCTGAAAATGAATTGTACACCAATATGGTGGCTATTAATGAAATCAGTACTGGTTTCAGTTACTCAGTTCCCCTCATGTCAGTAGTCTGATGCGACAAACACATCAGCTTCTATACTGATATGTCCGATAAGTACCACGAGGACCGAACAAGATGAGATGTGGGACAGTTAGACATATCCTTGATCAAGTGCAGATCTGAATTCTGAAAACTACCACACTTCACGTAAGGTCCTTATTATTTCCTAATCAGTTGATTATAAAGAGTTGACCCACAACGTTTCAGCCTTCCAGCTATAATAACTATATCGTCAAAATTCTGTACAGTAATTTCTATAAAAAAAAAAACTGTTTTAGTACATAATAATGATATCCATGTCAGCAGACCTGTACATTCTCACTGTCCCTCCGCACAAGAGTATAAAGGTATAAAAGCAATCAGGACCAAACATAATTTTTCTTCAAAAGGTAAGTTATCAAAATATTTTACATTTTTTATCAACCCAACGATTTTACAATCTAGAAATGGAAAGATAGTTTGCTGGAATGGAGTATCGGACACATCCCCATCTAGATGGTTCACCAATGCCAAACCATATCCCGCTGAAGCGATCAAAGAGTCTCATTTGATTAGTCAAAACATCGCACCTTGTTCATGTTAAATCATACAATGAGGTAGAAAGAACAGACTTAGGCTAAGGTAAAAAGAGTACAACGCAAGAGAAGCCATAATTGAAACACAAACTCGTAACTTAGATAGTTATAATTGAAGGGCCAAGCTCCTTTCTTGCACAAGGACTAACGCAGAGCGAGCAAATCTAACAATAAATGCAGGGCACAATGGAAACGAAAGGGTAAGTTTCTATGGCTGAACAAGTCTTATATCTGAATGAAACTGGTCATATTATGCACATGATCTGGATTACGTGGAACATATACAGTGAAGAAAAGTCCCACACCTTTGTGTGATTCTACACATAATGTCAAATCTCCAATACAACAACACAAAACACAAGCCTGAAGGCAAGGCGACTCCTAATTCTGAATTCAAAGTAGAACCATTCTCCATTATCTAACAGCTCATGATGCAGAAAGAGCAAACATTCAGATCACAGCAGGACCCAAATTCACCAAATTACATAAAAATGTCAGGTCTGTCTCATATCCTCCACCAAATTCCAGAAAACTAGATCACAACCACCTTAATGTACTAAACTACATAAGCATTACAAAGTTTTTCCAGAGATTACATTATTCCCCATTTCTAAAATCTCAATCTATATCTACACAATTGGAATATCCATCACATTATGCTTCCAAATTCGAGAAAACCAGATCACGGCCGCCTTCATGTATTAAACTACATTAGCATTACTAAGTTTTCCCATTGATTAAATCCCCATTTCTAAAATCTCACTTTACATCCTACACAATTGGAATATCCATCACATTATGCTTCCAAATTCAAGAACCCCAGATGATAATACGACCTAATAATTGCACCAATCTACAATACAATTGAAACAACATTGTGAAAATACAATCTCAAATTTTACACACCAATGAACAACAATATCAAATCCACATTATGCATAAACAACGTCAAACTTGAAAATAAACCAACAAAACAAGATTAAAAGGAAGAAGCTTCCTGAAGAATGTACACACCTTGCACTAGGAGCCCTCCTAGGGACATCAGGCTCAAACTCAACAGGCAAACCTAAGAACCCATCAAACCTATCAAAGGTAACATGCGCCACGTGGCGTACATCAGTTGGTTCACCAATATCCATAACAGCAATCTCTCTACTATTACTAGCACTACAAGAAGACACCAAAGATTTCCTCAACAATGCCACCAAAAGTGCCAAAAATGACAGCTCCTCCCTCTCTTTCTCTCTCCTCTTCAACTCCTCTCTCTCTCCACCACCACCACCACCACTTTCTCTCTCCTCCTCCTCCTCCTCCTCCCCAACTAGAGAAGAGCTAGCGCTACTAGGGTTTTGGTCGTAAGGCTGTGTTTGGTTGCTGAAAAATGCATCAGAAGAAGGTCTTTGAGAAGTTGAGAAATGTGATGGAGAATGTAACACTTCTGTCATTGCTGGCAAACAAGGTCTTACTGAAATGGGGTACTCAAATAATTCCTCTAATTTTGTAAGAAATGTTCAAAGATCAAATCTTTTTTAAAAAATTCATCAAATTGAGGTGGGAAACTTGTACTGCAAGATGTGAAAGATTTGATGAGTTGGGTTTAATTTAAACTTAATTTAATCTCTAATCTCTTAATAATCTAATTGAATGAAGAATGAGTAAATACTAATTGAAGAAGAACGTGAGAATCATGAAGGATTTTTCATTGAAAGTTTCCAACTTTGTAAACTATTTTTCTCTCCCAAAAATATCAAATTTAGAAGGAAAGTAAAGTTGGGTGTTTTTTTTTTATTTTTCAAACAAAATAATTGAATCTCTAAAAAAAGAGCTCTTTCTTGTTTGGAGAGGAGAGTTGACACTTGACAGGCAGGAGAGAGAGGAAATGGGGGCTTGAAGTAGAAGCTTTGCTTTGCTGGCAATAAAACTAAGTAATTTAATGAGGGGGTTTTGATGGTGAACTGTTTGTGTAGAAGAAGATATGTGACAGTTTTTCAGCCACTTTGCATTACTTTCTGGGTTTTGATTGAATGCAATTTTCAGATGGACCACTTTTGGTTAATTTCTTGCATTTCGAAGTGAAGGATGTAACTATGTAAGAAGGTCTCTATATCAATGCAGGAGAGTACTTAGGACAAATCAGGATTAATTAGTGTGAGGGAATTCAAAGCTTGTACGAGTAATTATGTTTTTCAAAAGTCCGAGTGTTATTTGTAACATATACTGTATTAGGCTATTAGGACTTAGGTAATGATATGATATGATAAGATATGATTGGTTGACTACATTCTACGTAAGAGCAAATCTTATGTTTGATTTTATTCAGTTTTTTATAGTTCTTCAATGTTGTCGATGTAGGAGGGGGTTTAGTGTGAGAAACTGAGAGGAGATTTAAAGGGTTTTCGGATCACGAGTCATCTAACATAGTGATCGTAGTTTTGTGGAGATTTGAGTTTTATTTGATATTAGCGTTGTATTTTGATAAACTCTGTACTCGTTGTAGATGTCGTATGGCTAATTATTATGTATGAATTTCCTTCTATTCAAAAAAAAAAACTAAGTTTAAATGTATTAGCAAGTGATAATATGATTGACCGACTGCATTTTACGTTAGAGCATATCTTCAATGGAAGTGTGGATGAATCGACATCAAATAGAGAATTATCTCATTTTCCTATTTGATTCGATTCGGTTTTTCACAACTCACAAATGACATCAATGGTACGATACAAGTTTCAATAGGTTGTGTTGTATGTAGATATTTGATCATTACATCATACGTTAGAGCATATCTGGTTGCGTCTACTTTTTGTCTTTTGATTACATTCTTAATGAAGTCACCAATGTCATTAATATTATAGGATCAAGGATCATTAGGCTATCTGTTATCGTAATAAAATTGACCTCATCGAATGTGATTTTTGGGAATTCATGTGTGTTATTTTTCACAAGGAAATCCTTACATATATATACAGGCTATGTCTTGGTACGTAATTGGTAAACAAGATAAATCGTGATATGATCTATCCATTGAGACATAAATTGAAATGGGAGATTAGTTCTAATCCTACGTACATGATTTGTGAGTTGTAACCTTCCAATTTTCGAAATACGCCACCACGAAATACATCATAAAATGCTTTTTTACTAGAATTGCTGAGGTGTGATAATTCTACTCTAAATATTAACCTCCTAAATGTGTGATTATATCGGGTATGAAACATCATGATTCTTACTTTATTTGCCACTACAATTATGATGGGTGCATTAGCATTAGCAGGAGAATAATAGCAAAATCTAATTAAGTGGGATTTTAAAACACAGTAAGAATATGTTGCATGCGTGCTGATAGCGGACAAGCAATATCAACAATTGTCAACTTTGTCAGCAATGTAATGATATGTGCCACCATTTTCAAATAACATCAACATTTTAGGAACAAAATAATTACTCCTTTTTTTTTTCTTCTAAAAATTACAAACTTAAAAGAAACTACTCCTATTAAAATTACGTCTCCCAAACAAAAGAGATCGAAACATGAAATAGAAATCGCAACACTAGTACAATGCAAGATGTTTCGGTGATTAATTAGGCATCGTCATATAACTCGATTTCTTCTGAACGTACTACGCTTACAAGCTAAGTAAAGACAAACACATTATTCCCCATCTCATATACCCCGTATATACTACCCCTAGCTACGTAGTAATCACAAAGGCCTGCTAAGCACATAACTCGAATCTTATGATGCGAAACATTGCCGCTGCACTTAGACTGAAATGGCCAACACATTAGTATATCACAACGGTCCAATTCAAAAGGTTTATGACTTTATGTTATTCGAATTAAATGAAATTATTGTATATACTCCCATCACTATAATGGCCGAAACTAAGCTAATAATAAGGCAGTTCAATCTTTGTTTGGTCCAATGTGGCAATGTTTATATCATTAACAAACAAAAAAACAATGAATTGTTTCTCAATCATCTTCACTTTCAATGATGACAAAATTGCTGATTTCTTGCCAAGAATCCTGGATACCGAGTTCTCGGCTAAATGCTAAATCCTTTACTTTGTTTTATTATATACTCCTTGAAAAGATATACGGAGTGCTTAGTATAAGGACCATTATTTAGAAATAATGAACTAGAAATAAATATTTCTTTCTTTCGTAACAAAAAAATACATGATAACTGCAATAATGAGTGAAGAGTGAAAACGTTTTTTCCTAAACCATGCGAAGTACGTATCTATTTTGTCAATCTATTAATTCAAACTTATTACCCTTTTATTTCATGAGGAAGTAATACATACATGCAAATTGGAAGTTAAGTGTCGAGTAACAAGTACGACCAGCCGACCACCCAATCACAAATAATTTGCGCTACACCATATCAATCGTGAAGTTGAATTGTTCTTGAAGTTGCGTAACACAATATCATTATTCTTTGTAATATTTCACTAGGTAGACTTGAAGTTGCTCATTCACAATTTTGGACTACAAAATGAAGATTTGAAAATAGTGTTCCCCACAGCCCATGGGCCCATTACTTAATTGGGCCCTACACAAATGGGCCGCTATCATCATCCATATTATGGGCCAAAATCTGTATAATCCTAATTACAAATTGGGCCCCAAAATACTTATTTACCCGAATAAAATAATAATCACACAATCGGGTCACTTGGCGAACATTTGGAGCCGAGATTCACATTCTTGGTCAACAACATCAAGCAACAGCGGGTCAACGACAATACGACTGTCCACGTGGACCTTAAACCTCGGGTCCCACACTATAGCCTTCACCCAACCACGAATATCCACATCAGCACTAATAACCATCTTCCTTTTCGCCACGTCACCAATTAAACGTACCGCGTGATGGGCCAACTCCACCCCATTCAACCGGGCCGGGATCCGAACCAACTGGCACGACTTGGGCCCGGCTGGCACCTCCGCCGAGCCCATCAACGACCCGTCGTAGTAAATCGAGAGTGACGTGGGCTTGTACTTGACCGGCAAGATATTCGGGTTGATGACGTGGATGGTCAAGATGAGGTCAGCCTCCAACCGTGGGAATTTTAGCTGATTCTGCTGCTGCTCCTCTTTATTTACTGCCGCCGCCAAGCCGTTGAGGTTGAGCCGTAAAGCCGTCAGGCTGACTAGCCGAAATGTAGGCGGTTTCGGCTTGACTGCGATAAAGGTGGCTGCTGTCGCCCCTGCTATTAAAGCCGATGTCCAACGCCACTTTGACTTTTTGCCCATGGTACCCTCGTATATGACTCGTATGCACTACGATTTGTCTTGTAAGTAATATGGCTACCTTAACTCGGGTTTGTTAATTTGTAATTTTATTAAGAGTATGAATGTAGTTAGATATATGGGCATATATGGGTAGTTCAGTAGTTGTATAAGGCTAAAAGTTTTGGGATTGTGAGAATTTGATTGGTGAATAGTAGGAGAATTTGAATTGTTGCTTGGTCTCTATGCTTAGAATAATTTAATTTATGTGTGACAAAGGAAATAAATGGGTTATAATAAAGTGTGAGTGTCATGTGAATTTGGCTTCTTTTTTTTTTATCAAATTTTGGATGATTATTGTCGTAGTTAGGAAGAAGTTATTATAATTTATAGTGATAATTAAAAGCGTTTACTTAAGTAGGAGTGGAAGAAAGTGGAAGTTGGGTTGGTTGGTTTTTAGTCTTCAATAGAAGCAAGCATGGAACTCCGTCTCACCAACTAATGTGAAGGAGAAGGATCGAGCTCATTTGCGGCTGAATTTTTGGTGTGCAAAACATGTTTTCGTTTTGTTACACTTTTCGTCCAAGTGCCGTCCACTTTTAATTTAAGGAGTTGAGATTTTGTTACGACGGAACGAGTATTTCGTAGACAAATATCTAAAGTGAGATATAACTTAATTAGTAGGACTGTAGGACATCTTTGATATACTAAAAGTCGGTGAAGGTTGGTTGGACAAGTGGTTGGACAAGTGGTTAGATCACGATATTCACCTTATAGATCAGCAGTCCCTTGATTTCTATGAATTTTTAACGTTGTAATATTAGCCCTTTACCTCTCCGGGTGTGTGGATACTAATTCGGTCTGCATCGGCCGGTGCATACTTTCGGTAAAAGAAAGTCTTTTGAGTTTTGACAAACATTGTGACGTGATTTATTACAACCATGTTTGAAAATACTTAAAATTCATCATCTCCTTCTATTAATTCCAGTCAAAATTAAGCCCAAAAAGAAAATACAGTTTCAAATAAGCACAATAAACAAACTACGAAAATGGAACCGATGATCCGCACGCGTAGAATAAAATCAGTTAGTAACAAAGAGATCCATCTCAGACTTGTTATCCTGCTCAATCACATCAAGATAAACAGGATCAACGGACAACCGGCTATCCACGTGTACCTTAAACCTATGGTCCCACCACCCCACTTTCGCCGCACCGTGCACATCCACCGACGCATCAATCTCCATCTCTCTCCTCGCCACGTCGGACAAGAACTTCGCCTTGTGGTGGGCCAGCAGCTCCATCCCACTCAGCCGAGCCGGCAGCCGCAGTAGCCGACACGACCGAGCCGGCTGGGAACCAGCCTCGAGCTGAGCCGAGCCGAGGAGAGCGCCGTCGTAGAATATCGACATGGCGGCGGAATCGTAGTGGACGGCGACGATGTTAGGGTTGTTGAGGTGGACGGTGAGGATGAGCTCGGCGTCAACGCCGGAAAGATTGAGCTTGAAGGAGGTTAAGTCGATGGTGATAACCTCGAAGACTGGGTCCCGCGGCTTAGCGGAAAGGAACGCCGCCGCAGCTGCCGCCGTTGCTGCGCCGGCTACGGCGGAGGACCAGCTCCATTTGTCGTTCTTCTTCGTCATGATTTGATCAACTTTCTGATTTGACGGCGGAGTTTGGGGGGAAATGAGACGGTGGCGATTGCCGATTAGTATGAATTTGAAATTGGGGGAGTGAATAAATGACCTAGCTGACCTTTGTGTGATATTTTTTTCATAATTTTTTAATGGTTCAAATTTGTTAGTGTATAATCTTATCTACAAAAAATGACAAAAATATTTTGTTTAGTTAAATTCAGATAATATCGTAAACGTTTAATTTGAACTCTTTTTCATTATATACGATTATATTTATACCAAACGTAAACAATTGAAAAGTACGAATGTGAATAACTAACCATGAAATAAAACATACAACCTTACATAAACACATTTTTTTCTGCGTACTTGTATTACTTGATTATTTCTATATTTTAATCGAGAAGAATCCTATAGAATGACAAAATTCGCGAAACATACGATTCTCGAATCAGTAATCATTGGCTAAGCTAAGTAGTAAGTATAAACATACCCTCCTTACTTGAAGTAGTGATGACTATATCATCCTAACATCAACAATACTACAAATGCTAGTACAACAACTGATCTTAATCCATTGTGATTAGCAATTCTGCTTGACGACTTTGATTTCTTGTGTCTGATTGTATTTACGTTTCCCGCGGCTATTATCGGGAATATTGTACTACGAGCTGGACCTCCTCGACTACCACCTCCCCTTTTTGATGAGAAAGTAACATTATTGTCTTTGGCATAGGCATGAACACGATGAAGATCACCAATAGTTGAGGTACGATTATTCACTATAGACTTCTTGGCATTTCCCTCCAACACTAAAGGAATAACTCATTAGTATTAGATCTAGGAAACGTAAGTGCACATATATAAGAGATACACACTTATTATGGACATGCTTATTTAACTTCAGGACGTATGTACTCCAGATGTTAGAGACACATTGGTGTGGTGATATTGAAAAGTAGCGTGGAAATATATATTCCCACAATTATTTAGCCTCTTCTAATATTGAAATCAATGCGAAAACAAGTAATATACTCTAACATTCCAACTAAATCATAGGCATGCAATTTGGATTGGAATCTAAACACTCAATCAATGTTCAAAACAATCATGCATTTGTGTTCCTACATTCTAGGAACACGCATATGAAGAAGTACCTTGCAAAGATTTCTGCTCCGGGAGAATGCTGGAAGAGATAACACAATCATCAAAACAGCTACAATTGCCTTCATTCTCTCTTTATTTCTGTAACAAATGTTGTTCTTTTTTCTTCAAAAACAAACAGAGTATACCTCCTAGATGAGAGTCATTACCATCTAAAAAAAAGGTTAATGTCAACTAACTAATACCTCTAAATTTAAGATTAAGTTGTTCAATTGATAACAACAATAATCACATTAGGTCATTGCCAACTCATGTAAATTTGATTTTGTAATTTGTTTCACTAAACTTTTTACGCGAAAAAAACAATAAGAGAAAATAGCAGTGATAGCTAATCCGCTACCTATCCATAATCAGCTCAAAAGAAAAACAAACTAAGTCCAAGTGCTAATGAAAGCAGAGGCAATGTCAGTCCAACATGAGCATTTGGAGAAGCTAATCCACGGTGGTGGCGGTGTCCACCGTGGGCCGCAGCCGCCGCTCCCGCTCCACCAATAATTGGTAGCATTCCACCTCCTCCTCTTCCACGTCCCCGCTGCCCCGTTCCTCTACCACCGCCACCACGTACTCCTCCTCCACCCGCGTGACTTCCTCCTCCAGCATGGCCTCCGCCCCCGCCGTGACCTCCTTTACGTACTACAGTTACTGTGTTACTGACGTTACCATAGTCCTCTGAGTCTGTCACACCAAATTATTCGTCACTTTATCAAAACAATTGATATTTTAGTTTCACGTTAGTGTGAAACCGTGTTATACCAAACTTGTTTTTTTTTTATACGAAAACCATTATAATACGCTCGAATGAAACTCTTTGGGATGGAGAAACCAATTCTTGTAACAATCTAATACGAGTACATAGTATGTAAAAAATTCAGAAAAGAGGGTGTCTAACACAAAATATGACATTATGAACTAGTTTGAGACGATAAATAGTTCACATGATGATTTTAAAAAATTGAATTGGACTAGCAAAACAATAGAGTGCCAAAACAAAAATCAAATTAAATGAAGAAAAACAGAGGAGAACCAAGAAGCAGTAAAAAGTAAAAGAGAGTAAAAATTTCACCTGATAAAGCAGAGCAAAGTGGAGCTAGTTGCAAGAAAAGCACCAATAACGCAAACCCCAACAATTTCATCCTCGCTCTTTAAAAATGATATATAAAAAATAGGAAATTCGAGAGGCGAAATATATACGGAGTACTATATAGTATAATATATTATAGAATATAAATAAGGGTTGATGGTCGGAAGTGTAGAGATAGAGTGGCGTTGGATCACGAGTTTCACGTTTGATGGGAGAAAACCTTGTGAAGTTTATGAAGAGAAATAGGCAAATAGGGAAAGTGAAAGTGGGAAAGTGAAGGGAAGTGTGATGCTCAAGTTTACCAGTATGAGCCGAGCTGCCTTCTTGCTTTTATTTTGCTCTAGGTTCAGGTATTGGGCTTTGTGGGAATAAGGCCCATATAAAAATTGGGCTTATCATTTGATCCACCCATATTGAGCCGAGTGCCGAAACATCGAGCATGGTGAGTTACGGAACAGTGCCGCACACTGGGGCTCAAGTATTGGGCTTTGTGAGAATAAGGCCCATCAGAAATTGGGCTTGTTGACCCAACCCATCTTGAGCTTGACTCAGAAGCCTTCCGGGCTTCGGCTGATGGAGGATAGTTATTGACTTATTGGCATTAAGGGTATGTTTGGTATCACTTCCTTTTTCAGTTTTTGGTTTTTTGCGTAAAAAATTTGGTTAAAAATTTGGAGGATAGTTATTGGCATTGAGTTATCTTTGATGATAGACTTGCGGTGACCGGTGTCGGATCGAGTCAATTCGTGTTTATCTTCGGTTTGAATCTGCAATTGGTATATGGTACCCCGGTGGTACGTAGCTCTAGGTACCCCCGGTTCAAGTGGTATATAATGAGTAAAAATAGAAAATTAATGAGTGGAATTCGGGAAATAATGAGTGAAAGTTGGGAAATAATGATTGGAATAAAATTGTATATAATGATTGGAAATTCAGAAATAATGACTGAAAATAAATAATGACTATAATGTTATATATAATGAGGGAAAATTGAAAGATAATGAGTGAAAATGAGAAATAATGAGTTCAAATTGTAAAATAATGAGTGAAAGTATATAATGAGTGACATTGAGAAATAATGAGTGAAAATGGTAAAATAATGAGTGAAAGTATATAATGACTATGATGTGGTATATAATGATTGAACAATTAACCGAGGGGTACGTATACCTAATAATTTGTGTTGAATCTGTTGCGAATCGTTGGGATTTGGGTCAAATTGGGATCAATATTTCAGGTTGTTATAGATATACCTAAATCACAATAATCTTGTGCAACAAACAACTTGATTTGTGACTTACATGTTACAAACATACAAAGAATCGAATGTTCAATATGAGACGGCGACGATGTGTATTACTATATGTGCATAATATTTGTAGGCTTCGTGCATACAACTATACAAGTACTCAAATAATGCCCAAAATAAAAATAAAAATAATGCCATTTCAAGCCAATTTCCGCGGGCTTATCACACGGTTTACTCCTATATGTATAAATACGATCCTCCTTCTCTTATATCATCAAAAAGCAAAAAAAAAAAAAAAAAAAAATCTATTTTTGTGTTAGCTATTTATAGTTTTATACATTTTTTTTGGCTTACTCTTTAAGGTAACAATGGCTAGGGTCAAGTCGGGTTATTCTTCGTCGGTGGCGGTTCTAGCCGTTGCTGTTTTGTTGGTGACCCTTGTTGGGCAGTCGTATGGGCAGTTGAAGGTCGGGTTTTACCAAGGTAAGTGTAAGAGTTACGATGTCGAAAAGGAAATTTACAGCTGCGTCAACGCAGCTATCACCAAGGATAAAACTGTTGTTGCTTCTCTTCTGAGGATGTTGTTCCATGATTCCTTTGGGGTAAATTCCTCTTTATTTCTTGCAATTTTTATATCTTTTCTTAACTTTGATATATATGCATGCATGCATGTTACACGTAAACTTTAGCTAGAACACACAAAAGTAAATCGTCTAATGCTAATAAAATGCGTCATATATTAGTTGTACGTATCTGTGTCGATATGAACAGGATGTAACACGTAACTTATATTGGTTAATTAATCGTTCTTTTTTTCTTTCCCGAAAAGGGGTGTGATGCATCACTCATGTCAGACGGGGCAGAGAAAAGTGCCGCACCTAATCAAAGTGTGAGAGGATTTGATGTCATTGATACTTGCAAGGCCAGTTTAGAGGCTAAGTGTCCCGGAGTTGTCTCTTGCACAGATATCATGGTTATCGCAACTAGGTCTGCCGTTTACCGGGTATGCACCCTTACACCAAACTCTACAGTGTTTTGCAAGCATTATTGTACCTTATAACGTAAAGCGTAAGGTATATCAATCATAGTTAATCATAATTAATAATAATAATTTGGATTTCGAGTTTACAGGCCAATGGATTGTGGTACAATGTCGAAACAGGAAGAAGAGACAGTCTAACATCAAATGCCGGTGACCCCTGGAACTTACCAGGGCCTACAATCTCCGTCAGTGACGCCGTTACAAAGATGGGACAGAGAAAAATGACCGCGCAAGATTTTGTAGTCCTTTTAGGTATATATACTTACAAATTTATTTATTATATACTTCGTATACTCCTTCTGTCCTTTTCAATTCTGATCTTAAAGTAGAATTTGTCCAATCCGATACACTTTGGCTGAAATTTTACGTCTTGCATTGTAGGTGCTGGACACACGGTAGGAGTGATCCACTGCAACTTCTTCCTAGACCGTCTGTACAACTTCCAAGCAACCGGACTCCCAGACCCGTCGATGAACACTATCTTACTCGCCACGCTACAGAAGACGTGCCCATCCAGTGGCTCATCCAACTTTGCATTCGCGGATCAAACCCCATTAAGTACGTACAAATTCGATAACGGTTTTTTCCAAGCAATAAAACAAGGGAAGGGATTACTTCAAATTGATCAGGCAATTGCGTCGGACCCACTTACAAAAGACATTGTTACAAAGCTCGCTACGACAAGCGTCTTCGGCACTCTTTTCCCTGGTTCTGTGAACTTGCTTGCTAGGTACAATGTCCTTACCGGTACTAACGGCCAAGTCAGGAAGAATTGCCACCGCGTTAATTAATTTGCGCAGTCGCGGCCACGGCCGTCTAGACGACGTTGATCGTTGTCTCCGATAATTCACCAACAACTCGTCTGATTTATTCGCAATTTCACAATTTCGTTGATTATTAAATTATGTTTTTTTTGGTAAGGCGCGTAAACTGCTTATTTGTTCGAACAAAGCCATTTTTGGAGTACATTATGTCTACCAGCAAATGGCGAGTGTGTTATATTGATATTGATTGAAGAGCAAATGACAAAATCACTGATTTGATCTTTTTTTTTCCTATGATAATTTCTTTGTCTGGTTTTTAATTTGCACATTGAGTTATATATAAGGACAATGCTAGAGGTCTAAAGTTTAGACACCCAGAAGTGTCTACAATCCATAATAATTTTACTACACTATCAAAATTTTACTACTCACACAATTAATTTTACTACCTGAATTTTTTATTACAATTAATTTTACTATTTCGATCTCAATTTTACTACCACTAGCTCAATTTTACATTGTAGACAAATTAATTGTGTCTAAACTATAGACCTCTATCAATTTGCTATATATAAATGGTGGTACAAGCTGTGCTCGACCAAGTTACTGGTACCTACAAGTTTCACGAGTACTTTTAGGGTATATATGTCGGTAGTCGTAACTATTTGACGGGTAGCTTTTAGCTTTTGAGGTACCTGTTAACTGTTTGACTAACATGTATGTAGTTGTTACTAGTTGGCTAGAAAATAGTTGTTGCCTGTTGCCTGAAAATTAGTAATTAACAATGACGTGTTTGGCACGATCACTAAGGGAAATGCGGCTTTAATTAAATGCTAAATGCTACTTCAAATGCTAATAACTAATGTACCTCGAAATATGTCAAGTAACATTTTAACTTGATCAAAACGCTAAATTAATCTTAATATTATATTTATAAACGAAATTTTTTTCATGGGCATTGAAGATGTCTAGAGCCCCTTCGAATTTTTTGAGAGCTTCTGGTTAATAAGGAATTAATTTATGCTATGAAATTGTTGTTACATAGTATATGTGAGTTTTTGTTAATCATGTACAAAATTCATGCATTAGTTATGGAAATGTAGTATACGGTATACCATACATAATCTTATGGTAATCATGAAAATAAGCTCATGGTAACCAGGCTGAAAATGTCACATTTTCATAATTATGAAATTATTTTATATGTTATGGGAAATAATATTCCGTAAGTTAAAAGTCTAATATGACATTTTCTACATTTTGGTACATATAAGCACCAAATGATTACCTTTAAATTTGAGATACTAATACTAATAACTATAGGTCACCCTGATATAAATGGATAACCGTTTAACTTATTTAAATAAATTTCTCAAAATTAACAATTATAAATCAACTCTATTGAATAGGTTAAAAGCCCTACGAATTTTCTTAGAGTTTTAGGTGAATAAAGAATTAATTAAGTATTATAAAAATGTAGTTAACTACATATGTAAGTTTATGGTAATCATATGAAGAATTCATTTATTACTTATATATAGTTACCATATGTAAGTTTATGGTAATTTGTAAGGATAAATCAATATAAAAGTTTTCTTCTATGAGTTATAGCAAGATAATATTCCGTACGTTTATTAGAGAGAGTAATACTAACAACGATAAGTCACTCAACTACTATATGTGGATAGTAATTCAACTTATTTTATAATTTCTCAATACTAATAAGTACTCCACCTGCTCGCCTATAAACTTCCTATTTTCTATTTAGGAGTGTTCATCTTTAAACTTCCTACTTAGAATCTATCATTAATTGTACATATAAATTAAAGACCAAAACACCCTTACTTGTTTATTAAAAATGCATGTGGGACATACCCCTATGTGTAATTTTACACCAAGTGGACCCCAAAACTCATTCTTTATTCTATTTTTCTTAAAAACTGTCTTCCGACGCTAAGCGTTTCATAGGCGAACGGAGGGAATAGAAGCATAAGTCAATTTGTTCCTCTAAACTATGCATTATTATACAAATCTATTGTTTAATCTAATTTATGTTTTTTTCTATGTATAAACAATTGACCACAGCCTACGAATAAATGGAGTTTCTACATTTTTGAATAATATATGATCTTATCTGTATCAAACTATGAGTTATTTATGCGTTTAGAGTTAATAAAATCTTATTACAGTAATTGATGAATAAAAATTCCATTTGTGAATAAAAATTTTCATTTATAAGTATGGAAAGATAGTAATAATTTCATATATGTAAGTATATCTAATAATGAATGGTAAGATAATTAATTGGCCAAAACGGTCAAATACATACAAAATGACAAGCGTCGAAACGCATGAAATACTTCACAAAATGAGGAACCAACACTCAAATCCAACAATCACAGTCCTAATGTCTCTTGAGTAATGTTTGAAGGACATTTGGCTTTAAGCCATCGCCACCACTTAGCTCTAATCCTTTGGCGGAAAATTGATCAAATTTGACCAGAATCACATTACATAATCCACTATTTTTCGATTAAATGGCTCCAAAGCAAAAACGACTCAAATTTTGGTGGTAGACTCTACGTATGATATAACGAGGATTTGCCAAATATTAGAGTAAAAAACCTAAAACAAGATAAGGAGAACGACCAAAACGGTCAGAAATTCACACAAAGTGACGAGCGTCTAAACGCATGAAATACTTCAGAAAGTGAGGAAACATCACTAAAATCCAACAAGAATAGTTCAAAGGTATCTACAGTAATTTTTGGAGCACATTAGGCATTTTTCGAAAAATTGATCAAATTTGACCAGAATCGCAGTATATAATCCAAAGTTTTTTGATAAAAAAAAGCTCCGGAGCGGATACGGATCAAGTTTTGGCGGCAGTCTCTACGTATAATATAATGAGCATTTGAAAAATGTTAGAGTAAAAAATCAAAGAGAAGATAACGAAAACAGCCAACACAGTTAGAAATACACACAAAGTGACGAGCGTCGAAACGCATGAAATACTTCACAAAATGAGGAACCAACACTCAAATCCAACGGGTATAGTCCTAGGTATCTAATTTAATGTTTGGAGGACATTTGGCTTGTTTCGAAAAACTGATCAAATTTGACCAGAATCGTAGTTGATAAACCACGGTTTTTCGATAAAATGGTTCCGGAGCGAATACAGCTCAAAATTTGGTGGTAGTGTCTACGTATGATATAGTTAGGATTTTCAAAATATTAGAATCAAAAATCTAAGAGAAGATAAGGAAAACTGCCAAATTGTTCATAAATCCACATAAAGTGACGAGCGTCGAAACACATATAATACTTCACAAAATGAGGAACCAACACTCAAATCCAACAAGTATAGTCCTAGGATATCTAATTTAATGTTTGGAGGACATTTGGCTTGTTTCGAGAAATTGATCAAATTTGACCAGAATTGTAGTACATAATCCACGGTTTTTCGATAAAAAGGCTCTGGAGCGAAAACGACTCAAATTTTGGTGCTAGTTTCTTCGTATGATATAATATGGACTGGAACAATATAAGAGCTAAAAACCTAAGAGAGAGTAATAAAAACAGATAAAACGGTCATTAATCCATACAAAGTGACAAGCGTCGAAACGCATGAAATATTTAACAAAATGAGGAACCAACACTCAAATCCAACAATTGTAGTCCTGGGGTATCTAAAGTAATGTTTGGAGGAAATTTGGAGTTTTTCGGAATATTGATCAAATTTGACCGGAATCGCAGTACATAATGCATGACTTTTCCATAAAATGGTCCTGGAGCAAAAACGACTCAAATTTTGGTGGTACTCTCTAAGTATGATATAATGAGAATTTGAAAAGTATTAGTGTCAATAATCTAAGAGAAGATAAGGAAAACGGCCAAAACGGTTATAAATCCACACAAAGTTACGAGCGTCGAAACGCATGAAATATTTCACAAAATGAGAAACCAACATTCAAATCCAAAAAGTATAGTCCTATGGTATCTAAGAATAATATGATGAGGATTGGAAGAATATTATAGTAAAAAATCTAAGAGCAGGTTAGAAAAACGACTAAATCGGTCAGAAATCCATATAAAGTACGAGCGTCGAAACACATGAAATACTTTACAAAATGAGGAACCAACACTCAAATCAAACAATTTTAATTGTAGGGTATCTATAGTAATGTTTGGAGGGTATTTAAGCTTTTTTGGAATATTGATCAAATTTGATCAGAATCGGAGTACATCAACGGTTTTTTAATAAAATGGCTTCGGAGAAAAAAATGACTCAAAAATTTTGTGGTAATATCAAAGAATGATATAATGAGTATTGGAATAATATTATGTTCAAAAATCTAATAGCAGGTTAGAAAAACGACCAAACTTATCAGAAATGCATAGAATATGACGAGCGTCGAAACGAATGAAATATTTTACAAAATGAGGAACCAACACTCAAATCCGAAAATTTTAGTCGTAGGTTATCTACAGTAATGTTTGAAGGATATTTGGCGTTTTTTTTTAATATTGATCAAATTTGACCAGCATTGCAGTACATAATCCACAATTTTTCGATAAAATGACTTCGGAGCAAAAAACGGCACAATATTTTTGGCAGTCTCTAAGTATTATGTAATGAGGATTAGAAGAATATTATTGTCAAAAACTTAATAGCAGGTTATAAAAACGAGCAAAACGGTCATCAATCCATACAAAGTGAAAAGCGTTGAAACACATGAAATAATTCACAAAATGAGGAACTAGAACTCAAATCCAACATGCATAATCCTAATGTCTCTTGAGTAATGTTTGAAGGACATTTAGCTTTAAGCCATCGCCACCAATTAGCTCTAATCCTTTGGCGGAAAATTGATCAAATTTGACCAGAATCACATTACATAAACCACTATTTTTCGATAAAAAGGCTCCGGAGCGAATATGCCTCAAGTTTTTGTGGTACTCCCTACGTATGATATAATGAGGATTTGAAAAATATTAGAGTAAAAAAACTAAGAGAAGTTAAGGAAAACGGCCAAAACAGTTAGACATCTACACAAAGTGATCTGACAAGCGTCGAAAAGCATGAAATACTTAACAAAATGATCATGAGGAACCAACACTCAAATCCAACCAGTATATCCTTTCAAAAAAAAAAATCCAACAAGTATAGTCCTAGGGTATCTTAATTAAATGTTTGGAGTACATTTGACATGTTTCAAAAAATTGATCAAATTTGAACAAAATCGCAATACATAATGCACGATTTTTCGATAAAATGGCTCTGGAGCAAAAACGATTGAAATTATTGTGGTAGTATCTAAGTATGATATAATGATGATTTGAAAAATATTAGACTAAAAAACCTAAGAGAAGATAAGGAAAACGGCCAAAACTGTCATAAATCCACATGAACTCACAAAGTGACGAGGATCGAAACGCATGAAATATTTCACAAAATGAGGAACCAACACTCAAACCCAACAAGTATAGTTTTAGGGTATCTAATTTAATGTTTGGAGTACATTTGGCTTGTTTCGAAAAATTGATCTAATTTGACCAGAATCGAAGTATATAAACCACGGTTTTTCGATAAAATGGCTCCGGAGCGAATACGGCTCAAAATTTGGTGGTAGTTTCTACGTATGATATAATGAGGATTTGGAAAATATTAGAGTAAAAAACCTAAGAGAAGATAAGGAAAACGGCCAAAACGGTCATAAATCTACACAAAGTGACGAGCGTTGAAACCAGGGGCGGATCTACTGCAAGGAATGGGGGGTCGGCTGACCCCCCATGAAAATGGAAAATTTTGAAGTTCTGTTGCCAAAAGTGCTGGAAACATTATCAAATTACAGCTTGACCCTCCAACCTTTGTTTATCTACTATAACTTATGAAGACCTCCAATAAAAAAAGAAGGACAAATATGTGAAGTTCAAAAAAGTAACCCACATGGGCTTGTCCCACAAACTAACGACGCACACACTACAAAACATTAAAATAAAAAGAAAATACTCACATATTTATACAATTCTCTCTCTGTATTGGTGTGTTTTTAATTACAATTATCACTTTTGTTGGTTGTTGTTTAGAGATTTAGGGTCGATAATTAACGGTTGAACTTAATTGCACTTTACAATTGAAGTTTACTACGGATTACTCTTTAATTTTCGAATTTGGAAAACCAAAATAAAAATAAAATGTGGCATGAAATTACCTACTAAGGTCATTTACCCTTTCATCAAAAAAGACGTTATTTTGTGGTATTGCGTTGAAATATATTTCGCTTTCCAAACAAAGCAAAAAAATTGAACATATAGCAAAATTTTAAGCTTTGTCGATTAGCCACGCACTAAATTTGTCTGGATTTGCGGTGTGGATAGTCATATCGTACATTTCATATATGTAATATGTTCACTTTCGACGATGAGCCTTTATAGTCTGACCCCCCAAGAAAAATTTCCTGGATACGCCACTGGTTGAAACGCATGAAATATTTCACAAAATGAGGACCAACACTCAAATACAACAAGTATAGTCCTAGGGTATCTTAATTTAATGTTTTGAGTACATTTGGCTTGTTTCCAAAAATTGATCAAATTTGACCAGAATCGCAGTACATAAAACATGATTTTTCGATAAAATAGCTCCGGAGCGAATACATCTCAAAATTTAGTGGCAGTCTCTATGTATGATATAATGAGGATTTGAAAAATATATATTAGAGTCATAAACGTAAGAGAAGATAAGGAAAACGGTAAAAAATGTCATAAACCCATACAAAGTGACGAGCGACGAAACGCATGAAATACTTCAGAAAATGCAACACTCAAATCCAACAAGTATATAGTCCAAGTGTATCTAAGGTAATTTTTGAAGGACATTTGATGTTTTTCGAAACATTGATCTAATTTGACCAGAATCGCAGTATATAATCCACGGTTTTTCAATAAAAAGGCTCTGGAGCGAATACGGCTCAAGTTTTAGTGGTAGTCTCTACGTATGATATAATGAGGATTTGAAAAAAAAATATTAGAGTAAAAAAACTAAGAGAAGATAAGGAAAACGGCCAAAAGGATTAGAAATCCACACAAAGTGACGAGCGTCGAAAAACACGAAATACTTAACAAAAAGAGGAACTAACACTCAAATCCAACAAGTATAATCCTAGGGTATCTATTTTAATATTTGGGAAATTATCCAATATACCCCTAAGGTTCCCGAATTTTTCGGGTATACCCCTCAGGTTACCGAGCTATCTAATATACCCCTGAGGTTTGCAAAATGCGGTTTTTTTTGTTTTTCACTAACGGACACTAACACCGTTAACCATTTTTATGAAATTTGAATTTTTTTTTAAAATTGACCAATAATAACATAAATTAAAAAAAACACAGTTTTCTCTCACCTCCCTCTCCAACCCCAACCCAACCCACGGAGCCGCCGCCTCACCACCGCCACCCTGCACCGACCACCACCTGGGCCACCGCCACCACCACCACCATATGCGCCCCCCTCCCGCGACCACACTCCGGCCACCCATTACCCCGACCACCCACCCCTCCATAGGCCACGACCCTTTCTCTTCAAACACACTCACCCTCACATCTTCAATTAGATTCAATTTTATCTTCAATTATATTCAATTTGATCTTCAAACACACGAAATATTACCCAGAAAGCATATAAATTGCACCAATTGAAGATCAAATTGAATCTAATTGAAGATGTGATGGAGAGTGTGTTTGAAGAGAAAGGGTCGTGGCCTATGGAGGGGTGGGTGGTCGGGGTAATGGGTGGTCGGAGTGTGGTCGCGGGAGGGGGGCGCATATGGTGGTGGTGGTGGCGGTGGCCCAGGTGGTGGTCGGTGCAGGATGGCGGTGGTGAGGCGGCGGCTCCGTAGGTTGGGTTGAGGTTGGAAAAGGAGGTGAAAGAAAATTGTGTTTTTTTTTATTTAATTTGTGTTATTATTGGTCAATTTAAAAAAAAATTCAAATTTCATAAAAATGGTTAACAGTGTTAGTGTCCGTTAGTGAAAAACACAAAAAAACCGCATTTTACAAACCTCAGGGGTATATTGGACAGCTCGGTAACCTGAGGGGTATACCCGAAAAATTCAGGAACCTCAGGGGTATTTTGGATAATTTCCCTTAATATTTTGCTTACATTTGGCTTGTTTCGAAAAATTGATCAAATTTGACCAGAACCGCAGTATATAATCCACGGTTTTTCGATAAAAAGGCTCTGGAGCGAATATGACTCAATTTTTTGTGGTAGTCTCTACGTATGATGTAATGAGGATTTGAAAAATATTAGATTAAAAAACCTAAGAGAAGATAAGGAAAACGACCAAAACGGTGATAAATCCACACAAAGTGACGAGCGTCGAAACGCATGAAATTCTTCACAAAATGAGGAACCAACACTCAAATGAAACAAGTATAGTCCTAGGGTATCTTAATTTAATGTTTGGAGTACATTTGGCTTGTTTCGAAAAATTGATCAAATTTGACAAGAATCGCAGTAAATAAACCACGGTTTGTCGATAAAATGGCTCCGGAGCGAATACGGCTCAAATTTTGGTGGTAGTCTCTATGTATGATATAATTAGGATTTGAAAAATATTAGAGTCAAAAACTAAGAGAAGATAAGGTAAACGACCAAAACGGTGATAAATCTACACAAAGTGACGAGCGTCGAAACACATGAAATACTTCAGAAAACGAGGAAACAACACTCAAATCCAACAATTATATAGTCCTAGGGTATCTACGGTAATTTTTGAAGGACATTTCATGTTTTTCGAAACATTGATCTAATTTGACCACAATCGCAGTACATAAACCACGGTTTTTCGATAAAAAGGCTCCGGACGAATATGGCTCATGTTTTTGTGGTAGTCTCTACGTATGATATAATGAGGATTTGCAAAATAATAGAGTAAAAAAACTAAGAGAATATAGGGAAAACGACCAAACTATTAGAAGTCCACACAAAGTGACGAACGTCGAAAAGCATGAAATATTTAACAAAATGAGGAACCAACACTCAAATCCAACAAGTATAATCCTAGGGTATCTAATTTTATATTTTGATTACATTTGGCTGGGTTTAGAAAAATTGATCAAATTTGACCAGAATCGCAGTATATAATCCACGGTTTTTCGATAAAATGGCTCCGGATCGAATACGGCTCAAAATTTAGTGGTATTTTCTATGTGTGGTATAATGAGGATTTGCAAAATATTAGAGTCATAAATGTAAGAGAAGATAAAGAAAACGGTCAAAAAGTTCATAAATCCATACAAAGTGACGAGCGACGAAACACATGAAATACTTCAAAATATGAGAAAACAACACTCAAATCCAACAAGTATATAGTCCAAGGGTATCTACGGTAATTTTTGGAGGATATTTGATGTTTTTCGAAACATTGATCTAATTTGACCAGAATCGCAGTATATAATCCACGGTTTTCCGATAAAAAGGCTCCGGAGCGAATACGACTTAATATTTGGTGGTAGTTTATACTTATGATAATGAGGATTTGCAAAATATTAGATTAAAAAACCTTAGAGAAGATAAGGAAAACGGTCAAAACCGTCATAAATCCACACAAAGTGACGAGCGTGGAAATGCATAAAATATTTCTCAAAATGAAGAACCCACACTCAAATCCAACAAGTATAGTCCTAGGGTATCTTAATTTAATATTTGGAGTACATTTGGCTTGTTTCGAAAAATTGATCAAATTTGACCAAAATCGCAATACACACGGTTTTTCGATTAAATGGCTCTAGAGCAAAATCGACTCAAATTTTTGTGATAGTCTCTATGTATGATATAATGAGGATTTGCAAAATATTAGAGTCAAAAAAACTAAAAAAAGATAAGGAAAACGACCAAAACGGTTAGAAATCCACACAAAGTGACGAACGACGAAAAACATGAAATACTTAACAAAATGAGGAACCAACACTCAAATCCAACAAGAATAGTCCTAAGGTATCTTAATTTAATGTTTGGAGTACAGTTGGCTTGTTTCAAAAAATTGATCAAATTTGACCAAAATCGCAGTACATAAACCACGGTTTTTCGATAAAATGGCTCCGGAGCGAATACGGCTCAAAATTTGGCGGTAGTCTCTATGTATGATATAATGAGAATTTGCAAAATATTAGGGTGATAAACGTAAGAGAAGATAAAGAAAACGGGCAAAAAGGTCATAAATCCATACAAAGTGACGAGCGTTGAAACGCATGTAATACTTCAGAAAATGAGGAAACAACACTCAAATCAAACAAGTATATAGTCCAAGGGTATCTACGGTAATATTTGAAGGATATTTGATGTTTTTTGAAACATTGATCTAATTTGGGCCAGAATCGCAGTATATAATATACGGTTTTTCGATAAAAAGCCTCCGGAGCGAATACGACTCAAAATTTTGTGGTAGTTTCTACGCATGATATAATGAGGATTTGCAAAATATTAGAGTCAAAAACCTAAGAGAAGATAAGGAAAACGGCCAAAACGGTCAGAAATCCACACAAAGTGACGACTGTTGAAACGCATGAAATACTTCACAAAATGAGGAACCAACACTCAAAGCCAACAAGTATAGTCCTACGGTATATAATTTAATGTTTGGAGTACATCTGGCATGTTTCAAAAAATTGATGTAATTTGACCAGATTCGAATTATATAAACCACGGTTTTTGATAAAATGGCTCCGGAGCGAATATGTATCAAAATTTTGTGGTAGTTTCTACATATGATATAATGAGGATTTTCAAAATATTAGAGTCAAAAACCTAAGAGAAGATATGGAAAACGACCAAAACGGTGATAAATCCACACATAGTGACGAGCGTCGAAACGCATGAAATACTTCACAAAATGAGGAACCAACACTCAAATCCAACAAGTATAGTCAAAGGGTATCTAATTTAATAATTGGATTACATTGGCTTGTTTCAAAAAATTGATCAAATTTGACCAGAATCGCAATATGTAAACCACGATTTTTCAATAAAATGGCTCTGGAGCGAATACGGCTCAAAATTTGGTGATAGTCTCTATGTATGATATAATGAGTATTTGCACAATATTAGAGTCATAAACATAAAAAAAGATAAGGAAAACGGCCAAAAATGTCATAAATCCATACAAAGTGACGAGCGCCGAAACGCATGAAATATTTCAGAATATGAGAAAACAACACTCAAATCTAACAAGTATATAGTCCAAGGGTATCTACGGTAATTTTTGGAGGATATTTGTTGTTTTCGAAACATTGATTTAATTTGACCAGAATCGCAGTATATAAACCACGGTTTGTCGATAAAATGGCTTCGGATCGAATGCGGCTCAAATTTTGGTAGTAGTCTCTATATATGATATATTGGGGATTTGTGAAATATTAGAGTCATTACGATAATTAACTTCTTCCAAATCGAGAATAATTAGCCTAGGACAACTTCACAACTACTATACACGTAATTATCAGGAGGATATATATAGATATAATTATGTCAATTAAAGTGCGTGAAACAGAGGATATGATGCTTTTGCACCGGCGAAGTCAATTGGATTATGAACTATGAAGCATTGGAAGAAACAAATTGAATTATTTTGACAAGGTACGCTGAATTAGTATGTACTATTACTCCAAATATTAGTTATCGAAGGCACGACGTCGTATATCAGTAGACTTTCGTGCATGCAAGTCCTCAACTATATGCTATTCTAAGACAATTATTTTTGTACTTAGCCAACTTAGCCAACCTTACTTTCTTATGTATAAATACCAAGCTACATTTCTGGTAAGTCATAAAACAAAACAAAAAAAATGGCTAGGGTCAAGTCGAGTTTTTCGTCGTCGGTGACGGTTTTAGCCATCGCGGTCTTGGTCATGACCTTTGTTGGTCAGTCTTACGGGCAGTTGAGTGTCGGGTACTACAAAGGAAAGTGTGGCCGCTACGACGTCGAATCTGAAATTTACAAGGTTGTTAGCGCTGCGGTCAATAAGGATAAATCCGTCGTAGGTGCTCTACTTCGGTTGGTGTTCCATGATTCCTATGGGGTAATAATTTTTCTTCACTATTACATAATAATGTTCGTATGCCGCTCCATTGTATTTGCATACGTACATATCTTTGATCATGCTTTATAACGTACTACTTTGACATCGTCTCATAAATTTGGACGTGTGCCGTTACAACATATATAGCACTGGCGCACTACATGAAAATTATACGGGTCGTTTAACGTGAAAACGTTCAATTAAAAATGAAACTTGTTCTAAACGTGTTTGATTCAAATTGATGTACAATTCACTAAATATAAAGCCATTCTAAAATTTGTCTATCTAACGATAATTTTATAACTTAACTAACAATTATCTATTGTTTTTATTTATTTATTTTTATTTGTAAAAGGGATGTGATGCATCACTCCTATTGGACGGACCAGAGAAAAATGGAACCAACAACAAAAGTGTGAGAGGATACGATGTCGTCGATGCTTGCAAGGCCAGTTTGGAGGCTAAGTGCCCCGGAGTTGTCTCTTGTACTGATGTCATGGTTATTGCAACTAGATCTGCTGTTTCATTGGTACACACAAATTCATACTACTACTACTACGACGATTTTACGAGAAAAAAACATTTAATTTGAATATATGACAGTTATTCATTTTGATGTTAACGTCTTACAGTTATTCGTTCTTAAATGTTTCAGGTTGGCGGAAAATGGTTCAATGTCGAAACCGGAAGAAGAGATGGTCTAACATCATATGCTCAGACTGCTGCAGGCCTTCCTGGAACAAAAATCGCGGTTAAGGACGCTGTTTCACAATTCGCACTACGAAAATTGAGTGCTCAGGACTTTGTGGTTCTTTTAGGTATATATACCACTTGTATAATCAACTAATCACACCCGAAACTTTTGTATGAACCAATTTCACGGGAACAGTACAATTTCGTAGCACTCGATTGCTGAAAATTTGATATGAAAACTTCATAAAATTTTGTATCTGTCGTAAAATTATACGTTAAAACTAAGTTATTAGAAAATTATAATAAAGCGTCTATACATTAGACCTCTAGGTACGACGGTTTTATGTTATTACTAATGACCTGCTATTTCACATGATGAATAAAAACAGGTGCAGGGCACACAGTAGGATTCATCCATTGCAGCTTCTTCCTAGACCGTCTCTACAACTTTCAATTCACCGGACTTCCCGACCCATCAATGAACACCACCACGCTCGCGTCGCTCAGGAAGACGTGCCCGTCCGGTGGCTCGACCAACTTCGTTTTTGCTGATCAGACCGTCGGAAGTGGGCTAAGATTCGACAAGGGATTTTTCCTAGCAATCAAGCAAGGGAAGGGACTTCTTCAAATTGACCAAAGGATTGCTTCTGACCCAATTACCAAAGACATTGTTACCAACCTTGCTACTACCAACAACTTCGACACTCTGTTTCCTGGTTCTTTTAACAAGCTTGTTAGGTTCGGTGTCCTCACCGGTACCAAAGGACAAATCAGGAAGAACTGCCACCGCGTCAACGGTAAATAGACCGTCTGACAATTATCGAGAGATGATACACGTACATTTGATGTATGTGGAATCGTTATTCTGAAAGACTAAAACTTTAACTGTACTGTACTGTTTTTTTGTTTTTTTTTTTTTTTGTTGGTCGGATTACATTCTTTTTGCATTTCAATATGTCTTGTTTGATTTTATTGATTGTTACGATCAATCTAACTGATTGTATTTGCTTTTTTTTTTTAATTTGGTGTTGTTTTGAGAATTATATTGAATCTTTTGTTACTGGACTTAAAACAGTACACGTTTTTTTTACTATTGTTGACTAATAAGTTGTGAGGATTATCAGTTTTTCAAATGTGTATCCAACTGCGTAGAGCACGGGTTAATGTCATTTTTTGTTGACATACCGTATTAAATAGGACAATTATTCCAAATTCTCTTGAGCCTTATAATTGACAACCTTTAGTCATTTTATTTGTTTTTGAGTTAGTGTAATATTATAATAAAAATCGATTTCAATAATCTCAATCAGCTTAATTATAGTAATGTACTATTGAACTATATATGTATGATGATTCTTGATGGTGATTCAGTAACAAACATGGATGGGGACCAAATTACAATTAAAATGCCCAATTTTATTAAACATATATAACACATTCACATAAATATTACATAGGACATTAAAAATTCTGCAAGCGACGGATGAACGAAAAAATAAATATCATTGTCACAAATATCACAAAAAAAGTCAATGATGATTTCTAGCACGGCATGATTTCCTAATTTCTCCTTCATTACCGGTAAGAACGTTAACTCTTCCCAACTTAACCATAGCCGGACCAAACTTGTCTAGGAAGTAACCTTGTTTATAGGCATAATGTTTTACAAGTTTGTTTGTTAAGGGAGAAAAGGCCATGTTTGTGTCGATCTCAAGAATGCCCTTGTTTGCCAAAATTTGCTTGTAGTAGCCGTTGTCGATCTTGAAATGGCTGTCTGGAGTTTGATCGAGGAAAGTCTCGTGATCGACCTTGCTTTTTCGTGGACATGTCTTCTTCAAGAAGTGTAAGAAACCGAGGGGCTGAATCCTCTTGTCTCGGTTGTGAGTGTTTTTGAAGTTGTATAAACGGTTTCTGAACTTGTCACAATGTGCAGTTCCGACAGTATGTCCTCCTATGTGTTACAAGGTTACAAAAGTGGAAGTGTTGTTACAGAGTATTATATATTTCTATTCTTGGTAATGAGTTTAAGCAATTGCGTCTAGATATTAAACCTCTAATTAAATTCGATAATTACCTAGAAGAACAACAAAGTCATCTTTAGACAATCCTCTTGATGCAAATAGTTCAATGGCTTTTTCGACTGGAATTTCCGGCTTAGGGACGTTTGCAATGGCGTCATGTCGGTGAGAAGCAAGACTGTCTCGTCTTCCGGTTTCTACATCGTACCATTTACCTCCGGCCTACACATACATAATAAATCGTGACCATGTATATATTATTAGAGAGATGTCGATACACATATACTTAATCAGTGTCATTATTAAAGTTTCTATTCTTGACATCAAAGAGTTTAAATAATAACATATATATACCACTAGTTTGATATATATTGATCAATTTGGCAGTATCTCATTGGAGTAATTAAACTTTAGAGTATCCATCAACATGTGTGTAACAATATTTAGTGCATTATTGAGCTTCTACTAATAAGATTACTAGCTCATCCCGATATGTTCTTTTCATTTGTCAATTTAGTTTGAATATTTGTGAGGTCTGATTAATTTCACATTAAAAATTAACAAATGAATAAAAGGAGGAAACGTATACAACGGAATCGGAATTACCAAGGCGACCGAGGATCTAGCAGCTAAGATAAGCACATCTGCACAAGAAACAACTCCTGGACAAGCTTTCTCCACAGCTTCCTTTGCATCATCCACAACCTTGAAGCCCCCTAGACTTAGATTTATTTTCGCTGTTTTCTCAGTCTTTTTTCCATCAAGTAAAACCGAGCCATCACACCCCTTTCAAAAAAAGAAAAAAAATGCAACATCACCATTGGTCAATGTTCAATAATAATTTAACATAATCTTGTATGTTTTTTTTTTCTCAAGAGGTAAGATACATGGTGCGCAAAAGATCCCCCTACTATCCAGGGTGGAACATAATCTTGTATGTGTGTGGTACGTAAGTACTCCTTTTCAGTGTCACCTTTAGATTGTCATTGTCTCAAGGCCTAGCTCACATGGTTGATCAACCATTCAACCCCACGTAAATATAAGGTTATTCAGAATCATGTGACACTTAGCTTAAGTGGTGTACGTATTTATCAGTTTGGCTACAAGCTAAGCTTGCTAGGGCCATTTTACCAACTTTTTGACACTTAGCTTTTCGTAAATCCAAAGTTAACTATGGTAAAAGAATAGTTACATTTTGTTGTGTAATCAAAGATTTTTTTTAACACCAAATTACAGATCGAGTTTTTTTATGAAAACCTAGCTAATACAGTTAACTTCGTACCTTAAGTTTCATGGGAAAATTAAATGCAGGAAGTTTCGGAAAAAAATAATGGAGAGGTAACTTTTATTATCAACAATAACTTTGAATTAGGATTTTATTCACTTACCTTGACAATACAATCATGGAACTGTAAGCGGATGAGATCAGAGACGGTGTCGGCATCAGCTTCAATGTGAGTCTTAACAACATTGTAGATGATCTCCTCAACGTTATATTTCCCACATTTTCCGTTATAGAACCCATGATAGATGTATGGTCCACCAGCATAACATTGGCTAAATAAGGTGACTAGAACCAGACCTAAAATTAAGGCAGCTGAAGAACTATTTCTGATCATAATTTGCACTCTTTTTTTTTTGGTGTTTTAACTTTTAAGAGTGAGAAGATGAATAGTATATACTACTTTACTATTGTATGTATGATGTGATGAGAGTTGCTTAAGAACTCTTATTTATAGAGGAGCTAAGTAGTTGATGTATTGATGAATATTGGCAAACATTGTATTATATAATAGCAGGACATTTGTTTGTCCTCATCATCAAAGTTAGGGGTCCCCCGTTCGGTATCACTGTTCGGTATCACTGTTGTTTTCAGTTTTTGATTTTTTTTTTTGCGTAAAATATTTAGCTTAATAAGTTACAAAAGAAAGTTTTAATTGTTTGTTTCCATAATAGTCATATGGAAAATGAAAAATGACAACTGAAAACTGAAAACCACTTTTTCTGGTTTTCAAAAACGAGACCTTAGTTTTCAACCGAAAATAGAAAACGATACCGAACAGGCCCTTAGTTACATAATTACCACATAATATAATACGGAGTACTAGTATATACTATTGCATAGTTAGGCTACTTGACATACATAAACGTCACACACATAATTTGTATAATACTGAGTACGTAGTGTTTTGGCTATTTGTGATATATACTATTTAATTAAGGTTTTGGTTAGTATATATATTTAGTTTGTCGTAGTTTCGTTTCAGCTACGTCTAAATCTAATCTATATGGAGCCGCTTACTAGGTACCGTGAGAATAATAAATAAATTGGACCATTAGTTTTGCTGAACAAAAAGTTTAGTCGTCGGCACTTACGTTGGACCAATTGAGGCTTTATGTTGTGTGATTGATACATCCTTTTTTTTTTTTTTGTTGTTGTTACTTGTTAATAACTTCCAAAAGTGATTTATGACTGTTGATTATATTCGGTACTAGCGGTTCAAAAATTCGAAAGATTCTCAACAATCGTTTCAACTTTCAATTCAGACATGTTTTATATTACATATTTGTGCTTCATTTCTAATGCTTGACAACGACACAAGTAATTTAACTCGGTGGGTCATAATAAAGGAAATGCGTCTTTCTCATTTTTGTAGAAAGGAAGGCCGTAACATGTAAATGTAGCTGAAATGACATATCCGAGAATCGATATTAAAACTCGATTGAAATACTAAGACCATCTCCATTAGGGGGTCTCAAAACGGGTCTCAAAGAGGGAAGAGAAGGTTTTTTCCTAATGGAAATCAATTTGGCGGGTCTCGTATTTAGAGATGGTCTCTGTTTATTGCCAATGAGACCCTATTTTTGCCAAAAATAACTTTATAAATGATTTAATATTGTTTGAGTATTATTATAGAGACTCATCCCCGAGTCTTACGAATGAAATGTAGGGTTTCAAGATAAGTCTCAAAACTCAAGACTACACATTTTTGGAAATAATTTGTATTTGAGACTCAAGTTGAGTCTCACCAATAAAAATGCTCTAATATAATCAGATCATTTTATCGGTCTTAATTACCTACCATATATTCTTGATTATTAGATTATAAGTCAAGCCCTTTATTATCCCGTTTTAACTCGCATACTCCACACGCACCCCTACTTAATCATGCACAAATGTATAACATACGCCTAAATAAGTATAAACCAGGAGTATAGATATATAATAGACCGGCCAAGGCACATCATTATCCGAGTTTATGAAGTCCAAATTGAAGAGTCAAACAGATAATTACCCAATTTATCAGTTAGAAAAATAGGGGATGGAGCAAATTCTTGACCAATGTGATCGAGTTATTCTAACAACCATACAAAAATGAAGATGAAGATCGTGCAACTACTACTTCCATGTGGCATGCCAGTCCAGTTTTGGAATTAAGAATGTTCGTCAAGGAAAGCATAATATATGACCGGACTTGGACTTCAAAACAAAATTGATCTATAATAATAATAATTATAACAACTCGTTCTTATCCTTAACTACCTTAAGCAAGTAATAGAAGTGCGGATTACCTTTTTCATTTTTCTATCACACGGCACACTCCATGTATCCTACCAATTACATGTTATCATTTCATAAATATCTAAAAAAAAATATATAAACTTTAAAAAATTGAAACGCTAGAATATTATTGGTGGAAATGTGGGATACATCATACATGGAGTGAAATTGAAAAATGGGGCAGGTGAACTGCACTGAATCGAGCACTAGTTAATTTTTTGGGTGAAAACTTAGAGTTGAAAGAACACAAGAGTACTAGCAATTAATTTAAACATTTATTATCCGATCCTGTACAAGTATATATATAATATACTAAGTGAACATTCGACTATTTAGTAAGAGTAAGGTTATTTGTATATGTGATATACATCACAAACATATATGAGGGGTAGTATGGGTATCTTTTATATTTTTATGTGGTGAGATTGAGGAGAGATAATTGAATATGGTGGGACATATAAATAAAAAATGGATTTTGCTATAGTTAGCCCTAAGGGCTAACAATAAGCATTAAATTTCTACATTGATCCTGTTTAATTCCCAAAAAAAAAAGAATCTCCATACTTTTTATGGATTAAATATTAGTCTCATATTCCCAATCCATTAAACAATAAATTCAAAATAGCAATTAAAAAAAAATTAAACAATGAATCAACTAAAAACTCACACATCACGAATTCAATTCACGATCATCAATCAATCAAATTGGCCATATAGGTCATGCTTTGAGGTTGGGGAAGTTGAACCAAGTAAGAAACTTGAAGAAGAAGATGAATCTCGTTGTCGTCCCCGCGCAACCGGAAAAAGGGTTTAGGGTTTCGACTTCCGGTGCCGCGGTAGCGACACCGGGAAACGTAACCCTAAACCCTTTTTCCGGCCACTTAAGGATAGTAGTCCCCAGTTGGGGTTCACCACACCCCAACTAGGGTGTCATTTGATTTTCCCGGCGAAGCCGGGGTTCACCGATCGCTAGAAGAGAGGTGGTGGGGGAACCGGAGGCGAGGAGGGGCAGTGTCGGTGGTGGTGGATCTGGGTTGGGGGCATCGTGCGTGGATGGTAGTATGAGTTCAATTCATTTATTGTTTTTTTTATGAGTTTCTATGTGATATTTAATTGGTTTTTTTTATAAAAAGTATGCAGATTCTTTATTTTTTAGGAATTTCAAAGAATCAAAACTAAAATTTAATGCTTATTGGCTAACTATAGCATAACCTATAAAAAATTAAGGTTATACGTCTAGAAATGTATATGATTATACATAAAGACTTTCTCATTTAGTAAATACTCCAGCTCGTGGCGCAAGGCATCATGGTGCAAGGTGATTGATAAAGTTTGGTCAACGATTCCTATAAACAAAACTTTTCGCCGCAGACATACATACTCCGAATATAGTTCAATTGGTTAATTGGTCGTTTTTTTATAAGCCGTATAACCACCTTTGGATTATATATACACATACACGCAACTGATCTATATATATGGGCGTTAATGTCTTTTTGTTTAAATTTGAATTTCTTACAACACACACAATGACAGTACACAAGCAAGTAAATTTAAATTCATGATAAATAAGAACACAAAAAACACGTAAAATCAAAAGAAACGCACCTTAAATTGCATTATACGTTCGGTATCAAATTAAATAATACGCTAAAGAAACAATCGAAGAGTCATCATCGAATTAAATACTTATGAATTAACACTGTAACTAACAGTAAACTTATATTATCAACTAAAAATCAATATAATTTACAAGAAGTTGGTGGGGAAGCGAGATACGATCTGAGCCCCCACACCCTTTGCTATGGAAAAACCAATCCTAGTAAAAATAAAAGCCGCAGCCTGCGCCCCGATATCCTGTGTTCTGGAGAACTGCTGGATCCGCTTAAGCAGAGCAACAACTGAGGGCTCCAACTCCCCCAACTGATCCGCTTAAACTTATTACATTATTTATTTTCAAATGGATAATTTGCAAGACCGCACCTTATAAAATAAGTTTTTTGCGAGACCGCACCTTTTATGTTAAATTTTGCGAAACAACACCTTTTATTAAGTCTATTTCTTTGTGAAGCAGCACCTTTTTTCATTTTCGATCAAATTTTGACCACTCTCCAACGTTGACCCGACCTTATTTTTCCCCTTCAATTTCCCTCCAATCATCCCCCCCATTTTCCCTCCAAGACCCCTAAATTGTTAGAACAAGTCAACGTCGGGTCAACTTTGGAGGGTGGTAAAAATTGGTCGAAAATGAAAAAAGGTGCTGATTCGCAAAGAAATGGACTTAAAAGGTGTCGTTTCACAAAATTTAACATAAAAGGTGCGGTCTCGCAAAAAACTTATTGGGTTAATTCACGTGGTATCCTCGTGTTTTGCCGATTTGCACGTGGTACCCAATGTTTTGCAAATTTGTATAAAATACCCTTGAGATTTAACAGTTTGCACATGGTACCCTAAACTTAACCCTCCTATTAGCACCGTCAATTTTTTTTTTAAAAAGAGGATTAATTCACGTGGTACCCTCGTGTTTTGCTGATTTGCACGTGGTACCCAGTGTTACAAATTTGTATCAAATATCCTCAAAATTTAACTCTTTTTACATGGTACCGTTACTTTCAAAATTCCTTTAACGCTGTTTAAAAGTTGGTTTCAATGGAGAAGAAAAAATGGTGGTTATGATATTTATTATGGGTGGAAATGATGGTGGCGCTGGAAAAAGGTAAATATGTTGATTACGGTGGTAGAGAATAATGAATATGGTGATGATGAAAGTGGTTGGGGGAAGATAGAGATGGTGATGAAAGAGAAAATCAAAGGTTTTTTTTCCCAATTAATGGTTTTAACGGAATTTTAAAGGTAAGGTACCATGTAAAATCAGTCAAATCTTGCCGGTATTTGGTGTAAATTTGCAAAACAATGGGTACCACGTGCAAATCGGCAAAACACGAGGTTACCACGTGAAATAACTTTTTTTTTTTAAAAGTTGACGATGTTAATGGGAGGGTGAAGTTTAGGGTATCGTGTGCAAATAGTCAAATCTCGAGGGTATTTTGTACAAATTTGCAAAACATTGGGTATCACGTGCAAATCGACAAAACACGAGGGTAGCACGTGAATTAACCCAAAACTTATTTTATAAGGTGCGATCTCGCAAATTTTCCTTTTCAAATTAAACTCTAATATTATGAGCCCAATTTTCATAACCCTTTGTTGGAGGTTCCACAGCTTCATTCCCTTAATTTTCGTGGGAAGACTTGCCCATTAATTAGTCAAGAATAAGAATTCACAGAAATTCCAATAGCAATCCCAATAGTCTTGTTGTATGTCCGTGCTTAACCCTACCCTCTCTTCCTCTTCTCATTCTCTCTCAAAAAAACCTAACCTCTGAATCTAATAAATCTAGACGCTACCAGTCATCAATTAGACGGTAGTAATATTATAAGCCCCAATTTTCTTATTATTCCCCTTTATTAATCAGTTATCACTAGGCATTATCAATAATAACTCGTTTCTACCTTCTCGGGAGGGTACCTCTACTACCATATAAGTGGTTTATACTGAAATTCGCGAGATTTCTACAAGGATCTGATGTTCACTAATTTTGCCATAACGTTGCGATGGATGCTGAATTCTTTTCTACCGACTAACAGATTTGCTCATCCTTTGACAAACTACAAGACGTCAATGGGCCCCCTTGGGTCAAACTGCGTTGTATCATGAAGCAGCATTATTATAGAGGGTTTTCAATTCGAATCACGAGTCATCTTACATAATGATCGTAATTTGTTGGAGGTTTGAGTTTAATTTGATGCTAACGGTGTATTTTGATAATTTAATTTGTAAATGTCGTATGTATGTCTAATTATTATGAATGAATTTCCTTCTTTTAATTTAAAAAAAAAATGTCTTGTGGTACGTGTGTGCATGCATGCATGGCATGCAAGGATACGTAATTCGATCTCTCATCAGCGGATCTTTTTGCAGGTTCCGAGCCTGACCTTTCCTTACAACAAAAAAAAAAACCTCCGGATTTAGCCAATTTCCGCATGGCTGGACCAATATATAGCGGCCAGCAAGTCCGATCTATAAACAACTACCCCGCTTACTAAATTTTTAACACTAATTAATATCTAGTTATAATGATCTAGTACGGTTTTTGAATACATATTGATCATATATAAGCCATACACTAATTAAGGTCTCGAAACTTTAATTTAGTAACATCGATATTGAAACTCACACTCGATGACTCGAATAGAACTCTAAACTATTTATCGATGTTGATATATACTACGATAATTAACAAGTACTCTATCTGATCTTGATCGTGTATGTAGATTGCTTTCTGATTAGTGGCATTAGAAATCATCTTTATAAGCTGAGACATTATTATTAGTATTAATACTTGATTGCGTAAGCAATGCAAGCATTATGTTCGGCCAAAATTATTAAAAGATGGTACAAAAATACATCGATCGATCACTTGTTAACAACACGACATGATTTTCTAATTTCTCCCTTTTCGCCGGTTAGAACTCCATATCTTGCCAACTTAACCATGGCCGGACCAAACTTGTCGTAGAAGTCATCTTTAGTGTATGCGAGTTTCGTCACAATGTTATTAGTAAGTTTAGACTGAGCAATATTTGCATCAATCTCAAGAATTCCTTTGTTTTTCAAAATCTGCTTGTAATAGCCGTTGTCAATCTTAAATTGGCTGTTTGGAGTCTGATCAAGGAAAGTTGTGTTGTTCACTTTACTTTCCTTTGGACATGTCTGTCTCAATGAACGTAGGAACGATGCGCTAAGCCTTGAATCGGGTTTGCTGGTGTTCTGAAAGTTGTACAAACGATCTTGGAAATTATCACAATGTGAATTTCCAACGGTATGTCCACCTATAACGGAAAATAATCAAGTTATTAGTAATTAATTAATACCGAGATGTCTTAATAATAAATTTATGTATGAATTGAAGTTGAACAAGGAACTCGTCCCTCGTTATTATACATACCTAAAAGAACAACGAAGTCCTCCTTTGATAGTCCCATTGATTCGAATTGACGGATAGCTTTAGGAATTGGAATGGAAATTGACAAAAGAATTGCGGTGGCTTCACTTTCACGCGAAATTAAACCATCTCGTCGTCCAGTTTCTACATCATACCATTTACCTCCAGACTAGTAATATTATAAGATCATTTTAAGTGTTAATTTCGTAGAAAATTATTTGCATTTGACATTAAGAATATACGGGCCGGGGCACACATCATAAACCGTCAAAAGAAAAATAGATTGGACATAAATTATTCATATATAATTATTTTGTAAGCGCTTTTATGTCTCATTATGAACTGATTAATAAATTAAATTAACACTCACCAAAAACACAGCAGCTCTGGTAGCAATAATAAGTACATCTGCGCAAGAAACAACTCCCGGGCAAGCCCTTTCGACCTCTTCCTTCGCGGCATCTAAAAGATCAAAGCTATCGAGGCTTAGATTTGGTTCTGACGTTTTCTCCGATTTTGGACCGTCTAATAGGAGTGATGCATCACATCCCTTCGAAATTTACACAAAAACGACAAAATCACATTTTAATTAGATGACGATCAATGTTAAAACGGTTATCCTATATAAGTCTATACGTAGAAAATAAAAATGAAACGTCATATATATATATATATATATATATATATATATATATATATATATATATATATATATATATATATATAGACATGATCGATAAATGAAGTTGTATACGAAATAACTCATTAAAACAAATTGAATTTGTTGACTCACCCTGACGATACAATCATGAAACTGTAAGCGAACGAGATTAGCCACGGTAGCTGGTCGATTTGCAAGACGTTGCATAACTACATCGAGAATGACTTTTTCGACATCGTTGTCTCGACATTTTCCCGAGTAGTAACCAACTTGAAGGTCTCCATAACACTGGCTAGCAAAGGTCATCATCATAAGAATGATCCCTAATGTTAAGAAACTTGAAGGAGAAATAATGCTCCTCATTTTCTTTGCTTTCTTGATAAATTTCTTGAGTCAATTTTGAATTGATTAAACCGTGCTTTGAATCTTGCAGTCCTGATGAAAATTTCAGGTTCTTCTTAGCTTAGTTTTTGATTGCTCTAGAGTATTTAATGTGACATTTTGATTAAAGAGGTGTAATTTTGGAAAGAGAATATGATGATTTTTTTAGTTTTTTTGAATTCAAAGTATGATGATTTTGGAGTAGGATATCTTCTAAACATGGAAATAATTCGCGATATTAATTTCTGATTTCTACTCATTTTGGTAACATCATGATCCTAGTCCAAATAAATCATACTATTTTCTAATAAACTTGGATCAATAAAATCATATCCGGATTGATTTTTATCATGGACTTTTTTGTTAGAATATAATTCGGATTGAGTTATTGAAAGAGTGATGATTTTGCTAATGCAAATCAGCATCTTAGCTTCCAGGCAAATATATCCATTATATGAATCATATTCAATGAATCTGCCTTGACAATTGACGGTAGTAATTACTGCCTTGGCAAAATCATCGCCCTATTGAAAATGCATTAATCTACACCATCGCCAAAAAAAAAAAATCAAAATGAAATTATGTATTGTATTGTAGAGTTGACAAAAGCTGACACGACGACATATTCAGCAACACGACACGAACCGCACACGAAAATAACGGGTTAGTGTTGAGAGTTTCCAACCCATTTAATTAAACGGGTCAACACGTCTAACATAATTAACTAAATAGGTTGGGTCAGTGTTTAAAATTCCGACACGAAACAAACACGAATTTACCCATGTATATATATTTGATATGCTAATTCTTGTCAACTCGTATGACCTCCTTAACTTTTTAATCTGTATAGAGCCCAAATCAATATTCAAACAATATAATTGTGGAAATTACTCATTTTAGACTAGTCTTTATTATTATTATTGATGAGTTACATAGACACGATAACCTAATTCTGCATTTTTTGCTTTAATAAAATGTAAGTTTTATGAACCTTTCTTTTAGGCGGGTTAAGCGGGTTGTTAACAAGTTACACGTTTAAAACGGGTCAGGGTTAGTGTACGTCAAGGGTTATCGACACTTTTAATAATCGGGTTGGGTAAGTGCAAGGGTCTTACAACCCGTTTATCTTTGACACGGACACGAACAAGACCTTTTGCCAGCTCTAATGTATTCCCTCCATAAATAAATATATGACGTCTTTGGATTACGAAGTGAGGGTTTGACTAGCGATTTTAGAGAGTAATACATGTCGAAAAATTATGAGACATATGTCGTTGGATTCGTATCGAAAACTACTTTCACGCAGATATAGTATCACATATTCTGCTAATATAACTTATGAAATATCGACGGATAAATATGATGTTTCAAAATGTGAGAAATACAAATAAAAATTTACAGAGGAAATAGTAAATAAATTCCGTCAAAGATGTTCGAGCTAGTTTGCACACTCAAAATTTGAACCTACGACGATCTAAATTTTTCACCAACATGTGTGGCAGGCGACAAATGAATTTTGTTACAACAATTTCATTTCACCAACGTTGCTGATGTGGCATACTCCGTTTGAAGTACTCCATTTCACAACCACACATTTCTTTTCGTTTATGCATTTATGACCATTATTAGTCCTCTACTACGTACCATTATTCCACTAGTAGTACCAGTAATAGGCAACTAGCAAAATATATAGCAAATGCCTGTGAATTGAACGTACGTTGTAAAAGCGATAGATTCGGAGTTTAATTTTTGGTAGTTTTCGACATGTGTTTTTGGAACACTACATACTCCGTAGCTAATAGTCAAGAATTTTCAATTATTGGAGACATTTCAAAAAGATGCATTATTGTGAGTAATGTTGAATTTATAGGACAATGCCACATACACAAATTAAAGGCCCGTATGCAGCAGCGTTTTCTTGACGTTCCATCTATTTCTAAGTAATACTCGTACTAATTAAGTAAATATGCATATGTTTATCGTTGTTCTTTGTTTTTTCTTTTGAAGTTTTAATTTAATTTGTTTGTTTTTGTCAACTTTAATTTGATACGGAGCTCCTGTTGCGTAACGTTACCGACAGTCGATGGATTAGTGACATGATGATTACCAGAAATGTCTAGATCGAAATCGGCAAGTGCGTGGTGGAGCAAATTTTACACTCACTATTAATATTGGGAACATAGTTGTCACTCGATTTGCTAGCGACTGAAAAAAAGATTAAGCAAAAAATATACGGAGTAGTAGGTGCTTTAGCCACACATATAGGTTTGGTTTCGGGTATAGTTAGTCAAGTTTAACTCTGACCAATTTTAAATCGCACGTGTTAGTTCTAGTTAATTTTATTATGTCCTTTGGAAATCGATTTGGGTTATATTGAGGTCACTTGTAAATTATGATTACATATATTATTTTTATAATGTGCCCCGAATAACAGTACTTGGTAAAGGCGAACCTTAAATAAGAGTATAAGCTAAACAAATGTGTTGTTTTTGTCGTGAGCTCATCACATAAATGATGTACGTATACATTGGAACAATTTTTTTTGCAAACATGTTACAGGTTCAGGGATTTTTAGCTGATATTTTCAATTTTTATCTTTTTCGAAATTAATATTTCCACAACATGCGAAAAAGTTCTAAGATGTATTTATCCGATCAACAGAGGAAAAAAAACAAAAATATAGCGATGTACTAACCTTATTTCGGATGTTAATAGGATAGCTTAAGCCTTAAGTGCCAACGAATATCAATTCTACTCCGAAGGTGGCTGTTTTGGGAATTCGTCGGCGCCTTAAAAATAGAATATACAATTTGTGGAATAGTAATTAACCAACGTTAATCCATTTGTTGTGTGTAGAAAAATGTGAAATTTGGTTAATTTATAACCCTGCAAGGATGCTGTTACAGTAAAGACGACTAATTACGCTTCATTAATAACTCAAGTGTGATTTAATGTGAATTAATACATTCAAGAGAATTATAATGTGTAGTTGTTTACTAATAACAGTAATGCTAAATTGCTGAATGATGCACAAAATTTAAAGAGAATTTGTGACATAAAGTAATCCAAAAGTACTTGATTAAAATGACATCTGAAAGCAAGTAAATTAATATAATTACTTGATCTCATACAATGATCTACCGTCGTTTACGATTTTTAAGAAAGTGAATAGAGTTGATTAGTAACTAAATGAGACGGATGAAGTAAATACGAGTTATAAACATCATTAACTTGATTACGATATCATGTATTCATGTACAATAATATACTCGACCGTGTGAGATATTTATTCATTTGTAACGAATTTTATAAAAGATAATAAACCAATCAATGAGTCGAAATACTTGGGACGACCCCGAAAAAAAAAACGTGAAGACATTAAATTCAACTCAATTATTATTAGATTGTTACAAACAAAGGTCCCTTTACTTGTAGGGCCGTAAATAGTTGACAAAAATTCAAAAACAAAAAAAAATCAGAATAACGTGAAGTAATAATGTAGTACTCCGTACTACAACACAAGTACTCGTATGTCACAGTAAATTGTGACACTTGAATTCGTTAATTAACAGAACCACAAGTTTTCCTAATTTCTCCACGGTGACCGGTAAGAACTCCAATTCTAGCCATCTTAACCATGGCTGGACCAAACTGGTCTAGAAATTGGTTACGACTGTAGGCTAGCTCCTTCACGAGCCCTCTAGTCATCGAGCTCGAGGCGAGGTTTTGGTCTATCTCCATGGTTCCATTGTGTGCCAATATTTGCCTATAGTACGCGTTGTCGATTTTGAAATGGCTGTTTGGTGTTTGGTCTAGGAATGTTTCATCGTCTACATTACTGTTCACGGGACATGTTGTACGTAGGAGTCGGAGCAAGCTTGAGCTAATTGACGGGTCGGGTTTTTTTTGTGTTACGGAAATTGTATAATCGTTCTTTAAATGAGTGACAATGTGCAGTCCCAACCGTATGTCCTCCTATATAAACAACGAAACACAAAAATCATTATTACTCTCAATTTCGCATTGTTGGTCTAATATCAAAAATTATATTGCTCGGAAAATCGAGGGGGTTAATTAGTACGTACCTAGAAGAACAACAAAGTCATCTTTATTAAGACCCTTGCTAGCAAACAATTTAATTGCAGTAGGCACGGGCATTGTTGGTGGAGGAATGTTGGCTTCTGCTTCACTTCTTCGTGACACACGCGTATCTCTTCTTCCTGTTTCTACCTCGAACCATTTCCCACCAGCCTACGTACACATAAAATTAAAGATTTACGACGTCAGTTCGTTTAATATAACATATATGACAAATGCTAAAAGTCTAATGCTCGAATTTAATTATATACCAGACTTATAGCAGCTCTAGCACCAATGACAATAGTGTCACCACAAGAGACAAGTCCAGGACATGCTTTCTCTACGGCTGCTTTGAGGTCATTGACAGCCTTAAGACCACCAAGACCTTGATTTGCTACTGCTGTTTGCTCTGTATCTTTTCCGGTGAGTAATATCGATCCGTCACATCCCTTCATAACAAAAACCCGTCACCATATATAGTTACTAGTTAGTATCGAAATTAAGTATCACCAGATATCGGTTGTTTGTTATAAATGGTTAAGTATTAACGACTTACCCTAACAAAGCAGTCGTGGAACGAAAGACGAACAAGATCCGAAACAGTGTCCGGATCCGAGGTAATCTTTTGCTTAACAACTTCAAAAATGATATTTTCGACATCCTTTTCGCCACATTTACCTTTGTAAAATCCGATTTGTAGATGACCATAACACTGGCCCGTTAGGGTCACTAGGATGAGCCCTAGGCAGAGTGCTGAAATAATGGAGTTTGCTCTCATTTTAATTTTTATGGCTCGAATACTACAATTCGATTTTGAAAAAGATGATGCAACTTCAATTACACGCTAAGACTGTATTTTTAGAGTTGGGTTATAATTGATTGATTTGCATCACGGTTATTTATATATGCATGGAAATACGCCTAGCATTGACGTTGTTACTACGACATATGGACCATTTGAGCAGCACATATGACTTTTCAAACACATTAGTCAGATAATCACAAGTTTATCCACCCTAGCCTTTTTTATTATTTCATTTTCACTTTTTAAACCAATCATACCGATTTTAAAATGTGAAAATGAGTACTGTATATAAAAACAAAATTCACAGAAACAACATACTCCGTGTATGATTGTTCGATTTTAGTTTGGCAATATCACACTACGTACCTAAAGAACTATAAAAAATACTACTCCCTTCATTTTATTAGGTTATTTGCATTTGCTTTGAATTTGTGAGAGGAATTCAAACCAAATGCAAATAACCTAATGAAATGGAGGGAGTAGGAGTATATATGCAGACAACTATAAAAATGTCGATAGTTAGTTTGTATGTAGTAAAATTAATCAAAAGTGCAGTAAATTTGGTTACATAATTTTGTAAATGTTGGACTAACAATGAAAGAGAGACAAACAATGATCCTTGATTTGGAATTAAATCAATTAAATTTTTTTCCTATTGATAGATCGTAACAATGTTGATTTACTGTCAATTTCATACATTTACAGCATACATGTTAAATTTACTACACAAACATATTATTTAGTATTTGCAATCTCTATAATTTATCACGCTTGATTATATTATAGACAATTTTTTTATTGTCTGCATACAGACCTAGGATCATCCAAGAATTATAGTTCTGGACTATAATTAACACTAGTTACGGTCTAATTTCCGAGGTTTAATTTGATCTTAAGAATTCAAGTGAACTTTTTATCAATTGATAATAAGAATGAATTACTAGAATATAATTTAACAATTAATAATAAAAAAATAATAATAGTAATATTGCTAATCATACAATCTAGGTGACTGCGGCTACTTTTGATACGTAGGTTGGTCAAATACTCAACATTGTATATGCGGAGTAATTAATTAAATAAAAAATGCCCATAGTAGTGATACTAAGAAAATTTGGTCACGTACGATGTTTCTACAATAATATTCCGTTGGTAGCTAGCCACCAAGCTGATAGTATACGTTTCATCCTAATAGCTAAAACAGGCACTCAATTTCAATTGATGCTTACCCTATGATGGCCTATGCCCTATATATGCATGGGAAAGTACATGTCTCGAAAACGTGGTGCGCTGCGTGGATTACTACTGGTTATAGGCGCTACTTGTGGAGAAACAAATAAAGAAGATGGCTATTCAGACTTTCCACAATTTTTAAAATGATACGAGAGACCAATAAACAGATATATTATCATATCAGTCAATATAATCCAATTAACGAAATTATATATTATTCCGACTAATAATAATAAAATGAAAAACTCGATAATCAACCTATATACGAGGCTCGTCACACAAAACTCGAGAATAGTAACCAACTATCGTACGGAGTTACGTGAAAGTGTAGAGGTGCGTGCATGGGGGGTCAATCAATTGGCTGGAGGTCATGTCTTTTCATCATAGGAAACAGATAGGGCGGCTTTGCTATAGATTCGAATCATTGTCCCAATGCAACAAACACAAAATTGTTCACACACATTATTTGCATGTGTTTTTCTTTTCATTGTTCTTGTCCTTTTAGTCTACAAACGCAACTTGCCATTACTTTTCATTTTTGAGGAAAAGAGAAGGTGTAAGACACACGACGTTCAAATCCCTAATTTCCATTATTAAAGGCAATTTGTACAACTCCACATTAATTAACTTAAGCTATGTGGGGTTAACCTTGATGAATGATTTGAATTGCTCTTGCTCATTTTGGAAGGCCAATTTGGAAGTTTGGATGATGCATATAAGTCATGGGACATGAAATACGGATGATTACACCGCAAATTTGTTTTTTCTAGCTGAAGAAAAGTATAAACTAAGTGATTATCAACTGAAGTGTTTTTTTTTTTCCGCATATGGTAAGACAGAGAAAATTATTTGTTTTTTCTAGCTGAAGAAATTTTTCTTGCGTCACGTACAAGATGATTCTACTGTATTATCTCTTTTGTCACACGCCAAATTAAAAATATATTTCACGACCCAGATTTTCATTCTAATGTTGAAAAATAACATATCAGAGATTCAGAGGAAATAGTTGAAATTAATAATTCAGAGAAAATTTACTACCTAGATATTCCTTAATATGTACATATCTCTTAATTTAAAGTCAGCTACAAAATTGGCCTTTAAAAAGGGGTTCCACTTACTTTAACTTAAGCATACATAATTCATATAATTAGGTCATGTTTGATAGAACTCATCTTTTTGAACTGAACTGATTTGATCTGAATGATTCTGATCTGATCTGGTCTAAATTGAATGATTCTGATCTGATCTGATCTAATCTAAATGATTCTAATATGATTTGATCTGATCTGAATTGGTTGAAAACTTAATTAAATTTAAACGAATTAATATCAATTATGGACCATATACATAGATAGTTATTTGAACATTTATGATCTGATCTGATCTGATTTAAATGACTCTAATCTGATCTGATCTTATTTGAATGATTCTGATCTGATTTGAATGATTCTGAACTGATCTAAATTCATATGAGAATAAGTCCTATCAAACAGGGCCTTACAAGTTAACCAAACCAACATCTATGTAACTACCGAGTAACAATAATGACTTTCTTGTGTCCCCTCGCACTTCAAACCGGGTAAAAAAACAGGCAAAATGCTACTTCTAAAACAAACTTACATCTCATATTAAATCACGATCCGCATGTCCTCAGAGGCTCAGAATGATCACAATAACACAACACGAGTACATCACTATAAGTGAAGGTAATACTACCAAAGATGTCTCGATCCATTAATTTGGTCGGGTCTAATAATCTCGGGTCGAAATTATCGCCTGTATCGTGTTTTGCCGGATCTGGTTTCGGGTCGAGTCCGGATATAAGAAACGAGTCGAACAAGTGAACCAACAAAACAATAGACAACTAGTATATTGACTCGTGCAAGATTGTACGGGCTGTTATATGGTGTTGTTACAAAATCTATTGTAATTACATTTTGATAACAAAAATACTTTATCCCGATTAATCGATGCGAATTAAAATATAAGATAAGACGCGCAACATTAGGGATATCAAAGGCTTCACTAACCTGGCCTGGTCAACTTGAATTGATCCAACCTGTTCTATAAGCCATGAATTCCATAAGCCATGAACTCGCCTTTACTGTACGTGACACGTATTGACTTGTGCCCGTTACGATCAACACATTTTTGGGTTAAAATAAACTTGGCCCGTTGACACATAATTTAAGATAAAAATTAAACAAAACTAAGTCCAAAAATGAATTAGAAAAAAGCTTAAGAACATTGTAAAGGAAAATGTCCATGCTACTTATGTTGTAACTTATAACCGAATTTTCGTTATAAGGACTTTATTGTCGAACCCATGTCCCGATTTAAGCTAGAAATAATCATGACGTGAAACTGATAAAAAGTAAGGTTACCGTTTACTAATTGATGATTAACATCAGGCGGGTAGGGGTAAGCAAAACAATTCACAAAAGATTATTAAAGATCGAGGATCTAGACTTCTTTGTGAGTCGTTGTGACTCGATTTGTTATTACATTGTGAAACATTGTGTATACGATTTAACCATGCAAATGAATAAATCAAATTACGAAACCTATAATCAAAATTGCATGAATATGTATATATATGCTTGCTCGATTTCCTTCTTCAAACTCCTCTAACAATCATGTCATTGATAGAATCATCTTCCTCGAAACAATTACTCTTTTTCCTGATTTCGTTATGCGTTAGAAGAGCTATAGCTTGAGAATTAATGAACATCAAGTACAAAACATTTAATCATGCGCTTCAAAATGAACAAAATAGATTGAGAATTCAATATTCTTTACAGATTGATGGTAATTGGCTTAATAATGGAAATGGTTTTTTTTTTTGAAATAAAACGGAAATTCATTAATATTGTCGCCAAACGGCACTTACATAAAAAATTATGAAGACACAAATATCATTAAATAAATCTAATTGACACAATTCTTTCATTTTCCAAAAATAATGGAAATGATGTTAATTGCATTATTTTAGGGAGTTGTTAGTGTTTCAGTTTAGTGTTTTGTTAGAAAAATCCATTAACGGTTTTTCTAACATTTGCCCATATGCCACATGATCCAGATTCTTCCCTAATTAAGTGATATTCTCACTTGGAAAAACAAATAATGAAATCTCATTGATTAATTCAGGAGAATACCACTTAATTAAGGAATGATTTGGAGTTTACGTTAAAAATCCATTAACCTATTATTGCAAGTATAATTTACATCAATATTTTAGGACATGATGACCAATTAACACATACAATTATGATATATTTTAGGTATTGAATATTTTTCGGTTGATATTCAGGTAAATTGGGAAATTATAATTAATTAATTTTGTTGTCTTAAAAACCCAAAGCACAGACCAAAAATCCAAACTCAAGTCCACTTAAAAAAGAAATGGGCCATAGTGAGAAAAAAGGCCCACTATTCCAAAAAAGCCCTTCGTTGGCCTTCTCATCACTTCGCCGCAAGTTGGAGATTGAGAGAGACTGAATAGCAAAAACCCACCTAATACATTTCCCGCCGGCGTAATTCTGAAGCTGGTATCTTCTTACTCCTTTTCATTCTAATTATATTGTTTATTTGTGTTCTTGTTAAACTGTTATTTCTTGTATAGTTTTTAGGGGGTTTGTTTTCTTGAACTATAGGAGTATGCTGTTAAATTTGTTTGTTAGTTTTATTTGATAAATGAAGCCATGGTAATTTGTTAGCTAAGGTTAATTATTTGTCGTATAAATGATGTATACATAATTAAAAATTGATTTTTGGTAGTGACCATGATCACCATGTTCGCAATTTTCATTATGGGTCATCAGGAATAGTGTCCCCCATGTTGACGACATTTCAACATGGGGTATACGACTATACGTACATCCGACCCCTCCTTACCGCGCCATTGGCGGTAGTTTTTAAGACATTGGGGTAATGTTGTTGTCGTAGGGAGATTATTTCATCACATTATCTTAAGGCAATTTTGCCTTGGAATCATAGGTGGTGATATTTGATAAGAGTAATTCGTAGTGAAAATCAATGCATAGAAAACATAAGTGGATGATATGATTATCACATCTCCATCAAATTTGACCTCCAATTTGTCGGGTTGTACTTAGTCCATTTTCTTTTGAGGAAATCAAATTGGCTTTTACAAGCCTAGCCCCTCCTCGATTTAATGAAGTAGGAGTTGAGGAGATGGCTGTGTTGCTTTTAGTTTAAGACAAATTGTTCTAGCCCGGTGGCTTCTTTAGGGGGAAGGACTGCGTAATATTTGACCTAACCCCTTGGTGAAGATCGAGCCATTGAGTCTTCTTTCCTCAAAATTTTGTGCCATCAAGGTGTAAGCGTCTTGTGTTTTCCAAAGTATGGGCGGTTTTGGCAAGGATTTAATAACCAAGTTAACCTTTTGGTTGTATGATCATATCCAAGGCAATGCCTATACCTTCTTCGTTCGTAGTATGGTTGAACCGTTGAACTATATTATCATTGCATTGTTGTTTCTTCTTCGTGCTGTTATTGTTGATAACAAGAAGAAGAGTCTACTCTGACTTGGTAGTAATTGGCCAAAAGTCTGCTTCTCCTTAATTTTGATTTGCTGAAAGCTGCAAATGTTTGAACGTTCATATGTTGCTACAGATGTATATTTCTGATGTAAACTCAATTTGCTTATACTTCTTTCATGTAATGCTTGATTTCAGTTTCAAGGTCGTGTTCTTAGGTTTTGCAATACCGGAAATGACTACTTTAACAAGTTACAGTTCGTGCCTTAAGGACTGTACAAAATTGAACATCCGTTCCCCTGCTACAAGACATGTCTACAATAGGTAATTTTTGAGTATTTTTCTATACGAGAACTAAAATCGCTGGATTCCAGATTTACTGTGCTGATTGTTCTGCGGTTGTTCACTTGTTTGTTACATTCAAAGATTTGATAATTGAATTGATAACTTCGGAATTGGTGCTTTTAGCTTGATTTTGATATGCGATTTTTCTTCATCTTCAGCATCTTAGGAATGTTAAGCTAAGGAGTCATTAGGTACACTTGTCACACCAGTTGACTTTGTAAGAGCTAGGTGTTATCTATTCAACTATAAGCTGGAAATGTTATTGGCTGGAGCTGTAAGATAACTTTAATTGAATCAGCTGCCTTGTGTCGTGATGAGGACATTATGCACTTCCATAGAATGATAGAACCATTTCCTTTAGTTTCTCTGGACTTTGTGAACTTGATTGAAGGGGAGCCTTGACGCACCGGTTAGGTTTTGCTTTGTGATCCATAGGTCACGGGTTCAAGTATTGGGAGCAGCCTCTTGTCTAAAATGACAAGGGAAGGCTTGGCCCCTATACTACCTTGTGGGAGGGACCTTTCCCCGGACCCTCGCCTCGCCTCCAATGTGCACCAAGCTGCCCTTTTATGAACTTGATTGCAAATCTGGAGTGTGAAGCCTCTTGCCGTCTTGCGTCAATGCGAGTTCTTTTAAAACCATAACGAAAGGCAAATGCTCAACATGTTTGGTTTTTTAGTGCTTATGCAAAGTTGGTTCATTGCAAGCCAGATAGTCACCGGGGTTTGGGGGGGGGGAGTTGGGTCGGTATGCCTTTGCCTTTTACCGCTACCTATCATAGTCAAACTGAACTTAGTAAATGTTGTGTGTCATTGATTGTTAGTGTACATATCTAAACGGTGCGCTGAATTGAAGTACACTATTATCCAGTCTCTTGCCTCCTCTGCTGTTGCTACCTCTGCGCTGTGTTATCGTGCAATTTTTGTGGCAAAGGACACAACTGGAGATCGCCTGACAATATTTTTTAGTATAAGAAACATGGATATAGTTACTCTCAAGTTTAAAGGGTACATAGACCTGTAATCTTACTATATTTCCAAGTATTATCAAAGGTGTTTAATGCAGGAAAATGGGGGGTTTCCAGATGTATCCATATACTTGCATCCTTTGTGCTGTTCCGAGTGTTGGACCATTTTGTTTAAGAAATAAATGAATTATGGCATTATGTTATATATGCTGAATTTTTTTTTTTGTTTAACAAAATGGCGCTGTTCGTAAAGTAAACTACTCTTTGTGAATGCAAAACTTGGATCACTCAGAAACATGTTCTTTTAGAAGCTGACTTCCTTTACATTTCTTTCTTGCTGAACATATTTTAGATGGAAGTGCCCGCAAGCAGCTGTGATTCCTAACTTCCATCTCCCTATGCGCAGTTATGAAGTTAAGAACAGGTAATTTCCGCTCTGGAAATTAGGTGAAATGTCTTTATTATAAGTTATGATAGCTTACTTCAGGTGTTTTGTCATTTATTTGGCTGTCAGTTGTCTTCTGTCTTGTGAGTGAACTTTCGTGCAAGCAACAGGTCAAACTGATCCCAGTCTTGTTATACCAGTAGTGTACAGCGACTCTGTTAGACCTTTTGCTATTTCCAATTTGTCATATTTTAAGCAGCATTGTTACTCTTGATGTGGTGTCAGTTATGTAGGGCGGCCTTGTGTCATTTTCTGATCTTTTTGAGAGGTAGTTTACACCTGACAACCATCCTTTAAGCTTCAGTACTCGTAACTTTATGTTGAACCACATTCTAGCTGAAACCCCTTGGAAACTCAGTGAGGCTGGAGCCTAATGTATTTCGATGCACATTTTAGCTGAACTCCATTAAACTCCCTTAATACTAATGACCATTAGCAATTAAAGCACACTCTGTTTTGGAGACTAATTAAACGGTGGATTTACACTCCATAATTTGCTGGAAATTTGGCATAATTTGGCGAGTGGTGCAAAAGCATCATAATATTCTTGGCTATGATTTCAGGACGAATGTGGATGATATAAAGTCTCTAAGATTGATTACCGCCATTAAAACCCCATATCTGCCAGATGGGCGATTTGATCTTGAAGCTTATGACACCTTAGTAAATATGCAGATAGATAATGGTGCCGAAGGTGTTATTGTTGGTGGCACAACGGGTGAGGGGCAATTGATGAGCTGGGACGAGCATATCATGCTTATTGGCCATACAGTCAACTGTTTTGGCAGCAACATCAAGGTGATTGGGAACACTGGTAGTAATTCAACAAGAGAAGCAATACATGCTTCTGAGCAAGGGTTTGCTGTAGGAATGCATGCTGCCCTTCACATTAATCCTTACTATGGCAAGACCTCCATGGAGGGTTTGATCGCTCACTTTCAAAGCGTGCTATCAATGGGTCCTACCATCATATACAATGTACCATCAAGAACGAGTCAAGACATTCCTCCCCGTGCCATTCATGCTCTAGCAGATTTTGATAACTTGGCCGGCATTAAGGAATGTGTCGGGAATGAGCGTGTTAAAGAGTACACAGATAGTGACATTGTGGTGTGGAGTGGAAATGATGATGAGTGTCATGATTCCAGATGGTCTTACGGTGCTACTGGAGTTATATCTGTGACTAGTAACTTAATTCCAGGCTTAATGCGGCAGCTCATGTTCGGGGGAAAGAATCCCTCCCTAAACGCAAAGCTCCTGCCTTTAATGGAGTGGCTGTTCAAGGAGCCTAACCCAATCGGCCTCAACACAGCTTTAGCACAACTTGGCGTAGTAAGGCCAGTTTTTCGCCTGCCTTATGTACCTCTCCCCCTGGAAAAGAGAATCGAGTTTGTCCATATTGTGAAGGAAATCGGACGTGAATATTTTGTTGGTGACAAGGATGTCCAGGTACTTGACGACGATGATTTCATATTGATCGGGAGATACTGAACACCAGCATGTGTTTTAGTGGAGGAAAGTAGCATTCAGGGTGTCTTTTTTTTTTTTTCTTTTGTGATGAAAAAAGTACTGTAATGAGGCTTTCACAGTGGCTGGAGAAATGCTGATGTTGATCTCTACAACTTTGCTTGTTGGGTTCTGTACTTGGGTGTACCAAAGTTCTCCTTGTTCATTATCAGTCTGATTTGGTTAATCTTAGTTGTCTCAGCTGCATACGTTACGCCGCGTGCTGCTTTACCTTCTCCTTTTTAGATTTCGCACATCTGCATACTCCGTACATAGTTCTATACTCACCTCATTTCATCGAGTTCTTTATGTTCGGTCTATATTGACTTATTAAGAGTAATTCAACGTAAGTAACAAGAGTAGTTTTTAAGCATGTATAGTCTAATAGTTGGGTCGCAATATGGTGGCCATGATGTTCCTAGTATAACCGCCGACCGCCTCTATTATCCATGGAAAAACGACCTCCTTACCTTTAATTTCCTCGTGTTTATTGACGAGAACGAAGAGGTAAAATTGAGTGATCCACACTTGTTACCTACCAAAATTAAACAATAAAAATAAGCATAGATGAAAATTATTGATGATGGCGCCATGAGATTTGAGCTTGTACCTAACGGTAAGGTAGGTAGTTGATCGAAGTCGTTATCTATGATGAGGGTTTGATTGTTCACTAACTTGTTTGCTTATAAACTTTGCTATTATGGTTAATCTAATCTAATAATATCATCATTTTCGTTGACAAATGACAATGCTTATTGCTTATCTTATTATTCAAAAAATAAATTAAATTGAGAATAGTGCTGTATTGCTGTATTTTTTAGACACTAACCAATAGTAAAGGGTCAAATTTTATTTCGAGACTAGACTTAAATTTGGCTTAATGAATCAATGATCCAAATATTTGGTATAGGGAGTTTGAATGATTCGGGACGCGGACTGATCTTTCATGTTGCGTGAACCATATATAGATACATGTAAGAAAAATAAAAGAAATTAACATGTTTTCCTATGTTACAAATATATTTTACTTGATTGATATCTCAATTAAGTTTAAGATCATACACGGATATACAAAATAACCATTCTAACGCGAAAGATTAAGTCTTGTGTGAGACGGTCTCATACTAATTTATTGTGTGAGATCATATTTCTTTCTATAAATGATGACCTCTTTTACATTTGTTGTAACCATTATACTTTTTTTAGTGACTGTTTCAATTTAATGTAAGATTAAAATGGCTCATATAAAATGAGTAAATGAGTTATTCTATAAATTATGCCTAATTTTATATTTTGTGACCCATTATTTAAATCACAGTTTATATGGGTAAATTAAATAGTAAACTAACAAGATCACTAAAAGCAATACAATGGTCACAATAAATGTTAAATGGTTCACTTTTAAACAACTAAGTTCGTCTCACAATAAATTATCGTGAGACCGTCTCGTATGAGATTATATATGCCAACGCGAAAACATAATCTTCTTAACGTAGATGATTATCTATCTTAAGATTTTTTGGAAATCGGCCTTGCAATAATCCAAATGAAGCACAATATTACCACCTTATAATTCTGATTAATCCGTGTCAAATTTAAGGGGTTAAGACGAGAAGTCGAAAAGAACAAATCCGTATTCATCTCACGATGAAAGGTAATTCGTTTAAGAAGGTCAATAGGGGCAATTGGGAGCGGCAAAATATAAAAGTTGTGAAGTAGAATATGCATAGACTAAAGTCTATAATAGTATCAGAAGTATAAAAATAGTCCCAACTTGGCTTGAGCTGAAACAGTAGCCCGATTGCACGTTTAATAATTCAGCTATATATACTTGAACATTTATTTGGTTTTTTTTTCACAACAACTACGATCGACCAGAAAAAACATTATTCAAAATCTAGTAGTGTTTGATCAAGGAGCATAATCATGATTAAGGCGAAGTCTTCGACTCTAGCGTTAGCCCTCGGGCTTCTTGTAATGACCCTTGTTGGTGACTGTTATGGCCAGTTGAGTTACAACTACTACAACAAGAAGTGTGGTAGCATCAATGTTGAGGAAATCACTTTCAACATTGTCAAGAAACATTATATAGAAGACAAGGATACCGTGGCTGATCTCGTTCGCATGCAGTTTCATGATTGTGCTATCACGGTAAGTCGAGAATCATTTATACCGAGTATTGCTTAATTAATTAAGCAAATAAATAAATTAAAAATATTAGGAGTCTATATGTAGACAAATAATAAAGGGCGATGATTTTGGCAAGACAGTAATTATTACCGCCAAGCCAAATTCAATTATAATGGACATATTTGCCTTGGAAGATACTGATTTGCCTTGCCAAAATCATCATACATAATAAAATGTCTATGGTTAGTTTGTAGTAAAATTTATCAAAGGTGCAGTAAATGTTGTTGCATAATTTTGTAAATGTTGGATTATAACGACTTTATAAGGAAAGAGACAACCAAGGGTCCTTGATTTGGAAATTAAATCAATTTAAATTTATTTCTGTTGATAGATCCGTAACAATGTTGATTATTATTGTCAGTCTCATAAATTTACTGCAAACATGTTAAATTTACTACACTATCATACTTGATTATGTTATAGACAATTATTCTATTGTTTACGTATAAACTACTAGGATAGTAAGATCATGCTAAATAAATTTGCTAAGGAAACATCGTCAGAAATAAGTAAATCGTAATATTTAGCTCGTGAAACAGATGTATGTCATGACTAACTTTTCGTTGCTCTTTATGATCGAAAAGGGATGTGATGCATCGGTTCTACTAGAAGGCCCATCCACAGAGAAGAAGGCACGTCCAAATGGCAGTTTATCTGGTTTCGCAGTCGTTGAAGACATTAAGGTTGCACTTGATAAATACTGTCCTGGAGTTGTCTCTTGTGCTGATATCATTATTCTTGCAGCTAGAAGTGCTGTTTACTTGGTAATTACAAGTCCCGGCCCTCCTCTATTATAAAGCATTAACGAAATGAAATAAATAGCGTGTCTATATACGATGAGATCTCTAACATCATAATATTAAATAATATTTGATAAACATAGGGTGGAGCAGATTGGTACGATGTCGAAACTGGAAGGAAAGACGGTGTCGTCTCAAGTGCTACTGAAGCCGCCAACGGCCTTCCTCCCGCAAACATTCCGGTCTACCAAGCCATCAACCTTTTTGCCAAATGGGGTCTTAACACCGAGGACTTTGTTGTCCTTCTAGGTACGTAAACTTATATCAACATTTTTACCCAACAAGCTTAAACTTCTAAACGAACTCGTTTTTTAAAATACGTTCAGACCGACACAATATGTAATTATAATAACAAATAAGCCGTTTCATGGAACCGTTTATTCCTTCTCCAAACACGTATTACATCTAAACATTATACGGTTTGTTTTAGGTTGTCACACAGTCGGAACAGCACACTGTGTCAACTTCCAAAACCGTCTGTACAACTACAACGGCCAGGCTTGGAAATCAGACCCGTCGATGAACTGGTTCCTACTGAACGACCTGAAGAAGATATGCCCCAGTGGTTTCACTGCCAGCAATGAAGCATTCCTTGATCAAACTAAAGGAAGCGAGTTTGTGATGGACAATGGTTATTACAAGCGTATTCTAGAAGGCAAGGGTATTCTCCAAGTTGATCAAGACTTGGCATATGACCCTCAAACAAGGAATATTGTCCAATATTTGGCATCTGACCCCAGAATTTTCAAGGCTAAAATCGGCCCGGCCATGGCTAAATTCTCTAAATTCGGGGTTAAGCTTTCTGGAAACAACAGATTGGGAACTTGCAAGAACATTCGTTATTAAGAAATTTAATTTCCAGAGCTTTAATAATACGCACCTAAATCATTTCGTTAATACCTTAATTATTGTTAATATCTGTTCATCATTGTGAATTTGTGATCGCCTGACAAATTTTGTTCGGTGTATTAAGAAACGTGGATAAAGTTCTTACGTTTTTTACTTTTGAGTATTTTTATCTTACTAGTGAACATGTCCAAATATTTGGGAGTGTTAGACCATTTTATGTAAAAAATAAATTGAACTATGATATGCGAAATGTTTAACTTTGTATATCAATGAACCCTGAAGGCTGAAGTTAGGGCTTACAGACCCGACTATAACCGATTCGTTGATCCGAAAATATGACCCGATAAGACCCAAAATTGTGATCAACCAAACTCGACTAGGCCTGACCCAATGATCACCCGAACCAACCAACCCAATGATCACCCGACCTGTTACCCGCCCATGATCCGACTCGTAATGCCGAAAATTGAATTGATGCACATAGATGACCATTAGTAACTAAAACCGATTGTGATCCGACTTGAAATCAATCCGATTCGGCACAAAATTTTCTCGATAGAACCGACCCAAAACTGACCTGACCCAACCCGAAGGTTTATCTGACCCGGCATGACCCAACCTGACACGAACCGACCCGATCTAACCCGGTCCAAAACCGACCCGACGACCTATTTGCCACCACTAGCTGAAGCCAACAAATTAGTTAAAGTCTCTATCTACACATTTCGGATAATATATAATAATATATAATCGGGAGAAAATGAGCGCATGCAGGAATGCCTCTCAAATCAGACCATCTCATAATAAGTGCAGTATACTCAGTATTATTGAACATTTGTGACCGAGACCCACCATAGCGTCTGCCATTTTATTGGCTTCTATAGGCTATATTAACCAATTGAAAAAGAGTACATGTATAATTGTATACTAGTATATATTCCAATGATCTCAAGAACAACGTCCTCAATAACATTTGCAACTTGAAATAGTCCTAAATTGGTTGCTTCCTAGCAGACCTAACATGCCACCAAATGGGGAACACGCCTTTTGGAATTCGATTTTTGACGTAATATTCAGACTAATTTTTTGAAGGACTACTTGAGAGTTGAGACATTCTTCAGCTACAAATTTGATAATACGACAACATTTTCAACTCGCATAAGACGGTAAGGAAGTCAAATATATGCAAGTCTTTATCTATACGTTCAAAATATAAAGTGGGTTGCTTAGCTTACGGACAACCCATAATGAAATTTGTTTAATATGTAGAATCGCACCGTCTGATCGAGTGCTATTTTAATTTACAATTCCATAAGCTCAGTTCTGTGATAAAATGAGCCATTTTAGTTTATTCCACTATTTTCTAGAGCTAAGAAAAATATTTTTCGTTGAAAATGAAAATGAGCTACGAATCGGAGTATGATTTTGATTTGGTAATAGGATAAATAAAAAATTAATTGAAATTTTGTTTGTAATTGGTAGTCAAAGAAATCACGGTGTGAAAGAACAAAGACATGTCTTTCTACCAGTCTTGCGCATGCCACACGCTAATTTACAGTTTACCCAAACATACCATCGTGCACATTATTATTCAACATTCAGCATTTGACATTAATTAATTAACAAAACTACGGTAGAAACACCAAACTTAAGTTTGGCCTAATGGTTAGAGTCTCAATTTAGTAATTTTGACGTCTCGAGCTCAATGGCAATCAAAGAATATCTCCTTAATCCTTTACGAGTTACGATTATGGCTTGGTTGTATTGTCATCCATAATTCCTACCATTAATAAACAAAAACACAAATTAGCAAGATGAAAATCATTGATAATCCATGAGATTTCCGCTGGTACCTAACGGTAAGGTTGTTAGAAACTAGAATCCATGATTATTATTATTAGGGTGTAATAATTATTCAAAACTTGGCTATTATCAAAAGTAATAATGCAGTCATTTTCGTTGACAAATGACTATGCTTAACTTATATTTTTAATATTAGATTGAAATTAAGAATAATAGGGCTCGCTATATTGCTGTACAGTTTAGCCACTAACCAATTAATATTAATGGGTCAAAATCCATATTACGACTTGATTTAAAAATAATAATAATATGTTGGAACTTTTATCAGTCTTAGGAGTTTGAATGATTCTAATTAACGTACATATATATATGTACAAAAAATTAAAATGTAATTAGTATCGACGAAAACCAAGTCCTCCGGCTCGACTTTTGCTAATTAAACTTGTTACAAGGACATAATAACATTGCCATTCGAATTAAAACTCCGCAAACAAATGGATTGAATAACGACGAGATTTACTATCGATAAACCAGTAAAATTGGACGTATCGGTTTGACAATAAGTTATGGCCGATCTGATTCAATTGTGAGTTTTTCTAAATTAAAGCATAATGTTCGTATGTAGAATTTGCACAAGGTACTTTTTAGTTTTTACGTTAGATGTGAGGTATCGGATTACGGCGATAAGTTGAAAAGAACAATTCCGCATTTTCTGTACTAGGAACGGTAACGATTCGTTTGGGAATAAGGTCAACGGTAGCACTTGGGACGGCAAATCATAGAAGCAAAGAGAAGAAATATATATAAATGTCGTGAAGTAGAATATCCATATTATTATCAAAGTAAAAAAATAAGAGCAACTAGCGGCTCATTAGCTGAAACAGCCTGCATTGTGAATTATATATACGTGCTTACCAGTTCGCTAAATAATTATTATCTTCTTTAATTTGAGGTTTATTATTGATACGAAATTTCGGCTATATATACTTGTGCATTTATTTGGTTTTTTCCACAACAACAAACAAACATTCGAAATCTAGTAGTGTGTTAATTAAGCAGCATAATTAATCATGATTAAGGCGAAATCTTCGACCGCGGCTTTAGCCGCTTTGGTTCTCATGATGACCCTTGTTGGCGACTGCTACGGCCAGCTGCGTTACAACTATTACAACAAAAAATGTGGTAGCGTCAATGTTGAGGAACTTACCTTCTACGTTGTCAAGAAGCATTACATGCAGGACAAAGATACCGTCTCTGATCTCGTTCGCTTGCAGTTCCATGATTGTGCTATCAGGGTATGCATATGTGCATTATTCTTTTATTGCTTAATAAGTAAATTTGTTCAGCAACACATCGTCAAAAATAGGTAAATCGTAATATTTAGCTCGTGAAACAGATGTATGTCGTGACTAACATTTCATTGTTATTCTTTATGATCGAAAAGGGATGTGATGCATCGGTTCTACTAGAAGGCCCATCCACAGAGAAGAAGGCACGTCCCAATGGCAGTTTATCTGGTTACGAAATCGTCGAAGAGATTAAGGTCACACTTGATAAATATTGTCCAGGAGTCGTCTCTTGTGCTGATATCATTATCCTTGCTGCTAGAAGTGCTGCTTACTTGGTATGTCTTATCTATATATATATATTATAAAGTAATTACGAAATAAATACCCTGTTTACATAAGAGACCTCTAACATTATACACCGAATGAATAATGCTTGATATATATAGGGCGGAGCAAATTGGTACAATGTCGAAACTGGAAGGAAAGACGGTCTTGTCTCAAGTGCTACCGAGGCCACCAATGGTCTTCCTCCCGCAAACATTCCGGTCTATCTAGCTATCAAGCTTTTTGCCAAATGGGGTCTTAACACCGAGGACTTTGTTGTCCTTCTGGGTACGTAAACTTATATCAACATTTCTACTACCTAACGAACTTAAACTTCTGAATGAACTCATTTTTGGAAATACATTTTCCTAGAACGGATACAATATGTAATTATAACAAATAGGCCATTTCAAGGAACCGTTTATTCCTCCTCCAAAGAGTCCAGACACGCATTATACCTAAACATTTTACTGTCTATATATGATTTCAGGTTGTCACACGGTCGGAACAGCACACTGTGTCAACTTCCAAAACCGTTTGTACTACCACAACGGCCAGGTCGGGAAATCGGACCCGTCGATGAACTGGTACCTACTGAACGACCTGAAGAAGATATGCCCCAGTAGTTACACTGCCAACAATCAGGCATACCTTGACCAAACCAAAGGAAGCGAATTCAGGATGGACAATGGTTTTTACAAGCGTATTCTTGAAGGCAAAGGTGTTCTCCAAGTTGATCAAGACTTGGCATATGACCCTCAAACAAGGAAAATTGTCCAATATTTGGCCTACAACCCCAGTGCTTTCCCGGCCAAAATCGGCCCGGCGATGGCTAAATTCTCTAGATTCGGAGTTAAGCTTTCCGGAAAGAACAGATTGGGAACTTGCAAGAAGGCTCGCTACTAAGAAACTTCTGACAAGACAGTCTCTTAATCTTACACATTAATCATTTGATTAATATACCTTAATTGTTACGATTAATTTTTCATTATTATTGCTTATTCAAGAGTTTGTTGGTGTCTCTATCTATATGATTACGATTTGCATGAGTGTCTTGTAATATTATTGTGTTGTAGTTGTCTCTAGCTAGCTCCCATGTGGGTTTTTTTTCCCATTGTCTTTTGGGATAGTTTAGTGATAACTAATATACTATATAGTTACTAGTGTATGTGTAAACGACTTTGTCATGAGTGAAGAAATTGTTACAACTATAGTAACTATATGTTAAATTCTTGTGTTGATTGTTGAATAATAGCCATTCTGTTAAGATTATTATTGCGCATTCGGTTAGTGAAAAATCTCTAGATCACTCATCTACAAGACCTACATTTTAGCTAGTGTACAGGACTGTATACTTATTGTGTGTAAAGGACTAGTCACGAGTAAAGATATTTTTAACAACTAAAATGAGCAACTATATATTGTCTACTGCTGCATACTGAGCGAGTTGAGGATATGTGTGGATTCGAATCTTGGTACAACTCTGTTTTTGGACTACTTGAGTAATTAAGAAGCCTTTTACCAACTCAAGGCTAAATTAAAGGCCTCAAATCAAGCCTTGTCACCAACGGGCAACGGCCACGTAGGAAGTTTAATTTAAACTCTAATTTAAATACGTAAACATGACATATTTACTGATACACAGACGGGGTAAGTGTTAAGATATAAACAATTATTGAGACTTAACCACCAGTCTAGACTTTTGGTTGATTTGGCTCTTTAAGATGGTATCAGAGGCTCAGTGACCAAGAGGTCTCAAGTTCAAATCTTGTGAGCCCACTCCTTTCTTTTAAAGTGGAATTTGTTTCAGCACTAGGTTTGGATCGCCCATGCATTTATTATCCACGCACGTTTCTAGCCCATTGGGCTTTCACGTAAGGGGGAGTGTTAAGATATAACCAATTATTGGCAACAACCATCAGTCTAGACTTTTGGTTGAGTTGACTCTTTAAGAGTAAGTCACGGCAATCCTGGGCTAGCTGGCGGAGCTGAGGGGGCATTTTCCAAGATGAAACAGGTGATTTTATCCATGCATTATTCTTGTCCAATTATGGGGTTTGGAGATGTGTTGATTTAATTCAGAAGGAAGGTTCTCCTTCAATTGCCCTTTCTACCATTGTGAAGGACCGTAAGGATATCATGTCTCGTGGGACATCAGACATGGGTGGGTTGTGCGAATAGAACCATACCTACCGAAAAGCAGATCGAGCAGCAGACTGGTTAGCAAATCGGGTCACGGATTAGAATCAGCAACTAGTCATCCTCCTAATGAGTTACGACTTAACCAACGTGAGGACATGCTAGGGCTTTCTCCAGTGGCGGACCCACATACACCTTCTTCACCAAAGGTCATGAGTTCAAACCTTGATAATGTAGATTTTTGACTCCACTTAACATTTTACAATTTTTTAACCCCACTAAATTCTAAGTCTGGGTCCGCCACTGGCTTTCTCGACTTCATTTAGTTACTTCAAATACCCCTACTTTAGTTATTTGTTTACTGAAAATGCAAGGGGAGGATACCCCTATGTCGTAATATTATTACATCAAGTGGACCGTAAAACTCATTATTTGTTCCATCTTTCTTAAAAACTATATTTCGACCTTGCGCATTATAGGTGAATGGAAAGAGTATTTAGCTAGTTACGGCAACATCATTTAAGTTAAAACTTAAATGTATTATAATATATATCTTCTTCCACGAAATTGCGGTCCTATAACGACGAGTTTATTCGAAAGTTAGAATGTTTCATTCGTGGCGATTTGTGGACTTTGTGTTCTCCAAAGACCAATGAAAATGTCATAACGACTTTGTCGATCGACTGAGCATCATGTTTCTATTATTGATTGCTTCATCTTGGCATTTTAAAGTGTGTTCTTCACAAACCTAGAATAAAATCATGTTACTAGCGTGTTCTCCACAAATCATCTTGCCATCACCCAAAAACGTACAGCTAGTTGACAATACTTGTATTATTATCAAATTTCAACTGGCCTGGTAGTTGTTTACCACTAATGAAGATTAATGGATCACAAATCCTACTGATGATTTGCTTGGTATAATTGCTACTTCTATTCGTGTATATTTTTTTGACCTAATTTCACAACATAAGCTTGGTCAATTTATTGTTGGAATTGGTAACAGAGTTATGATTTGATGGAACAATTCTACATGTACCGTGGATTGGTCCATCAAATTACCTACACGTCTACACCAATTCAAGCTATGTAGGTATTCCGAGATAATTAACCATATTAATCGGATCTCTATGTCGAGAAATCGTGAATGTTCTTCGGATTTGAAGCGTGAATATATAATAATCTTCAAACTCAATTTCAACTTGAAACCTCATTGTTAGTGAACCTCGAATCCAACTACAGAGACATGAACAACTCGTCGGATCCGAAGAGCCACTTATGGCATTTCGGACACCAAAGAGCCTATAAGCAACAAAGTCTACATAGAAATGGTGAAATAATAAAATTAGAAACAAGTTAAGCTAGTGGACAACAAGCTGAAAGAACGTATACTAAATTGGTAACTTGACCAGAGTCAGCTCCCTTTCTATTACGTGCTTACCACTTTCGGAAAGATGTAGTGTTCATGATATAATTAAGCTATATTTGGCTACAACAATTATCACCTATAAATACTAGCGCATTTTGATTGCTTTCTTCATTCACAACAAACATAAACAGATTCTAGCAGTGCATAATTAAGGAGCTTAATTAATAATTATGGTATCGGCTAGGTCTTCAACCGCGGCAATAGCCCTCGGGCTCCTCCTGATGACCCTTGTTGGCGACTGCTACGGTCAGTTGAGTTACACCTACTACAACAAGAAGTGTGGTAGCGTCAATGTTGAGGAAGTTACTTACTACATTGTCAGGAAGCATTATTTGGCTGAGCCAGATACCGTCTCTGATCTCATTCGCTTGCAGTTCCATGATTGTGCTATCCAGGTAATTAAGTAGTGATGAACTCGCGATTTTTCGTTTTATTATTTTGTTTAAGAATAATTCAAAGTATAATTAATAACGGACAATGCTAAAGGTTTATAGTGTAGACACCAAAAAGTGTTTACAATCAGCAATTTTACTACACTATTAAAATTTTACTACTCACACAATTAATTTTACTACCTGATGAATTTTTCATTACAATTAATTTTACTACTCCGATCTCAATTTTACATTTGAGACAAATTAATTGTGTATTTGTGTATACACTGTATACCTCTATCAATTTGCATTAATAACATCCATTTGTAATGCTTAAAATTAACTTGCCATTTTTGTATATGATCGTATAGGGATGTGATGCATCGATTCTACTAGAAGGCAAATACACAGAGAAGACAGCACGTCCAAATCTCAGTGTAGATGGTTTCGAAATCGTTGAAGAGATTAAGGTTACACTTGATAAATATTGTCCCGGAGTCGTCTCTTGTGCTGATATCATTGTACTTGCTGCTAGAACTGCCGTGTACTTGGTAAGTTTTCTAATTAACGTAACACATACATGTACTCCTTTTACAACTTTATTTAGAACAACGTATGTATGTATACGACAATCAAAACAAACAAAAAAAGTGTGTTTTTGATTAGAGATTATTAGACATCTCTAGCATCACATGCATATTCACATCAAACGTTTACTATACACAGGGTGGAGCAGATTGGTACAATGTCGAAACTGGAAGGAAAGATGGCCGCATCTCAAGTGCTACTGAAGCCGCTAACGGCCTTCCTCCGGCAAACATTGCAATCTATAAGGCCGTCCAACTTTTTGCTAAATGGAATTTAAACACTGAGGACTTCGTTGTCCTTCTAGGTAATCAACAAATTAAATCATATCATTAATAAAACAAATTTTAATTTCGGGATGTGCTTTGTTTCACATACATTAAAAGAAAAAGACTAGATGACGTACACACGTGGAATATATAAAGTCGACATTGTACGTAAACCTGAAGATTGGACCATGCACGTATGTTTCAGGTTGCCACACAGCTGGAACAGCACACTGTGCCAGCTTCCAGGACCGTCTATACAACTACAACGGCAAGGCCGGAGCATCAGACCCGTACATGAACTCGTACCTGATGTACAACCTGAAGAAAACATGTCCCAATGGTATTCCCATTTCCGGAAATGAGGCATTCCTTGATCAAACCGTAGGGAGCGAGTTCAAGATGGACAATGCTTTCTTCAAGCGTATTCTTGAAGGCAAAGGTATCCTCCAAGTTGATCAAATGATGGCAATTGACCCACAAACTAAGAGAATTGTGCAGTATTTGGCCTCCGACCCTAGAATTTTCCGGGCTAAAATCGGTCAAGCAATGCGCAAATTGGCTAAGGTTAATGTCAAGCTTACCGGAGAAGTCAGGGTGGGAACTTGCAAGAAGGTTCGCTAAGTGTGTTGAGAAACCAAGAAGAAGACAGAGTCTAATGTGATTTGATTAATTCCTTAATTTTTCTTTTTTTGCTTTGTTTCATTATCATATACCAATTCAACACTTAGTTGTTGTATGTTTGGCAAATTCAGCATTGTTGCGTGAATTGTTCTTACTTTATTTTTTACTAATGAAATATATATGACTTTAATTTGCGTAATTTACTTCTTGAGTTTGATCTGGTTCCAAACTTCCAACGTAAAGAAAAAACTCACACATAAACACAGGGAAGCTTTACATATATCTAAGACACAATCTCAACAAAAAAACAATATTAGTTTCACGTTGCACCATGTAGAGTTTTTTTTTGGCACAATTGAATATGTGAAAGAATTATCTCTACCGGATTATTAAAAGCATTGCTAAAATGATAATTAATGCGCTTATTCTATCCAGACTCGAGCAAAATTTACATTAGATTTAACGGTATACATAACCAAGCCAAAGGCATGGATGCCAAGCATATACTCTTCATTTTGTTGTCTTGTTGGTCTGTATTAACTTTACACTGTCATTTTATTTCTATTTATTGGCGCCGAATTTCCGAAAAAAATGCATGGAATGAAGCAAGGGCGAAGGTAGGGGTGGGCTGGTGGGTGCCCGACACCTACAGCCCATCGTCCCGGCCCACAGTTTTTCTAAATCTGGCTCCTATGACATCTTCGATTGTGTGTTCCTTAAAATCTAAATTAAAACTTTTGAATGTTCAATACTAAACATTACTCTCACTATTGATGACATTTTCCAATGTTCATAAAAAAATAAACCTAAACTACATAAAATGTATACTATTACGCCATCACCTGAAAAAACAAATATAAGTTGTTAAAAATATTATCAACCGGCCTGCATGCTAATTGTTTCCCACTAAGTAAGATCAATCGCTGCTCACGGTTTCTGCTGATATGAAGCCGTATATGCTAGTATTTCTTATCGTATCGGATTTTTGATTTGATGCATGATTCTAAAACGTACCGTGGATTGTTACAACAAATACGTAAACAGAGAAGTGGAAGAATAAGGGAGACATCTATCGATAATTTTGAACGCATAACTACATGTTCACGAGATAGTCGGATTCAAATCAATTCAAGTCAGCTCAAATAATTTGCGACAAATATTAAGATGAGCGTATATGTTACAACTTAACAAGAACGACCTCGAATCAAGAAACAGAAACATGGCACCTCGTCGAAAGACTCAATAATGGCATTTGAGAGTTGAGGAGACAGGCAGACAGCACATACGTAGTACGAGAGGGGAAGAATCAACATATGACCAAATAAACGGAAGCACGTATACTAGATTGCCAAAATGATTAGAATCATCTTCCCTAGCTAAAATACGTGCTAACAACTTAAAACTAAAAAGCGTGTTCTACATTCTACTTTGTTTCCTTAGGTACAATTCACTTATAAATACTAGTGCATTTTGATTGCCATTCTCAAAACAACAAAAACAATAACATTCTAGCTATAGTAGTGTTTAATTAAGGAGCATAATCATGGTTTCGGCTAAATCTTCAACTGCGGCAATAGCCCTCGGGTTACTTGTAATGACCCTTGTTGGCGACTGCTACGGCCAGCTGAGTTACAACTACTACAACAAAAAGTGTGGTAGCGTCAATGTTGAGGAAGTTACGTACTACATTGTTAGGAAGCATTTCCTGGCCGAGGCAGATACCGTCTCTGATCTCGTTCGCCTAATGTTCCATGATTGTGCTATTAGGGTAAGTTTTGAAATAAGTAATTCCTAATTTTGGTTATTTTTGTTTAATTTATGATTTGAAGGTATGTAATTATGTATAATTATGATCGAATAATAGGGATGCGATGCATCGATTCTACTAGAAGGTCCATACACGGAGAAGACAGCACCTCCAAATTTTAGTGTTGGTGGTTACGAAATCATTGAAGAGATTAAGGTCACACTTGAGAAATATTGTCCAGGAGTTGTCTCTTGTGCTGATCTCGTTGTCCTTGCTGCTAGAACTGCTGTCTACTTGGTACGTCCTCTATATCACAAATTTGCATATTATCATACACTTATATAGTTATAATTAACATGCATGTACCCTTAGAGTGTTCCTACATTTGACATTCTACCAAAGTGTTTGTATTAATTAGAGACCTCTAACATCATATCGAACAATGTCCGATAATAATGCACGTATATATATACAGGGTGGAGCAGATTGGTACAATGTTGAAACCGGAAGGAAAGACGGCCGCATCTCAAGCGCTACTGAAGCCAAAAACGGCCTTCCTCCACCAAACATTCCAGTGTCTATGGCCATCAATCTTTTTGCTAAGTGGGGTCTAAGCGCCTGGGACTTTGTTGTCCTTCTAGGTAACCACAATTACCACATACATATTGTAAATTATTATTGTAGGGGACATAACCATACTCCATTAACTGTATATAAAAACTCGTCAGTCGTCACTAATAAGTCATTTTACATACAAAACTGTTATATAAAAGTGTTGTTATACATATACGTAAAACATGCATATCCATATCTAAACAATGTAGCGTGTTTCAGGTTGCCACACTGCTGGAACAGCACACTGCTCCAGCTTCCAAGACCGTCTGTACAATTACAACGGCAAGGCCGGGAGTTCGGACCCGTACATGAACCCGTACCTAATGTACGAGCTGAAACAAACATGCCCACAAGGTCCTCCCATCTCCGGCAACGAGGCATTCCTCGATCAAACAGTAGGAAGTGAGTACAAGATGGATAACGCTTTCTTCAAGCGTATTCTAGAAGGCAAAGGTATCCTCCAAGTTGATCAAATGATGGCAGTTGACCCAAAAACTAAGGGAATGGTCCAATACTTGGCCTCCGACCCGCGCATCTTCCGTGCTAGTATCGGCCCGTCGATGCGCCAATTCTCTAGATTTGGAGTTAGTCTTACCGGAGAGGTCAGGGTTGGAACCTGCAAAAAGACTCTCTAAGCTCAGAAATCATGTGCTACGTACTCCTAATTAAGGATGCAAAGAAGAAGGCATGCATAGTCTAATGCCTTAATTTTTCCTTTATGAGTATCTTATTTGCTTTGTTTTCCTCACCAATTTATGCAAAAAGTTTGTTGTTTCTTTCATTCATTTGAACATTTTGTAACACTTGTTGTATTTTTGGAAAATTCGACAATGTTGCAAGAAACTTTATAGAACATGTTGAACCTTTATTATGATCTAGTATTGGTTTTAATGGTTGGGGAAAGATATGAGAACATAAAAAAAGTTATTACAAATTCTCATAAAAGACGGTTTCTCAATAATTATTGAGAGACCATTATACTATATTATAAAGTGATTTTTTTACGTCGCTTGTAGCCATGATAATACTTTTAGTTATCGTATTAATTAACTATTGTAATTCACATTATCTATGATTTTGAAGAATCACATCGTATAAAATTAGCTAAAATATATAAAGTAACCTCTTTACAAATCTTAGATTAAGTGTCAATGTCTTTAACTAAAACGACTACCAAAAGTAGTATAACGGTCTATAAATAATATGGTTGGTTTCTCAATAAATTATTAAGAAACCTACCGAAAAGTTATTATGGTTTTCGAGCCATGAACAAAGAGTGAAAGGTTAGTAAAAAAAAAGTTGGGTTACAATACAACTCGGAGACAAACAAGCCGCCCAACTCAATCTAAGCCCAACATTTGGTAGAATAGTAAAGGGTCATCAGATGAATTCGGGCCATGATGAAGAGTTTCATGACCCATCAACTCCCAAATACCCATATGGGCTCCGTGGATAATTTCAGCCCAACACCAAAATATCCAATCCATAAAAGATGTTTCACAATACCTACATGTGTCATTTCCCCGTTTTTTATGATGTTTACTACAGTATGTAATATCGTTACGATCCATGACGTAAGTAGCGCATGATTACAAATTTCGATGATTTAAGAGTAAACATTCGTTTGACTCTTGACTTTTGCAATGCTTGTAAAACCAAATATGAATGCGAATCATGCTACTAACGTAGGCTATTACGCCATCACCAAAAAAAATGTTAAGTTCACGACATTATCAACTAACGCTGTGTTTGTTTGCCACTAGGCACTAACTAATATCAATCGGACAAAATTCTGATGATCTGCTGATGTTTTTCTTCTATTTTTCTCTTTTAACGCCTTAGCTTGGTTTCTATTATTGACAATACTCACATGCGAAACTATGGGCAATTGGTAATTAGAAGCTGCGTGCTTCTTCGATACGTGCTTATTACTACTTAAACTGATAAGTGTTGTACAATTTAGCTATAAATACTCGTACATTTTAATTGTTTTTCCACAGTAACATACATAATCACATTCTAGCCAGTAGTGTTTAAGATTAAGGAGTTTAATCATGGTGACGGCGAGATCTTCAACCGTAGTGGCAATAGCCCTTGCGCTCATTGTGATGATGACGCTTGTTGGCGACTGCTACGGCGGCCAGTTGAGTTACAACTACTACAACAGGAAGTGTGGTAGTGTCAATGTTGAGGAAGTTACTTACTACATTGTCAGAAACCATTTTCGAAAGGATCCACAGACTGTCTCTAACCTCATTCGATTGCAGTTCCATGATTGCGCTATTAGGGTAAGTGATTAAACTTAATTATTGTTTGTGGCCATGTTGAAGTGACACCCAAAATACTCCATATATAAGTGTCCTATAATGGAAAAATAGAAGAGATTTGTCTACCTTGTACATCAAGGAGTTACTCCTCCTATTGTCAATTGGTTTTAAAATGTAACCTCCTTGGGCTAATCAAGTGAACTCTCTCTTCTCCTTATGGGTGTGGCCCATGCCCGCGTAATTTCACATGGTATCAGAGCCTATGGTTAACGTCTTGGGTCTCAATGAATTAATATGGGCCGAAAATACCGATAATTCGGCCACTGTAAAATCAGTGCAGAAATGCATCTACCGTATAAACCAAAGAGTTACTCCTTCTATTGCCAATTGGTTTTAGGATGAAATCTTCTTGGTCTTATCAAGTGGACTCTCTCTTCTTCTTACGGGTTTGGCCCAGGCCCGCGTAATTTCACAGGCCGTTGTCCTTATTAGCTTGTTTACGTGCTCGAGTTCCAGGCATGCATGATAACTCCCATTCCTAATGCTTTAAAATTAACTCCATGCATGGTTGTTGATCAAATAGGGTTGCGATGCATCAATTCTACTAGAAGGCGCACTCTCAGAGAAGGCATCATTTCCAAATTTTAGTGTTGGTGGTTACGAAATCATCGAAGAGATTAAGGTTATAGTTGAGAAATATTGTCCGGGAGTCGTCTCTTGTGCTGATATCATTATCCTTGCTGCTAGAACTGCCGTGTACTTGGTACGTCTACTTGTATAACACGTTATACTCTCTTTTAATAAGAACCTATAAATGAAAATGTGTATAGAGACCTTTAAAATCATGTCGAATGTTCGGTTTATAACAGGGTGGAGCAGATTGGTACAATGTCGAAACAGGAAGGAAAGATGGCCGCATCTCAAGTGCTACTGAAGCCGCTAACGGCCTTCCTCCTCCTAACGTCGAAGTCTCCAAGGCACTCAAAATTTTTGCTGATTGGGGTCTAAACACCGAGGACTTTGTCGTCCTTCTAGGTAATTCTGTCGCTACGCATCAAATTTCGACTTTGAAACAAATAAACCCATTTTACATACAAGTCTTTGTACGTACATAATACAACGGACCACCAACAAAATAAAAACCGTTTAGATAACATGGAAATACGTCAAAATTTGTCACGAATAATAATAGACCATTTTACTTGTAATTTGTTTTCAGGTTGCCACACTGTTGGAACAGCGCACTGTTCCAGCTTCCAGGACCGGCTGTATAGCTACAACGGCCGGGCCGGAACATCAGACCCGTACATGAACCCGTACCTAATGTACAACCTGAAGAAAACATGTCCGCGAGGTCCTCCAACTTCCAGCAATCGGGCATTCCTTGATCAAACCAAAGGAAGTGAGTTCTTGATGGACAATGCTTTCTTCAAGCGTATTCTTGAAGGCAAAGGTATCCTCCAAGTTGATCAAATGATGGCAATTGACCCACAAACTAAGTGGATAGTCCAATACTTGGCTTCTGACCCGAGAATTTTCCGAGCTAAAGTCGGCCCGTCAATGCGCAAATTGGCTAGGGTTAATGTTAATCTTACCGGAGAAGTCAGGTTGGGAACTTGCAAAAAGGTTCGTTGAGAACAAATTAATTAATGTTCTCCAATGCAAGCTAAGATGGTAAGATGAAGAAGAATAAGACAGAAACTTAAACGAGAATTTGATTATTTCATTTGATTTATAACTTCATGTTTACTTTGTTTCATTACCAATTTACATATGTTTGAACATTTTTATGATGTCATTATTATTGTTTGGATTTTTGTTGTGTGTCTATCACTCACTTTGTTTTCACGTACACAAAGACTTTATGAGTGGATTAAAGAGACTAATTTTTGTTTGAATCATATTAGAATTTTTGTTTTATGTTTTAGATTTTTTTTACCCATAATTGCAAAAAAAAAAAAATAAACAGAAAAAAAAATAAAGAGTATGTGAAGGTATTCATCACATAGCCAAAAATGCGTGAATTTAGGGTCCAACAACATAGCTAAATACATGCTTGAAATTTAGTTTATACAGTTATACTAGTTAAACTCGAATAGATAATAATGGAAACGATGACAAATGAGATAAATTTTTTAAAAGAGCATAATAATCCAATTCTTGTGTATGTTACGAGTTGACTAAAAATTGTGCCAATGATTGATAGAGCAAACCGGACATTTCCTTGCCTCGCGAATCCCGGGCAACAAACACACGTTAAAATCAGAGCTATGTATATGTTTCAGGGTTTAGCCTGAAATTTTTGACTGAAGTCGACAGCAATAATTTTAAAGTCATCTTACAGTTCATCAATAAAAGACCTTCACGGCTAGACTACTTGTAGCCTGTCACGTTACGTACGTTTCCCAGCCTTTCAAATTAAATTCATGTGCCTCGCGATATTTTGAAAATACAACTTATATATGAGACGGAAAAACAAATACTAATTTGAGTTATTATATTGACAACTCGAGTTTAGAGAAAAGATTTTTACTTCTATTTTTTTTTAAGAGTAACGCTTTTATAAACTAGTGACAACTACAAGAAAAACCATTATTATATGACATCTCTTTAGATTGTCGATCTCATTTTTGAGTTCAAACTTAAATTTAAAATGAAAATTGAGCCTCCACCAATGAGCATATTGCTGGGTCGTCTCCATGTCTACATACATCTTCTTACTGGACATGCGAGATGGCGAATTTAATACCGGCTTTCACAAAGCGTATGTCAACAACGACATTCAGTAAATTAATTGATTGGTCGTGCCTGCATATTACACATATAGTACGACGTGATAACAAGTACGAGTATATATACCTTACTTGCTTTCTAGCAAGTAACGAACCATATTAGAATTTGTCCAATTAACACCTCCATTACGCTTCGTGGAGAGCTACTAATACGAATTAATCTCCACCTCTATCGCTTTCATTTTTTATTTTAACATATTTTCGCATGATATAACGAATCAACGATAACTTGAGCATTTTATTGAAATTGACTTAATTAAACAAATCCAGCCGGTTTTGCTCACTTGTATGTATAAATTAGACATCGATCATCGTTAATGACATCAAAATCAAAATTAACTACGAGTAAATCAAACATAGGAGTGTAAAAATGGCAGGGAATTCGTGTTCAAGTTTAAGTGTCGCGGTAATTCTTGGACTCGTCTTGGCAATGAGTCACGTAGGAGAGTCTGGTCTTAGTGTAGCTCTACCTCTAACGACGCCTCAATCCAAGCCTGCTAGCTCATTGCAGGTTGGATTTTACGTAGGTAAATGTAACTACACCGAATTCGATGTTCAGAGCTTCATTGAATCTGAAGCTCTAAGACATTTCAACGAAGATGTAACCCTTCTTCCTGCTCTACTCAGAATGCAATTCCACGACTGCTTTAGTGGCAATGTGAGCTCTCTATATATCCTTCTAGCTTAAGCTTTAATTTAACGCGCCATTTCATTATTGTTAACAGTAGACAATTTTAAGTGTCTACATCAGTAGTGTATATATGTAGACCTCTAACATTACATGTCACCAAATATGACTACTTACTATAACCCTATAGGCCGATTAAATGGTAGATTTATTAAACTTGGTATCGATAGGCCGTTCCATATGCATACATTATTTTTTGTGGTTCGAATAATACATTATTGTCGAGATTATTCTTCTGATTGTGAATTGTGTACTTGGAAATTAAGGGGTGTGATGCGTCGATCCTAATAGAGGGAGATACGACCGAGAGGGCGGCCGGACCTAACAGGGGTGTCCGGGGATACGAGGTCCTCGACGCCATAAAGGCAGCTGTGGAACTGAAATGTCCCGGTATAGTCTCATGTTCAGACATCATGGCTATCACTCTACAAGCCCTTTTGAAAAAGGTTGGTAAAACTAAATTTTTACTGCCCCAAATAATTAAAGTTTAATTTTTTACTGTCAAGTTTTTATGAATCATGCATTTTTGCATGTTTTTAACTTGTAAAGGTCATGTTTTTTTTTTATAGGGAGGACTCCCCGGATATGCTGTGCAAACAGGGCGAAGGGATGGGCTCGTATCAAACAAGGGGGATGTGAATCTTCCAGGTCCATCTATGGATGTACCCACGACTTTTGGATTCTTCCAACCCAAAGGCTTTTCTATGGAGGAAATGGTTCTTCTTCTAGGTACGTACGTAATGTTATATTTAGGGAGTATATAAATTTCGATTCCAAGCTTTTGGACCATATCAGAATTATAACGTACAGTCGTATACTAATTGAGAATCTCATAACTCAATATAACTCGTAATTGTTACATAAATTTTGGGGTAAACCCGATTTATACTAACACATAAAGAAACCCTAACTGATATGTTTGTCAACTGAGTATATTGTTTTTGTGGAATTATTATTCAACGTAGAACCTGATACGGTTTATGTTTATCAATAAGTTTGTATTTCGTGAAATGTGATACGTTTTCATACAAAAGTACATACGTCTAACACGTCAACTTACAAGAATGTGATTTAATTTGTTGTGCAAATATATATATATATATGCAGGTGGTGGTCACACTGTTGGAATATCACATTGCCGATTTTTCCAAGACCGTCTGTATAGTAATAGCAGCTCATATGACCCTAACATGGATGCGGACTTACGAAAGACGCTATTAGAACTATGTCCTCAGAACGCAGGATCAACTGCTACGGCTTTTCTGGATCAAAATGGGATCCTTCCCGACGCGGTCGACAACTCTTTCTACAAACAAATATGGAAGCAGAGAGGACTCCTCCCAATCGACCAAGACCTCGCCCGCGACCCCAGTACCAAGTTCCTTGTACTCAAGTACTCCCAAGCTTCGGCCTTGTTCGGGTCGAGATTTGGAGACGTCATGATCAAATTGCAAGCCTTTGGTGTCAAAACTGGTACTGATGGAAACATCAGGAACGTCTGCAGCAAATTCAACTGATGAGGAGCAGGCTTAAGTCTTAAGCTTGTTTCTGAGCTTCTGCTATACGTTTGTTATTTTGATCGATGTCCTATTTAATACGTACTCTACATTTTTCTGTTTTTTTTTTGTTTTCACGTAACTTTGAGGGTGTCTTATTGAAATGTTACTTTCTGTACCGTGACATACTAACTATTTTGTGTCCAGTGACACACAAGATTGAAGCTAGCTGATCATGAATTCATTCAATTTGGAAACTTATACTATACGATGTCTCAGTTTATAGTTTATAATTTATAATTTATTTACTGTTTCCGGCAACTATACAGTGAAGGGTCAAATTTATTTGTGTTAAAGTTAAATTAAAAAGGATAGGAAATAATCAAATAAACACAATTCCAATTAACCTCCTTCAATTCGATCTTAGGCTCTGGCTCTCGGCTCTCCGTTACCTCATCTAAATTGATCATGACGCGACCCAAAATTACAGTACAATCGAGAAATTTACAATAAATTCTTGCAGAAAATCGCCCATATAATCTTTATAATGCAAATACTATATATATGCTCACCTAGTCACCTACTACGCGCTGATAACACAATCTCTAGCCGCTAAATGAGCAACAATATATTAAGGTTCATGTAATCATGTTAGTTTGAACCAGGTTAACCTGACATGTTTACCAACTCTATATAAGACAAGCCATATTTAACACTACGTATATGTACTAATTATGCTAGTTGACAAAACCGATCATGGTTTAAATAAAACGATTCTGACTTAGATATCAGCAGCTACGAAAAAAACAAGGTTTTTTATACCTCAATATATTTTTTACATCATGTTTATTGTTTGTTACGTAGTTCCAAATTTGGCTCTACATTGATTAAACTCATTAAAAGTTTTGGGGTACAACAATTATTTTTTTGAGACGAACACCAAACAAGTAGTCCGTATGACCATACCTCAAAGATTAGGGGACACCAAGACAGACATTTACATACACCGACACTAAATTTTTTAAAGAAATGAAATAATACCTCGGAGAACATCATAATATATGACGACCAAATAAACAAAGATGTAGGACAGGCAATATCTTACCAATTAAGATTAAAGCTAGGTACTAAATAGTAAACGAGAAGATTATTATGGACTGATGTAATAAGGAAAAAGAAGAAGATAATAATAAAAATATAATGTCGGAGATCACTCTTTCCGTTCCATTATATTTTTCAATCTTTTATTTGTACATGTAAGAGGTTTCCAAATTAAATGGAACGACGGAGGGAGTTTTAGCATTAGGATATGAAGGTTGAGATGATGACCAAATTGATTGATGTCCAAATAAAGTGAATTTCAATTCATTATTGGAAATCCCAAGCTTATGAAAAGAACCTTTGTCTAGTCAACCTCAATCATTCTCCAGCTATATTAAATCATTCAAAGTTCCAAAATAATCCTCAAAATATTAACCATTTTACTGAAATAATATGACAAATGAAATTCCAGATAAATGTTATAGTCTAATCATATTGCAATTCGAGTTCATGAATGGGCATAACTGCACAAGTAATGTGGCTCGTACGTTTCTCTTATTCACTAAGACACGAATTCTCTGCCTACCTATATACAGTAGTATATATTGCTCTTTCATACGGTGTATGACCTAAATAATTTAAAAACCGGCTTGCATTTACATACATACGCGGTGCGTTGCAGGCTTCATTATACTATATTACAAGTATATATATATACCTCCACTATTCACATATACCTGAACTGAATAATAATGCTTAGCAAACATTAAAACCAGTACATACGTTTATGCCCATAAATTAAGGGACCTTGTTGTGCGAGACGACAGCACGTCTATAAGAAAGAGTCGTGCGTACATCGCCGGCCAATATTAGCTGATTCTTCCCTTTCTCCCATGCCTTTTATTTTTGTACCATCTATATAAATGCCAGTATTTATTACAACATAATTCCATATATATCCGCTCCCTTTCAAAAAATACAAAAAGTAAAAAAAAAAAAAAAAAAAAGGGTAGCGTAAATTATACAAAGATGATCCATACATTTCCAAAGCTAGCCATGCAAATATTACTAACCCTTGGTCTAATATTGGTGTCTAGCCATGTTGGTGAATGTAAGAATAGCAAGAAAATGTTTCCTATGTTTGCGCCCGTCGATGTAAGCCTAGGCGACTCGCCTGCTTCTGCTCCTGCTCCTGCTCCTGAATCTTTCGCACCTGCGCCTGCTCCTGGTCCTGCTTTCGCACCTGGTCCTGGACCCTCATCGTCGTCTTCTTCATCTTCTTCGACCTCTGGACTCGAGGTTGGTTTCTACAAGGGGAAATGCGCAAATGTGGCCATTGATGTTGAGGCGATCATCTCTGTCAAAATTGAAGAACTTTTTGTTAAGGATCCTACTGTTCTCCCTGCTCTTCTTCGTCTCCAGTTCCATGATTGCTTCGTCCATGTAAGCTTTTTTTTCTTTCTTCACGTTTACGTTTCATTTTTTCTAAACTTTTTCGTGGTCGAAATATAATGTAACACAATATAATATAAGATAATATGACATCGTATATATATGTGGTCAAAATGGCATAAATAGCTAGAGCGTATGTAGAGGGTGATTTGCTTACCTTTAATTTGTGTGGGTCCTGAGTCCTGACAAGTTTCTGAAAAGTCATTGGATTCCGATACAAATCGACTAATGTAATTAAATCGTATCTTAAAAAACGCGTCAAAAAGAGATATAGAAGATTGATCTTGAATGGGTTAAATGTTACATTTTGGGTAAGTTCGGTCTAAATTTCTAGTTTCGCCACTAAATGTCAATGCGTCTATGTTATATAACAGGGTTGTGACGCATCACTCCTAGTAGCCGGAAATGGAACAGAGCGAACAGCCGGTCCAAATGGCAGTGTAAGAGGATATGCCGAAATTGATATTATAAAGGCTGCTGTTGAAGCAGAATGCCCTGGCGTTGTATCATGCGCTGACATTCTTGCTGTTGCTACTGCTGTTGTCCTTAAACTGGTAAATATATATACTCCCGAACTTGCGTATATCCGATCCCACTTATAACAATTCGATTAACCTATGCAATTTTTTGTGTGACAAATAGGGTGGAGGACCTGAATACTCTCCAGAAACAGGGCGAAGGGATGGTCTTGAATCGAATGCGGCCGATGTGAACCTTCCAACGCCTACACTTACAGGCTCTGAAAGTGCTGCCTTTTTCGCCGAAAGAAACTTTACTACTGAAGAAATGGTTGTCCTTCTAGGTAAATTTCCAAATATTGGTTACGACATATATTGATATTCTTGTTTAAGACGGTCTGAGCATAACTATGTAGTCGTTTTTACATTAAAACAGGTTGTCACGCAGTAGGAATAACACACTGTGGGCTGTTCGAGAGCAGACTTTACCCTGACGGTTCCGGGTACGATCCCCTGATGGACTCAGCCCTCCGAACGGAGCTAACGAGTCTGTGTCCCGAAAACACGTTTTCGCAAAACTTCACCCCGCTAAACCAAGACCCAACAAACAACAACACGGTCGACAACAGTTTCTATAATCAGCTCAAGCTCAACAGAGGTGTACTCCCCGTTGATCAATCTCTGTCCCGTGATCCCGCAACCAGCGCCATTGTCGACAAATTAGCGCTTAATGCGACTCTATTCAACCTCGAATTAGCGAAAGCCATGATCAAGCTTCAAGCTTTCCAAGTTCTTACTGGAAGTGACGGCAACATTAGGAATGTTTGCTCCACATTGAACTAAAAGAGTTCTAGCGTGACATATACGATATACATATACACATACACATACTCTTTTTTGCCATTTATTTGACATATACGATATACACATATACACATATTGTTTGTGTATGTATCATTCTTTTTACATTATTTGTGTTTCAATTCTTTTCCAAAGGTGTGTTTTTGATCGAGATGATTAATATACAATACGAATTCATCAAATCTGATCTATGTTAAAGTTTGGCCTTTAATTTGTCCAAAATGTCCAACATGGGTATGTGTCCGAACCGGCTTTTTAAGTCATCGAAAGGAAATGAAGAGACCGAGCAACATAGTGTGTAGCATGTAAATTGTCGATCACACACGAAATCAACAGAATTGAAGAAAATTAACAATGATTGTTGGCCAATTTGGTCCATATTTTATTCAAGCAAACTTAGTCTTCAGAAATCAGAATAATCATTTGATTGTTTATGTGATTATTAAGGTCTGAAAGTTTATAGTAGAAGATAATAAATAAGATTAGTGAACAAACGATTTGTTTAGTGAATGATTACGCAGGCAGCAAAATAGTCAACTGTACTACACAACGCAACCTCGCTAATTAGACTGTAAAAAATGAGTAGGAATCAACTACAACACGCAGGTACATGATTAATTAGTCTGTCGCTTCGTAATTAGACGAAAAGCGCGTAAATTCGATTGTGTAATAGACTAAAAACGTCTATATCTATGTGACTGTGTAATCTGATGTGATACAGGTTTTCCTAATTTGGAGCCGGCCTGATGTACATATATCTAATCATATAATATATGAGTTTCAATGGAAAACATCGCATATTCTTATACGACAACCACACGTCAAAAAAGTCTAATTCCGAACTCTATATAGTGATTGGCTAATATAAATCGTCATGTGAAGGAATGAACCGTAATATGATCCTAATAATTTTTCGCTGTATGTGTAGCGTATGCACCAGGGTGTTAGTCAATTCAAGCTATTCGGTCGTCATACATATATAGTAAGGTAGCACCTCACGCAATCTAAAAATAATACACTCGTAATATCATTACTAAGATAAAAGTTTGTGTATGAAATTAGTATAACTGAAATAATGGTCAAGTAATAATGAAGTTATTGGTATAATATCTTTTCCGAAAGTTAAATTTTTATAAGAAACAACACCTTTGTGAATCTTTAGTAAAATATCATGTATAGTATGTATGTCTTGAAGAGGAAGACTCCTTACAACCTTCTTCCTCGTCGTCCACCCTTTCTCCTGGTGCTGTCGTGAGGAATTGGCGTGACATCCTCTGAATACAGAAATGATATTAGTTCTCATGAACAAATCAACGACAATGAAACATATATACGGAGTAGGCGATATAGTATCAGTCAGATTGTAAAAATGTTATTATTTCTCGACTAAACTTATATATTCATGGAATCATGGGAATTTCGACTTCTCATCTATAATTTAAACGAGGACTTACCAATACGTCCAATTTTCATTCCAGAACGAGCGAGGGCCCGGAGAGCAGACTGAGCACCAGGACCAGGAGTCTTTGTTTTGTTACCGCCCTGAGCACGAAGCTTAATGTGAAGAGCAGTGACGCCTAGTTCCTGTTCAATGACGATAACAAGAGAAGTATTACTAGAGATTAGAAAGAAAAAAAATACATAACTAATAATTAACTTAAATATACAGTGCTAGCTAGTTAAATTAATTGACTTATATATAGTATGTACCTTGCATCTTTGTGCAACATCTTGTGCAGCAAGCATAGCTGCATAAGGGGAAGACTCGTCTCTGTCGGCCTTAACCTTCATTCCACCTGTTGATGATCGAGAATGAATCGTTAAGTCGATCAACTACATGAAATACACAATGAAGACGTACAGTAGCTTGTTTGACAAGCTTTTAAATTACCAGTAATGCAGCAGATGGTCTCCCTGCCAGATAAATCAGTCACATGCTGCATATGTGAACTCATCATTATTAGAAAGCTCAATTGTTAAAATTGACGTAGCAAATGGAAGAAAACCAACACACTTACGATGAAGGTATCATTGAAAGTCGCTTTGATGCGTGCCACACCAAACACTAGCTCACCCTCCCGAACAGCAGGGCCACGGGTCGCGGTTTCCTCCTTTGGTTCTTTGGTCCTCCTCTTCGACTACAATAACATACACATTATTCTTAATATATATAAACAGCGTTAACAGATAATTAAGAATTCTAACAATGTTGAGCCGCAATTCATTGGATATGCCACTAATTTTTTTCTAAAGAATAAAAAAAACACGATATTGTATGTTAAGTTCATACTCGCAACAACAACATTAGCCTACATAATTAATCAGATCAGAAGAATACGTTCCACTTTTATTACTCCGTTTCGGACTTTTGGTTTTGTAGTTCCACTTTTGATCGACCAAACTAAGAATTCGAACTACAAACCCAAAAGTCCGAAATGGAGTAACACTACATACTATTGATTTCTTTCAGATTTTCAGACATAATTGAACAAAAAAGAACAAGCAAGCTTCATAGTTACGTGATTGTTCCGGATTATTATGCGTGAAATTCAACGAACAAAAACACAAGAATCACCAAACTCATGCTCCAATCAGTATATATGCATGCCACAATCCTACTATGCCGCAAAACTTACGGGCTACGGCTTCATAATAACTCAAATTAGCGAATTAAATTCATTAATAACAAACAGCATGGACTTCACATCAAAATGAACAAACGTGCAGAAAAGAAATAGTTACCATTTTATCACGACGATCAGAGAATCAAGGCTATTTCTAGGGTTTTAGAAGAGATTAATAACACAATGTCATAGATTAGGGTTTAGGACCTCTATTATGTATAGAGTCGTAACCATCTTTGGCGGACCGAGATAATGGGTCAAGATTTCGTATTTTGTCCAATCTTCCTTTTTTTTTTTTTTTAAGATCATAAACGCGATGTTTAGAAGGTTCTCAAGACGACCCTGACCCAGACTCGAATGACTTGACCTAACTGTATTTCATAATTCGAATTCAACCCGTTCTTTACACATGCGAATTGCACTAAACCGGACCCAAACTGATGAACCCGACCCGAATTCAAAATAAACCCAAATACATGACCCAAAAGGTGACGCAACTCGAATACATCCAACCCGAGTGATCCGTTTAGCAGGTAAAGAGGGGAGACAAAGTCAAACAATTCCCCGTCGAGCTAAAACGCAAGGCCGATGATATGTATGTCGATGATTTTATGGTGATTGTCAGTTTTTGACAATGTAAGATAAGATTTAACTATAGCTAATTATTAAATAATAATATAAATAATACATAATCTTTTAAAAATATTGTTTTAGATTTATTAAACATATATCAACAATTACAATTATTTCTCCCTCTTAAAAGAAAAAAAAAAATAATCTCATCATCTCACCTTCACGTATTCAGGGGTTACTAATAAATTGATTTGGGGAAAAAATCAGTACGGAAAACATAGAAGGCAGTAAAAATGGCGTAACAACCCCATGGTTGACGCTACCCTCAGATCTCGACGGAGTAATAGCTCGCCGCCTTGGAACTAGATTTGACTTCAGCCATTTCCGGCAAGTCGGCCACAACTGGCGCCATGCTCCACTCCACTCCCTCTTCTCCATCACACAGTCGCTCTTCATCCACTCCTCCCCCTCACCATTCCCGACGGTGGTAATGTGTTTCACTTCACTAGCTCCTTCCCCTCACAAAATACAGTAGAAATTTCCATAGAAAGTTGTCCAATTTTCAATTATTATTTCTCCAAGATCTATTGAAATTTAAAATTCCACTGAAGAGAATTTTGTATCAAGATGGAAGTCACAAGAAAAATCCAATACTGGGGTTAACAACGGTAAATAAATAATGGGCAATGGCAGGCCCGTTCCTGACTTTTTGAGGGCCCTAGGGCGAAGTTAAAATAATGGGCCCCTATATGCTTGTATATATTGGAGAAAAAAAAGTCGAATTTAGAATTAATTTTTTATGCATGTGTTCTAGTAGTTTTATCTCGTTTAAATAAATTTAAATATCAAATATAAATGTGGTTCAAATCGCGTCAAAAATCAATTTACCAAGCAGGAAGACCATCAACGGTATGATGTATTGATGTATGATGATGCATAAGAATAAATAAAGCAAGAAAAATAAAGTTGCAAAAATAATGACCAAGGTAAAGCCGATAGATTAGTTTAGACATATTTATAAAGAAATACAAAATAAAAGAATAAAATAAGTGAAACTAGGTTAAAAATTAAATTATAAGGAGGCAATTCGATAAGATGGGACACTTTTGTTTGGTAAAAGGTTTGAACACTAGATGTCCAAGGCAAAACCAATATCACACAACCACTACTCTAGTACTTCTTATATGCACTATAGTAGCTCTTTTTTACTTATAACATAACCCTGTCAAGTGACTCAATAAGTTGGCCCCTCTCCGAGGATGGGCCCAGGGCTGCCGCCTCTGCTCGCCACCCCTCCGGCATGGCCCTGGGCAATGGAAAAGGACAAGGGAGAAGCCATGGAGACGATGAAATAGTGGAGATTGGAGAATGTGCAGAGAGCCAGAGAACAATCCAGAGGAGAGAAAAATTGTGCACGTAGAATTTACGTGCATACAATAATGGATCGGAACATCGTTAATTTGGTACACTCAACAGTGCACAAGAATTCTGCATAGAGAAATCATGTTTTGCAATTTTTTTCCTTCCCGAAATTGAGAATTAATATACTCCGGTATTTCAGATAATAATAGATAAAAAAAATCAAATTAATTAAGGAAATAATATTTTAAGTATATAAAATATATTATATGTTGTAATCCTGTGTGGTAATGTGTTTTATAGGAACTTTTATTAACCATGGTTAAGAAAAATCAAATGGTTGAGATTTATCTTGTCCTAATCTAATGGTCCTGATTTCATTCCTTATCCTAATTGTCAAATACTGACAACTATAATACCTTCATGTGAATGAGGCCACAACAGGCACGAAGCCGATGACCTTATCAGCAATTCAGCATCTAACCTAAAAAAATGTCCATTCAGAGGAAATTTTTTTATTGTTGTTGGTGCACAAGCATAATTTCCAATCACATACCAAAACTCATTTTTAATGCAATTCTTGTATTAGTTCCAAGTTTCAATGAAAACAGTTTCGGTGCCAAATAAAAATTCCAAAGACGAAGAGAATGTTTATTGTCAATTCTTGTGGTGTGCCTTTCCCATGACCTATTTTAATTTGATTGGAATAACTCTATGCTATTTCATTTTCTCCAAACATGCCTTACTTTTGTTATACATCGTAACTCATTTTTTTTTAGATTCAATGAATTTAGTCATATCCGTCGAAAAATAAGATAAAAATGAATTGAATCATAATATTGATATTAATACAACCAATTTAGTGGATAAAATAAAAAACAACATAAGAAGAAGTTGGCCCAACAAAACAAAGCTAAGAAAAAAGCGAAGCAAACTCAAATAAAAATAGACTCCCATTCCCCCACCGAAATAGTCGCCGTATCTTTGAAGCTTCCCCACCTGAGATCCCTCCCCTCAAATTCATCCGATCGTCTCACCTAACTCTCGTAAATTGAAAAATGGACCCCCGCCACCGCCGCCGCCCTTCTTCCGACCGCTTCCTCTCCACCTTCTCTCCTCCCTCCGCCCCCACTCCTTTAACCTTCACCACCACCACCTCCGCCGACGACTTCTCCGAAGACGACGTCTTCTTCACCTCATCCACCTTCTCTCCCACCACCACCGCCAAGACCGCCGCCAAAATCCACCTCCCCTCCACCGCTACCTCACCGAAGCCGCCCTCCCTCCGCTCTCAAAAATCCTTCAACCTAGAATCTCCAGGCATCCTCGCCGCCTTACCGGAGCCTCCAACATCGCCGTCTCTTTCAATCTTCAACCACAAGCCTTCTCCGTCACGAACAATCTCGATTATCCCGCACAATTTGCCGTCCATGACGTCGCACCACCACAACAACCACCACGCGTCCTCCTTGCCGTCGAAGTACCACCAGTCGGCTCCCATGCATGTGCCTATCATGCCGAACAACGGCCGCCGACAGCAGCGCCGCCGTCAGGGAAGCGCGTTCGGGTTTGAGGACATCGAGGACGATGACGCCGCCGCCGAGGAGGACGATGACGGCGAGATGCTGCCGCCGCATGAGATGGTGGCGCGGCGGTTGAAGGAGACTCCGAAGGTGTCGTGCTCTGTACTAGAAGGTGCTGGTCGGACTTTGAAGGGGAGAGATCTTCGCCAAGTTCGAAACGCTGTGTTTCGCCAAACAGGTTTCATTGATTGATCAATTTCATTTCACGGATTTTTTTTATTTTTTTTATTTTAGGAATTAGGGTTCATATGTTGCGGAAATTTTGGATTTTCCAATTGAGAATTTTTTTTTTTTTTTTAATTTTTGCGCGGAATTGTAGACAATTGTTCATTAATGAGTGATTAAATTGATTCGTTCTCATAATTATTTGATTAATTATCCCGATATCGATCTCAATTGTGCATATTTCAATTATGTTCATATATGTGCTCTTGTTAATTGTGTGTATATCGGTTTTGTGATCGTTTTCGGGTTTTAGGGATGCTTAATTCGATTGTTGATTGGCATTTTTCGTGTATACGAGGGACTTCATTGCCTGTGAGTCTGTGACCAATGTAGTTCAGTTGTTGTTGCTGTCGAGTTGGTTTACACATGGAGAAATGTTGTTTAGTTTCGATTTCTCGTGTAGATATGTTTGCCTCCTCACTGGCTTTGGCAATTAGACGCTCACTTGATGTAACGAGGGACCGTAATTAGTCCACTTGTTGAATTGGTTACTTGGTTTACACTAGGAGAAGCATTTTTCAGTTTCGGTTTCTTGATTCTATACTATGATTGAACAAGAGACTATTGCATTTGGAGACGGTTATTACCTGTAAGATGAGCTCTGTATTTGAATACGTTGGTGGTTATGGAGGTCCGGGACTTCAGGTACTTGAAGTCGACTAGCTGCTTGATTTGACTTTTGTACAACTGGAAACTTAGTCATTCAATGCGCTTGTTGCAAGAGAAGAAGAGTCGGAGGTTATCTTCAGAAGAATCTACTTGGAAAGTGGTTGCCACCCGTATACATCAGTATTTTGCTTGGGTCTTGTGATATCTTGAACACAGCTCTGATGACAAGGAAACTGAGGATATGTCAATTGAAATTATGTAATTTGAGGCAAGGTGTTTTCGCAACATGTCTGTTTTGACCAGGAATCTCATATTGGTACATGTTAGTTGATATGCAGAGTGCTCCTCTGTTGTGAGAGATAGGTGTTAACGATCAAAGTTGCTAATGAATTGCATTTTAAGTAGGACTGCAATCTGGTGGAAGTTTTGGTGTGACTTGCTGCCCTGTTATTCTCTTACTAGAAGGGAATGTCAGATTGACAAGGATTGGTTGTTTGATTAAACATTTTGAAACGAGATGGTACCACAGTTTATTGAGTTTTGACTTATAGCTTCTTTTGGAGCCTGGCAATTCTGGGATTAATAACTAATGAAGTATTGGATGCTAGTACAGTCTGATCCTATGTCTTCCATGGAGTTATATGGGATTGGGAGAACTGGCTGCTTGTGCATCTTCGATTACAATCACCAATTGGTATCTCTCTATGATTAACATCTCAAGGCTCTGATGAGGACTTTTTCAAAGAGCGTCAGACTTATAATTCGTAGGCTGAGCCAGTCTCTATTGGTTTTGTGTCGTCATCTACTTCTATGTTTCTAAATCCTTGATTGCAAGTCATTGCTTGCAGATATTAGAATGTCTGTTCCAACATCAAAAGTGACTCGCTGGGATTGCCGATTGGGATTAAATTTCAGGTAATTTAATTGCTTCCCAACTCTCAGTTCCTGTCAGGTCACTGTTCCTGTCTTTGTTTGTTGTAAGTTTGTAACAGACCCTCTGAACTCCTTATTTTATCAGTTTAGAGTGATATGCTTCATTGCCTTGGGCCCTTGTCAGTCTTATGTCACAGGATAGGCAAATATGAAGTAGGAACTTCTCAACAATTGCTAGGTTTCAGTTACTCACCTGACATATATACGAATTACTCAGCTCTTTTTAATTCTTGTTTGTTTAGAGCTGCGTGTTTCAGGTGCTCACAACTTCCTGTGTTTCATGTGACCTAATTTTATCTCAATGGAGGTAAGCTCCTCTCTATTTGAGCTTGGAATTTCGACGTAATTCTTCTAATTATTTGACGGCTTTCTGTTTTGAAATTTCTAATCTTTTCAAGGTTCAGCTCAAGTTACCTAGAATGCAAGGTTCACGCTGGATTTAGAGTTTGTGTTTCAATTTTGACTTTGATATATCCTTGAAAGAGCTTTGCTTATCTATTTCAACAGCCCATGCTCTAACCAATAAGCTGCTGGTTGAAGTAGCTACGGGGTGATTAGAGCGCACATCCAAAGGTTCAAGCTTTGGTTGAATTTAATTTAATGGTTTGCACCATGCTCCTGATCTATATAGCCTTGAGCAAATTAATGGCCTTACAGATGTTCTAGCTGTCAGTGCGTACATATGCTGTAGTGGCAGAATAAGGAAATATGTGAGGGCAATCAGAAAGAATTTGGGAGAACATCCATCATTCAGGGTATGTTTTCAGTTGATGGTTGAAGATTCTGACATTTTCATCATCTGGGCACTTGAACCTTAGTTGTTAGAAATGCATCTGTTAGGAGAGTTGTACTAGACCCTCCTTTTCTTAGATGATGCCCTCGCCCTTGACACATGGATTGAGAAGTGAATATAAATAGAAGTTCACGTAGTTCATTGGTAAAGAGGATTTGGGGAGGAGATTGAGACTTGAAAAGTTGTAGAATTATTTTAATGGAGCTAAACTTCATATACCAACAACAAATCCGAATGTCTAAGATTTTTTTTTTTTTTTGAGGTCTCTGTATGTCTAAGAAGTATAGAAAACAAGATGGAGTGAGCTGATAATTCTGCTACTGTGCTACGTGTAAGTGTCATCTCTGCTTAGCAGTTTGTATGATTTTGCTACTTACTCCAGATATATCTTGTATGGTAACATACATATCGGCAAGAATATCATTGCTTAAACAGTCTTGAACTTTCATCGCGGGCTTTCTTGATGTCTCCTTAATTGTTTCAGAACTGGGCATTTTTCACTCCAACTGATTGCAATAAGTCACTAGTGTTGTCTGTCACTCTGGTGGGTTTAATGATTTTGCAGGCACCCGCGAATGTGCAAGTGAGAATGAAGGATCTAGCACTTGTAAGTCGTAGCTAGTTCTATTGTTTCGCAACAGTCAAGGACTCAAGGTAGCTGCACTTCCATTACACCAAAGTTCTTTCCGAGGACCTTAGTCGTTGTTTGTGCTTATACTAACTGTTTTCTTGTGTGAAGAGATGCAGTAATCTAGTTTCAAGTTTTTCTTTATACCATACATTTGGGGCTTTCAGTTAACTCTTGCTATATGCCTATATCAGTGGAATAAGCCTGTGATTTATATGAGTGAGAATTGATGGATTTTAAACAATATTTTATGCTCGGCAGTTAATTTATATGTTAAACCTGAGAAGGAGAAAGATTCTTTTTTAAAATTGTTTTGGTTAACTTATACACCCAAACCCCCTTTAGACTACCCACATTGGTTCCCTCCTTTGTCTTAGGGCAAACTACCAAAAATAATTTTTGATTACTTTGCCTTACCTCTATGCCTTGATAAGCCACATTGGTGCCTTAGGGCATCTACACTATATATATGTTTTTTTTTGTTTTTATCTCATTAGAGAGAAATAGCGAAAACGAAATGTGCACCAAAATATGTCAAATGTGGTCTCAACTTAAAGTGAATGAAAAGTTATAACTATTGGTGTAATTATTTTTATTTTTTAAATTTGTATCATACAAAAATAATTGTTGCAAATAAAAGAAAACATGTTTTTTTTTTCTCTCTCCCCTTCTTTTCCTTGACCCAGGGCAAGCTTGAAGGCAAACTTTGCCCCATCTTTCCTCCCTTTGCCCCAGTTACATTTCTTTTCCTTTTTTTTCTCACTTTTTTCTTTGCCTCACCCCTCTTTGCCCTACCCATTGTGGGTAGTCTTACGTCGCCATAAGCAGGAGCCTTGAGGCACTGGGGTGAAAACGTGAGGTACTGAAGTGTGGATAAGGGGATATTAGTGATGATGTTCATGTGCACCGAAAATTTAGGACAAGGATCCGTGTTTGATTGTAGTCCTGACCTTAGTATGTGTTGCCTCTTCAATATGATCCACTGTTGTCCGAAAGGACAAGATCATCACCTGCCATTCTGCAAAACATTTAATGTCCTAGACTGTTTGCTCTATGTGCTACTCTAAATTCCAATCCTTAACAGTGAGATAGCATGGGAGCAGTGTCCCTGCAATATCTGCCTCTTAATTTGGGTCCTTTTAGTTACATGTTGAATCGCTATCTAGCTATAGTTAGATCAATATAGTTCCATTGCTAACTATCACGTGGCTCTTAATTTTAACTGCCTAGCTCTGGAAAAAGATTTTAAGCCGATACTTTTAACTAATAGAACAAAAAATGGCCTGTCGGTTAACTACTTGATTTAACCATCGCATATTTTTCTATCTTTTGGAATATGACTTTGGAGTAAAGTATAAACGTGTGAATGTCGATGACTTTACTTCCCATAGGTCATACGAGTTAGAAGCAGGACGTTTGGGCCATCGGGACACAACGTAAAATAAAGGTTGCTTGAAGCATTGAACCTCAGATTACGCATCTTCAGACTAGGTTGCTTTGGTTGTCTCTGGTTTTCTCATGAGATAATAAATATGTTTTCGGTTGGTTGTCTGTTTGCTCTCCGTGAACTACTCTCTTCTGCTGTATTGGCCTTCAAACCTCGTCTTGAAAGAAGTAGGTACTTACATGGGAATATTTGACAATATTTCTAATCACATAATCTAATCCACTAGCATTTTCAGGTACTAAGACCAAAAGCATAATTCTTATTACAAGGTGGGACAGCGTGTTTTAAATCTGCAATTACACCGATCAAATGTGCATTGGTCATTTCCCTTGTGCTTTATTTTTAATTTTCATATGTTTTGTTTATAAGCTTGCTCCGAAATAGATGGGAATGTTTTACTTGCCACAACTAAATCTGGCCTTGTTGCTTGAACTGCACATTATCTTCGTAACTTACTTCCATTGTACAGACAATGCATTTACTTGCATATATTTTCTTACATTTTGTTTGCTCGAGTTTCACATGAAAGATGATTTTTTCAGTCTTAACTCTGTACCTGTAACAGCACAAGGTTTCTGCTTAAATTCACATGGACTGAAACCCTGTACGGATATCATAGGCTCCATGGCGCAATCTTTAATCTAACTGCCATCTACCTTGCTCAGACATTGGGGTCCTCTTATTGAATGCCTTCTTAACTTTAGTCATGTACTTGGACTTTTGCTCAGCATTGCATTTATATGCTGTGCTGCACCTTCATATCCCAGCAACATACTACACCTGCTTAACTTCCTCTGCTTCTATGGCATTTCCTCAGATCATTACTGTGCTTGCTATAGCGCTGGTGTTTTCAAAGATTGAGCTTAGTGTATGCTCTGAAGTCAAAGGCGCGGTATCTTGCACCGATTGCGAACCCAACTATGATCTCTCTGGTTTGTATATCCCGCCTCTGTCATATTGTTGATACAAGTTTTTCAATCTTTCACTGTTGTATTTTCGCTTATTTAGGTCATAACATGGTTTATATGCAGTAAGCTTATGATATTTTAGACATTTGGTACACTGCAGCCTGCAGAATATCGTTTTCACTGTATCAGTGGCTGCTAAATATTTCCTTTTGTTTTACGCCATGTTGCGAATTTAGCTTTGAGAGAGTGTCAGGGTCTCTCACTCCCTCACTTGACTGCTTGACAAGTCAATATTGCAGACAGAAGGCACACCTTGGTTATGCTGTAGAATTACCTATCTACGTCTCTCGATGTCTGACTTCTTTTGCAAGATAACTCTGGTTGGTGGAAGCAGTATATTTGCTAAAATCTCTCAAACTCATGGTTGCAGGAATCAAAGTGTTAGTGAAGTGTGATCAAGTGAAGAAACTTTCTTCAGCAATCACCAACAAAAAGGGTGTCTTTGAGGCAGCTCTCCCATCAAATGCTCCATACTCGCAAGCTTCTGCTTCACCGAATTGCTTAGCCAAACTCCTCGGTGGCCCAAGCCAACTCTTTGTCCTGAAGCAAAATGTGGTTTCCAAGATTGTTACAGCACGAGGAGGTAAGGACACCTATTCTACGCTTACCCCTCTCGTCTTCTCGAAATCTTGCCATGGAAAATGCGGCTCCCTTAGCACAAGTTTTGGCTCATTAAAGACATTTGATCTTCCCATTCCCCCGGAGTACGGCCTACCACCAACCAGCCTTTACACTCCTTTCATACCTATTATAGGCATACCATGATACTCCCACAGCAGCTTTTCTGCAGGAGTAGTTTCTGGGCAATGCCATGTCGTAATGTCGATGAAATGATGACTGTATTCTTTTGCTTTAAATAGGTTAAACTTGGTCTATGTTGGAGTATCACATTATAGTATTGATAATGTTGAATAAAGGACCCAAGTGTATCTGTTCGTCTTTTTCTTTCTTTTTGTGAGGTCAGGACAGATGTGTTTTACAGTACGCAGTTATGTATGAACTCGGGCGATGTCACTTTGTAGACTTGTAGTATAGGAGTAACACTGTAATATATATATGTGCACATTGTGCAGTATAAGTAAATTCAATCTTGTGTTTGCCAGTGTTTCTTTGATTAATCGCATTGTTGGGAGTCGAAGTTCCTAGGAAGTTCATTCATCAGACTTCGTCTTTGTGATAAAAATCTGGGAATTATCAGTTCTTACAACCTTTAACTCAGAAATGGAGGAAATTAATGGTCTTGACCTCTCACTCTCTCAGGGTACAGGGAGCAAAAACTGTTCTTTCTTATTATAAACTGAATCAGTGAAGTTTTAAACAATCTTAACCGATTCTTATGAGTTCTTTTAAATTCATAGAAACGTCGAGTTCATGTGAATTTTCAACTTCCTATAGTGATCCAGATATTCATTTCTTTTCCGAATAATAGGGGGACTTTGTGAATTTCATCTTCTACCTTAAACACTCACTTTACTCGGACGTCTTGAGTTTTAGCCCACTAAATAACCCGGGAGAAATCATGACCTCTATAGTAAACCTTAGCTATTAAAGGTCAGATTGTGTGATCTTTCGGGATCACGTCTTAAATGGGAAGATTGAGGCCCATGAGAACAACTTTTCCAAAGGCGTACTTGTTCTTCACCGCGTTAAAGTGGTGCAAGGGGGAAAAACACACAAGTCACCCCTCTACTAACTCCCTATCCTTATTATTGAGGGGACAAATTTTGGCAAAGGGGTCCGGTAACAGAGTCTCTTTCAAGTTTCAAGGGGCCATTGACCTTGCTTGACTCTTGTCCTTAATCATGCCAACATCGTTTAGCTGGGTTCTTTTTAACTACTCCCTCCGTTCATCTCAAACGACCCATGTAAAAATCGATCCCATATTGGAATGAGTGTACCCATCAATCGGGTAATCAAAGTTCCAAAAGAATTGCATAACAAGTTAGAGAAGACTCTAATCTAATTAGCTATATAATTTTTTTGAAACTTTGCTAAACCGATTAGTGTGTATACCTTTCTCAACACTGGGGTATTTTGCGGATGAGGTGTTTGAGCTGGGACGGAGGGTGTACTATTCAAAGCTCTTTTGAGTATTAGAGAAGTAATGGGGATCGGATGATCCAAAGTTTGCCACATCTACTCGTTCTAATCTAAGGTTCGTTTAATTGAAAAATGATACTCCTGTAGTATGAAACTTGTTTGACTTGTTCTCGTTTTAATTTAATTTGCAATTATGACATCCACGAAGAAAATAAGCGCAAATTAATTTCAAGTTTCCCACGAACTTTCTGTAATTTTTTTTTTTTTTGGTACAAAGGAGCAGCTAATGCTAAACTTTTTGTAATATAATGTAACAATTTGAGGATTAAGGTTGGTTTAGTAGTTAAGAAATCAACATGTTTGAAAAGAGTCCCCGCTTCAATTCTCATATCCCGGCTCTCATCTCTGCACCGTTAACTGCTCCTAAGTCCTGATAAATACTAAAAACAATGTATTGATTTCTTATTATGTTGTGATTTCACGAACAAGAGTAGTGAAATGATGTAAAATTTGAGCCGGATTAATTAAGGTGTTGACGCTATATTATGAGCTTTACTTCAAGACAGATGATATTGTGTGATCGCCTCATTGTATATGATCACTTAACTATGTTACTTTTTTTTAAAAGTAATAGTGTATATTTTCAAATATAACCTGTAAATCTTTAAAAAATAAGGTATTAAGTAGTCTCATACTATAGAGTTGTAATCTAAGACGCTCTTGTAATTTTATTTATGCAATGCTATGCTACATTTTTCAAAAAAAAATGTCTCATACAGTAGAAAACTCTCACTTTACTGCAGATTAATTTTTAGTTCTCCTTCGTGGAAAAGGATGCAAAGGCACTACTGACTAGATCAACCCAAAGCGTGCAAAAACTATGAGTGTGTGTTTTTAACCTTGAAAGTAAATCATTACCTCTACTAGTAAACTGTACACGTCCCCTTCATAGGCAAGAGCTCAGATGTTAAAGCATAAAAAGACATGTATTGGGCTCAAACCATTGGTCTTAATTTTTGGTTAAGTTGATTTATTAATATGGTATCAGATCCTCAATTCTATCCTGAGATTTCAAGTTCAAATACTCGTAATTCCCACCTCTGTTAAGTCTAGGACAATTCGCCGTCGTCTGTGGATTGGATAAATAGTCCGTATTTCATGCCCAAAGGGCATCCCCATGAAGAACGGCCTAGACGTATAAAGGTATAAAGTTATTATATAACCCTAAACCTTTAATCTAGATTTTTGGTTAAGTTTATTATTAATTGACATCAAACAATGATGTAGGAGTCATAGTTAAAGTTTTGAGGAAAACAAACACAATAACAAGTGAGAAGAATATTTATAACATTGTTTCAACGCTAATGAGAATGGGATTGATAGTGGAATCAAATTAAATATTGATATTAGGTTCTTTGCTCTGTTGTGGTAAATTCGCGAGGTATAATCACGAGGTATAAATATTATGAGCGCATTTTTCTAAAGTGATAAGAGCACTCGATTAAATTCCATACAGTATGATCACCACAATTACGTTGTTCGACGTCCTTGTTTGTGTAAGGCTTAAATAAGGAATAATCTCATTCCTTTGACCATGTCCCCCTACTATTTTTGTCTTGTGCCTTACATTTTTTTTTTTGAATTCGTCTTATATTATACTGTAATAACTAATAAAGCCATGCATATTCGACGGATAATGTTTTTCTTGCGCTCTTACATTTTAAGTTTGTTTTCAGTTTTTCACCAAACCATTTCAAAGAAAAAGCTCCCTTGTTAAAAATAAGTACCATTTATGAATACATTTCGAATTATTCTAGTGTAACATGTAGTCTATTTATCAATGATATATGTACAAGAATATGCAATTCGAGTAAAATTAAAATTTATATGACTATTATTATAGAAATATGTCTCAACTCTTATGGACTTTGTGTTTTTATGAGCGTAAATTTTAACAATTGTATTGGTCATGACAAATTTTTTTTTTCTAAATGCTATGAGTAGCATTTTTCGATGAGAAAGGTTTAACATATATTCATATACATTTGGAAATGTATATGAGTCATATTTTATTCATATGTCCCACCATATTCTATTTCTCTCTCTTCAATATCACCATAAAAATATAAAAAATACCATTGAAGAGAGAGAAATAGAATTAAAATAAATACCATTGAAGACAAATTGATGTAGTTTTGCTTGGCTACTTACGTCATCTGCCATACCATTGGATTTTTGCTTACGTGTGTAGTTTGTCAAGCAACATAGCCCCCCCAAGCCATGACAATTAAAATAAAAAGGAAAAATAATTTTATTTGGAGATTAAGTAACAACTCACAACTACATCAGACGTGGTTTAATTTACCATTGTATTGCATTTGATGTAGTTTGCAATTTTTGCTGAAAATCCTTCTCACTCCTATGTGGCAGTTACAAACTACAATAGTTGTAGTTTGCCATTGGAGATGCTCAATTAAGCCTCTACTACAAATTACAAATTACAAATTACAAGTAACTTTTGTAGACGAGTAAAAGTGTTTCTTCATCACCAGCCTTTTCAAAATTCCATGTTTTTCATAAAAACTGTTAACAATTGAGATGGTCAGACCATTAAAGATTAAAGTATATGAGGAATGGACAATGCTAGAGGTCTAAAGTGTAGACACCCAAAAGTGTCTACAATCCATAATAATTTTACTACACTATCAAAATTTTACTACTCACAAAATTAATTTTACTACCTAAATTTTTTTACTACAATTAATTTTACTATTCCGATCTCAATTTTACTACTACTAGCTCAATTTTACATTGTAAACAAATTAATTGTGTCTAAACTATAGACCTATATCAATTTGCATAAGGAATTTCTTATACAATCTATCCATGTACGTAGAAAGACCATTCACCAATAATAAACCTTGAGAATATGGAAATTAAAGGAAGACTTGTTCAAAAGAAAGACTTACCAAGAAAACCCTCAAAATCTAATAAGAAAGACATGTTAGGACAAGAGGCAACACCATTTCCTTTTCTACCTTCACCCAACCGCGTGGAAGTTTCAAGCCACATCTTCCATTGTTTCTTGAAATTATCTGCACTTTTCATATTTATTATACTTGCCCTTGTATATTTATTTATATATAGCATTCAAATTAACAACATACTTACTTTTATTAGCAATCAAAAACCCAACAAATCCAATTAGCTTGCTAGATAGATAACTTGAAATTGAAGCTTGCATTGGTAGTGTATATAGAAATGGAGCTACCAACAGGCTTTCGATTCTACCCGACTGAAGAAGAGCTCATCAACTTCTACCTCTTACACAAACTCCATTGTAGTAAACCCGAGATCGATCGAGTTATCCCCTCCATTGATATCTACAACTTCGAGCCCATCCAAATTCCAGGTTCATATTATTCTTACACTATACTATATATATGTGGAGTATGTACACGTTACACAACTGTCTATTTGCATTTTTTAGTTAAAACATAACACGGCCTTTTTAATTTACCAAACACAATGATTTTAAGCCATTAGGCCAAAACTTCATTAACCGCGTGCATATCTATTTAGAACTTAGAAGGTGTTACATATTATCGATCAACATATGTATAACATTAATGCATACATGAAATAAATTGTATACATATAGTAATACGTAATATTATTAATTTGTTAGAAAAGTGTCGTTATAATTTTGTTTAAAAAAAACATTTCTGATTTATTTGTTGATCGTACGTGATCAGAATTAGCAGGGCAGCTAGGGGAGACTGAGCAATGGTTCTTCTTCGTGCCACAACAAGAGAGGGAAGTGCGGGGAGGGAGGCCGAATCGGACCACCGCGACCGGGTACTGGAAGGCGACGGGGTCGACGAGTCTTGTGTACTCATCGGATAATAAAGTGATTGGCATCAAGAAAACAATGGTGTTCTACAAAGGGAAGGCTCCCACTGGGTGCAAAACCAAGTGGAAAATGAATGAATACAAAGCCATCAAACAAGAAGACAATAATATTATTAATAATATTATTGGTCATAATCATAATGTTAATAATATTATTGTCTCATCATCGTCTTCTTCTTCCTCTACTATTATTCCACAGGTAAATTATTCATGTTACTATATATGTATTCTCAAATTTCAATCTGCTTTTTTTTATTCTTTACGATTTTTTTAACCTTTTTAAGACATTCATATATATCAAACGACCGATGTATAAAGAATTTAGTGAAACGGAAGGATAATGGAGTATATAGCATGCTAATTAAGCATATGTGATATATTTGTCGTCATTTCATATTACATCACATGATGATGTAGCTGCTTAGGTATAGTAGGACAATGGAGAATAATTACATACAGTAAGCTAAATTATTTTACGTTTGATAGTGGTAAACTATCTAGTAATGAAAACAAAACGACATTATTTAATTTGATCATTTATTTATTTTGATAGTTTATATATACCGAGTAGATTTCAATATCAAGTATGCTTCTGAATTTAGAGAAAAAATTATCAAAAAGTTTTGTCTATGATAACCTTCTCGAATAATTTAATATCTTTAATCTAAGAACTCGCTATATCTACATTTAAACATTAAAAAATAGTAGAAGTTTATATGTAGACAAACTAAAAAAAATGTCTATAGTTAGTTTGTAGTAAAATTAATCAAATGTGCAGTGAATTTTGTTGCATAATTTTGTAAATGTTGGATTATAAGGAATAAGAGGCAATCAAGGGCCCTTGATTTGAAAATTAAATCAATTTAAATTTCTTTCTGTTTATGAAATCCAGGAACTATGTTAATTTTACTCTTAGTTTCATAAATTTACTACAAACATGTTAAATTTACTACATAAGCATATTTTTTTTACTACTTGCAATTTTGCAAACTTTAATTTACCACACTTGATTAGGTTATAGACAAATTTTCTATTGTTTACATATAGACTTTTAAGATCATCTTTAAACATTAGACCATGAAATCTTTTACGCGGTAATTAATTATATAATAACCATAACTTGATCATAACATTTTGGTTGATGGTGCAGGTGAGGAATGAGATGAGCTTGTGCAGAGTGTATGTAACCTCAGGGTGTGCTCGAGCCTTCGACCGACGGCCACCGGGAACATCATCAACAACAACAACGTCGTTAAACAACTACTCCAACAACACTAGTACACCACAATATAACGTTAACACAAGTACTTTTGACTGTACTAATATGGAAATTGGCCAAGGAAGTGGGACAACATTATTATCAACTATTGCTGCACAAATTGCCATGGATAATGAAGATAATGATAGCTCTAATTATAACTTAGGGCGAGATGATCATGGGACACACCAAGGTTATCGTGTTATTGGTGCTATAGAAGGAAGCAACAACAATAATTGTTGTGACGACATTGAGATGACTCAAAGTCTTGATACCTTGATTGATTGGGAACAACTAGGTTGGGTATAAATAATTATCTGGATAATTATTCGAGATCTGCTAGTCACTGCACAGTGCACATTATGGTCTGCTAACAACAAATGATAATAATTGTCTTTTTAATTTGTGTCTAACATATTCTTTATAAAGCTAATTAAGCAAGCTTTGGATCGGATAAAATTAAATTAGGCAAGAAGTTTATTTAGAACTTTACTTTGAATCAGATTGTATCCGTTCAATCACACAATCTTACACTGTAATAATAATTAATTTTTTAAGTATTTGTTAAGCCAATAATGTACTTCAGATGCTTTAATTTGCTTGGTCGTTATTGATCGTCATAATATGGAGTTTTTCGATACAAATGATGAAATAATTTGCCTCTCTCCATTTCGTTGTGAGTTTTCTGATCTCAACTATACGTCTATACTATAGAGATCGAGTAACCCTTAATCCCGATCAAACGTAACTCCGCCAATAAACCAAAATATATAGATAACCTAGCTACACTATTGGCACACACTACCCGACTTAAACCAAAGCAAAGCGAGATGACATTTCCATACCATGATAATTGATAAGTAAGAGTAGTAAACAAATCGTTATTTTATTCAAGACATTTATAACACGGACCACATTATACATTATTCAAGACTAGTATTTAAGTTTGATAATAATAATTATTTTTGTTCATCTTTAATTAATTACTGTACGTATTTGTTTGATTGTCCTTGAAATGAAAGAGGATTATTCCGGACCACCCATATTATTCCCGAAGACCTATACCCTCAAAGAAAAAGTCTTTTCGAAGAGCCGTACTGAAGTGGAGTACATGCAAATAACGATCTTCATACAGCGCCAAATTAAATTGTGAAAGCGATCGACAACGTTATTAATTAGACACGCAAAATGCAAATGAGTAATATTATGTTAAAAATACTATGAGTTTATATGTAGACAAATTGGAAAAAGGATATGGTTAATTTGTAGTAAAATTAATCAAAGATGCAGTCAACCTTGTTGTATAATGTTGTAAATATTGGATTATAAGTAATTAATTAGACAAAACAAATAAACTTAACCTCTAATCTCACCCCTCGATCTCCTTACCACCTTCAACTCATCTCCACCACCAAAACCACCAGCGACCCACCACCAAAACCACACCGGCGTAACCACACCTACGGTGACACGGGCAAACCTGGCAAACGGGTCAATCGGGTCGGGTCCGAGTCGGGTCTATTCGGGTCGGGTAACTTTTCGGGTCATATAATTCGGGTCTACTTCGGTTCGGGTCGGGTCATTGCGGGTTTCGGGTTGAATTAAGATTACAAATTCGGGTCAAATTCGGATGTTCGGGTCAAGTATTTCGGGTCGGATGTTCGGGTCTAGGTCAGTTTTGCCAGGTCTAGACACGGGTAGGCCCTATTTTCTTGTCGATCTTCTTTCCCTCGTTGATCAACCCATCACCACAAGGTTCGCACATCTTCAATCTCCCTCATCTTTGCCCCGATCTCCTTCTTCCGTCGACCAGCCCCGACATCTCTTCATATCTCTGCCACAGCCGGCTCCCTCTCTTCTCCCCCAGCCAATCTCTCTCCTCTGCCTTCCGTTTCGTTCTTTTGCTTGGCACTCTGCCGGCGCAGATCTAACGACTTTAGCCTTGAAAGAAGGAGATGGTGATGGCAGATGTTTATGGTGGGTCGCGCAGTGTGTAACGGTGGAAATCACCGGCTGAAGGAGGGAGGGGATCAAGGTAGTCGGGCCTTTTGGTCGCCGTTGACAGAGGAATGAGGGAGAAGGTCGTTGGTGAGAGGAGAAGGAATGTGGGTTATGAAAAAAATTAAGCCCTAAAACTGAAAATTAGTAAGGGTAGTTTAGTCCAATTTTTTTGCCAAACAGGGTAAGTTTAGAAACAGAAAAATTTTAGTGGATCGTGCCAAAGAGGAATACAGGAAGATGTATTTGGGTAGGAGGGAGTATATGTTATTGCTTTTCTACTCTTACTATACGTACCTAGATGGCTAGATGTAAGAACGGAGTACTTCTTATAATAACTAGCAAGGAAAATAAACAAACTTTATTTCTTCTATTATATATCGACTTCTAATTATAATTACCGACATGTTTTACAACACGTTCATCGTTGAGACTAGCAACTACTAGCTAGTAGCTACGTTGTGAAAGATGAGTGTGTCCAAACATATGACACGGATGAGCGTTTTTAATACGGTGCTAGACAAGCTTAACTACAAGTTTTTATTTTGTGTCTAAATAAGGTTATGTTTTGTCATGGCCTGGACAACTATTTTACAAGTCATGTTTTTGGTCTAAGATACTACGTAACTTTGTTATAACAAGGAAGTTTACGTGATTTTGTAAGTTTATTATCGTTATTGCTAAATTGAGTGGCCTTGGCCTATACCTTTAAATAGTATGGCCATGCAATCATATACTCCTTTCGATTCAAAGAGATTTTAGTTTTTCATTTTGTAGTTTTGAGTTGTCATGTACTCATGTTAGGGATTACCAATAAACTAAATAAAAGACTTAGCCTGTTTGCCTTCAAACTCAAGTGAAGTTGGTAGACTGCAATGCATAATAAATTATTTTCTAATTTTTATAACAAGTGAACGATTTATTTAGTCTAAAAATAGCTCCCAACACGACACCTCAAAACTGCAAACCAAAAGAGGAAATTCTTCTTGGGTCGGAGGGAGTATAAGGAGGTGGACTTGTATGTAGCACGTGAGTATACAACAGTACAAAATACGACTTCTAGCTACCTTGAAACTTTTAAAAGTGCAAAGGTTTTAGTTTTGGGATTCAGGGTCTGCTTCGAGAGCGAGAGATTTTGGCATTGATTCATCATTCATGCATGTAATATAATATTAAAACATAAATGAGGCTCACCAAGACTCATTCTTGATGTTATTTATGTACTCTTCTCATAATATCAACTTTATTATATTTGATTTGAATGTGGAAGAAAATTCCAAGTGTAAGAGTACTAAAAGAATTGAGAGAGTATAAGTCATCTTTTAGACGAAATTAGATAGGTGAGGTGACAATCCCATATAGTTCTATTTCAACTCCGTACTAAATTTGGTAGCATGACAAAATAAAATAAAATAAAATAAAAATGTTATGTTCAACTAAAAATATCACGTTGAACTCGTCTTAATGTGAGAAGCTGTCCATTTCCTTATTGACATGTCGGAGGGTGAGAAACAAATAATCGGATATTAATTGACAAATTCTTAAAATTCAAATTTTACTTTGAAAGTCCAGAACAATGAATCTGGATATTCATCCCCTCTTCTCCCCATTACATCAGTTCTTAATTATTTCCTAAGTTGTCGCAACTAAGTAAGGGCGCATTTGGTATCATTGCTCGTTTTCAGTTTTCATCAGTTCTTTAATATTAAAACTTGTTTTTGGTAGAGTCGAGTTGGTTGGCGGTTGGCTTGCAAATTGCTATAGATTATATACGGAGTATAGAACAACCAGCACAACTCTTTTGAATAGATAAAACATATTGTAGAGTTTAAGAAATTTTACACAAACTGCACAAAACTCAAACCATATATACAGAATACAGTGATGTCCATTGACGGAATAGTACTCTCGAGGGTGGCGATGATAGTGAGTTAGCGACTAGTGAGCAAACTAAACCACGCTCGCTGTTTGCATAATTGGACTGAGGAAATATTGCTGGTCTTGCAGGCAAGTAGAGGAAGACTCACCAAAGATGTACAGTACATCGAATCTTTTTCTAAAACCTGGACGGACTTAAGCTGGTACTTGATACTCAGGGACACAGTACTTAAGATCTGCAGTTTGGTAGACTGATGCCACCACAAGCAGCAGCGATTATTACGTATAATAGCACCACAAGCAAGCATGTCAGCCACATCCTGCAAAATAGTTCAACAAGCTTGTCAGGATGATTGTGACTCGGGGAAAATAATGTGAATATCTAACCATTGAACAGTAACATTAGTACAAATGGTAGTCACTGACTGCCGTCTCTGAGGACCGCCCACGAGGGTGTATCTATGGCTAATACAACAATAGAAGGGAGATCACCCAGTTAGAGGAGAGTTTTTAAACTTGGCTTCATTTTCCTCTGAAAAGCAAAACTGAGCCTCCGAAGCTACTGAACTCACTTTATATTATTGACTGACCCATTCATAAGTTTTTGGAAGCTTAATTGTAAATTAATGAAAACATACACGGAGTATTGTACTATTTATCAAAATTGACATACACATTCCTAAGATCAGAGAAAAGTGATCCCTCAGACATATGATAAGGAGCTTCACAAATTTCATTGCTCCGTTAGTCGGTTATTACTTTCTCTTATTCTCATATCTAATACTATCAAGTATCAACATATACATACACAATCCAAGATCAGAGAAAAGTGATTCCTCAGACATATGAGAAGGAGCTTAACAAATTTCATTGCTCTTATTCTCACATCTGATACTTCATATTTGCACGTTCACTTTTTTTTTTGTTCTTATTATGTTTTGTTAAGAATTTGTACGAGTGTTCTAATATCCAATCACCTCAAGACGTTAGAAGTACTCTACATTGCAGTATTCCGCCCTTTATTAAAAATTGAGCAGCACCTTTCACCAATTCATACCCGCCTATAACGGCTGGTAGGGATTTGGAAGGAAAACAATTTATAAAATTCATGGTCCTGTTCAGAAAACACTTACAACTTTGCCTCAAAAGGAAGTGAATCTTACAGTAATTTAGCATTCTTCATCCAGAGAGCACGGCGAAGGCGCTTTGACTGCTTCCTGAAATGAAAAGCACTATCTTGCATTGTAGAAGTCTTGTCTACAAGAAGCTCGATTCTGTCACCTCTCTCCAATATCTTCTCAATATTGTCCACCATGATTGTTCGAATCTGCAAGTAGCATTAAATTCTTCAAAACATGTTGAAAGGAGCAAAATATGAACAAACTGTTGACTCCGATGAAACACTGTCTGCAGAAAGTACCATGACAGTTGGCTAACATATCGCACTAACTGACTTCAAATAAGAAGAAGAGGAACATATAAGCATATAACATTAACACAGTGGAGCTTTAAGGATGAGGACTCCCGTGCTCACTGAAGACAAATGCACAATCATAACCAGTAACCATCCTAGTAGACGAACATACAGATATAAGACTAAGAGCAAGCACAATAGTTGCAGTGTTGCACAATCTGATGATGCAAACAAAAGGAAACATTACTGATATGAAGAGCGTATAAGAACTTGCCTCGTTAACTTCTCCTTGGACACGATTTATAGTATCTGCTGACAGACTGCTGGAAAAAAACTCCATTTGCTGATGCAAGACTCTGGAGAACTCATCATTCATGGCATAAGCAGGTGCATGCTGAGCTATCCTTCCATAGTTTTTCATAAACCGCATATGAATATCCTCCAAGTATGAGAATGGGATTCGTCCTGGCCAAATAGCAAAATTAGGGATATGAGAAAACAGTAATAATAAATACTGGAAACATGACAATTACCTTAGGAATATCAAGCTTTTTAAACCACCAAAAAAAAAAACTTTAAAAGTTAGTACAACGTACAAGCATCCAAACGGAAATGATACAAAAACAAATCATATCATACACACATACAAAACAAGATGCTGGCTTTTTTCTACAGTTTACGATGATAAGAAGCTGGCAACATGTTGTAAGAGACTGCCCAACGAGATATTGGTCCATAAGCTTAGATTAGCATTGGAGTACTACATAAAGAGTTCTCTTGCCTTTAATAAGGTCAATAAAACAAACTTTATATTGACGTAAAGTTTTATGAGTAGCAATATTGTGATGCTGGTCGAGTTGTTCAGAAGGCTGAGAAATCTTCACATACAGACAGAATCTAAGGCACTATCCGATTTGTTTGAATAAGACTGAATCTAAATACTTTAAACCCTTTGCAAACCTCAACATTTGGAAAGTACAAGGATTTTTACGAAGAATGGTCCGTTTGCTCTACTAGATACATTTGCACCCTTGATTCCTTCAAATTACTATTAGCTATGAGGTAGCCATCAGCAAAAAAGGAATAACTATGAAATGGTGGATATCGCCATCTCCAGGTCGAAATTCTTAAGCTATGCCAGTGCGTTTATGGTCACTCGAATCTTCAAAGATGACTCCTACAGCTCCATGTACCTCTATGATAAAATAAAATTAAACAACATTACTGGCTTAAACATCACAGAGCTTCTTAGACCACCCTACAATGCAGAAGCCAACTCAATAAACTTATACCGCAGTTATCTTGAACCATTGCATGATAGTTTTACTATTCCCACACGGCCATACAGGCATACAGCATACCTACTTGTGCATCACCAACTCCTCAAAGATTAAGTCTAAAACTTATACCGCAGTTATCTTGAACCATTGCATGATAGTTTTACTATTCCAAGACGGCCATACAGCCATACAGCATACCTACTTGTGCATCACCAACACCACAAAGATTATGTCTAAAACTTTAGAGCATTCGAATTGCCTTTCAAGAGAGAGTAAGACTACATCAACGGCTAAGAATCGACACATCAGATCTCAGTGATCGGAAAAAGGATATTTAGAAGGTAAAAATCGACACGAATAAGTGCTGAGCAGAATTTCATCACGCCTTTGAGGCTGACTGTTTCACGTGTGAGTGCATTAACTGGTTTCCATAACAACAAATCCCGTGCTTCAAATACCTAATAAGTTGTCACCTAACAGCTAAAGAACAGCAACACCTCTACGCCATTTCATTGCTACGTCTGCTAAACAGATCACTGTGAAGAAATTCCAACAAACATAAATCTCATAAACTATATGACCCGAGTTCTGATATCTGATTGAGTATCTAGAAGCCCAACAATCACAGCAAAAAAATCACTGTCCACACTAATTCAAAACTACCATCACAATCCCAAATTTCTAACCTGATCCTCATTCCTCAAATACTAACATCGCTAAATTCTCGAGGAGGAACAACAACCACAACCACAACAAGATCCAATCTTTAACATACACTACTAAACCCAAATCTTCAAACTACTACTATTTCCCATCTCAACACACAAACCAACAGTTTTTAACCTTCAACCACTCCCAAAGTCAACTCTCAAATTCCACCAAAAATCACCGGGATAAACATCATTACCCCAGCGCCTTAAAGGCTCCCGCCTTGGCGGGGTCAGATGCATGTAAGCATGTACTCCTATTGAAATGGAGATTGAGCACGGATGACCCAAAATTTCTCCACATCACTACAATTCATATCATACTACCAAGATCCTGACTTCGATATCGTCTCCGTAACGTAGAAACTACTATTTCTACCCTCAATACCCATCAAAAAAACACAACTTTCGACCATTCTCAAGCTCAAAATTCAAAATTTTAACCTAAAATCACCCAAAAAATTCACAAATTCACCCGTTTTACAGTATTTCTACTCACCAAAACCCAAACTATACAACAAAATCATCATCATAATTATCACCAACAACATGAAATTAATTAATCAGACCAAATAAAACAAATTAATCAAATATAGATAAAGTGATGAGAAAAATTACGGCCGAAGGTGTCGTTAGCCATACAAAGGAAGGTGAGGCCATCGGATTTAAGGATGTGAAAAATATAACGATCTTGGGAGAAACAAAGCCGCGAATCAGCGTCATCAGGAAGCTTCTCTATAATCCGGCGAGCGATGGCGCCGGAGTTACCTGTGACGGCGCTGAACTCCGACAGTACGGTGGTTCCTCTCGCCACCACCGCGTATAATATCGCCATTTGTTGCGGCAGTTTTTAAACGTAAGGTTTACGCCGCCGCCTATGTGTTTTTTTTCTCTCTCTCCTCCGCTGCACAGGGTGGAGAGAGAATGTGTCGACGGTGGTTCTTCTTTTTTTCTTTGTCTGGGAAATCGTGCGGAATTTTTTATGTCAATGATTGGTTAGTTTTGTACAGCGTGGCGGGTTATTTTTTATTCGGATCGGGTTTGAGTCTTGATGGGTTTCGGCCTTTCGGGTAGTACGTAGCAATTTGTATTTACGAGTTCGAAACTTCTTCATCCGAAAATGGTGAAACTTGGAGTAAATTTTTAGCTGAATTTTGGATGTGAGATTGTACTATATGATGATAAGTTGTGGAAAGGCGGTGATTAGAACTTTTTGATAATTGTTAATTCATAAATGGTATATGGAATTGAGGTATTCATTGAGATCGATTCGTCGTTTAAGATTAATCAGCTCAATTACTACAACTATTCCAGGTTATAGTAAGTGACTAGCGTAGCTGATCACATACTACTCCACCAATGCAATGCTTCTTTCCACTTCTCTTACAGTCAGCCATCATGCACTACGCCATCTTGTTGTTGTTAATCACTACGATCCTCGTAATATTGTTTCTAGTAATGTCAATCAATCTACACAATTTGTATTTATTTTGAAGAAAAATTTACATTACTTTGAGTAAAAGTTACGTTACCTTTCAATTGATCTTTTTACGTTACCATTCTCACCGCCAAATCACTCTAGGTCAATAAACAACGTTCCCTCACTTCGATCCATTTATCGTCTTCTAACACGTGACGAGATTTGTACAAATGCAGAATTTAAATAAACTAATAACCATCGAATTTCTTATTTTCGACATAAGTAAATTTCCCCGATATTTTTAACATACCTAACCACAGTTAACTCGGAGAGTAAATTGATTTCTACACACGATTGATTTGAACAGTAAATTATCTTTGATTTTACCACACGAAAAGCCACTACTTCACCAGTTACCCTTTCCCAGTTGTCTTCTCTTTTCTCTCTTCTTCTACAAGTCAGTTTCTCCTCAAAACACTTTCTCCCCCCAAAAAAAAACCCCTCTTTTAAACTCATCAATCAATCAAATCCCCAAAATCAAATAAATTACTTCCCAGAAATTCCCTTTTCTGGGTCTGATGCTTCAAAATTAGGTCAAATTCCCATAATTTTTTTGCTAATTAAAACTTAATGATATGAGACCAATTAAGCTTCCGGAACCTCCGAGTAGTCCACGTGGCATGCCGGAGATATTTGAAGGTGGGATTTATGGGGTAATTAGGCGTGCTGTAATTATTGGTAATGGTTTCTCAGGTGCTGAAAGTCAGTGTATTGGGTTGGTTCGTGCACTTGGCCTCGCTGATAAGCAGTTTTTCTATGTAATTATTACTTCCTTCTTCTTTACGCTTTTATTATAACTTCGTAATTCTTGCTTTTAAGTTTGTTTGTAATGTTTATTTTTGATGTTGCCAAGTGTAAAGTTTGGATCTTTTTTTCATCTAGGTTCGATTTTTTTTTGGATGATCTAAGGGTAAAATATTGGTGGGGTTTTTTTAGGTTTTTAGCTGTGTGGGGATTTTCTGAAAGTTGTTTAGTTTGAATCAGTTGATATGAAGGACCAATTGGAGTACTGTTTGATTAGGCTTTGAAGTTTGATGCAATTTTCGAGGTTTTCGATGTTGGTGTCGATTTTTGATGATGCTGTGATTGTAGAGTTACTAGTGTTATTGGGAAATTTGATAGATGCAGTTGTGTATGAATGTGTTTGAAAGTGCAGATGAAGAGTTGGAAGCTGGTGAACACCGTGGCTGTAATAGGGTAGGATTGGCATTGGCAACGAGACACGAGGAAGTTTGTGTTCGTTTATTGTGGATTTTGAGGGGTAGAAGACAATGAATTGCCAACTATAGGGGCTTTCTTAAGCATGGATATTGGTAATTTCGTGAGTATTATGATGATGAAATAGGGGCTATGCAATTATAAAGTCGGTAAAATTTGACCCCTTTGATATCTATTGAAGCCTAATACCTTATTTTTTGGACCTTGGGAGGGCACTAATATACATAGGCCGCTGGTGTATTCATTTTTGGAATATCTGTCATACATGTTTGGAGTTCGACTTATTTCGAGTTTTGATATGGAATAGTGTTAGAGATGAATGTCTTTAAAAAGAATATATGGCAATGATCACGAGGGATGTTAGCCATGTTTGAAATTATTGAAGGACTACAATTTCTCTTTTTTTGAGCATGTTGATATATACACTTGACAATTAGCCTGTTAGGTTCTTTTCAACCCTGAAGTGAAAGTGCTGATTAGCTGTTCTACGGTTAAAGGGAAAGAAGATGCTGAAAGCTCGTGAATATTTGAAATTTTAAACTCTGAAAGAGGTTGCATGGGATATGATTGTTTTGAATAGAAGCCAGTTATAGACTGTTGAAATGCGTAACTGAATTTAGAGTGGCTTGAGCTTTACTCTATGAGAGATTAAGAGGGTAAGTATATCCTAGGCGTGACCATCTTTTCATGAAGAATGCATTACAGTAGACTGGTAGTTCTGTATCTTCGAAGATATCCTAGTGACAGTCTGACAGAAACTTGACACATTAGATTTTGTCTTTGTGTGAGGTATGATCTGTAGAAGGAAGGGTAAGCGCTGTATTGACAAGTAGGCCTTGTCGTGTTTGTCTGCTCTCGAGTGTGGTTGTCACAGTGTTGTCGTCTAGGATCTTGGTGTAGGACATACTCGCACATAAACAAACCTTTATTAAACTGGTGAAGTATTTTAACACCTGTAGTTCAGCAGGACTTAGGCTCATCTATTGCAGGATTGGAGCTGATGATGTTGGGTTGGGGGAGCCGCATTCTGTAAACTTTATTACAATTTCAATCATGAGGTGTCACCTTTTGGAGGGACTATTCTCTGATCAATTGATCGTTTTATAGCTGCAGAAATGACTAGTCACTGACTCTAGAACCACATGCTTGCTAGCGTCTCTCACAAACTTAAACTGGCTCGCTAGGTATGTCCATCGGTTCGTGTAGTGTAAGCTCTAGCTGACTGGAAATGATTTACTAGGTATGTTGTGCTACCATGCCTGAACTCTGAACTAGGGATGTTATTCCTGTTTCTCTAAAGCTGCCTTCGATCTTTTTTTTTTTTTTTTTTTTTTTTTTGAAAAGAGGTACTTGGATTAAAAAACTCTAGTACCCCGGCAATGAAATCAGGCCCTACAATATCAAGTTCATCAGAAGGACCGGTATCAACCCAAACTCTAGTCGTATAGTCCACTGGTCGCCTATGAGCCATAGCATGAGCGGCTCTACTCCCACTCCTACGAGTATGATTAAAGCTGCCTTCAATCTTATTCCTCTTTGACATGCTCATGTTTCATGGGATGTTTAGGAAGCAGTCATATCTTTTGTCATAATGATAGTAAGTCATATTGTATGTTTCTCTTCATTTTTCTGTTGTACTTAAATCCAATTCAAAAGTCTTTGGTTAAAGATATAATCTAACATCAGCTTTGGGTGTTGGTATGCAATATTACGTCTAGAAGATCAATGCTTTACACTTTATGGTTCAAACTTCAAAGTAATTGTATAGCTCCTTAGTTAGTTTTCCTTTAATGTTGTGTCATCTACTCATCTCTTCTAGGTGACGTGGTAATTCTGTTTGTTGGTGTACCTTTATTAACTGTCTCTGAGTTCCTGAGCCTTATTCTTGGGTGTCTTGGTTATGCAGCGTGTTACTAGGCCTACAGGAGGAGTTAATGAATGGTTACATTGGCTGCCTGTATCTCTTCACAAGAAATTGGACTGTATTGTAAGACAGATACTTATTTATTCACATATCTTGCTGACGTCAGAACGGAAGAAAATTGCCTCATTTCCTTCTGCCAATAAGAGCAGTGTTGGTTTATCGTCTATCTTGGAGGCTGACGTGAAGCAGATTGTAACCATGGCCCAGAAGACTTTTGAAAAGTACAGTATTTCTCTTTTTCTTATTATTTTCGGATCAGTCCCTTTTTTTTCGTTTATCTGCTGCGTGCTGGGCTCGTGACCATAATATGCATATGTGCCTGAAGGAGGTATTTGTGAGGAGAAGACTTAAAGTCCAGAGATGGCAAGGCATTTGCTGACTTATGTTCAGTCTTGCTCCAAGTCTTTGTTATGTGTTTGGCCATATTTTAGGGATATATTTGCTACTTCAACTCGTTATCTACAGCTATACTTTTCCTTAGTTTAGCCTAGTTAAGGACTTCTGTAGTACTTCCAATTCTTCATTGACTGCTATACTCTTCCTGAGTTCAGCTTGCTTTTATAGAAACATTGAAGTTCCATTAGCTGCACTGGTGTTAAGTGTTTTGGTATTCTGGTTGAAGGGTAAATAGGAAGCCTCAGGCATGATCCCATTGGAGTTGGTTTAGTTACTGTGTGTGGTAAAGCTGTACAGTTCTATAGCCTTCCTGTACAATTTGTGCTTTCAGCATAACTTGTAATGTCCAACAAGTGATTCTTGTTTTATCGTTGTCCTTTTTTCTTGATGGACAGAATGTAGTAAAGAACCTAAGAATGCAGTGATGAGAACTTCAATCATGTCTCAGTGGATTGTTTATTTGTTTTGTGTCTGTCGGACTGGATCTGTGTAATTATTCCCTCCCTCTTATTCCAGGGATGGCCCTTTATTGGTAGTTGCATCTGGAAGGGATACAATATCAATTGCTAGCTCGATTAGGCGCTTGGCATCAGAATATGTGTTTGTAGTACAGGTATGCTGCTGGTTCCTTTTGTCACCTATCTACTCCTACTGTTGTGACTTGTATGCTCTTTGATCTGTTTCAGTCCCAAGAATTAATTTGAGACAATTGATGAGGATCATAATAAAACCCATAGTTTGCCAAGATATACTTATTTTAGTTTTCTATGCGCGCTTCACCTTTAAACACCCCTGTTCCCAAAAATTTCCTGCCAATAACAATTAAGCTAAGCAGACTATCCTGATCAAGTATTGATCTAAAGAACTGTTTTTGAAATCTTTTGAATATGAGCTAAAGAATTTCTTTCCCGGGTTTATCATGTACTCCCAAGAGTCCAGTTTGTTAAAACAAACACCAAAAAAGAATCTGATCAGTCAGAGTACCATATATGAGGGTGGCAGGTATCATTAAATACACACGTAAAAAAAGTAAAAAAAGAGGGAATGAAGCAAAATAGCGTTTAACTCTTTTGATATTGAATTCGTCTTTCACACACACTATCATCGAAGACACCCAAAATTTTTGCCTTGTTCAATATTTCCACTCCCCCTCCCCCCAGAGAGTCTCATTCTTTCTCCTACTGGACATTGGGTAAGAAAATAAGTAGCGAAAATTTGAGGCACTTAAGAAGATTTGTTCACCTTCGGGAGCTGATTGCAGATGAATTGTCGGGCAATAATAAAGAAGGGAGCAGGAGAAGTGTGGGGAAGGTTCATGCTGCTTTCCTTTAACCATAACATTGTGCCTTTGTAAGCCAATATGTTAAGTAGGACAAGAGACAAAAATGGATATGGTAGAAGAGAGCTAAGTAGGACAGAGAGTGGGAGAAATTGAGGAAACGAATCTGTCGAAGAATGTTTGGGGGAAATGTCTAGTGGGCAACCAAAATTCCCAGGAGAGATACTAACTACCTGGAAAATGCTGTTAGATAGGCTTCAACAACAAAAAAAAAAAAAAAAAAAAAAAGAAGAAGAAGAAAAAGATGATTCATTGTTAAAGGAATGGTTAGACCTAAACTATTATAATTGTATGTCTTTGTTTGGGTTATAATTAGTATGATTTCGCAAAATATCCTTACTACTAAAGTACTAAGACTCTAAGAGTACTAGGAAATGATGTCAACTTGTGATTTAAGTATTAAGAGCATTGGGATTTAAGTATTAAGAGCATTCTGATTTGTGAATTATGACATGTGGTCGCTCTATCTGACCTTTTTTCGTCTGCCGTAACTGGGAAATGTTGTCAACTTGAACCATGCTTTCTGGAATGAACATCCTCAATAGATTATGGCATGAACATGTTTTATGGTATAGCATGCTTAGTTAGCTCCCTTTTTGTAGATGGCACCTCCACGCTGTCTTTCTGTAATCAGGCATCACCACCTTCGTGTCCTCTCTTGTTTACAATGATATCCTCGCCTTTCAAAATATTAAAAAAGCCAAATAACTTTGCCTGTCCTAGGGCATATCATTAAGTGAGGCAGAGTTTTTTTAACTAGGATGCGAGAAATCATCTTACTTAATGGTCTTCTTGAAATTTCAGATTCAGCATCCACGAACGCGTTTAGATAGATTTGACATGGTCATTACTCCCAAACATGATTACTATCCTTTGACTCCTCAAGCGCAAGCTCAGATTCCTCGATTTCTCCAATCATGGATCACTCCACGTGAGCCACCTGGTAGGAATGTGGTATGTACCTTATGCTAGAATTTCATTTGTGTAAACCCTGATTTTTTGGGAATACTGTCTCTTTAAACTCTCAGCGATTAATTGTTATTGAATCTTGCTTTCAGGTCCTCACAGTTGGGGCTTTGCATCAAGTTGACTCTACTGTTCTCCGTGGCGCCGCGAAAACATGGCATGATGAGTTTGCCACGCTGGCAAGGCCATTGCTGGTGGTTAACATTGGCGGTCCAACAAGTTAACTTTCTTTTTATGCTCATTAGAATTAGATATATCTTAGATGCTAAATACATCAAATGGAACATGGAAAACTTAAGCCTTGTATCATCTGATCACAACAAGCCATTTTATGCATGATCATCCTTGGGTGGAAACGTGGCACCTTCAGTAATCAAAACAGAATTTGAGGAGTTAGAAATAGGAAACAATATTAAAATCAGCTCATCAATGGTGTTAGCAATCTCAGTGTAAATAAGCTATTTCATGTAGTATCAAATATCTGATTCATTTCCTCAATTTCTCCCACTCTCTGGCCAGCTATACTATTTCTTCCACATTCTCATTTAGCTAATAGTGTGTTCTTTATAAAAAAAAAATCAATTGTGATAATATTTTGGGACGAACTCTCTGATGATATTTCATGTAGTATCAAGTATCTGAATGTCTTATTCGGATTTTCTCATTCTGAAAAAATAGAAACTGTAGAAATATATTTGGACTGTGACATTCAGAATCAATTCATGTTTGAGATCTCAAAAGGTAGCCAAAGAACGATGACAGAGGAACTCCCCCCCCTCCCCCTCTCTGGATGTTTATCTCTTAATTTAAACTAGAATCATTAGGAACTTTTAAAATAGAGAATTGGAGAGTTCTGGGGGCCTTGGGTATTTCTCGCCTTAGTTCAGTTCTTGTTTTGCTTGTGGCTCTCGCTTTTCGTCCTTTTGTCTTATCTCCAGCCACTGTAGGATATAAAGCAAAGGGCGGGGGTATAAAGAAGGGGCTTTAGTTAATCTTCTCATCATACGAAAACTCTAAAAGGCATTATACATACGTCTTTTCCCCTCTTGAGCGTTTCTGGTTACAATTGTTGTTGTATTCAACTGACTTATGATGCATACCTATGCCAGGACACTGCAAGTATGGTGCTGATCTCGCAAAGCAGCTTACAGCCTACTTGCAGAATGTACTTCTAAGCTGTGGTTCAGTAAGGATATCTTTCTCTAGGAGGACCCCAACAAAGGTATCTTTGTTTCCCTCCTTGCTTAACTCTCTCATGTGACTTTATTTACAACTTTTTATACCTTACTGTTTTGTGTGACTTCATTTTTACAATACTTATGATTCTTCATGTTTGTAGGTATCGAAGATTATAACCAAAGAACTTGGAGATCATCCAAAAGTGTTCATATGGAACGGCGAAGGTGGGTTTTGTTCGTCTTGGTCTTTGTGATAAGATTTCAGTTTACCAGTAACCTGATTTCTACTTTTTTTTTTTTTTCCCTAGAGCCAAATCCACATCTGGGGCATTTAGCTTGGGCTGACGCTTTTGTCATCACAGCTGACTCTGTTAGTATGCTGAGTGAGGCTTGCAGTACCGGGTATGTTTTATGATTGTTGGGGGTTATAACACTAGCTGTACCTATCTATGTTTGCATACTAAGGTGGAAACATGTTGGTTCTGCAGGAAGCCTGTTTATGTCGTTGGAGCTGAGCGCTGTAAATGGAAGTTCGCTGACTTCCACAATTCTCTCAAGGAACGAGGCCTTGTTCGACCTTTTACTGGTTCTGAAGATGTAAGTTGACCATTGACATTCTGAATCCGCGCTTCTGATAATGCTTGTGTGTGCTGCACTTTCTTGAAACATTTTATTCTATAGGATTTTGTCAGGTTCATTCCTATGTCTTTTCTTGTTCATATGTCTTTTCTTTGTTGTTTCCGGGCAGAATTTTTTTTATCTGATATTTGTGGACCATTATCATCCGTGCGCAGCCTCTCTATGTTTCAATAGGGGTAAAGCTTGTGTGCATCCGACCCCCTCTTACCCCGCCTTATGTTGGGAGCCTTTAAGGCACTGGGGTAAAGAGATCTCTGGACCATTAATTCTTCAGTTCTTTCCAAGTCGGTCCTTCTGGTGAATTGGATAGTTTCATGCGATGTAGGAATACTCATAGTACCGTCGTTGCATCATCTCATGGTTGTTGGATCATGTTGGCTTACTTTTTTTTCCATGCAACATGTTTCCTGGTCCTAGATCATGATATCCAGAGTTTTAGCTTTGTCTGGACATATGAATTGATGAAATCATGGTATAGTTTATTTGTTGGCCTGAATGTCCAGGCCTTAGCTCCTGAGCTGAACCCTTTTTGCCTGAGTGCGTGGTTGCTCAAAAGATATACAACAATGAAATATTTGTATGGCTAAAGTTTGTCGACCACTCTTTGTAATTGATTTCTGATGAACCAACCTCTTCAAAATTTCAGCTATCAGAAAGCTGGAGCTATCCTCCCTTAAATGACACTGGTGAAGCTGTGACTAAGATACATCAGGCGCTTGCTGAACGAGGATGGACTTTGCGGGCATAGATGAGTTGTTGCCTTCTTGGGTTTTGTTGTGTTGTTTCCCAATGTACAATCTCTGATTTAGTTTGTCGCGCACGTACAGAAGCAAATCTCACACAACCTGTTGAGGTTGATGTATTCTTTTTGGCCATTGGTTGGTATGTTCTTTTCATGTGATAAATATCAGGTGAGCCTGCGGCTTGTAAAATACAACAGCGAGGGTGCATATAATGATATATATACTTCATACAGCAAAATTGCCCGTATTTGGTTCTAAATGCTCCTCAAGACCTCATGTCGAGTCGGAGATACAGTCCTTCCCAGAAATCCCATCTGGTGAACAAGGTGTTCTTGTTATTCTGCTACATTTGTACAGCAATCTATACAGGTTTGATTGACTTCGGAAAGGGCTGAGAATTTGCTGGTCTGTAAACACAATTGAAATTTTGCGGTTCTGTCTGATTTAACACTGAATTACCAGCATTATTTTTCTGCACAAAGATGTTTTTGATCTGTTCTATTTCAACTTCCTGTAAACATCTGAAGTAATGACTGGTAACAATCCAAACAGTATCAGATGAATGTTAACATTCTCAGTCTCAACTTGTAAGTCTGATATGCTTAATCTGTATTTTCGGCTATACGGCCAATCGTTCAAAAGTCGAGTACCACCTAATTGCACACATTAGAGAACATGAGCGATTATTCATACACCCTGCAACTCTGCAAGGCTTAACGTCTATTATCGCACTCGGCCTTTTGCCACAAACTAATTGTTATATCGTACAACTAGTACTGAAGTTCTGTAAAAGATACAAACAACTCCAAAAGGTGCAAAAATCATTGCGCCAAACAACTCTTGATCAAAGACAATGGAGTAAGTTTCAGTAACAACTCCTCTTTTAGTTCATCTGCTGCACCACCACCTAACTTGACAAGCATCAAACTAAAACTATATAACCCTCAATCTACTGCCTGTCTAAGGCATCTTACAGCTCACTCTTCCTATCAATTACCCCTATCCTTCTACAATTTTCGCGCTGTTCATCAGACAGGGCTAAAGAAAGCTAATCAGCAGAAATGTCTCAGCCAGAATCAGCCACTGTGATTATCCACGATGCAAAGACCGAGACCAGAAGTGCCAAAGGGTTTGCGGCCATGAAAGCCGGGGCTATGGGTGGTGGTGGTGGAGGGATGGCAAGAGGCTTAGCCATTATGGACTTCATTTTTAGGCTTTTTGGTATAGTTGCTGCTCTGGCTGCTACTATCACTATGGGTACTACTAATCAAACACTCAATTTCTTCACTCAGTTCTTCCAATTTCGAGCTAGATACTACGATCTCCCTGCTTTTGCGTAAGTACATTACACATATTACTTCTAACTCACGACTTCCTAGTACACTTACAAATTATTATCATCGTCGTTTTATGAACCTGTTTCATGGGAAAACAATTCGCGACAAATTTTAACTAAAATTGATCATTAAGTGACAAGTTTTGGTTTATTGGTTCAAATTTTGACGTGTTTTACAAAAACTTTTTGTGTGAAACGGGTTCCTTTAAAATGTTTCTGATAATTAACAGTGTTACGTTATTATGCGACAAAATGCAGGTTTTTCGTAGCTGCAAATGCAGTAGCAAGTGCATACCTAGTCCTGTCCCTACCATTCTCCTTAGTCAGCATTGTGAGGCCACAGATCACAGGAGTCAGGTTTCTCCTCCTCGTACTCGACACGGTAAACATCTAAACAAAACATTACTATAATTTTGATTAACGTACTACAAACTCGTATAGGCTATAACACGTTCTGGTTTAAATGTGCGCAACCTTAGCTACCCTATGTAAAGTTACTGTACGTTTTGTTATAAATTCAGGTGTTGGTAGCTTTAACAACAGCCGGAGCAGGGGCAGCAGCAGCCATAGTGTACTTGGCTCACCAGGGCAACAACAAGACCAATTGGGTGGCCATCTGCCAGCAATTCGGAAGCTTCTGCCAGCGCGTAAGCGGAGCAGTCGTAGCTTCATTCATTGCTGCTGTCATCTTCATGGTGCTCGTCATTCTCTCCGCTGCCTCCCTTAAGCGAAGAAACTAATAATCGTCAAACTTCATGGTTTTTACGAGTATATGTTAATTTACCTTGTGTTTTATTGTTTAAAAAATGTTGCTTTCTTGTCAAGTTTGAGTGCGTGGGTTGTAATTTGTATAAACTCTTTGAACATTTTTAATCAAACTCTTGTAATTATTCTGCGTGCTCCACAATTATCATACAAAACATAGGTTTTGTACGTGCCATATCATACAAGGATACAGGCTTAGCAAAAACCCTTAATATAAGGATTGATCAGAAAACAAAGAACAATTTTCCCATAATAATAATAATAACAATATATCTAGTTACCAATCAAAGAACATATCTTTCTTATTTCTCTAAGAGTATATAAATGGTATTATAATATAGTAAAGTAATATTTCATTCGGCCAACTATAACCCTAGCTTAGCTATATATAGGGCTTGAATTCTTGCTTATGGAGGGTTATTTTTGATAACCTTCTTTTCTCTGAGCTGATTGCTGTGTCCACACTTCTTCTTACGGCAATTTGTTGCTCGGATATCCAATCGAGCATAGCACCTGATAATCATTATATCAACGAAAAGTCATGAATTTATAAATTGCAATACACGGTTATAAACACAACCATGCATGCATTGATGCATATTGCATGCACCACGTCTTTTTACATACAAAGGTGTACCATGATCGAACGAACTTTCATACTACACTATAAAAGGTAAAAAAGAAATATTACTTGCGGCAAACCATCCTCTTGGCCCTAAATTTTTGGGCCAAGTCCCTAAGACTCGGCTCAAAACGAGTTCCTCCTCCTCTAAGCCGTAACACTAGGTGAAGAGTAGATTCTGTAAAAAAAAAAAAAATCAACAACATAAATTTAGAAATAGAGTTATAGAGATGATTACTAACGTAAATCCAAAATTTTGTGGAATTTTATGGAAACAGCAATCATAATTTTAATTTGAAAGAAAGGCGCAATGATTTGCATAACAAAGGACTGTATTTATTACGTGCTAGTTAAGTGAAAATCTATGTATATATAAGAATTAGTGATAGTAAGACCTTTCTGGATGTTGTAATCAGCGAGGGTACGACCATCTTCCAATTGCTTACCAGCAAAGATCAAACGTTGTTGATCTGGTAGAATTCCTGGGCAAAGAATATGATAGCATGGTTTTATATCTTAACATACCGATGCAAATAATAATAGTATTACCGTGCGAAATAAATTTATAAATTACGGAACAATAACAATGACGCAAAAGATTAAACAATAAATAACGAAATGTATGTATGTAGTGAACCTTCTTTGTCTTGGATCTTAGCCTTGACATTGTCGATGGTATCGCTGCTCTCCACCTCAAGGGTGATGGTCTTATCCGTTAGGGTTTTCACGAATATCTGCATGATTGATTGATTGATTATTGAAACAATTATAAGAGAGTTAAACAACGTCTGTATTTATACTAGGGGGATACATGCATGAACTTTTATGGTGTTTTTTATTTATTTATTTCAGCAAAAGTTTGTGATGTGATAGAATTATGGGGTGATGTCAAATTCTATTATTACATGTCTTTTTATTGCAATAATATAGTTTGTGTTTTGTTTTCTTTGTCTTGAAGTTTTGTACGTGTTAATGATTTGGTCAAAATCATTAAACTAAGCATTTTGATCATATCCCTAATTCTATATTTTTTCTTCCGAATTAAAAGATAAACCTATACAATTAAGTTCTAGTCGTGGGCTTAAATACCAGGCCACCATCACGGCCTCCGATCCATCATCTATAGGCCAAAACCTTTGATTTTTTTTTTGTCAGGTTGGGTTAAATTGTACTATCAACTCTTCGTACATACTCCGTCCCCAAAGCGTGTTTTAGTATCATATCATTAACTAATTAATTTACCCCGCAACTGGATTAGTGATAATCTCTTCAACAATTACATGAATGCCTGAAAGGCTCATCACGTCCATGGCAAGGACAGCGCTGGCATTACGCTCGACCCACAATAAATTAAAGATTGCTTACCAATTATATTGATCCACGAAATCTCGATATATATTGAAAGAGTAGCTTCGTATAGACGATTAACAAAACCAACTTAACTAATAGTATAAAGACGATATGGATATGAGAAACCAGCTTATTAACTAATTAATAGTGATAGTGAAACAAAGAAAAAACGACATACATATAGCATAGGTCCCATAAAGTTATATTATACGAGTATGGTATAAAACATATTAGCAAAGTCAATAACAACATATATATGTATATATATGTCTCTAATTTCTCTAGTTAACTATGATATGTATATATATATCTGAGTATCGGGCAATATATACTTCAAAGCACAAGGTTTGAATAATGGCTTATGGGGCACACTTCTGAATCTTTTTCTTTTCCCTGAGCTGGCTGGTGTGTCCACACTTCTTTTTACGACAGTTTGTTGCTCGAGGGTGCAGACGAGCATAACACCTGATCATCATTAGGCCGGTCAGGTAAACAATAGATAGTCATGATTTTGTTTATTGGAACATACGATGATAAAAACAAACACATCTTAATTCATAAATCATAATGAATGTCCGCATAAAATATGATTAATGTTTCAACTTATTATTATTATTATTATTATTATTATTATTATTATTATTATTGTGAATGAGCGATTTTATTAATAATAAAAGATGAATTACAAGAAATTGGTAGGGAAGAATTGAAATATTACTTGCGGCACACCATCTTCTTTGCACTAAATAATTTAGCCAATTCCTTTAGACTTGGCTCAAAGATTCCTCCTCTAAGCCGTAGCACTAGGTGAAGCGTAGATTCTGTAATAAGAAAAATAAAATTATTATCAACAATACCTTATATACATACTAAACTAAAAATAAATAAAACCACACAATTTTTTTTTTTTGTATATACTAGTTTAAGAGTGATTTGTGCATAAAAATGAGAAGAGTAAATACCTTTCTGGATGTTGTAATCAGCGAGGGTACGACCATCTTCCAACTGCTTACCAGCAAAGATCAAACGTTGTTGATCTGGTGGAATTCCTGCGCAAAGAACATGATGATAACATGGTTTTATATCTTAACATACATGCAAATAATAGTATTACATACATAATTAATAATGATATTACAATTTACGGAACAACAACTACATACGATGCAAAAGATCGAATAATAATAATGAAATGACATGAACCTTCTTTGTCTTGAATCTTAGCCTTTACATTGTCGATGGTGTCGCTGCTTTCCGCCTCAAGGGTGATGGTCTTACCAGTTAGGGTTTTCACGAATATCTGCATGATTGATCGATTGATTGTTTGTTTGTTTGATACGACAGTCGAATAACCTGAGTATTTATACTTTCTTACGTAACTTTTTTTACGTTAGGGTTTTCATTTTTTAGGTAAATGTTTGGGATAAGGTGAATGTCAAAATATTTTACTTTCCATTACATACATATCTTTACTTTTACGCCAACTCTCAGCATGCCAAATATGTTAATTTTCTACAATATTCTTTATTTTGGGTCATATCATATCCATACATGGGCATATAGCTACGATTTTTTTACTTAGGTACGTAGGTTTATTTACATTATACATACTTTAATTTTTAATACATTTATATGGTATAAAAAAAGGGTGATTATTTTGCCAAGGCAAATCAGCATCTTCCAAGGCAAATACGTCCATTATATGGACCACATTCAATGAATCTGTCTTGGCGGTAGTAATTACTGCCTTGGCAAATCATCGCCCTAAAAAAATATCCACGTTTGATATACTTACTTAAGTTTGCAAAATGTTTGCTATATACGTACAGCATCCCATAGTGTTCGTTTCCTTGCTATGGTAAGTAGATCTTTTCAAGAATGTTTGAAGAGGCCGTTGTGTATGTGTTTGCCGTAATTGAAAGCTTGAGAAAGAAGCTATCTCCGACACTACTGTTATTATGATTTTCTCAATGCTATAATTTACCTACCAAACACATACAACAAATAGAAAAATAGAAAACAAGGGGAAAATGAAATGAAATTTGATATATAAGATCAATGCATGGTAAACGCACAAATTGTGGGTTTGAAAAAGAAAAGTCTGGTTAATTATTGATGATTGAGCAACCATTCAAAAAAATAAAAATGTGACGGAAGATTGCGAAGAATGTGTACTAGTGCGAAGTATTTACAGACTCCAGCTCCAATCCGATCCCTTGCTATGAGATTATGGTGATTGAATTTAATTTGCTTAATTGAGCTAATGTATGGAGTAAAGTTGATCAAATGGTCTTGGCCCGACCCGACTTTTTCCCTGAGCCGACCAACTAGGCCCGAAAATGGTCCAAAGCCTGTCTCGAAAAAAGCCTACAATAATATGGGCTGGGCTTGTGGCCCGAAATTTGGCCGGCCAGGCCCGCTTAAAAAAATGCAATTTTTTTTTATTTTTATAAAATTAAGTTATGTAAACTAGTGTAAATGATGTCGGATTATTAAGAATTTGGTACTTAAAGTACTCAATGTAGCAAAATTAGGCGAAATATAGTGAATAAAGCATATTAAAATAAAAATATTACTATTAAATAAAATAAAATATTGTAAATTTTGAAAATAACATGAAAAACCTCTTTAAAAATATATAATAATTTATTATTAGACTAAGGCCCTGTGCGATTGGACTGCATTTTTCTGATATGAATTGATCTGATTTGATTTGATTTGAATAAACTTGATTTGATTTGATCTGAACTGAATTAATTGATAGATCAACTGCAATTAGACAAATTAATAACTAGAAATAGACTAGATTCATTAATTGTTATTTGGATATTTCTGATTTGATTTGAATAAAACTGATCTGATTTGATTTGAATAAATCTGATCTGATTTGAAAACACTGTTGAATACTCCCTCTGTCCCAGCTCGAACGCCCCATATTCCATTTTGGGACGTCCCACTTCAAATACCCATCTATTTTGAGACATATTTCTCTCTCCTATTTTCATTAAATTATCACATTCTTTCTATTACTTTTATTAATCCCCACAATCTCTACCCTCCTTTTTCCTAATATTATCCCGTTCAACTTATTATATCAATTTTTCTTATTCTACCACAAAAAACACCCGGAGCGTTTGAGTTAGGACGGAGGGTGTAAGTTGAATCGCACAGGGCGATAATCACATCTCCCCTCCACGTCTCGTGATCTTTGACACGCCTTCGACAAAAAATAAACCGCAAACACCAAACACAAATAATCTGCGAACTAAAAGACGAACGACCCATATGGAGAAAACCACGTGTGGAACAACCGGCGCCGGCGCATGTATGAAGAGAAGAAGACATAGTTAGTTAAAGCATAGTACAAACACAACACTTTAGAAAACAAAAGTTTAGCGTCACGTGGAAGCTCCTCTTTCCATTCTCACCTGGTTTCCTTCATACATTAATTCTCCACCACTCACCATTTTCACCTTCCTTCTTTATCTCTCCTTTTCACTTCACCAACAAGTTTCACCCTTGTAATAAACAAATTATATAAATGATTAAAACTTTTTAATTTATCCTTTATTACTTTTCCTCCATTTTCTCCACCCATCAAAAACCCTACTCTTTCTCTCTCCTCTCTTTCTGAAACAGAAAACAACACTCAGCTTCTTCGGATCTTCAGCTACTTTGTCACAGGTCAGTCTTAATTCTTGATTTTTTTTATCAAAGTTTCAATCTTTTTCGATTTTTATTATATGGGTTTTGATTATTAGTTTGTAATTTGGTAATTATAATTGTAATTGTGGATTATTTTTTCTTGATTCTTTGGTGGGTGTTTAGAACTTTTTGATTTGATTGACTTGATTAATAATTAAGAAAAAGTCAAATTAGGGTGTGGGTGAAAGGGTAAAAGGGGAAAAAGATTCGATCTTTATGTGTTGATTTTGATGTAAGAACATGAATTTGATTGCAGATTAGGGTTTTTTCGTATTGGGTTGTTCTTAGATTTAATTTGAAGTTATAAAGTTCGTACCTTTTTCAAGGGTTTTTCTGCATTTTCTTTTCAGTTGTGTTGTAGAAGGAAAGAAAAAAGGGTTATAAGAATTAGAGGCAAAAAACAAAAATTGAGGTCTGGGTCTCATGAGAATTATCAGGGGAATGCAGAGAATAATTTGTGCTGAAAAACAACTCAAGGCGAAAGAACCCGGCGGGAACAGCATTGGCATTGGTATTAACGTGCCTAAGGCGAGAACCCGGGATAAGGCTGAAGATATGGTTGTAGAGCTGTAATCTTTGTAGGTATTAGGTTATTGGTTTGGACGTTTGGTAATAAGTTGAGGTGTTTGATTTGAGATCGAGATAAGGAAGGAGGAATGACGCGAATCTTGGTTCAACGTGGTTCTTCTGGGAGTTCCTCTTCGAATCAGAACAGGTCTTCGGTTCCTAGTTCGTCCAATACACCTGCACCATCGAATCAGAATAGGGCTTCAGTGCCTAGTTCATCAAATGTACCTACACCAGTGAATAATAACAGGGCTTCAGTGCCCAGTTCGTCGAATGCACCTACCCAGCCACACGGTGGTCTGGCACAAGCTAGTGTGCCTGTTAAAAGTGACGATGATGTACATGAAAAACAAGTGATCGTCAGCGAGTTGCCAGAACATTTTGTATATAGTGAGAGCAAGGCTGTGAAAATTGATGACTGTTTGGATGAAGGGGTAGGGCAGACTCCAGAATTGATAGATGAAGGTGTTGATGTTGTGAAAATTGGATGCGAGGTGAATCAAGTGGATTTATTGAAAGGTTTTAGTGGGCTCAATGTGTCAGAGAATGCCAATAGTGAGAGCGACTGTGTGAGTGGCGATACTGTAGACACTGGTATAGGGAGCTCACAACCCCCTCCTCCTCCAGTTCCGCCTCCAAAGCCATTAGGATCAAACTCTAATCTGAGGAGACTTATATCTGGCACTCCAGATTCACCTAGGATTGGACCATCTAGAAGGCCGACTGTGTGGCCCGCCCCAGCTAGGACTTCACCATCTGCGTCAAGACCTTCTTCACCAAGATCCCATTGTGAAAACGAAGGCTATAACAGTGCTGATGAGCAAAATCCTGGTTTTGGTTCCTCGTTTTATGATATTGTAAGTTTCTCATTTCCTCTTTGTCATGTTGGATGTGCGTATATTCTTCTAAAATAGTGTATTGAACTGCTTATCATGGAAAAGTATATACTCGTATGTGGGAACTGTATTGCTGCCACTCACACCGTTGAGGCGTTGAGTGTTGACTAACTTTGATGTATGTACGTTTTTGGTGATAATGCATGGCAACATCCATTTATTCTCGTCCTTTTTTATTCTCTGGCTCATATAAGTTGGCTATTAGAATTGGTGAATCAGTCAAGATGCATAATGCACATACTCTTGAGTGAGGACATATTTAATTACTTTTCATTATCATCTTTCGAAAGAAGTAGTTTGGGTAGGAAGCTGAGGAACCATAATCATATTAATGAAGGGCAGCTTGTGTAGCTGTCTCACACCTTCATATCAGTCTGCTCTTTTTATTGCGTTCATCATTGTAAAGGAGTGAAATAGAAGTATGATTAAGAAAGAGGTAGGGACACTTTATTGACCTCTGTCACAGTCTCACAGATGGCTGTTAGGCAGCTGGAAAACCATTTGATGGTGATGGGAAAGCGGTAGATAATTCCTTTTCAGAGAATCAAAGTAGAACTATGGCCGATGTGCTCTAGTGTTCTATGTCCCCAACTAGCTCAGGACTCTTATTTCTCTCTATTCTAAAAAACCTAGTAAAAGGCTTCTCCGTACTTATTTATAAGTTTGAAGTTTCTATTTATAATTGTGGATATGATGCATGGAGCCATGGAGCCATGAAGGCATCTAATCATACTTTTAGGTCTCTTTTCTTCCCGTGGTAGATTTCTTGCCCAAAAGTTTACCCTCGTTCGTGTTTTTTGATTTTTTGAGGTTAAGCTCAAGACTTTTGTATGTTTTCTTTACAACAGGAGAGAGAGCGGCAGTTTGAGGTAGATATCCGACGTTCCAAAGGATTGGAAGTGAAGAGAATGCTGGAGGATGGTAATTGTTTATTTAGGGCTGTTGCAGACCAAGTTTATGGGGATCCAGAAGCATATGATTTGACCAGGCAGATGTGCATAGATTATATGGTAGGGTTCTTTCCTCTCTTTCTTTTTTCTTTTTTTTGGTGATGAATTCTCTCTTAAAAAAATGAGTACTATTACTAGAAGTAGCAGTGACACAGCACTCTTTATGTATTTGAATTCCTCTGATATTTAATTTGACATATAACAAGCTAGTATAATATTAGCGAGGTTGTATGTTATCAGTTATTTCAATGGTAAGCCGAAATGATGAGAGTGGCCTGTAGGGTTGGAACTTATTGATCCATACCTTAACAGTTTGGACTGCAGTAGTCGGACGGCAAGATACTACTCCCTTTATTTGATGCTTAACATCTGTTTCATTTGTATTTGGCTGCTGTATGCAGGAGCGAGAGAGAGATCACTTTTCGCAGTTCATCACTGAAGGATTCACCTCTTATTGCAAGCGGAAACGCAGAGATAAGGTATGTGGGTTTTTTCATTTGATGAAATCAACCTCCTAAAGGCATATGTTAAAGCATTTTACGTGTTAGACTTTGAAGCTGGTAGTTTTGCCTTATTTGGATTGTTTGGAAGTTCATTTACTATTGATAATGTTGAAATGTTTGCTGAACTCATTTATGAGGTGTGGAAAGAGTTCAATTTGTAGGAGATTTCGTATTTGTCCAGCACTCTGTTGTGAATATGTTAATTTCTCTGGTTGCCACTTATAGTGCTCTCCTCATTTTATATTGTTTAAGCAGGTTTATGGAAACAATGTGGAAATCCAATCCCTATCTGAGATGTATAATCGTCCCATTCATATATATTCGTATAGCACAGGTCAGTCTTCTGCAGAATTTTGTTGCTACTTAAGGAAAAAACATTTTGGGGTTTTTTCTCTTACTGCATTTTCTTTCCGCAGACCCTATCAACATATTCCATGGGAACTACGATAGTGATTTGCCTCCCATCCGACTAAGCTATCACCATGGCAATCACTACAACTCCCTTGTGGATCCTCGTCGATTGAATGTTGGTGCTGGGCTTGGATTTGGCAGTCTTCGAGGGGTAAGTTTTTTAATTCATATGTTTATTGTTTTCTGTTTTGGTTAGATTATGCACTTCCCGATTTAACTTGTGCGTCTAATAATGTTATGCATATGTTTACGTTTCCAATTCTTCAAATGCAGCTGCATATTCTTGTCCAATGTTGACTTTGTCTCTTTACTGACACATTGATTGCCTCATTTTTGCAAGACATTGAATCGTTTATAGTAAAGTACGAAGTCAGGAACCATGTATAGTCTAGGAAGGGTTTGATGTTTTTCTTAGCCATCTTTGTGTGAGTGTTATAGTTACATGCAACCCTCATATTAGATTCTGCACTCTTTATATTTTGTCATTTACTAAGTTGTTTTGGATGTGATCTACATTTCTTTATGGAAGGAGATTTTATGCTCCTAATCTGTTATGTCCAACTCACCTTAGCTTGATACATGTCGACGCAATCTGTTACTCGTATTCAATGTCGACGTATTCAACCAATGTCTTATGTACTTGCGGTAAGTTATAACGGTCCTGAGGCACCTGTATAAACTGGTGTATGTGTAATATAGTATCTGGAGAGGTAGTAATGTTTATCCTTGCATGCTCTGCTGCATTTAGTGATCTCAACTTGATTGATTTAATAAAGGACTACATGAGATACATGGATTTCATGTGCTTCTCATTTAATAGTTACCGTTGGTGTAGTAGTTGAATTGTATTGTAGTGTTAGATATTAAGTTACAATAATGCTGATTTTTGATACCTCTTGTGTTCTCCCTTCCAGAGGAATGTGGACCGTGATCAAGTTAAAGCTGCTATCAAGGCTCAACAAGATCAGCAAATAGATAATGTCTGTGTTCTGTCTGTTTAATTACTTTCTATGCTCTCTTTTCATTCCTGGTGAAAATATTTGAGATAAATCTAATATGGATGGCCACTAATGTTTCCTGCAGGCATTGTTGGCAGAAGGCCGTTTTTACTCTGATCTAGAGCTTACAGAAAAAGAGATTGAGCGTATGGTAATGGACACTTCTAGGGCTGAATATCTTACTGGTAACAGGTCAAAACAACACATTAGCTTAAGAGAATCTTCAACATCTGCCGCTGAATCTTCATCTTCTGGAACAAGTAAGCACTTTTCAATTATGTTCTGTATCCTGAATTCTTCTATGTGCTGCATGTTTGGCTGGTTACTGGTACTTCTTCACAACCGTTGATGTAGTTTGCATGGTTAGGGCATTGGAGGGAAATATTGCTGCTAGTGGATTTTTGCTGGGTGTTCATTGATGTCTCTAAGCTTTGTTTCTACATGTCCCCCTTCCACCTGTGGGACTTGAATGATCAATGTGCAATGGGTATCATACCATAGCATAAAAATGGGTTGTGTATCGGCTATGATAATTGAGTGACAGTTTTAGAGTCCTTGATTATATATTCTGGATTATAATTGATTCAACTTTCTCTTTGAATTTTGGGAACCAGGGCAATCAGGCAGTGATAGTGAAAAAGAAAGCAGCTCCCAGGATGCAGTGCTAAGCGGCAGCATGAAGATGTTGCTGTCGATGGGTTTCAGCTACATGCAAGCTATCGAGGCGTACAGTATATTCGGGGATGATGTTGATTCTATGGTTTGTTACCTGTTAGAGACGGGCAGTAGCAGCAGACGCAAGGGAAAGGCTACAGAATGAGGGCTCTAGGTTCGTGCTAATCAAAACGCTGCGCTCTGTGTGCTGTGCCTGTGTTTGAGGTTGTACAATCAGGAAACTAAGTGAACAATGTCTGATGTAGCCATATTGACCTCTATAAATGGATCATTTCGTAACTAAATAAAATAAATCTCTGGTATATTTTGCTGAGATGCTCCCCTTCATTTTCTTGTTACTGTTTTGCTGTTTAACACAGCATGGAGAGAAGCCGCATATTGAGAAAAAAAAATTGCTTTTTCAATGTTGTTGGAGAAAATAGATTGCAGGAATTTCATCACCACAGAACATTACACTCAATGCCCGGAAACGAGATTCACCTAACCGATAATCACAATCGGAGAATTACGGCAGGCTTGGTAGCGCACCAGTCTCCGGCAAGACCAAGCTATCGAACCCTAACTTCCCCCTATGGTCACAGCAAGGCCAACCAAACGTCCCTGGCCAACCATACCCGAATTCGGTTTTTTTTTTCTCCAGGTATTTGAAGACAAACATTACAATCATTCAAACCATCATGTACCACCCGAATTAGTCGCGCCTCACAGCAAGGCCAACCAAACGTCCCCGGCCAACCATACCCGAATTCGTTTTTTTGTTTTCTTTAGGTATTTGAAGACATATAAATATTACAATCATTCCGCGCATACACAATCCGGAGTATTATGTTTATATCGCTCAAGTACCACCGATAACACACCACTCGTAGAGTCGTAGTCGACTATAATCGTAACTCAAGTACCACCCGATAACACACTAGTTGTAGTCGACTATATAGTCGTAACTCGTGGCATCACATCAACTGCGAAAAAACTAAAGAATTAACAGCACACACTCTTTCTCCCAACACAAGACTAATTTCACCTTGGAATCTTACGACCACCGCTAACCACCACCGCACCGTGCATCAGCGCCACCCATATCCCAGCCGCGCCGCCGCCTGCTACCGCCGGAGCTTTGTGATCGGTAGGTATTTTTATTATATTTTGTTCGAATAATGTTTAATTTAACATTGGGGATTTGATAATGTTTGTTTTGGGGGCAGAATAAAATTGACCTAATTTCTTATTTTCAGAACATTTTAATGCTTAATTCCTGCATATTTCTTCCCCCATTTTGTTTTTTTTTTTTCTGTTAATTTGATATGCTGGTTAGTGAATTGGGTCGAAAGATGTGATCTTTAATTGCAGATGATATGCTTAAAATGTCATTGCTTAGAATTGTTTTTGTTTATATTTTTACGATAATTAGCAGTGGGATTCTATTTTAAGTTTTGGTTCCGATTTCGCGGAAATTCCGTATAGATGCAAGTCATACAACTGCTGGATACTGTGTTTTTCTTGGTACATAGGAGTAGCTAATGCTGCGGAGGTGGGGATATGAGGATTAGGTCCCGGGACAAGCCGACAACCCCCCCGCTAGGTCAACCTTGATCCTCGCTGAATACTGTGTTTAGTTAGCTGTAGTATAGTATAGATAGATGAAATAGAAGGAGAAAGTTGTAAACTTGAAATCAAATTACCTGGGAAAGATTAATAAAAGGAAACTTTTTTTTTATTTTTTACTCTGCCACCAGGAATGTATATGGCGTCAAATTCAAGTTTTAAGATGAAATTGTATGGGTTGATTTCACATGTAACATAACCTGCTCTTCTCTTTCAAAACCGTGTGGGGTTGTTGTTTTTCGAGTGAAGATTGCAGTTACCTTCTGAAATGGTGTAAATTTATCTTGGTTTCGTGTAGTTGTTCTGAATTAGTTGGCATAGTATGCTTATCGAACATTTTACAGTTTGTATGTTTGGCCTAATGGCCTGCTGTGCTACAGATATCCTTTGCTGCTGTTTCATAATTGGTTGATAAATTCTTCGACTATGTCATTGTACATGCTTTCCAGAAGAACGCAAATACTGTCTCATTTGTTCAAGAATGCACACATCACTGATCCTCAGATCAGGTTAGTCACTGGCGGTCAGTTATTATTATCTTACGAAAATGTTGTCGTCCTTTTTTTTTTTTGGGTTTAGGGTTCTCTGTCTATTTGTTCTCTTTCTTACTAGTGCTTTGTTTAGGATTGCATTGCAAGCAATAATGCTGTTGGTTATGTCTTCAGGGGAAGATGTTTTTATAACTCATGGCCAATTACCAAGCGCAGTCAATTGTCTTCATACACGAATCATCATGTTCAAAGATACCACCTTGCATTTGGATCAAGATGCCAGTATGCGACCGTGCCATCCAGCATTGTCCAGGAGAAAAAATCACAAAAGATGCTCATATACTTGACAGCACTGGTTTTTGGCATGGTGGGTTGTTCATATGCTGCTGTCCCATTGTACAGGAGATTTTGCCAAGCTACTGGATATGGTGGTACAGTTCAGCGCCGTGAGGTGAGGCTTGATCTTGCTGACTGCTGTTGATATAATCGGTGTAACAAAGCAAAGATACTTGCTTTTTTAGTTTTGGCTGATTGTATTGACTGTTGACCCGAACTTCCCTCAACTTCTCAGACTGTAGAGGAAAAGATTGCTCGGCATTCTCAAGATGGCACTGTCAGCACGAGGTATGTTCAGTTCATGCGTAATTGTTGAAATATTTGATGGAGTATTTTAATTCTGATACTGATTGAGCATAAATTAGGGCATCATAGATGTAGTGGATGAAACCATGCAAGTTTCCCTTAGAAGTCTTGCTTAACAGTTCTCTTCATCTCCAGTTGTCTTCCACGCTCAGATCATGAAAGTTTTTTTTTTTTTTTGTTTTTTTTTTGCAGGGAGATCATTGTCCAATTTAATGCTGATGTTGCCGATGGCATGCAGTGGAAGTTTATTCCCACACAGAGAGAGGTACCTCTGCTTTTTACCCTGAACGAATGGCGTTTCTGAAATTTGCTCTTGCCAGTTTTCAGTTCCTTATTTGGTCTTAATATGCGTGTAGGTGAGGGTAAAACCAGGAGAAAGTGCTTTGGCATTTTATACAGCCGAAAATCGAAGTTCGACACCGATCGTTGGTGTATCTACTTATAATGTCACGCCCATGAAGGTAGGTTTTTTGTGATTACGGACTTGCTCCATTCCGTTTTGTTAGCCGCATATGGTTCATTTCTATCAAATCAGATGAGAAGCTAGAATTTCTAATTATCAAGTGTGAAGTTCTCAATTACACTTTTTCTCACCCCTCCCAACCGAGATTGATTTGGGGAGTTCATTATCTAGAATTTTTTTTTTCAAATGAGATAGAACAAAGGTAGTTATTGGAAATCTTTCTTACTTAATAAAATGTGTTCTCTGGCACATCACTGATAGATCAGAAGAGCAGTTTAAATGTCTGATAAAGAGTAGTTTCCTCATCGAATTTCTAGAGTTTGAAGTGTAAAAAAGTTTCTATTAAGCATTTTGTATGCTAGATGTAGATTTGTAGAATATGCAACTTGTAGTAAAATTCAGACGACATTTTTTAAATCAAAAGGATTTCCCCGTTCTGAGAATTTACTTTCTGGAGTTGACGATTTTCTCTTGCCCCAATGCTTCCAAGTTCCAAGATATGAAGTGGATGTGTTATTATGCTTGTTACAGGCTGCAGTGTACTTCAACAAAATACAGTGCTTTTGCTTTGAGGAGCAACGGCTCCTTCCTGGGGAGCAGGTTGACATGCCGGTAAGTAAATCTTCATCACTAATATTTGTTTGGCTATGAAATGTATACACCAGTTCACGTCTCAGTTATGCGTTTATTTATTTCATGCAGGTCTTCTTTTACATTGATCCTGAGTTCGAGACAGATCCAAGGATGGATGGCATCAACAATATTATCCTGTCATATACATTCTTCAAGGTGTCGGAGGAACAAGTTGAAGCAGACGTTCCCAAACAAAGTTGATCTGCCATTCACATGCATTCTATTAGACATTCAAATTCGATAGACTACTAATCGTCCATCCCACACTCACCATGGTGAAGCCGCTTGTAACACCTTGGTAGATGTCGAGTGGATCTCTAGATCCCGGAGCCAGCAAGTCCGTTAGTGAGGGTATACAGATGCCATTTGCCGTGGGGTGTTCCATCTGTCATGCTCACAGTTTAAGTGGCTGTGAACCCTATTACACCAACAAAGCTGATAGCTCGCATAATTGTGAACATGCTGTCAGTTGAAGTTGGACAGTGTAGCTTATACCATAATAATGTATTTATCTTTATCTCCTCTCTATGTAGGTCGTAGGCTCGTAGCTCGCATGTTATTGTGATCATGCTGAGGTCTTTTGTTCTTTAGACCACGTATGTAAACTTTTTCTTATAAAAATAAAATAAAATAAAGAAAAACATTTTTCGGGTTTTCTTAACTCTTTTTTTCTGAATTAGTTCAACTTATGGTGCAATCACTTTAGGGCACAATGCTAATGTCCATAAAACGCTAAGGGTAGCACTCAATCCATGCCACCAGTGTTCGACACCATCAATGTACTCGTCTGTAGTAGATTGTGAGTCTTGGATTACGAGGATAACACGTCCATAGTAGTGAAACGATGTTATGCTTTCTTCATTATTAACCATATGTGTTAGGGAGCATACTCTAATTGAATTACATCTTTCTTAAACTATTTCGATTTGGGCGGAACTTGATTTAATATAACTCCTCCTTCCCGTGCTGAACATTAAACAATCACTTCAAAAATCAAAAGAATTCCAATTAGATAATCCATTTTAAGATTTACGAATGAGACCGATCTTATCATAAGCTTACGCGTAACTCTTTCCAAGTCCATCTTTTCTTTTAGATTGCATGCTCACATTTCACATAGCCAGTGACGCTACATTTGGAAAAACACAAGAAACAGAAACAAAGCTTACAACGCAATCTCTGTCTCCACCCACCTAACTACTCCGTACTATTACTACAAGTCACCTTTAAACCTTACGCTAACTCAGAAAAAACACATAAAACACATAAACTAGGGTTTTTTTCCCCAATTCAATTGGATAACAATTTAACATCATCAAGCTTCAAAAATCAAAATTAAAAATGTCCCAAAGTGGGAAATTAATGCCTAATTTAGATCAAAACAGTACAAAGCTCTTAAATTTAACTGTTCTTCAGAGAATTGATCCAAATGTTGAAGAGATTCTCATCACTGCTGCTCATGTTACTTTCTATGAATTCAACATTGATACTAGTCAATGGGTATTTTCGTTTACTTGTTCTTCACGCTTTTCCCCAATTAAAGTTTTGATTTTGGGTTATAATTTTCGGAATTTTGTTATTGCAGAGTCGCAAGGATGTTGAAGGGTCACTCTTTGTCGTCAAAAGGTTTGTTCTTTTTAATTATCTTATGTTGATGCATATTTTTGGTACACATTTGGGGTTTTTTTTTGGTGTATTAAATTGGTGCATTGTTGAATTTGTCTTGATTTTTTTTGTTGTTGAAAGAATGAGTCTTTATTGTTTGTTTGATCATTTTGTTATCAGGAAAATTCAACCTCGATTTCAATTTATTGTTATGAATCGTCGTAATACAGGTTAGAGGTTCTTACCAGCATATTTGATATTGCATTGTTGAATTATGAATTGTGGCGATTTTTGTATTACTCCAGTATCGCTTTCATTGAGTAAGAATTAAGGTCATTAGCAGAGAATTTGTCGCTTTGATGATAACTCGGCCGTAGAATAGCTGGTTATGAGTTGAAGTTCTACGACTGCATGAGGGGAATTTCTATATAGTCTGATTGATATGTTCTCTGAGTAGCTTGTATTCTGTATTTAGCTATATTTATTGCCTGTATAGTTATGCATGCGGAGAAAAATGCGCGTAGACTATTAAGATAGTGACCTAGTTTGTAAGCCTGTAAAAAAAATGATGAGTATGTGAAATGTGATCACTCGCTTGTACTTAGACGACTACCCTTTCATACCATTCTTAAAGCTTTAGATAAAATGTGCAATGTCTTGCGTCATAATTATGATGGAAGTGATGTAATCTGTATACTAGTATGTCTTCAAGGGATCGGTCAATGGGAAACCGCATAATGATGGAGCTCGCTTTCTTATAGCTTGTAATGACTAGGCAATGCAACTTTGTTTAGGGTGCAGAAGAATTATTCCATTTATAGTGTTTCTTCAATTTTAGTTTATTCGTTGTCCCAGTAAGGGGGGGGGGGAGGGGAATTAAGGGTCGACTGTCCAAAGATTCGATGGCACTATTTTCTCGCTTTCTGTAATTTTTTTGATAATTTAGGTTGCGGTGGAAGTATAAGAAGCATTTGTACTTCAATGGTGCAGAAAATCTGGTGGAGAATATTTTGGGAGACTTTGAGTTTGAAATTCAAGTACCGTATTTATTATACCGGAATGCTGCTCAAGAAGTAAACGGTATTTGGTTCTATAATGCCCGTGAATGTGAAGAGGTGGCAAGTCTCTTTGGCAGGTCCTACCCTCTACCAGAAATCCTTGGATCTTTCAATTCCATATTATAGGTTAGAAAAGAGGATATCTGACTAGAAATTTCTTTCTGGTGATCAACAGGATTATTAATGCTTATTCCAAGGGGCCGTCAAAGTCAATGATATCTTCATCTAAAAGGTAATTGTTTTCAGTGTTGGATAGCAGCTTAAATGTACGATATGTTATGCAGATCTCAGTTTGAAGATCACAAGCCATAGTGCATACACTACAGTAGGTTCAAAGCCATATTATAATGTGTTTACTATTTTATTGTAACAGGATATTGTAGAAGTGTCATTGAACATTCTTTGTCTTGCTCCAGTTTTCCTGTCCTAGTATTAAAGGCTTCAATAAGATCTCACCATCTTCCATAGTCTTACATATTTACTTACGGCCTACTAGTGCTGAAAAGAATTATTGCTGCTTGCCTAGTTGTTAACTGTTGGATAGCATATCAGATTTGTTGTTGGTATAAAAATATAAGGCGAATGTCATCTTATCAAATTAGGAAAAAATGAATCTTTGCTGTCAAATTTGTAAGATTGTGGAGGAACTTGAGAGAGGGAGGCTCTCCGTATTTGTACTCTTCGCCAGGAGAGTTTTTACTTGTCTATTTTCTGTGACTGGACAATGACTTCCTAGCTGTTGATAATCATAACTTTTCATGCTTTAGAACATTGGTGAACTTCTTTCCTGATTTGAAAGTCTGTGAATCGTCATTGTGAGCAAGGGGTGGTGAAGGGGGGAAAGGGGGAAGGGGGGGGGGGAGCATATTACTCTAACACTGAGGAGTTGAATTGATTCTATTGTAGAATGCTCTGGAACTACTCTATTATGGAAAAAGCATGCTGTAAAATGATCTGCCGGTGTTTGCGTTTTAGCAGAACCTGGCATTGCTCCCAAGTTTAGGCCACTTGTCTTGTGTAAAATGAGTAACTAACTTGCTAGATGTTTTAGATTCAAAGGCTTGACCTTTGTGGTCTTTCTTTTTTTCCTTTTTTGATGATTGCTTTGGTTTGGCAGTGAATTTGAAGAACTAGAAGCAGTTCCAACCATGGCTGTCATGGATGGTCCCCTGGAGCCATCAGCATCAATTGCTTCGAATGCGAATGATGTGCCAGAGGATCTTGCCTTTATGAATTTCTTCAGTGTATGTGCCATTCTCTATTCTCCCAACTTCAACTGTAGTAGTTTTACGGCCTGTCCGGCTTTTTGTTTGGTATTTTGGTTTTTACTAAAGTGGCCCATCTGCACCTTTCTATGGTCGATACTTAAGACTTCTTTCATTTGCAGTCTGCCACAAATATGGGAAGTCATTCAACTCCTGCAATGTCTGGATTTCACAAGCTTCCTGCGACAGCTGCCCCCTCTAGTCATCCTACCAATATACCTCCTATGTTTTCACCCCCACAAGTCACATCCACAGTTGCCTCAACCTCCGCTTCTTTGCTGTCACTCTTTTCGACAGCAGAGTCAAACAGTACTAGCAATAGAGCTACAAATCTGGTAAAACCATCATCTTTCTTCGCACTTCCTCCTGCCAATCCCCCATTAGTAATGGCACCTGCTTCTTCATCCATTCCTACTGCTCCTCCGCTGCAGCCTCCTCCAAATCCACATCGTCCTTATGGTACTCCAGTGCTCCAGCCATTTCCTCCTCCATCACCCCCACTGTCCCTAACTCCAACACCTGCTGCCTCTCCTAATTATGGTCCAGTTATCAGTAGAGAGAAGGTCCACGAGGCCCTTTTGACACTTGTTCAGGTGCGTTTTTGTTGTTAGGAAGATAGAGAGATTTGTTATGATTTGAACTTTCTTCCTCACTGTCCGAGTGTCTGTTATTATTTAAGTCTTCCCACTGTAGCGTGCTAGAGAATTTAGATTTTCGGTGATTTATGGTTGACACCTTAAACCCCAGTTCCAGACTATTGAAAATTTAGATTTGTTACTGTTTTAAACCTACGTCTGGGAATTTACTTTCTAATATTTGGTTCATGATGCAGGACAATCAATTTATTGACATGATCCATCGAGCCTTGTTGAATGCTCACAATTCGTAGTCGCTGAGCTGCAGTGATTATCAAGTGTATCTCTAATGTATAGGAACATAGGTGAATTTTGATGGGAATACAGTTTAGTATGGTGTTTAACCTGTATGTTTGTGTTACTCTTTCACTTCATATTCAATGTTGTGAATTTCGAACAGCAGCAATTCATGGTGACAGTTATTGTATGTGAATTATGACACTGTTATTCATCGGTTTTCAAAGATGTATCTCTTTGCTTACCATCTCAAAAATCGTAGAGCCATTGCGACATGATTTTTTCGTGTCCATCAGATGTCTTACTTTTTAAAACTTGATGATGAAATGCCTTCAAGAACTTTGACATTTTCGACAAAGTGCCTCCGAGACATGGTTATCCATTATTTCCACTCAACAAAAATGATCTGAGATTGGCCTTTCCCTTGATGGAGGTTTCAATAAACAAATTGTATGATTAAAGCAGCTAATCGCTAAAACTGCTTGCTGACTAAAATCCTAATTAGTACATTGCGATAAAACACGACTCTTGCTCGGCATTGAGGGATCAGATTCTTGCAAAAGAGCAAAAGAAGAATATGCAGGACCCCAGCACAAATAGGCGCCTCTTGACAATACTGGTAATCGAAACCACCAGCAACAATAGTGGGAGAACAATATTCATGACCAGGCTGGTAAAAAGCAATGTCCAATGTCCATTAAGGCCGAGGAGTAATCTTCGTTGAAGCAACAAGCTGTGAGATGTGCAACAGTTTTGTCTTTCTTCTGTTTCCACAATCAAGCAGTTTTTACTTTCCGGGATGGCGGCCTTCGAAACAAACTGATGAGATCATCAAGACCCTGATTGAGGCGCATGACCGAATAGTTAGTAATTACGAGGTGGTATAACAATCAGTCAAACTAAACCACGCAAGTCTGTGATACTGAAAACAAGAGGGATAAAATGATGTACCCTGGTAGTAATTACGAGGAAACTGAACAATACTATCAAGTATGATCCCACGACAAGCAACAACAGCAAGTCAAAAGTAACGCTAGCGACCTGAAATGAACCACGCTTGATTAGTATAAAAGAAAGTAATTCAAAAACTGAAATAGAAACTATTTCATTAATGCCCCACAAAGATAGCTAAACAGCTATAGACACAGTACAAGACCTGATAAATATTCAGTGTGGCCTTTGTAGAATCGTAAAAGGTGAACAAACCATCAAGGTTCTCATGTTGGGCCTTCACCTCCACTGTGTGCTCTGCCAATTCCTAATTTTCAAAAGAGATCAATTTAGTAAGACTGGAAACTTAAAATTTCCAAGGATCATGAAATAACATGAAAATTTGGGCACACCACAGACAGATTTGATGTAACAGAATAGGAAACACACCAGTCTATCTTATCTGTTTGAGTTTGCCACTCCACATTCATTATTTTACGGTGCAAATACTAACTTGGCACAATAAAGTAAGATCTTACTATGTCAGTAGTTAGCCAAAAATAATCACCTTTCTCAGAGCACTAATAATTGGATCAGTCTTCGCAAGAAAGGGAGCAACACGAGGAGTCCGTGACAGAAGGTTCAGCCATGAAGCTACGTAAGACGGATTGACTGCAAGGCTACTGTCTTCTGCAAATATCTCTGTATTCTTTCCATCAAGCCCATAAACATGCCTCTGTTAAGAGAATGAAAGAAACTCGGTTAAAGCTAGAGTACTGACTACTGAGTATGGTTAAGTAAGCATACGCACAAGGTAAAAGCCTCAAGAATAAATCAAACCATCCCAACAGGATACCACTAAGTTAATAAACCTAGGATGCTGTGATCTAGGCTCATAACATAATGTTGTAAACTTTGGATGGCTAGGTGTGACGTATTCTCAGAACCATTTGGAATTGGTAGGGTGATACTGTGATCCACTCGCCGAACATCCTGTCTTATACGGAACACAAGCAAGAAAGAAGCTACTTCACTTCGGTCTTATTCAAAGCTGCCAACAACTTTCACTCAGTACTGCTGTCTTATCCCTCAATCATTTATACTGACTAGATGCCTCTTTTTATGTTACCCGGATCATTAAATTAGCCAGTGCTAGTGATACCCCCCCCCCCAACCCACAGGCCCACACACCCCCGTGCACGCATACACAGGGGGAATCAGGATAGAAATTAATAACACAGTTGACAAGGTGCACAGCTAAAAAGTGCTTTATTTTGATGATAAATAGCAGTGCCACAAAGGAAATAATATCTCTCTCCATGAGATGACCTAGAGCAGTATTCAATGCATAGTTCCTCGATCACTATTCACTACTAATTGCAAAAAAAGCACCACCAAGAAAAAAGTATCAAAATAAGAGCAATAACATAGCAATATATCTGAAAGTAGGTAGCACATAATAGCAACAGAAAAGTAAGAAAATCTAAGGGAAAGGCGGAAAGCAAATGTTTACCGCAAGAGTCTCAGCCACTAGCTTGACACTTTTGATAACAGCAGATTCACTGGCAAAATGCCTGTACAATGGTAAAAAGAATATTACAATCGGACCAACATTGCTACTGTCCCTCAGAGGCTCGTGCCTATGGTGATGTAAGGGGGTTCAGACGCACACAACATAACCTCATATATTAAATCATAAAGAGGCTCTTTTTGGATGACCCAAATTAAAAACTTAAGGTCGAGAATTGCACTGATCCACTGCTACTTCATAAAATAAGCGCGGAAAGTATAGTGATCATTTAGCTCTCTTGGTCATATTCAAAAGCCAAATAAAATTTAGCTCAGTGGAACTGGAAACTAAAAACCACTAATGTAAGGAAGTGGGGAAAAAAAGTGAGGGGTGGGGGGAATTCAAGGAGGTGAAGTTTTCCAGAATAGCAAGAGTTACCTGCTGTCTGAAAGGCCTCCAAAATTCTCCAAAAAATCAGGTGCGGAGGAGAGTCCCGAGAGAGTGGCTGCAGTAACCCTGAGTCTTGAAAATTGTTCGTGCTCCCAGGCTACCTACAGCAGATTAAGAGATTCAGCAACAGGTCCAACCAGAGAACATGTAAAGAACAAGAACCGTGAAAACCATAAGGTCAGATTAAAGAATACAATACAGCTAACTCATACCCAAAGTTTACTATGTGTATTGACAAGTATTATCGGCTTAAGTTTATATTATAGTAAATCCACTTACTCGAGGATTTGAGATGTTGATCTTTTTGTGCTTCAGGCCAACGTTAATGCCCAATTCTTCAGCAACATCATAGAAACCCTGAAAATAATATCAGACACATTATTGATACAGCACACATATCAAACGATCCAAAACTTTAAGAATAAACTCAGGATGTCCTTACTTTTGAAATTTGCTTTATGTAAGCATTTTCCGGAGGCTTAGACACATGAAGCCATAAATCATTGTCCCATGAACCAATGCTGTTCAAACAAATAGCATAATCAATACTCTCACGCTGACGTTGGTCCAAGCTCCGAAGCCACTGCACAAGGTTGGATACATGGGGAAAGACATTATGCCAGGAATTATGTGTACTACAGAAATAGATGCCGAATCCAAAACATCAAATACAAGGTGACAAGCAAGATAGTTCACTAGAAAGAGCATAGCACCTTGTGAGTTCCATTGTAGTTGTAAGGTCCACCAGATGTAAGCCCAAAAAGTAAATTGTATCTTCCTCTTGTCTTAGGGTTTGAATACAAGATTGAAAATAGCCGTGCAATTTCCAGAAGTGCCACAACACCACTTCCATTACTATCACTACCAACTGACAAGGCCTATAAAAGACAAAGAAAAAGGTTGAAGCGACTTTCACCGGGATGTTTACTGTTAAGACCCCAAGAATGGATACAAGAATGGATACAAGAATGAGAATTACTTACTGGTACAGCCCCAAATGTGTCATAAGATGCCACTATAGCAATTGTTGGGATCTGGTTTGAATCTCCATCCACCTTCAGTCCGGGCAACCATCCCTGCACCAACGAAAAGAAATACTCGACTATGAAGATAGTATAGTTTTAAGTTTTAACTGTTGGCCAAATGACAATAGAGACCCTACTACCACGTATTATGTTAAAGTATTTCCACTAAAATTAGTGGCATAGTACAAATGTATCCTACATAGCAAAATGCTTGTTGAAAGTAGTGTTTGCTAAACTTTTACAAACATTTATGACTCCCAAGTTCTGTAAGATTCATCAGGAAAGAATCACTATTAAATTCATAATTGACATGTCCATTCAATGAGTTCTTAGAAAGATGGCAGTGTGGGAGGGCCCAACAACCAGAAGGCCAAATTTACCTGAATGTTAGTAATGCTTGGAGAAGCAACCTTTCTACCTTCTGATGTGGAAACAAGAAGCTTGTACCTGAAAGATTCCATAACAAAACACACATAATAAAGAATGATTAAACTAATGTTCATACTTCTACGAGGAGAGTAAAATTACTCCCTCTGTTTCACTGAGTTCTTTACATATTCATTTTTTTTTTTTTTTGCATAGTTTTGTGCTTTGAAATTACTCCCAATTCCTCCCGAGTGAGATTTTTACATTCTATCTCTGCTCTCCTAAAAATTTGTACCACAAAAAAAACGTATAGAATTGGGCAAAATGGAAGGAGAATAAAACTAGACCTATAATCATTTATCAGGGGAAGAAAGAAACAGGTGAAGCAGAGTATAAGAAGAATCAGTTATGTGCTACTACTCCCATGCTTAAATTATCGTGCAGCATCTAGAGGTTAACTGGTAGGAATAAAACATTAACATCTACAATTTTCCCAGAGCGTCTAAAGTGGCAGCGCCACCTAGCTAGCGGGGTACAGAAACGAAGATGGAAGTCTAGTTCACAAAGCATCTGCCAAACTTGCATAAATAAGTTTCAAGGAACTTTTGTTCTAGAGAATGTAGCATTGCTTTGGAATATGGCAAATAACACAGGAGGAAGGACCTTGCCTGTGCAGAGGCTAATAAACATTAGTAGTTAGACAAACACATAAGAAAAGTAAACCACTCACCCGCCAGTAGTTGCAGTAGCAGGCTGTCCAGTAGCATCCGTTCGTTTTACATCAGCTAGCACAGCCTTCATATCCTCATCTTCAAAAGCAAAGTAGACAGGATACTGTAACAAAAGACGGCTTTAGTAAGTAAGCTACTATAAGCCTATAACAATGGCTGCCATGGAGTCATGCACTGATATCCTATTTATTGGAAGCTAAATACAAAGCAGCCGCAGAGCCACTCGACCTTATAGGAAGATAATTACACAACAAATAAACATATGGTTCTGCATTTCGATTGTCGTGTTACTCATGTACCCTACATCGCTAACACAAATAATTCGTATGATTTTTTTTTTCTTTTTTTTTCTCTCATGACTTATCCCCTGCCACCCCAGATGCGTAAAAAACATTTGAGAGCTGCTAACTTCTAGAATATCAGATTCCAACTTTCTGATCAAGATATTTCACAAATGCCGCTTATGGTAATCTTAAGACTTATAATCTGCAACTTCACACTAGTAAGAGTTTCAATAACCAAATGCATCTTTTAAAATAAAGATCAAACATAAAAGGATAGGAATAATCATTCTCCAACTCACAGGTATGGTGGCATGTATTAGCAACCTTTCCAAGTGCACCAATTTGTTTCTCATTGCTTCGTCCTCAGACTGATCAATGTCGTTTTTGCTTTCTCCTTTTTCAGAGTTAAAGACTCGAGGCAGTAAAAAAAGCAAACCACCTAGAGGCTGTTTCCCATCAATATAATCTGAGGCACAAATTTCAGAATCAAGCTTAGAAGTCAGACCACAAAAAAATAAATAATATAAAACAAATAAACGACACAAAAAAGAAGGAAGGTTTGGAGGCAGCTAAAAAGTTCAAATTTTGAGTGATGTGCTGACATGAAGGCGATGGCTAACCACACGTTCAAGCTTAGGCTTAGGGTTCTGTTGACGGTTAGTTTTCTTTAGCAGTTTACTCAGTTCTCTTCTCATCTTCTCCATTCTGATTTTTACTATCCCCTTCTCTCTCGTCCTCAATTATTTCATTCCTACACTAGATATTGCAGCATGTAAGATTATAAGGCTTCAACAAAACATGATAGCACCGACTGCATAGTAACTGGGCAACAGAATCTTGACCCGGAAAAGCTGTTGGGAATATCCAGCAAACCTCAATGTGTCCAAGGGTTGTATCAACTTTTTATTTCAGCTTTGGTGCAGTATGCAGACATCATCTGTCCATCAATGGGCTTCTGAAGGCTTACTTGATTTATGTTCCCACTTCCAAAAACATTGGGCTACTGAATTCTTTGATTTTACTATTATATATTAAATGATAAAAAATTTAAGGTCTAGAATGTAGATAACTAGGTCTGCTTCTGTGTCTTCTCTAGATCATTAATTCATCACAATCATAATCTTCAACATTTCCTCTTTTTCACACAAAACATAAAATGAATAAGAATCTTCAACATTGATGGGGAAAATCACTTGTGGGATGATAATCGGTGTGATAAGGATAAGCTAACCTATTTCATACTTCTGGTCACATTATTTTAAGTTTTCACCACGCTTGGACAACAAGCTATGGTTGAGCCGCAAGCCATATACTCAAGCCTCATGCTAGCCTCCCCGAGCTAGGACAAGGTGGAAAAAGCCATTTTGAGCCAACATTGGAGTCTTCCAGCTCAACTCAATTCAACTATGCTCATTTACATCTCCACCCTTGTGAATTGGCCCCCCGTCACTGCAGTTCTGTTGCACTAGACTTAATCATACATTAACTTACTTCCTAGGCTCCCGAACAAAATGTCAACAGTGACTGTCCACCTTGTAAAATCGAATCTAACCAAAAGTCGACAATTATAATAGTTGCATTTATGATCAATCCTATCGTAAAGATCTCGAATTCAATTTCATCAACACTTGATGAAGATCAGAATCACAGCACCGAACAGAAAAAATCCTGAACTACAAACGGAATGAGGTTCACCATTCAAGTCACTGGCTTTATCTAACTTCTCGCTCACTATACGCTACAACTACAATCCCTAAGAACATTACCGAAGCAAAGCATCCGGAAAAGTTCCAACATTTCCAACTTTCTAATACTGCTACTACAGTCCACACGCAGTCAACCCTACAAACGAAACTTCTCACTCAATCTTCACATCATTCCGCAACAATACTAATCGAATCGCCTCGACTCCATCGCAATAAAACCGAACATCGCTCCGATACATTCATTCCAACTATACACAATTCCAAGCTAAACGAATAAACTAAACATAATCTCAAAATTCAACAAGAGCTACACACGAATCACTCATCTAATAACCGCAAATCAATAAAAGCGTGTAGGAGAAGATACAAACCTTGAACAGAGGAAATATTGAGGTCGCGAATAGGAAGGATGACGACAGTGCGAGAGAGATCGCCGCCGGCGTTGGAATCGGAGAGAGAAGAGCCGGCGTGGTGGTTGAGAGAGCCGAGCCGAGATCCCAACGGAACGCCGCCGAGATCGTACTGTATAAGCCGGTAAACATCGACGGCGGTGGCGGCGTCGCCGAGCTCGACACACGCAAAGAGCACGAAAACCAGGGCGGCGATCACCATTTCTAGTTTGCAGTCTCGCCGAATCTCCATAGTCGACTCAGGAGAGAGAGAAAGTGAGATTTAGGAGAGAGAAAACTTAGGGTTTTTAGTTTTCTCTCTTTGTTTAATAAAATTGGGGATTATTTTTGTGTCGTAATGAAGAAGAGTTGCAGAGTAGTGGTGGATTAGTGGGGAAGAGTTTTACTGCCACTACTACTACTAGTATAAACCTTCAAGTTGTTGTTGCTGCTGTTTCTGCATTCTGTGAAGAGGTTTTTTTTTTTTTTACTGCGGGTTTCACTGCTGTAACTTTACAGGGAGGAGAGGTAGGGAAAGGGGTAAAAATGGAATTGAATGTATGCGGTAAAAAAAAAAAGTAAATTTTTACTTCTTTTTTTCTATGGTTGACTCATGAAATGAAATATTCTAATGATTTGTTAATTATCAGTAGATCTAAGATCTGCTTTGTTGTAATTGATGCACTATACTGTATTGAATTGAATATACTATGGTTTTGTCAGAATGTTTTGCATGGTTTATGATTACTGTATATATTATGGTCCGGGATATTTTGTCTCAAAACGGTATCTCGAATTCTAGGCCAATCGGATAATGTAAGATTGACGATGTTTCGATTTGGTTTGGAGTTATTACTTATTAGCACATACGAGATGTTCTTATATGGCTTTGAGTCAGTGATTCGAGTTAAAGAGGCATGAGATTCTGGTGCAATTTGGATAGCCATTTGCTTCCATATAAGGTTCTCTCTTTCAAAGAGTTGAAAGAGTGTAGTAAGATGCTAGAAAATCGCAGAAGATCAAAGCTTTGAAAGCTGGAGCATGGAAATGAAGAGCACACAAATATACAATGGAGTGATCGAGTGAATGTTGTGATAAGTTGCAAGATTGTAAGCTTGAGGTATATAATTACACAGCCAGATGAAGTTTATTGAAACTGTACTATTACAGGATTTCTGAGGCTATGGTACATTGTCCTAGGGTTAAGAATAGTGATTTTACGCTTCTGAACAAACTCCTGAATTCTTGATGTACCTGTGGTCTGTGGGTCAAGTGAAGCTCGGAGAAGTATTGGATACACCAAGAAAATGTATTTCCCTGATGAGATGAGCTTCGTGACCACTGAGAGATCCTTCCCGTGGTTATCAGTCTTGTTCTTTAGGATACTGAACAAAAATAGGGCTAATATCCGTGGATATGGATGAGTTTATCTGCCATCTGATCTCTCAGAGCTCTAAATATCATCTGGAAAGATTAAGGTCAAGTCTTCATTGTCTCTATATACTTGAACGAGTGCAGCAGCTTTATATGCAAACAATCCCAACATTGCTGGCACAATCTGATAATGAAGCAGGAGCAACTCGCGCTAGTTAGAAGTTAGAAATGGAACACGCAGGGTTGAAAGAAAATCCTCGAAAAGCTCCTCCAAAGAATGATCGACATACCTGGAAATCAAAGAGATCACCCCCCATGTTCCGGTGAAGAAGGATCCACAATCCATATATCGCTGCAGGGATAACTAGCCTTGGAGATGAAAGAGCAATTCCACTACCCCTAACTGATCTCTCTATGGCATCACTCAAATCCTCACTTCTGATTCCAATTCTGTGTCAAAAGGACGGAGGGGAAAGAGGTTAGTATGTTTTGTAATTGAGATACTTGAAAATAATATTTGTAGGAGAGTAGCAAACACGTCAAAAACAGATGTGTGTTTGACAAACGTACTTTTTTGCCTTTTTTTGCCGAAATGTCAGCGGAATAGAATCCCTGGAAAGATTGTCAACATACTGGTACAAAAGCCTCATATACAAGAAACTGCAACAACAAAAAATAGTTACATTAAACCAGTAGCTTTGAAGGACAAAATTTTGACTCCCCTGTCATGTCCAAACCCTTCAAATGAGAAAATCCTAAGGAAAGCTAGAACCAAAAAAAAAAAAAAAAAAAAAGCTATAACAGCGCAGATAAGCAAGGTACAGGTGGGTGTCTGTTATATGAACAGAGGACATGAATTTCACTTTCCCGTTGACGAAGGAATGTGGCCAGCTGTTCAAAAATTGAGAGAGACCAGGTATTTTACCTAAATGCAACTCCTGCAGCGTAGCTGACTGCTGCCTAAGCAATACACACAGAAAACTTGTGAGCTTATCATAGACATAATATAGCTTTCAGGAACCTATAGCTGCTCCAATCAAGGTAAAGGAACCTCACAAGAAACCAGCCAAAGTTTAAACACGAAAATTTTCAAGGGCTTTATGGTTTTCTCTTTTCCCTTTCGGAGAAAGAAGCTATCGAGAAGATTGATAAATCTGCCAATGGCTTTTCCTGTCCATTTGAAATTCAATCTATTCTCAATGGTATTGGAAAACTAGCTTTACCATCTACCTCGTCCTCTTTATTACCATACCTGGACTGACAAGATCAATAAGCAATACCCGGTACATGCAGCTCCTACTCCCAGAGTCAAAAACAGAAGCTCACTCTTAAGCTGAAAAGACAATAATATCATATTCAGCATCCTTTGCAGGCAACTAACGAGCACATAATTCAGCAGTGAAATTAGAGAGAAGCAGACTAGACAAAGCAATAAAGCATAAATGCAGATATTATCCGTATGTTTTATAGATTACAGATGGCATGAGAAGGCAACACTATTGGCTGCATTTCTAGCACAAGCACAACAACAGAAAATATCCAAGAAGGCAGCAACAGAATTTACAGGGAAAACCACCCTTCACTAAGCCAATTGTATTATTGACAAAAAAAAAAAAAAAAAAAACTGAGAAAGTCACTCAGTTGCATTTTCTTCTAATGTGCAGACGCTATATGATCTGCGTAATCAAGTTGCTATGATCTAGACACTGAGTTGTCTAGAGTCAAAACACAATCTGCAGCTTTTCAAGTAGTCCTATGCAGTAAAGCGATACAGAATGAATTTTATCTTAAAAGCATGCACATAGAAGCCAAAGACCTTACTGCTTCATATTGAAGTAAGCTCAGTTGTCTCCTCCTTTCCCTATTATCCTGGATTTCCTGATATGAGATATTGAATCAATAAGTCCTGTGTCCTCAAAAACGTAACCGTTCAGAACACTACAAGCAGAGGATTGAGAAACAATCAAAGGGTATAGTTTATCATCCAATTCAACCTTATTTGTCGGCTTCCTATTGATTGGTGCAGAAGTTTCACCCAATAACCATTCTTGCGTTTTAGTCAATTTTAGAAAGCCTCCATCAGGTTCATCGGCCAAAGTCTGCAACATATACAGAGCATTAGAGAGATAAAGCATGTGCCAGTGCAGATAGGCAGAGCATAAAAGTCAAGGAGCACTATTATGTTAGCTATAAATAGATGCATGGATAGTCGCCCCAATGCAACAAAACCACACACCTAGAAAATTTAGCTTGCAAATTCCAGACTGTACTTGAAAAACAGAGCTTTAACCTCAGATCGCATCTATAAGCACAAATGACAATTTCAAGGTGGTACCTCTTCAACTGTTTGAGAGTAGTTAACTGATTCGCTGGGTTCTGCATCACTAAAACTCATCATCTTCTTTTGGAAAAGAATATCAGAAAATTTTGTAATAAGATCTCCATTTAGCTGCCTATCTTGATAAAATTCTCGTAAAACATCTTCCTCCACTTCTTCACTAGCTGGAAAGAAAGATAAATAGAAAGAAGATAAGCATTAAGGAGCTAGATATAACTATGTTTTCTTCAGGCTACTGTCACGGTATCACCCTATCCGTCTATGAAACTACTTGCTTTTAACAATCTCTCAAACTCTCCATGAGATATATATAAACTAATTCACAAAACATGAAATGATACAAATATAAACTACCAATTTGTGGTTACTTCATATGCAAGGATGAATACCAAGCATGCCGCTTGGGAGTAGTTTTGGTAACAAAGCCAAAAACCGCGTTCTTTATTTACAATTGGCAATATGATATTGCCATTCTGTCACTAAAACTTGACGTGTTTTCATCGAATAAGAACCAACATTCAGAAGTTGATCAATTGAGTGGGCACTAACTATTACTAGAACCCACCTCAGGAAAAAAAAATTGCATAGGTAAAATCAAAGATTAGCAGAATGAGCCAATGAGGCATCTACATTTTTCATTTTTTTTCATTATATGTTCCAAAGATTTAATCTTTATGAACAATACAAACAAAATGATTGCAACCCATGACACAATCTCGAAAAATAATCCAACCCAGAATCACAATTGCATAGAAAAATTACAACTTTATGAACTCATCATAATTGTATATAAATCACAATTGCATAGGAAAATTACAGCTTCATGAACACATCATAACAGTATGTAAATAACAATTGCGTGAAAAAACTGAACATATTTATGATCCTAAGCTTGCATTGTACGCAATTCCATTCGAAAGGAGGTGATTATTGACCTAATATGTTCCAAAGATGAAACCTTTATGAACAGAATAAACAAAATGATTGCAACCCATGGGCAGATATTCGAAAAATAAACCAACCCAGAATCACAATTGTATAATAAACCCATGATTGTATACTAATCACAAATGCATAGAAAACTCACAAAATTAATGAACCGAAATCAAACATGCACAAAATTCAATCAAAACGAAGGATAAGTAATGAAGAAGATACCAGAAGAAGGGGTTTTGAGGACAGAAACAATGGTGGGGTTAGGATTGTTTCTGAGAGTGAAGGAAACATGCGAGAATTTGGGAGAAAATGCAGGAAAACTACTGCTGCTACAAAATGAAGGGCTGCTGGTGGATTGCACCCACCTTACCAGGGACACTGTCTCCATCTTTTTTCTGAATATCTGCCTCACTTCACTGAGTGATTGCTGGTTGGAGGTTGGGATAGAGTAATCTATCTGGTTCCCAATTTGGCAGGGACTAGGGAGTATTGGGTTTATGTCCGGTTTTCAACTTATCGACTCGGGTTATTTTGACAATACCTTATACGAAATAGTGTGACATCTACCTCAAAAAAAAAATAGTGTGACATCTATAAATTTGTCATACACTATCCCCGAAATTGGTCAATGTGTGACATCAACCACTTGACCCATTTCTAGATCAATTCGTAAGAATTTATTTCATCATCGCTCTGGTGCACTAGAAATGTCTTGTGAGTTGTGACCCACGTCGAATGATGGTCCAACAAATTGAGAAATCCGGATACGGGTACCCTGTTTTCGGATACCCGAAAACCGGGAAGCCGGTAAAAAAGGGTTGGGTACGGGTCAATTTTTTTTGCAATTTTGAAACCGGTCGAAATCGCGTCAAGTACCTGGTTTTGCTCACCCCTAAATAAAAGTGTTGATCTTGTTGACTCGTGTAATTAAACATGTCAAGACATGTGTTAAATCAATACGAGTATACAATACTCACCCTCGACTTTTGGTGTTTGTCAATTTTCATGTTACTATCATGTCGTGTCGATTGTAACCGACTCTACGAGTCGTAAACTCGTAACCAACCTAACCAACCATACAACTATACAAGTTGCGGTTTTGCATACCCTCACACTGTCCCTCTCCTACCTTCTCCTCTCCCGCCCACTTCTGAACTCTGCAACGCACACAACAAACCCAGAAGAAGAAAAGAAAAAAAAAAACCCATGAAGTGCAGTCCACAACGAAGAAGCAGCGAATTGCGACATATACCCACATTAAAGGTCTTGGACTTGATGTATGCATCTCTCTTTCTCTCCTCTTCTTTTGCTTATTTTGTTAGGGTTTTTGGGTAATTTATATCTATGATGATGGTTGTGTTTTTATGGGATTGTAGGAAGCGTAATGATCACATCTTGTTTTTAGCCCTGCATTATTTCATAAACCATTTTTGTTTCGATTGTTTTAATTTTGTACCGCTGGAATTGAAAATTGGACCTACTATGTAGTGCAGAAGAAGCGTCTCAACCAAAAGCCTAATTTTAATACGATGAAGGGGAGGCGATTTCTTTTGTTGTTGGGTATTGATTATTGTGTGGAGCTGATGTGAAAAGCTGTAACTTTGTTGATTGGGAATTGGATTAATGGGGGTAGTTTTGGTTTATGGTGGAATATGTAGGGAAATGGGTATGCTGCCCCCTTGGTTTCTGCTTTTGTCGGCCAGGCGCAAGCTAGAGAAGCAGCTGGACTTGTAGTTGATATGGTTCGACAAAAGAAACTTGCTGGTCGAGCAGTGTTGCTTGTTGGACCTCCTGGTACTGGGAAGACTGCGTTGGCGCTTGGTATTGCTCAGGAGCTCGGTAACGAGGTAAATTCGTTGTCTTTTGACACGGAAGTGCTTAGACTTGCACTACATTTTGGCTTGAGAAGATCAGCTTTATCTTTGGATTAACAGCTAAATTATTCATGTGGAGTAATAGTTTGTTCAATCCTGTAATATGCCTTGATCTCCTAGTTAGATCCCCCTTTTCTAAAGGCTGAATTACCTATATCTGCTGGTCAATTTGCTGACCCGGCTAAACTAAGGACTATAGAAGTGTAAAAACCTAAAATCAAGAGTCTTACGTTGTTAGCTAAGAGCCTAGATAATCAAATAGCATAAGCAAAGAAAAATAATGCTTAATTAATACATTAATACAGCTTAATCATGTATAGGAAATGACGTTAATTAAGCTGATAATAGTAGTCTCACCCTCACGGGTAATCGATCAATTGCAAGTCTTATTAGCTTCTTCTTGAAGAGAATATAGGTCAAAACTCACACGTTTACCAAAAATGTATCTTTGACAAGCATTTGAAAGTCGTAGACTGCCATAGCTGCAAAATTATCTCATCAGTAAAATTTGCTTGCAAAGCAAAAATTAACTCTGTAGTGAGACTGTAAAAGAATGCCTTTGGCCTTTACCATGAAGATGATTGGCTAACTAGCTCAACAACATCTTGAAAAAAGAAGTTACTGCTGAATGAAAGGACAAGTTAGTAGTTTGGAACATGTAGTTATGTAGTATACAGTAATGCAAGTATAAATATATAGCCCTATTGGGATAAATTACTTTCTCATGAATTTTTTGAATTAAAGATATAGTACCATGTGATTTTAACAATGGTTTTATTTAGAGTGATCATGACACGACAAGTAAAATTCTTTATTCGGCATTAACTAGAACTTCGACAGTTCTTTTCCCCGTGCACTCGCCGACCCTCACAACTTAAGGTAATTAAACACAGTGGCTTGGAGGGTGGTTTCTATATTATTCTAAGACCAATTACCATTATTCTATAAATGGCAATCACAACGTAGTCTATAACATGTAGACATGTAGTCATGAGCTCCTTTAGTCTAGCACAAGTTTAGTTAATATTGTTTTCTTTTTTGGTGGGAATATTTCATATTGTACTTTAGGAGTAGCGTACTGGTTTTGCTTACGACCTACTCGTATCTATTTGTGTTTTCACTTCCTTTCTGTCTGATGTTACTTGCAGTCTGCCAGTAACTCCCATATGAAATTGATTGAACTCAGTGTTTGCTTTGTTAGATAGTTGGAGGCATTTCATTTGTGAATTTGAGAAAGTTTAGGTTTTTATTCTTTAAGTGGATGTTATTGGTTGCAGGTTCCCTTCTGCCCTATGGTCGGCTCAGAAGTCTACTCCTCAGAAGTGAAAAAGACCGAGGTTCTTATGGAAAACTTCAGGCGTGCCATTGGTTTACGCATTAAGGAAACCAAGGAGGTCTATGAAGAAGAGGTAAGTCCTGTCTCTTTTCTAATTCTGTCTTGTTCATCTCGCATTGTTATTCTTCTTATTCAGTCAACATTTTTACCTGACCGGCAGACCCCTTATCTTTCAAGACTTTCTTTGGGACTAAGACTTTGTTGTTGCTGTTTTGGAACTAATATTTTTTGTTGTTCCGTTTTGAACTAAGGCTTTGTTGTTGACCAAAGTTGTGAAGATGGTCTATTACGGTGGTGGTGGTGTGGAAACTATCAGCTATGGAGAGGGGATTGGGGCTGAGATATAGGGAATTGGTAAAGAGCATAAATGGCACGTTAATAATTAGTTTTTTTATTCCTCGCCAGGCCAAGGAAGGTCGAGAACGAACATTTCAGGGCTTATGGACCTATATCTTATTCCTGGACCTTCTGTAATGGCACTTGACTCGGTAACCAATCTTATCCTTGGGTTTATGGAGAAATCCAACCTGCACCTCCCCTCTTCCCCCTCAACCCCCCTCGGTCAAGTGTCTTATTTTTCTGGCAACCGCTGGTGGTTTTCAGTGAAATCTTAGTACATTTTTTCACAACTTCGTGCATATTATCAATTACGGCACTTGATTTGCCCAATACTTCTATTGACGATTTCATTTAATGGAAATACACCAAGACCTTGTCTTACGGCTCGAAATATGGCTATGCTAGCCTTGTTGTCCCACCCGACTCATCGATTCTGCCATCTAAGCTCTGGCGTTTTTTGTGGAAATTGTGAATCCTTCCCAGAACCAAATTGTTATTCTGGAAAATTATTCACAATATCCTTCCCGTCACTACACGCCTTAGCCAGAAAGGTCTACCTACCTATTCTACCCGCCCCCTTTGACACTCCCATGATGAAACCTTAGCTCATCTTTTTTGCGAATGCCCACTCATTCTTCCAGTTTGGCGCACCTTGGCAATCCCCCAGAGGCTTCGTCCTTATCAATTGTGGTTTAGTGCTATTCTTGCCAGCTTTGCTCAGACTAGAACTCGACACTCTTGCACTTGCACTTGCACTTGCTCTAGAATACACTCGACACTCTTGCACTTCCGGTTTCTCTGTGTCTTTGTGGCGATCTGGAATCACTGTAATGAGACTGTTTCCCTACCTTTAAGTACAAATGGTAGAGGCACTGAAATCCTATTCTTCTTATTCAGTCAACATTTTCTACTAATTCCTGTTACCTGACCGGCAAACCTCTTATCTTTCAAGACTTTCTTTGGGAGTAAGACTTTGTTGTTGCTGTTTTGGAACTAATACTTTTTGTTGTTCCGTTTTGAACTAAGGCTTTGTTGTTGACCAAAGTTGTGATAGAATGTTTTTGGCATTTAGCACCATCCAGGCATTTCAGCTAGAAATGTTAATGAGCTATTCTAAACTAGTGCTATAGAGACTAGCTGAGGTGTCATCTGAGTAGTGTAGCCTAGTAAATATGTCTGCACCACTTGACTATGGTAAGAGTATTAGTCATGTTATCATCGGATTTAAGAATGACAAAGGAACTAAGCAATTGAAGTTACATCCTACGATATATGATGCCTTGATAAAGGAAAAGGTGATCTATGTTCTTTTTGCTCTCTGTTTGTCTAAAGATTCATGTATAGGTATCAGATACTTGGAATGCTTCCCCCCCCCCCCCAGCAATTTGAAAAGGATCTTTTTTAATTTTTATTGTGTCGTCATTCTGATGCAAAGTTGTGAGACGGTTATTGCTATATAGCGTCATATCCAATAGAGTCTGGCTTGAACTTGGAATTGTATTGCCTGGTGTTGTCGATCATTAGAATTTCCCAAAATTTACACCTTATCTAAATGGGCACAGGTTGCTGTTGGAGACGTTTGATACATCAAAGCACACAGTGGGGCAGTTAAGAGAGTTGGGAGAAACGATGCTTTTGCGACTGAATTCGATCTTGAGGCAGAGGAATATGTCTCCCTTCCAAAACGAGAGGTTCACAAGAAGAAGGAGATAGTGCAGGTATGCTTCTGTTATCCCCCTCTATCCAATTATCATGATTCATGAGGTATGATAGCTTAATGTATTCCGGCATGTCTTGCAAGAGCCATGAAATGAAGTTTCTGTGTTCCACTTTATATGACAATCTATTCTAACTATAGACAGGCTGAGAAACTTTTGCTACCCTGTTTGCTTTACAGTTTGTTATCAAGCTTTCATTTTTCAGAGGCAATGCTCTATAGATCACAGCGATACCCACTAAAATTTATCTCTTTAAATACTACTCCCTCCATTCATATCCAATCTTCTTCTTACTTTTTGCACAAAGTTTTAGGTGTGTATTAAAAGCAAGTGGGAAAGGAAACGAGAGCACTTTGAAAGCATTTCATTGGTTTAAATGTTACTAAAATAAGAAACAAGAAGATTGGATGTGAATTCCCCTAAAAGGAAATCAGTAAGATTGGATATGAATGGAGGGAGTACAATTTTGATGGATGAGCCATAGAAAACTAAAACGCTTTATCACAATGATGCAGTTAGCTTTAGTTTTCTGAGCACATACACTGATACACATATATTTGAGCGTATCTTTTGGTCTATGCATTTACAAAAAAATTCATCAGGATGTCACCCTCCATGATCTGATGCGGCAAAAGCTAGGCCACAAGGTGGACAAGACATAGTATCTCTTATGGGACAGATGATGTAGCCATGGAAGACAGAAATCACGGATAAAGTACGGCAAGAAATTAACAAGGTATGTGCTTTTGGAGTTTTGGATACTCCATGCTCTTTTCTTTGTTGAAATGTGATTTTGCTTCTGTTGTCTACTTGTCTATGGTTTGGATTTTTGCCCTAAAATGCAAATCTGTGGACTTATACTTTGGAAGTCTGAATGATGACAATGTCAACTACTTGGCCTTGCCTCCCCAAGTATTTTGGCCTAGCCATTACAAAGAAGTCTATTAGGCTTGCACCAATTAAGTCAGGGTACCTGTAAAGCCCCCTCCCCCAAGGTATGTGCATGCATGTAATTTCACTGATTTTCATCACAGGTAGTTAATTGCTATATTGATGAAGGTGTTGCAGAGCTTGTACCTGGAGTATTATTTATTGATGAGGTATGTTTCCCATGAACCGCTCTTGTAGTTTTCATCGTGGGATACAATTTCATCCTATGTTAAACAGAGATGTTAACAGGTGCATATGCTGGACATTTAGTGCTTTCGAGCACTTGAGAGTTCTCTATCCCCAATTGTGATTTTCGCAACAAACAGAGGAGTAAGTGATGTGAGGTATGCTTCTCTACGCATGTCGATCTGAAATTTCCGGAAACTGTGAAGGCACTTAACCATTTTGTTTGAAATATCAGTTGTAGTTTATTTTAGGAGCACATGCTTTTTTTTTTAAGTAATGGTGTATATGTTGATGTTGAAGCTTTATTGCTCTGGCCTCTGTGGCTTGTTCATTTTCTGAAAAAGGACAATGAATGTTTGTTTACTTGTTTATACAACCATAGTGTATTGCCGAATTATGAAACCAGCCAAGGTTCAGTTGTGTAGTAAATTGGCTTGGTTACTTGGTCTACCATTTCAATAATTATACCAGCAACGTATATTCATTCATCTAGTGCTAGCTGCATATCACCTTCTTTATCATTCAGCTTAGCTGTTAATTTCTTTCGGTTTTCAAGCTCTCTATTTTCTGGCACAACAAGCTGATCTGTGATGTTTACAGCTGCACTACTATGAAGAGTCCTCATGGAATACCTGTTGACCTGCTATTGACTATTCGAACAGAGACGAATGACCCTGCTGAGATGATACAGGTTGTCAAAATTGTCAAGAGCTACTATTGCCAGTGTAATTCAGCTTGTCTTTGCTCTAACTCTTGTCCAGATTCTGGCAGTAGGCACTCAAGTTGAGGAGCTGGTTGTAGATGAATAAGGCCTTGCTTACTTGGGCTAGATTGGCATGCAAGCATTTTTGAGGTCTGTATTACAAGCTGCTTGTTCAGCACTTTAAGTTTTGCTGTTAGTAACGTCTTTTTTCTTGTTTTTCTCATGATGTTTTAACCAGACATGCTGTTCAGCTGCTATCTCCTGCAAGTGTCATCTCTCGAATGAATGGCAGAGATAAGATCTGCAAGGTATAGCTGTCTTCTGATAAAATTATTATTTCAGGAGAACAGAGTAGTATTTATAGTGCTTGTTGTGTAAAGTCTGGAAGCACTTACTCAATCCTGCTTTTGCATAACTTTAGGCCGATATTTAGGAAGCAAGTACTTTGTATCTGGATGTCAAGTCTTCAGCAAGGCTGCTGCAGGAACAGCAAGATAGATACATTGTACAAGTAATAAACTGTTTCAGGTTTTGTAAGTTCAGATCTTGAAGTCAGTTTAATGAAATTTAGGATGCGGTGGGGAGATTTGATTAGCGTTGAATCATTTATAAACTAATTATGTGCAACTGGATATCGAATTTGTCTAAGTTGAACCCGGGTCTCCCGGAGTACAGTCAGTGTGCATTCCTTGACCCGAAGGATACAGAGGAGAGGAAGACGGAGGCTGGTGATTGGTGAAGAAGACGTCATTTTGGTTTAATGTTCGACAAGCACGAGTGTTCGACCCAAATGCTTGGATCAAGTGATTGTAATTTTCAGTTCCGTAAGACTGACCATAATACCTGATCTCGGAGGATCCTAATATCCTCCAGGATCCTAATATCCTATCTGTAATCAGAAACTGAGCGTTTGCTGGATGATGCTTTTCAAAAAGAAAAAAGAATAAACATTAAAATTACTATTGAAATACAACATCCGATATAAAGTTCATAACATAAATGTTAATGGATAGACTAGTGAGCAATGAAAACATGCAATGCTTTCATCATGCTTGTCTACAATAAAAGTTACTAATAATTACTATAATAAGCTAACGATCTGGAAGGCTGTCCATGTGACTTGTGCCTCGCCACACTGAAAGAATTCCAGTGCTGATTACACCGACTTACGAGCATAACTTCGACATCTCTCAGCAGATTTTCATCAGATTCCGGGAAAGTTGCAGGCCCAGTTTTCTTTAGCAGAGTAAACTGCAGCGACAGACGACGAACACGGCCATCTGATCCAAAAGCCACAAGAGAGTTCTTATTGGTAAAATACGGTAGCCCACCATAAAGCAGATCACGTAGAGCTAGACATCTGTTGCCATCTTTCTTGCACGAGACTGAAAGCCACGGTCCCCCTCTAGCCAAGCACTCGTCACACTTATTCGACTTGGATAAGCAGGCATAGATCATTTCAAATCTCGCTTTTCTGGACGTCCTCTTCATTTCATGAAACCAATTGAGAAGATCCCACGAGGCTGTAGTAATTGGTGAAGAACAAGAACCTAGGCAAAGGAGAACATCAGTGTCTTTGACACTTGAGATGTGTACCCTCTCGCCGTCATGGCGAATCAAATGATGAATTCCCACAGTATTTAACAGCCCCTGCAAGTCCAGGCTGCGTATCCTTGTTTCATGATTATCACATATAGACTGTTTAGTGAAGGGATATCCATCAATACCATTCTCATAAATAGTTTCAAGGCCGTGAGGGTCCATATATTTATTGTTTGGTCCGATAATAGTCAGGCTATCCCAACCATAGCCTTCAAGTACCAAATGATGCAACCTACGGCAGACCCTGTCGTCAAAGGGAAGCTTGAGCCAGCCACAGCAATCTGGATTCTTGACGAACGAATCAACATAATCTTCCCAAGCCGAAGATGACCATAACGGGGGAGCCCTCTTAGCGCAAACCAGGATAATCTCAAACTCAAGCTTCTTCTCCTTACACTGCTTGTACACTTCCAAAACTTTGCCCTTGGAATTGCCGTCAGATAGCATGTACACCCCCACAAGCTTGTTGGTGAGGTTAGAAAGAGATTGTTGCTTACCACACGATGATCCTGCAGGATGGTGCACACAATCAAGGATATCACTGCTCTTGCGGCGCAAAATACTTGCAAGGGGGACACAGCCACGTCGTATTGGCAGATTTAACTCTGTGTACAGCTCTTCTCGCCTCTCATCAGTGAAGGGGTAAAAATCAGCTCCGTACTTATGAAATGGAGTTGGAGACTTTAGTGAAACCTTTGCCTCTTCCAAATCAACAACCATAAAGTCACCTACAAGACGACACAAATTAGAGCAGCGATCAAAATCCCCGATTGGGACGGCAAGGAATGACACGGGTAACACACGTTCAAATAATTCTCGAGCAGACGCGTAATTAGCGTCGTCAGAGTTAGGAAAACCAGGGTCCAGACGCGGCACCATGACAACCTCAAAATCAAGTCTACCGTCAGCTAACAAGTCAGGGACTACGTCTTGTAAGGCATGGAAAAGATAAAGGTCGTCGATTTGTGGTGAAAAGGTGACGGAAAACAAGATAACGTATTTTTTACCATCGAGGCAATCAGCAGAAACTCTTTCTAACTCAACACTACCCTTGTCCTTCTTACGGAGGAGACAAGGGGACAAGTAGCGCATCACCTCAGTGATGGGATCGCCCACTTTAAGAAGCTGTTCACGAGCAAGGTCAGACTTCGTCAGCACGTCGAGATAAGCAAGCAGACGATCTTCCTTCTCTCTATCTCTCATACCACTTGAGTCGCCCCGCACTTTGGGGGGCTGAGCACGGGGCAACTTCAACCCAATCTGAGTCGATTTTGGATAGGAGAGATCAGAAGGCTGGTGATCATTCTTCTTGTACTCTTTCTTTTTTCTGATACCACTTGAGTCACGCACTTTAAGAGGCTGACGTTGAGCACGGCGTGTATTAATCAGGAAACGGAGATCCCAAGGGTGAAGATTCTTGTACAAGTTTTGTCTATTACTACTACTACCAACAGCAGAGCGATCATAATCGCGGGGTGGCCATATCCGATTATCCGCTACAACGAACGCTTCGTTTCAATTATTAGTCAATTTCAATTTGAATACCCTAAAAGCCACAACAATCAACCCAAAAATTTAACTTCCAAGATACTACAACAACGGAAAATCACAAGAACAAACTAGTGATTCACCACCGCGTATATGAGGGTTAGTGTTTCGCGGTGTGATTTATGAGTTTTTATATTAACAAAAACAAACTCTAAACCCAGCAACGTTCTACTTTATAAATTTATTATCATTACAAATTTCAAACTTACCCAACAATCAAACTTCCAAGATATGACAACACCAACTTTTTACTTTATAAATTGATTATGGATTTTTCTAACGTGTGCCCATGAGGCACATGATAAGACTTGATTTCCTACATTCACTCAATTTAAAAAAACCATGGATTATATGAGGTAATTGTTATGGATATATTCAGAATAAACACAAGGAAAAATTATAATAAAAATAAAAAAATAAAAGAAAGAAAGAAAGGAAACTTACCATTAAAATTCGATGGACTTTGCAAGTTGATGATGTCATAAAACTTACAAGTATTTATCATGGATATCATGTTATATATATATAATTAATATCCATGGTAAAAACGATTAAGATCCATGATTCAATTAATTAAGAATCCTAACCTTAGGATGAAAGTCGACGGCCACTGGAATGGAGCAGATGAAGGAAGAAGAAGAAAAAGGGGTAAAAACATTGGGCATTTATTTTCAGTATGAAATTATGCTTTTGCCCCTGGGCCACTCAAATAATCTGACTTTGGTCCGTGGATCACCGTATAATTCGCGAGGGAAGGGGTGTGGACGAGTCGAACCAAGCTCGAGCATCATTTTGTTTGGGCTCGTTAAATCTAGTCTCGGGTTTGTGCTTGATGGAGTTTGAGCTCGGTCTCGCACTCGTGTGCTAGGCAAGGATGCAACGTATTTTCTATATTACCACATACTAAGGTCTTGTTAGGCAGTATAGTAGTTAGGCCCTGTCTGATAGAACTTACCATAAGTAGTATTCATATCAGTTCCGAATCATTCAAATCAAATTAGATCAGATCAGAGTCATTCAAATCAGATCAGAAATGTTCAAATAACTATCTACAGAGTATGTATTTGGTCCATAATTGATACTAATTCGTTGAAATTCAATGAAATTTTCAACCAATTCAGATCATATCAGATCAGTTCATAGTCATCCAAATCAGATCAAACCATACCATAATTATTCAGATCAGTCCAGTTCAGTTTAGAATGATACAGTCCTATCAAACAGGGTCTTATCACTTACCATTAAACATTTTGATCTAGGTCAAACGCTACTTTACAGGTTTTGGCAACATAATTTTTAGAAACGGTTGGAGTAGCATTTAACAATTTTTTTTTTTTTGAGCATTTGTGAAAAACTATTTTATTAGCATTTCATACGTAGAAGTAGCATTTCTAATTTCTTATCTTCTACTTAATTTTGTTATTTCTGACAATTAAGTTTGCCAAACATGTTATTTAGAACAACTAGTATATCAACAAACTGTTAAATAACTAATAATTAACAACTACTAAAAATGATATTTTTCACTTAAACAATTAACAACTAACTCAACAAGTAAGATCGCCAAACAGAATCATCACCAAACAGTACACATCACCAATAAAGCACTAACTAGCTTTTGTGCCCGTGAAAATCACGGGGCTATTTTGACATCTTTTCTTTACCTATTTTTTTTATTATAAAACAAAAGGATATGCATGATGACACACCATTTTCATTATCAATGTCTTTGCTGGCAAGGTTATTTTGACACAACTAATTTGAGTGTAACAAATTCTTTTTCCAATTTACGTCTTTGAGTTCCTTGTCCTTGTCTTCTATTTCGAACTTAAGAAATGAAGCCAAAATTGACAACCCAATTTAATCAGAAATGGAAAATAATTTGACCTTATTCATAAATGACCCAAACAAAGCTTGGGCCGATGCAGGCCCTGCGTGAACTTGACCCGGTCATTGCTCACCTATCCAAATTGTTGGATCCTTAAATGATCCAATTAACACAATAACTGAAACTTTATTTATAAAACTTTAATTTAAGATAATATTATGTTCCAAAATCGGAATTGCTAAAATTCATTTATTTTTAATATTTCATAAGTGAATAACGCATTGAAACACGAAACTATGATTTCATATAACAACAATATTTACCTTAGACTAAAAGAAAAGGTAGGTGAGAATATTTAACATGGCGAATATTGCGACAATAAGTTAAATTCTATTATTATTAATGTGATCTTGACATTAAAATTAAAGGGTATTCATGATCAAGATTTCCATTTAAATATCTAGTCCTTTTGAATTCTTGTAAGAGAAAATAGTAATGAGGTATATGTAAGACATTTCGTTTAGTGTTAAAATTTAAAAAGAATAAGAATACTTTTGTGGGATTATTGTATAACTATTTCGTATGTAGTGGATTGATTCTTTGAAGGATACTCTTTTGATGTAAAATGTATACTTATCACTCATACACACCAAATATAACATATGTTACATAAAAAGAATTGGGTGTCAAGTGATCTTGTATTGGTTGTTGTATGGAGGAGTACGTCTTGCAATTTTGAAAAATGCAAAGCATAAAGATCAAGAGCACACTATATTTTCAATAGTTTCTTAAAAATATATGAACAAACACATCAAATTTCATTACAATAATCATTGTACAATACATAACAAAAATATACGCAGTAGAGTCTAACTAATTATCGGAATACCAATATACAAACAAATGATAACTATGAGATGAATACTACAAACTTGGGATCGCATTACTATGAGGGATTCCTAAAACTAATAGGTATCTAATACCTTTGGAAATATTGATTGAAAAGCATTCTACATTCTATCTCTATGTCATTTCCCAAGCTTAGAATATATGTGAAGTGTATGTATGTATTTCTCGCCACAATCACACGTATATATACTATCTTAAATCACCTTGTAACCGCAAACTTGGCAAACCAAGAGCCAAATGTCACATTGTTTAATGAGCTTAGTAATTAAAAAACTTTTTATAGAAATGGTTATTGAAGTGATAATTGAAAACAGTCAATAAATTGAGAAGAAGTTGATGAGGTGCCTGTTTGATTTCCTGGGTTGATGACTTGATCATTGAATGTTTGACTACAAATATTCTCCATTTTTCTCTCCTTGATTGCCATGTGAAATTAGTTTTGCTTGGCTTTTAATAGTTCTATATAGATAGTAACAATTATCTACTTTTATTTCAAGCTTTTTGACCATGGGAATGCTCGGGCTTTAACCCAAACCGAACCCGAAAGCTTGACGAGGAAGCTGGGTTCGTTTTACACACCTACCCACTTACCCAGCAACCAGGCGGACCGGGGGAGAGGAGGTGTGGTCTGGTAACCGTTAAGAGTAGGGTTTAAGCTTAATCACCCAAAACCCCCTTTCTTCCTTTCGTAGTAGCTGCACCAGAAGAAAAAAAAAATGGCTTCTCTGACCAAGGAAGACATTCTTAGAGAAAAGAAGACAACTGATCCAAACTCAATCACCTCTCTTTCTCTCACCCACAAAGCTCTCTCCAATGTAGGATTACTTTACTCTTTTATTATTTTTTTCGACACGGAAATTTATAAACTTTCTCGTGTTACGATAACAAAGTTGACGTGGTGTTACCTTTCGCTTTTGCAGGTGTCATGCTTAAGCGCATTCAAAAACCTCGAAAGACTCGATCTTACCTTCAACAACCTCACCTCTCTCCAGGTTCTTTCTTTTTCCCCCAATTTTACCAATTAAATAAATTAATTTAATCCAAGTTTTGTTGTAATTGGGGATTTTGATGAAATTGTGTTGTTAGGGTTTGGAATGTTGCGTGAATTTGAAGTGGTTAAATGTGCAGCAGAATAAGCTTCAGACCTTGAAAGGGATTGAAAACCTCACTAATCTTACTGTAATTTCTCTAATTCTTACCTTATCAATTGAAATTATTATTATTAGTAGTAGTAGTAGTTTGAATGGTTGGATTTTGATTAGCTTAAGGTTGAATTTAGGTGTTTAATGCTGGCAAAAATGAACTTAAATCAATGGACGAAGTTAAGAATTTGGTTGAATTACGCGCCTTGATACTCAATGGTGAGTTTTAGATTCTCGTTTATTTCGATTCGATAAATTCTGTGGCTTGGACTCTGATGGAGGTTGTACTGAGTGGAGAAAGCGCGTTTCTTGTTTGGTTTGTGATGTGCAGATAATGAGATTACTTCAATTTCAGGGCTTGATCAGCTGGCCGAATTGAATACTCTTGGTAGGATTTTTGCTTGCTCAAAGTTTAATTGTGTTCTTGGATGCATATTCTCGTATATTTAGAAATTTGAAGTCTGAGACGTTTTTATCAAATTATCCAATAAGTTAGGGTACCCCTCTGTCGATTATTAGGTTATGTTTGTTTGGAGGGATAAAAATTACAAAAATGTGAAACTTGTAAGGGAGAAAGAGGCCTCACAAGAGGGGAGAGATTAGTTGATTAAATCTAATGATGTAGGTTGAAGTTGAACAATGGTGATTATCTTATGTAAATGGAAATCTCATTACATTGTAGTGGTGATTACATCCTACTCTTTTCACTCTCCTTTATTTTCTCACTACAAATAGTTGATTACATTGTAATCGTTATTTCTCCTACCAAACAAGCCCTTAGTGTTTAGATGTAATTAGATTTTGGAGAGTGTTTTAAGTATCAGCGGTTTCACTGTCCACGAATTGGTGCCAATACTTGGATAAGAATGGTTACTTTTTTTTTTCCCTGAGGTCGGATTAGAAAGGTTACTTTGGGGTGAAATCTGAAAATGTAAAAGTTATAACACCTAGAGTTTCATTGTAAAGTTTCTTAACTTCATTCTAAATTACTTTCTTTGTAGTTCTATCCAGAAACCCTTTAGGTAAAATGGGGAATGCCCTGGCCAAGCTGAAATCGATTGTAAAGGTGAGCATTTACCGGCGACTGCTGATCTTTCAAATCAAGTGCTTAGAGCAACCACTAATTCAATATCTGGTTCCTTTCGTTCTTGGGTTCTTTAGGTTTCTCTTTCCAACTGCCAGTTAGAAGCAATTGACACTTCAATCGCGGCGTGCACTGAACTTGAACAGCTTCGGCTGTCTCATAATGATATCAAGGTGAATGCTCGACTTCTTTCCTCGCACTGCAATGAGTCCAATCTATCTCATTCTCCTTTCTCTTTGTTTGTGATTGCTTTTTTTCATAATCATTGAGAATGGACTATGATGCTCATTAATATACTTGTTGTCTAATAGACGCTTCCAGCAGAACTGGGCAATAACAAGAAACTCCAAATTCTGGATGTTGGGAACAATGTGCTTTCTAAATGGTCTGACCTGGAGGTATGGGTTTATGAAGTTCGTTCTGTGGCATTTGTTTTATTGGTGCATTGAAGAACCTATTTCGAGGCGATTTTTTGATCTGTTCACTAATTTGGTTTTTCTCAGGCACTTTCTTCGATACGTAACTTGAAAAACCTAAATCTACTTGGTAACCCCATATCTGAGAAGGCAAAATTACTAAAGAAGGTAAGATCTTTTTCAATGTGTTTATCTGGTTATCAGTGGCTTACAAAAGATTCTTAGACTCAGTGGGAACGGCGTGGTTTGTGTGTATGTACTTCTAGTGATAGACCACAAAGGGTTCATCAAGTTAATTTTCATCCATAAAGGATGTGGGCTGCTGTTTAAATGACTGTAATTTGGTTATGCTGATATGTGTGGAACACATTGTTTGCAGATCAACAAACTAGCTCCTAGATTACAAATATTCAATTCAAAAAGAATGGATAGACTAGGCCATGATGGAAAGAACCACATGGTTGTGCATGCCGTTGATGTCGCAAGTGAGGTTGAACCACTGAAGAGAAATGATACGAGTTCCGGTGTGGCCAATGAGGATGAGAATCAACCTGAAGACAAAAGAGACTATTTGAAGAAGCAGAAGAATTCAAAAGAGCCTGTAGCTATTGAAAGTGGCAAAATGAAGCCTGATGAGGAGAATGAATTAAAGAAGGTAAAGAAGAAAAAGGAGAAGCATGTGGAGAAAGAAGAGCCCGCGCAGGAAAGTGATGGAACGAAAACAGATAAGAAGTCAAAGAGAAAATCAGAAAAAGCTGGTCTAGATGTAATTGATGATAAGGGGATCTCTTTTACGGAACTCATAGCTTATAATGCTACACAGAACATGATATCAGATGATGGAAAAAGGAAGGACCGCTCTGCTGGGATTATGGACTCAGTTGGTGCAGTGGTAACTTACCCAGCAAAGAGTAAGAAAGTTAAGGGAGCTCGGACTTCTGTGTTTGAATCCGTTACCTCTGCTCCAGAAGTTGGATTGGGAGGGCCATCAGCATGGGATGTGTGACTGAGCCTTGTTTTTTGAGCTACCATGGAAATGGCCTCTTTACGTGTCAGTCTGCTCCACAACTCTCACAACGTCTACAAAAAAACCACTGTTCTAAGGAATCCATTTGTGTTCTAGACTTCTAGTTGCAGCCTTGCAGTTGCAGGTAATTCAGGAGTATAAGTAACATCCTATCTTATGTCCACTCTTGTTGCATTCTGCTTTTTATTGTAGTAAAACCACATATGCCAATCATGTGATCTGGTGTTTTTTATTTGGGGCGTGGATATTATTGTTTACTCATTGATTGTTAATTTTGCTTCATGTGATAAATCAATGAAAAACAAAGCGTTAAACTATTTGCTCTTCCATATCTTATGTTGTATGTCTCCAGAAAAGTTTTAGCTCATTCGCAGGTTGAGGAAATGTGTTGTATTTTCCTTCTCACTCAAACCCATGCTCTGCGCATTATTGTTATTTGTCCAGGAGTTATGTTGATGTGTTTTGCATGATCTAGTTCACTATCTTAAATCATTTCATATCCAAAAACATCAAAATAAATCACCTCATTTAGTGATGTTGACTTGATAAGTTTTTAATTTATTAATGCAAGTATGAATAAATTATCTTTGGTTGAATATTCCATGATGATCTGATTTATTCATTTATTTATTTTATGCACATCTTATAAAATGTGCAGCGTGACGTATGTTTGATTGTTTGGTATGTTGTTCCTATCAATTTCTGGTTTGTAGTCTAGTGAATTAAGTGAAGGGGTCCCTTAATCTAAGGTATTGTGGTTGGTAATTATCTCTTAGAGGTTTGCACTTTGCACAAGTCTTACATTCTATTGTCTATACGTTTGCATAAAAGATTGACTTGGAGCTACCTTTTTTTATGTATATCATTCCATTGCAAGGGAATAGCCTAAAGCATAGTGAATTAGTGATCTAGCTATGGCTTCTTCTGCTATGCTCTCTTCTAGTGGTCATGGCGAAGCTGTGATCTCGAGCATCCATTATGACATTCTGCAACACCATATTCTGTGTCGTCTTGATGCTCGGGCCCTCACTTCCTTGAGCTGCACCTCATCATATTTTCTCTCCCTCCTTTCACAAGAGAAGCTTTGGAGGGATGTTTGTTTTCTCACATGGCCGTCTGTAAACCATCCGCGTGTCCTCCAGATCATCTCTCCCACTCCCAAACACTTCATTTCTGATTCATTCCCTCTATTGACAGGTGATCAGCCTAGGAAGTCCAATTCTTCATCACTTCCACTAGAGCTAATCTCTGCTGTCGATATATGGTACCAGTCTAAGCATATCTTCTCTAGGGTTTTAGAAACAGAAACAGGGTTTGAATGTTTTCTGCATTCTTGTTTCCGTTTAGACTTGATTGACCCAAAGGAAGTTCTGAATACCTGTGTTAAAATCCCAATTTGGGATGCAGACGATGATATGCTGCAAAAGGACTTAGAACAGAACTTGACCTTGAGTTGGATCATTATTGACCCATCCTGCAAGAAAGCTGCAAATTTTTCAAGCCTTAGGCCAGTATCAGTGGAAACACATTGGGTGACTGGTGAGGTTAAGGTTCAGTATGCAATCGTCCTGGGTTGTGATCGAGTAGGATTGGTGGAGTGCAAGGTTGTGCTAATCTGTGGGGGGTGGCCACAAGGGGAGTTGTGCGTGAGGGAGGCTTACCTACACCTAGAGGATATGGATAGTTATTACTTGAATGGACACGATAGTCTGGTGAGTTTGACAAATGCTATACAGTTTGGGAAGAGGGGAGGGAAGACTGGCGAAGAGAGGAGGAGGCATGAAGAATACTTGGTGAAGAAGACATTGAGGAAAGAGAGGAAGGTTTTTCGAGAAAGGGTGGTGGAAATGGCCTGTATTGCTTGTGTCAGCATCATTTTTGTTTTCTCTTCTTCATTTCTTACAAGCAGATGATGCAACAGTATATGTATTAATCAAACCCTAGATCTTGGATCGTTCTACAAGAACGAGTGTTCTTCATCTTGGATGATTTGTTTGCGTGCACAAAATATGGGATATATGCCATGATTTTGAATTGTTCGTGATGATAAATTATGTTCGATATACTGATTGTGATTTTGTATGTACCTAGCATATATCAGTTCATCGAGTTCTTTCATCTTGCTTGTCTACAATAAAAGTTAATATTTAGTACAAGCTAACGAGCTGGAAGACTGTGGATGTGACTTGTGCCTCGCCACATTGAAATAACTCCAGTGCTCAATAGGCTGGCTGAATCCTCAGCAGATCCGCGACCTCCTCCTGCAGATTTTCATCAGATTCTGGGAAAGTTGCAGGCCCAGTTTTCTTCAGCAGAGTATAATGTAGCGACAAACTATGAGGATGACCATCTGATCCGAAAGCCACAAGACAGTTTCCACTGGTGAAATGCTGTAGCCGGCCATAAAGCAGATCATGTAGAGCTAGAGCGCTGTTGCCATCTTTCTTGCACGGGACTGAAAGCCACGGCCTCGCTTTACCCAAGCAGTTGTCAAACTGATCCTCCTCCGATAAGCAGGCATAGATCATTTCATGAACCACTTATAAAGATCATTCTCCCACGAGGTTGTATCAGATAAAGAACAATAACTTTGAATTGAAGATGAAATTAGCAGGTATCAAGTTAAACATGAAATTAATGCTCGTCTATGACTCAGATTAAATACGAAATCAAAAATTAATCATAGCTAAAATTCGATAAGTTCGCAGGTAAATTCAATCAAAACATACCTTGAATTAGAGATGAATTACACAGCTTAAAATTGACGTTAAAGACTTCTCAGCTGAAATCGCAGTCAAAGATCATGATTTCGAAGTTGCTGTTGCAATGGTAACCACTGGTAAATTGGTAATGTTGTTCCGAACTACTGCCCTACATTCGCCTATAACCGCTTGACACGCATTGAGGAAGATCAAATGTCAAAATAGCCCCGTGATTTTCACGGGCACAAAAGCTAGTTACAAATTGATTAATCAAATTTCAAAAAAAAAAAATGCATGTAAGGTTAGCTTGGACTTTTATCTAATCCGTCGTCCAACTTTTTGAACTTTGATTACCCATTAGCGGGTACAAATTGTTTTCATTCTCGGATATTTCATTTCGGGTCAAATAAAGCCGAAAGTTCCACAAATACTGTAGAGTTTAGATCATATTCGACCTAGCTGGAAACCAAAAGAACTGCAAACTGTAAGTAAAGATATCATGTGCAACACTAATAGTGGGAGAAATTTAAAGATCTTATCCAAATAATAATTAAACGTGTCGTTGCCAAAGAAAGTTTAGATAAAATTTGCAATCAAAGATCAATTCCAGTATGAATAAAAGCAGTAATAAATCATCATGTATATAATTATGATTGTGTGCAAAAATTTGCTGGATGTACGTCGACTCGAAAACTGGCACCAAGCCACCAAATAGTGAGCAATGCAAATATGCAAAGGCTCATCTTGCTTGTCTACAATAGAAGTTGTTAATGACCTGAACAACGATAGACGTGATCCAAATCAACCACCCGATTATCAGCCTCGAGCTCCTGTCCTAGTACTCGGCCTCAAGGATGCACTGATCTGATCGACAATAGACGTGATCATTAAAATCTCTTTTAAAGAAACCACTCCAGTACTCAACAACCTGGTAACTCAGCAGCGCTCCAACCTCCCTGTGCAGGTAAAAATCAGATTAGACCCTAGCCTGCCGTAAATCAGATGAAGTAGATCACCGTCACTGTCACTATCGTTCTTGTACGGGATTGAAAGCCACCCCGCAGAACAGCACTTGATCGGGTCAGAACCACCTTCCACCTCGGGAGGAGACAAGCAGACATGGATCATTTCAAATGGGATGATTCCGGACTTCTTCTTTAATTCATAATACCATTTGAGAAGACCACATTTCCACCAGGGTTCATCATGTAAATACCCACCTAGGAAAAGGAGAACATTAGTGTGTTTCACACTTGAGATAGGTACACTTGAGCCGTCATGGCGAAACAGGTGACGAATTCCCACACTAGTGAGCAAGTCCTGCAAGTCAAAGCCGCGAAGCCTTGCTTCATGAAGATCCCATGCAGCCTGTTTAGTGAAGGGATATCCAGCAATGCCATACTCACGAAATACTTCTAGGCTCATGATAGGAAGGGTGATGAAACTTGTCTAATCTTTGAAAGCTAGCAATGTAGTCGCGCACTTTGAGCTCACATGGAGCACGGACCGAGTCAAGCCGAGAACTGAGATTGGAAGGCTGATGATTCTTCCTGGTTACTCTTCTCTTTCTGATACCACTGGAGTTGCGCACTTTGAGACGTTCACCTTGAGCACGGCGCGAATTAATCAGGAAACGGAGATCGGAAGGGTCGAGATTCTTGTAGAAGTCTTCTCTGGTACCACCAATAGAGTGAAAAGAATTGTTTCAAGGCATAGAGCACCAAATAAATCCACCCCTGCACTATGGAAAATTATAACATACCCCAATTGGTGCAATACAAGTTGTCCAGCATATATTTTAAAAAAAAAAAAAAAATCTTGCCGCACTTAAGTTCAGGAAAAAATAACTCCGAAAATTTAACCTTATGACAACGGAGAATCATCTTAAACAACATCAAGAAAGAACAAACAACAGAAAAGAACAAGAACAAACAACATCAACAAAAACAGCGGCGCTCCAGAAAAAATCGAACAAGAAACTGACCTAATAAAAATTAGCATCCTCCATCAAAGTACGCCGCTTCAGAAATTCAGTACAGTCTTCTGCAGACTCACAATGCATCACTTTCTGAGGTGAAAATGGATCCAAAATCTGAGTTGGAATGAATGAGATTTACATAAATGAGTTGTATACCAAACTTTCTCCATCATTCGATACTTGATTCTGGACAATATTGCACAAATGAGTTTTACAACTTGTATAACATGAACCAAAGCATTTTCTTACTGTTAACTTGATCTTTCTCTCTTGTATAACATCACCACCCCACCCCCTTCTTTCCCCATGTCTTTCCCAGCCTTTCTTTTAACCAGAGAAAGAAGTCGTCACAAGCACACTCTCGTACACACCCACAGAAAGGAACTGACTGGCTTACTGAACCTTGGGCAATAAAGGTCACTTAAGGACCGAGCTAAGTTAATAGCATGATTCAGTAATCAAGCAGCTGCAAGGAACCAGTTCAGATGTCCTCAAGTTCAGAGTCTAAAGTCGCAATAGCAACAATTCCATGCTTATGGCTAGTTACACAATGTTGGTCAGAAGAGCTAGTCAAGTGTGACCCGGGTCGGTCCAAGGGCAACTTAGCTAGTGAGACAGGGGCATTACCACGAGCTGGGCAGCTCCACTCAAGCCAAGGCGGTGGGGGGAAGAAAATCGAAGTATATCCATACTCCAACAAATCTTCAAACGGCTTCTTTGTACCACAAGGCGTACCATCAGCTTCCGGTTTCAGGAAGATGCACTTTTCAAAGCATCTACAGTAAAGTGGGTAGACCATGCCGTCCAACACCTCAAGACCCTCACAGTGGCTGGGAATAGCAAAACAATAATCTGAAAAAAATTTCCTGCATGAACAAATCCACCCCCCGCTATCTGTCTGATTTAGATGACTGTTGAGCTCACAAGCTGGGACAGAGAAAGCTGCCTCAATGAGCTGGAAAACCACATGATCTGTCATCTCAACGCTGTCCACGGACTCCCACGAGCAATACTCATCGTTAAGAACGAATACACTCATCGCACACTCGCTCCTCCAGTCTCTTACATAATGCAATTGGCCCCTGCACTTGACCAGGAAGGACACGGGGATATGTAGTTCATCATCTGAAGGAGTTTTGAAGGGTTTAGGGATAATAGTGGCATTGAATGCAATCCCCCCTATGAAGCTGGAGTTTATTGATGTTATTGGATCAATAACAAACACATTACCACTAACCCTCTCAATCGCATAAAACCTGCCCTTGTGTGAGGCTATGTCATCAAAGGAATCACACTGAAAATCTTGAGTTGCGATCAAAAGACTCCGGTTATGTGTATCATCCCCACTTTGGATCTTAAGCTTGGTCCAGTTTGAGTCTCCCACCTTCCATATGGCTAGCCACCCAAACAGATGTAAAGCTAGAGCAGTACACGTAAAACTGTCGGCAGCATCATCGTGCAGATTACTATGGTTGGGCAAGGTAAGCACTTTACGAAATGGTTTCAGCCGACGGTAATGTTCAAATTGTTTTGACTCATGACTAGGAGCAGTTTCATCAGCTACAATGTATGATGTACCGATTTCACGAACCTGATAATCCAACAGATTATTTACCTCTGACCTAATAAGAGGTTTAGAGTGAAACAAGTTGTCAACTCCAAAGAATGGGTTGAGGAGGCGCCATGAATTGGGCTTGTTTTCTTTCACTCTAACCAACCATCCCTTCTGCTCTTCACTGGTATCGCTATTGGGCAAAGGGCTGATAAGATAGTATGTGGATTCAAAGAGCTGGAAATTGTGTGCAGCTTTATATGAGGAGGGCTCGTCAGAGAATGGATTTGGGACTTGAAGAGGGTGCTTGAATTGTCTCCTGCACGAAAGAGGAATCGCAGAGCGCCATGAGGTACATACTGCACGCAGCCGACATTGGAAATCTGTCTGCAGTTGGGGATCCACGTACTCTTTGGAAAGTTTGTTTAATATGTCACAGGGAAGATTACACCATTGGCTATAGCTTTCTTCATGCGTTAGAATCCCCATTGGCTTCCTGGATAGGAGGTGGCACGTGCCAAACATAATATACGCAAACACATAAACATTTCATTTCTTCGCAATAAATTCATTACTATTTCTCACACGAAAATGCAAACAAGGCAATATATTATCTCAAATCAGCTACCTTAACGCATTTACAACGCTCTTTTCTAACTCTGATAAACATAATGAACACGGAAACAAACACCGCTTGCTCTAGGGTAAGAAACCTGTTTTTAGTATTTGAGGGAGTATGACACAATTTCACTTACAAGTTACAAATTATCAAATAGCTCAATGAAGTTCACATTACAATCCACATGGTAATAATTACATCTCTACGCTCGTGAAACCATTGATAACAAGTTACGATTACACAAACTCCTACACAACCAACCATCACCACCATAAAACCTTCACACAGCCAATGGTAAAGCGAGTACAAATAAGATCCTAACTAACCCCCACTCGTTCTTTGAATTTACTCCATTGTGGTTTTGGACTGATTTCCGATTTTTCGGTTAAATTTTCCCTCTTCTCCCCCCCCCCCTTTTGGTTTCAGAAAAGGGCGGAAATCATTTAACCCGGCTAGAACTTTCCGAAAACAGAAATATTACAATTCCAGTGACTCCAAGGACAATCGAAAATTCACCAAATCCAAACAAGGTGAAAGAGTATCTAGTCTAGTCTAGTAAGTAGTACTACTATAACCAAAGCGTAATCATGAATTCATAAGACATACAAGTCTTCAATTGGCTGACAATAGAATCATAGTACAAGTTCTTATCAAGAAACCCCCAAATCTAATACTAAAATAAACAACTCAAGCAACGCAGATTCTTTGTAGCGTATCAAAGAAGCAGCTGAATTATTCTTCAATTTCCTTTAGAACAGATCATGTAAAAGGAGAAACCACGTAGAATTAAACTGAAACAAAAAAAAATTAATTCTAACAGGAATTCATGAATCTGCATATTCTGTAACATCAACATTTTAATACCAATTGAAAAAAACAATTAGAAGTGAATTTGATTAAGAGATTTAGGGTTTGGAGAAATTACCAGTATATTGGAGGAGAAGAGATTATCAACGGACGGCGGTTACCGGCGACGTGACGGTGGCGGGAGAGTTTGGTGAAATTACCCAAACGAACATTTTGTTGAGTAACCGTTGGTTACTATACTCCCTCGGTTTTATCGAATTCTAAATCTTTGGTTTCGGGTATAAAAATAAAAATTAACCTGAATTATGTAATTCGATGGATAGAGTTTTAATTTAGTGAGGTATACATTTTGATTTGAATACGTGAAATAATGAAAGTATCATACGCAATTTCGTTTTTAAATTTTATGAATTTTGGTTTGAGTATTTGAATTAAATTCACTTGAATAACAGAGAATAACCGGTGTACTTTCATTTAATTGAATTTTACATCTTTGTTACAAGTGTATATGTGAATTTTACTTGAAAATCTGAAAGTAACGAACAGAGTAAATTGAAAATCGAAATCAACGTACTCCGTATGTTCTTTCATTATGCCACACTTGGAGAGCTCTTATTTCAATATCAAGTTTTGTTTTTCCTTGATAGAAAAACAAGAGGGTGAAAGAGACAAATAAAAAATAAGATTGTGTTGTGTGCCCCATTCAAGAACCTTAAACTGACTATTATGCTTATCATTCAATTAATCTAACTCTTAGCATCTTCGTAGAAACTTTCCGATTTTCAATATTTGCATTATTTAGTTTAATAAAATTGCGTCACAGAACGAGCAAATGAAAATGTTCCGTCAAAATTTTGCAACCTCCATTTGTAATTTCTATATTCGCCTTGCAAACTACGGAGTAGTCGTTAAGGTACCACGATTACTAAATGAATATGAGACTGAGACACATGCTTTGTGAATTTTAATCGACATTAGGTATGTAGATAGCTCATCATCATATTATTGTTCCGATCCTATCCAATTCCTTAGTGAATACTTTATAATTACTACAAACACTACACATCACACCTGAATAATATAAGTTAACTAATTAAGACTAGTTAAATTAAATTATTATTATATATTTATATAGGACAATGCTAGAGGTCTAAAGTGTAGACACGCAAAAATGTCTACAATCCGTAATAATTTTACTACACCATCAAAATTTTACTACTCACACAATTAATTTTACTACCTGAATTTTTTACTACAATTAATTTTACTATTCCGATCTCAATTTTACTACTATTAACTCAATTTTACATTTTAGACAGATTAATTGTGTCTAAACTATAGACCTCTATCAATTTGCATTTATATATGTATGTCAAAGTTCCATTAGCGTAGCTGACTTGCTTTATGAGTAGACGAGTAGTATGTATTCTACAACACGGTAACATATACTAACACCTGCATTACGACTCCTTCACAGTTCACCCACCGGCCACCTTTGCGTGTACATAAATTCACCATTGCTGAGATTCTACACAAACACATTCGCTTCTTAAATAACCTTCAATCTCATCATCACTGCGAAATTCGGCTTAAGAGCCTAGACGAGAAGTAGACCAGCTCATCACTACCACGACATTTCTCTTATTAGTCTTGTACGTATAGTTGCATATATACTTATCGGATACTTCCTATAACTCACATGCATGTAAATTATCTTTTCGAGTTCGCCAAAAAACGTTACAGTGAAGCTAGCTAGCAGCATGATCTCCGCCGTCCATCCCGACGTCGTTAGAGAACACATACTCAGCTGCCTTGATGGGGTGTCCCTATCTTCCTTCGCCTGTACCTCGTCGTATAATAACACGCTCTCTTCTAAGGAAACACTCTGGAAGATTATCTGTACCTCCACGTGGCCTTCTCTGGAGAATCCACGTGTCCTCCGGCTCATTTCCGACATCCCCAACGGTCACCGTAGCTTGTTTCGTGATTCTTTTCCTCTGTTAGCGTTGCATGAATATGATCAACCAAGGAATAATCTCAGCCGTCCATCACAACTACTGCCTTCAGAGCTAATCTCAGCCGTTGATATTTGGTATCAAGGAAAACCCATATTTTCCCGGGTCATAGAAACACAAACCGAGTCGTGTTTATTCCCGGATTTTCCATTTCGGGTTGACTTGGTCGACCCGAAAGAAACCCGACCGGGTCTAACCCGAGTAAAAATGGGCCACTTGGATGACGATGAGTGTTGGATAAGTCCAAGGGAGGTTGAACAGAATTTGACCTTGAGTTGGATCATATTCGACCCGAAAACCAAACGTAGTGCGAATTTCTCAAGTACAAGGGCATTGTCAATGGAACGGCATTGGTTACCGGGCGGGTTCGACGTCGAATACGGGACAATTTTGGTCTGTGATCGGGTCGGGTACGTGGAGTGTAAGGTGGTGGTCACGTGCGGTGGATTGGAGGATGGAGAGTTGCACGTGAGGGAGGCGTGCATGCAGGTAAAAGACATGGACGGTAAATACTTGAATGGGAAGAATAGTTTGGCGTGTTTGGTAAATGCAATCGAGTTTGGTGAGAGGAAGAGAGGAGGTGAAAAAGAAGTGGTAAAAATGCATGAAGCGTTTTCGAGAAGGAAGAGATTGAGATTGGAGAAAAGGGTTTTGAGAGAACATATGTTGGAGATGGCTTATTGGAGTTGCATTTGGTGCTCTGTTATATGTATTTTATATGTTATAGTCAAGTGATGAAGTTTCAGCTAACCATGATCAAAATTCAAAAGATTAATGTTTATTTTTTTGAAACGGGTGCGACATAGATACATAAATAAAGAGAGCAAAGTTGTTTCTAAGTTACAATATTAGTGGTTTCATCTTTCATGTCAACACGACGTTTGATGAACATGCATGCTTTAAAAGTTGTCTACAATATTATCGTAGAATTCGATCGTTTTGGATTTTTGGCTATGTTTCAATTTATAGCGGATTAGTTATACACTTACATTTGGTTTAAAACAAGTTATTGATTTACCGCGTATGAGGTTGCTAAAGAGGCCGGAAGAAGAAGCAACTCCGGGTGCGAAATAAAGAGGATGAAGAGTTTGGTGGGCTAGTTCATTGTCTTACAGAAGTTCAAAGGTCAGAAAATCAGGGCCAATAATCACTATGTAAGTTGGTCTAAAGTCTTACTCATAAGTCCAAACTTTCGATCCATATAAAATTAACGGATTATAAAAGAATTCTAAGTCGTAAATAGATTACAAGTCACGAGGGTTTGAGGTTTAAGTAATCAACCTTTAATCTGGAGAAGGAAACAACTAAACTGTCACATCTTGTAGCACAACGAGTCAATTAAATGACGAATATTTCTAAACATCAATGCATTTTTTAATTTTCTTACGTGTATATGCACAAAAAAAATTAAAAAAAAAAAGTTGGCCAAAAAGTTTCTGGCTAGCAATGCTCGGCTCTCTAGTCTCTCCTAGTACCAACAAATGTAAAATTTTATCCACAAAAATCCACGTGGCTTAATCCCATTGATTATAATCCATCTAGGAAATCTTTATTGTCTCTGTTACATGATCCACATCAGATTACAATTTGTCCTTATTCCATGCTATTATCTCCATTTTGTGACATTTCAATTTTACTTGATCAAAATAAAATCCAAAGGAACTTGAGAAACAAGGAATTATTTGCTCAAACAAAAATGGCTTCTAGCAGTTTTGCACCCTCCTCAACTGTTGTTGGTCTAGCCACCTCCACTCTCTCTCGGTCTTCCTCCAAAACTACTGGTCTTTCTTCAGGTAATCGACTTAATTTAATTCTAAGAGGCGCATGCGTGACATGCGCTAACATACGTTACATGTATATTTAAACGTGGAGTGATTGAATTTTATTTATAAATGCAGGATTCTTAAAGTCAAAGGTTGATGCAAGAAACCCTCTAAGCCTAGCTTGTGGGACTTCTAGAGGAAGAGTTACATGGTAATTTACTCCATTATTATGTTCATATGTTTATGTTATCGATATATGTCAACTAGCTGAGTTGTTTGATCGATATTTAATTTGCCCGTATATATATATGTGAGAGTGTGAGACATAACTAACAGAATTGTGATGTGTGCATTTTACAGTAGCTTTCAAAGAGATTGGCTGAGGAGAGACTTCAATGTGATCGGGTTCGGGTTGATCGGGTGGTTAGCTCCATCAAGCATACCCGCTATCGATGGAAACAGTCTCTCTGGACTCTTCTTCTCTAGTATTGGAGAGGAATTGGCTCACTTCCCCACTCCTCCTGCTGTGTCTTCTCAATTTTGGTGAGCTTCTTTCATTCACTATTGTTTGTATATTTTCAGCTATTCCAATTTTATCGTAATTTAGTCAAGAACTGTTTGCGCTTCTTATTGTGAACTAGTGTTCCAGAGTTATGAAATTGTCATTTTGGATTCCCTTATAAATAAATATCGTCTTTGTGTCTACTGAGTCTAACGTAGGGGTATAATTGCGTACGTTTTAGTATGCTACGTAGGAGTATATTTTTTCGTGTACAACCGCTGGGATCCTGATTTTGTTCTAAATCAGAGTTCTCGGCAAGGCCCAAATTAGTCAGCCAACCGGCCCATACCGAACAGGACTGTTTGGACACCTCAGATGCTTGTTTTTAGGCTTTTAAGTAGTTGGGGGGCATGATCCCAAACGGGTCCTGAAAGTAAATAATTGAGTGATTACTTTTAACCAAAAATATTCACCACTCACCAAAATAATTACCGTGGATCCACTAAAAAAACAAAATTAATAACCTTGCAATTATTACTAAACTTCTAGAGGTTAGTACTATTTGGGAACTTGTGGCTGTTATTGATGGTGCTTTTACCCAAAATGGGGTACAATAACATTGTCTTGAAAATATTCTTCATTCTTCAAAGTTAAAAATTCTCTACATTAGCTTGTTTTGGAGCGAAATCATAGATTTTTGTCATTAAAATTGTAGGCAGAACATGTTTTTGAGGATGACATGGTTTGTAGATTTTTTTAAAGAAAGTGGTGATACCTCGAAATGTCAATACATTGATAATTGTTGTTTTGCCCCTCACTCTCATAGTCTCGTGAACTCGTTTTGAGCTTATATAAGTAGATCGATTGTATAAATAATTCATCAATCCGTCACCGTGTTATTGTTGTTAGGTTTACACATAAGAGACCGATTGTAGAACACAATTTCTCATGTTATTTACAAATTCACAAGTCTTTACACATTGAATGATCATAATCACCTTGTACTCCATTCTGAAATAATACAAACCTCAACCCTGAACAATAAATAAGGCAAGTCCCTGGACTCTCGTGCTCAAAGAGAATTACTAAAAGAGGCTAGTGCATGCACGTGTTGTAGTGTCATCTTCCTATAAATAGATGCCTCTTTTGAGAAAAAGTTGTCCCAGAAATGCACAATAATTGGCGAGCGTGCATGTCTTAGCTGGTGCTGCTATGGTGTACTGTCATGCCTGAATTTGTACTCATGCACTCAAAGCATTTGTTAGGCATAGTTTGGCTGCGAATGTACGATCATACCACTACTAATACATTTTAGACGTGTAATATTACATTTCAAACTTCTCAATTGCACGTTGATGATGTGTGAATAGGTGTTTAACTTGCAAGTTTTGCCATCTTTAACGAATAAAGTTTTCGCCAACCTATTATGGATTCATATCCCCATTATAATTATCGATTCAGCCTTACACGTCTCGTTTTACAAAAGCTCAAATATTCTTATTATGGGTGCCTAGGGGCCTAAGGGGGGTTATCAATTTGAATTTGAATTTGAATATGGAATAATTCTATTCAACTTTGCGCTTATTGTACATAGATGGCGGCGTAGTCTTACCGAAAACTTGTAATATTGATTGCAAATTGTCGTAGTACGTTTATTTGTTGGTTTTTTGATGATCGAATTTGCATGTATATACACTATCTTTGATATTGAATGCTAATCGTGGTTTGTGTATGTGTTTGGAATGAATAGGTTGTGGCTGGTGTTGTGGCATTTGGGGCTGTTCGTGTGCCTCACATTTGGGCAGATTGGCTTCAAAGGAAGGACTGAAGAGTACTTTTAAGAAAAAATGCTTAAATCTCTACTTTCTCCCCTAAATTGTACCCCTCCTGTAGTACTCTGTATATTCATTTCGCCTGTTTGATGAAATTCGTCTGTTACCCCAACTCCTTCACTTTAGTCTACATGAAAAATCGTCTCTTTTGCGTATTTGTTACGAAAAGGGATAAGATCACTCAACACGAAACTTTAAGGCACAACCGTATTGATATAATCACCATACTCACCAATAAACTAATGCGTGTCAGTTGTCGCATATAGACTAAAACATGCATCAAGCTCAATCAATCTAAGTCGATCTTAACCAAGGTTTGAAACTTCCCTACTGGTCCAAAATGTGGCTCACGAGGTACTCGCATGTTGTTTTGGCTCACTGGTATGGCCTATATTAGGGTAGAAAGATTTTTCATTGTTAAATGTAACTGATCAACGGACACATTGTATTTGCCACGTAGTTATGTTAAACCTTTTTTTTTAACTAGGGTGATAACCTGTGATCCATGAAAAGCATAACCTTAAACAAAATCACTTAAGAGTATGGAGAATTCAAGTTTCCTGGTCGATGAGATTGAACATCAGTTACCACTTACCAGTACTTTTTCACTTTATCGATCTCATCTTCCATTCAAAAAAAGTAAAATTGTCTCTTTCACCTATTTGTTAGCAAAAGGTTAAATTTCAGTGAATTAACCCCACAAATTTCTTCTTTTATGTGAATCTTGCCAGTTCACTGATCCAATAAAGTTATGGGCCCCCAAATCTCGTCTTGTTTTCTTTCTGGGTCTTGGAAGCCCATAGTTCACATCTTGAAAATAATTCAATTTTTCTTTTCTTTTTTCACTGAAAAAAAAAAACTAAAAATAAAGGAATATATTCTCTCTCTTCTTTTGATGAAGAAAAAGGAGAAAGCATGGGGAGATCAATATATTTTGAAGCAAACATCATTATTTGTTGTAATTACATTGGGGAGTAAATATTCAAAAGAAAATTCTTGGTTGCATTTTAATTTGGGCAAGTACAATTGAATTCTAATCATTAATAGAGTAATCTAGCCAATCAACTTTTAACCTTTTTGTAAACCCAACTTCTAAACAAAAGTAATTATGTCATAATTGGTGAGTTAGGAACAAAAGTACTACTTCTGTTCTTTTGTTGTTAACGTTTCTTTTCAAACAAAACGTTTACAAATGAAAAATAATGAAAGGAGAATGGATTAAGATCTTCACATTTGAACAAAAACATATTTTATAAAATTGTCATCTTTTGCAACTAGCATGCTAATGACTTAAAGAGTGCATTATCCATGGACCACGAACATAGTGATCATAGTACAAAGGCGCAAATCTACCTTAAAAATGATGCAAATTGAACACAAAAATATGAGATTTTTTTTTCCCTTTGTAAGCATTCAGCTAATGCAGGTGAAGGAAAGAATTTTGGTCCCCCGATTTTTCACAAATGTTTTGAACACAATACAGGTAGTAGTATACTTGTAAATTGTAATACGTACTTGCAATGTTTTAGACTTTTAGATACCATGACAATTGAAGTACTTGTTCGCTAAACGATCTAATTTAGAGACAATGAGAAGGCAACGCATGACTTAAGGAGTGGACACGTTGATACTCAATGTTAACACTTTCAGATACTTGTACCTCGGTTTAACACCTTCGGTTAAATGAAAAGAAAACACAAATTATAGAGTAAACTCGAATATTTCACTCTACTATTATGTAGAGAAATGAAAACAATAAAACAATGTGATCTAAAGCTTAAACAACCATTTTTCTTTTTATGTTTTTCCAAATTACGGTCCAATTATAATATAATACCAAAGATTTGTTAGAATCATGTGGTAGGAACATTCCATTCCTCAAAATCATGTGGTAGATCTGCGGTTCATCGAAATTAAAGGAATTCGTAATTTGTAGTAACATAAAATAATAAAGCCTATGTGAAAATTAAACAAAATAGAATGTAGATCTAACTAGCTATGTAGCTCAATCTTACAAGTTACAAAGGAGTATCAACTATCAAGCAATTATTTCAATTTTGTTATTACTTTTAATGATGGTAGCATTTTTGCGACATAGCATAGGTACATAGGATAAAAATGCTACTACTAGTAAACACATGCATGGGCCTCCACATAGTGCAATAATGAAATTTTGTGTAGTTTTCAACTTTCTCATTTTCAATACCATGTGTGCCCTTAGCTAGGGAGTCGATCACCCCGAAAAGAATGGACATAGACTCACAGTATAGTATTACAAGTTATACCACAGACAATATGTGACATACGAGTAAATTTTCACCCAAGATCGATGATCAACATTAAGGAAAACTCGCTCTCGGTCTACATATGATAGGATTTAACAATGTACTACACCTAGCAATTTGTCTCCTCCGTTGAAATGTTTTTACTAGTGACACGAAGAGAATAATGTGCATATAGACTAAATTGTGCAACTATTTAACATTTAGTTCATGATGAAACGGTTCTATAGCAGAGTAGCAATTTAGGAACAAGGAGGTGTACCCGGAAATGTAGAAAATATAGGGGTGGTGCGATGCCCAAATTGCCCATATGGGCCATCTTACTGACTCAAGAGGGTACAAAGTGTGGGGTCAGAGGACTTCGAAGGGCAATTGGGAGGGCCTCTCAACCTCACTGTCATGTGAACATTTTATTTTTGAAATCCAAAAATAACAGCGAAGAACTCTCAAATCCCAACGAATCCTTTTGATGATGAGCAGCAAAACAGTTTGAGCAGTGGGTCTATTTGTGGGATCCACCCCCCTCGTGGCCTGTAATTTTCTCTCCTTGTGTCTTGGCTATACAAAGAGGAAGCATGAAAACGGACACGAGATAGATGATTGTCTTTAAATATACGGCAAAAATTGACACTTATGTTGAGAAATTGCATCGGTGTTAGTATTCAATATAGATACATTAAAGGTTGTGATTTGTGAAAGCCTCTGTATTTCCCACGCAAATGGACTATTTATCTTCGGACCCTAAACACCCGCCTAGTTATCCCCTTCTCAAAGACGAGAGATGTTACCCATAACATAAGACAATATTTTTGACTTGGGTCCCACCGTTTCGGTACAAAAATGGCTCTTATCTCTTATATGTACCGGCGTTACATTGTGCTACATACATAGTACTAACATTTCTCCTCCCAACCAGCCCTACAAGGAAGATGATGCCCTAAATATCAAGGACAATAACTCTCGCGAGTAAAATCTTATTCCTTGCCCTGCCTTCCCTTCGATTCAAATGTACCTATGCCTTAAAGGCTAAAAGTTGAATTTTTTGCCCTCTTGCATGTTAATGTACCTTCTCATATTTGCTCAATCTTTAGGGTGGTTCCCTACGTTTGCAGGAAATAAATGCATGTACACCAGAGAGGGACTAGTGAAGTTGCGACTTATCATGGGTGTAGATTAAATCCAAGTTTACAAATCTATTGGCTTCATTTCTAACATCTACACTACTTTTGATATCAGACAATAAGCTTAACTCTTACGAACTAGGGCACGTCTCTTCAGTGAACGACGTACACTACGCCACCACCTAGCAACCGTAAAATAATGCATATGCATACCAGTATATGGTAACGCAACTCAGCAAGCATTCCTTTGAACTATACAATAATATTATATCTTAGACAACTTAACTAATAAACTCGTTGAAAATTCTACTTATCTTAAATATTCATTCATTCATATTGTCATTGTTGAAGTTCGAAGTATAACATTTTATTTAAAGCAAAAAGGACCGACAAATTAAATTACGAATACACATACACACTCAAAATGTACATAGTACAACATTACATTTCATTAACTTGTAACCGGGTCTAGATTCAATTTCAGACCCAAACCCACATTTACACATGCACGCCACTGATTGATACCTTCTCTAATCTCACGTGTATGCCACGTACTCCTCCTCCTCTTCTTCTTCTTCTTCTACTTCCTCTTCTTCTTTTTTAAGTTTTAATCAACCCAACAAAGCAACACTTGCTTCTCCCTCTTCTTTTGCTTAATTTTGCTTCTCTTTCTAAAACTTTCCCTCTCAAGCTACCCAAAAAACCAAGCAAACCGTCCCAAAAATATTAGGTTCCTAAACATTTTAGTCTTCCACAAATTCCTTCTTTCTAAAGCTTCCATTTGTAGGGTATATAGGGTCAAGAATTTTTTTTTTTTTTTTTTTATCTTCTTTACATTGCTAGTAATATCTTTTCTTTGTAGTAAATCTAGGTCTGATCTTCTGCACTTTTGATGCAAGATTACAGTACATACATTCTTCTACTAAAATATTGTAAGAAAATCGTCGTAGGTGGGAGCCTTTGAGGTACTAGGGTAATGTTGTTGTTGTCGTTGTAGAAAGACGAAAACTTTGGGGGGGATATATAAAGAAAAGGGCTATGATCAGAGTAGTGAGGAGCAACATTGAAAGAGATTTCAGAGAAGATTTTGAAAATGCCAAGGAATAATAATCAGGAGAAAATTACAGGTTGCAGAATAAGGAAAAGGGTGTCATCATCTTCATCAGCATCTTCTTCATCAGTGGTGAGAAATTACAGGGTTAAAAGGGCAATTTTGGTGGGTAAAAGGGTAGATTATTGTTCAAGTAGTACACCAGTTTTACCTGCTTGGAAGGTAATTATGGCAGGTTCAAGGTCTCCTATGCAAAAAATGATGAATTTTGAGAATGGGGTTAAAAGCAATGGGATGATAAGTAGCAGTAATAATAATTTTTACCAAAGTAATAATCATGGTAAAAAAGGGAAGGAAGCTCTGTCAGCAAGGAAATTAGCAGCAACTTTGTGGGAAATTAATGGGATGCATTCACCAGGAAGAGTTAAAGATAACATCTTTGAGGAGAGAAGAGGAGGAAGAAAGAGTTCTGACAAAGTAGGTGGCAAGTTATTTGATGGGGAGCAGCATTTGTTGTTGGATCAAATTCCTCATCATAGCCCTGTTTGTGAGGTCAGATTTTTTTTACTGTCATTTAAAATTTTGGCAACTTTTTTAAAATAATTATTGGGTCACTCTGTGTATGTGTCCCATCATCTTTGATTTGAGCTAGACATTAGAGATGTGATTCCTGATGGATTTTCCTTTGGATTCCATTTTTATCAATATTCGTCTCACAACGAGGAATGTAAAAATCGTCTCCCGGGATATTATGTGGTGTTGAATGTTGTTTTGTGTTGATGTACAGAAGATTGATGGATCAAAAGTGGGAAGTCACAGAAGAAGATCTTCAGCAGCTTCACAGAAACTTCAGATCACTGAGTATATGTCAGGTGGACTTGAGGCTATTGGCAAAACTAGCTCAATGGAGGTACTATCCACATTTCACTCTGACAAAATTCTTCTTGTTTTTTTTTTTTTGGTGAATTTATAATTATCATTATTATAATTTATTATGAGTATTAAACAAATTCAGCCTTTGTTTGACAATGAAGTTTTGTTTTCACATTGATTTTTTACTCTAAATGAGTAGTGAATGTGATTTTGTGCTGAAATTGAGTGTAAGGTGACATAAATTTCTCACATAAAAATGGATAAGTTATGAATGTGAAATGTCAATTATGCCGATTTTATGGCCAATAATTAGTGCTTATAGGACCACATATGGTAGTTTTGTCACTTTTGCTTGACAATGAGTTGAGGAGTGACATTGGACATGAGCATGTTTGTTGATCCAAGTTCTGCTATGCAGGTGTCGAACCACGCCTCGGGCGAGGACAATGTTAACATCAAGAGCCGGTTGAAGGATGTTAACAACAGCCTAATTTCGTCAAAAGAGCTTGTTAAGGTATTGTTTCGGATCATGTCGCAAGAGGAGCAGCAATCGTCAAGGCTGACCCTAGTTTCGGCCTTAAGGGTCGAGCTAGATCGAGCCAGGCTCCAAGTGGATCAGTTGATTCAGGAGCAACGGTATAATTGCAATCAAATGGATGCGTTTGTGAAGCAGTTGGCAGAGGAGAAGGCAGCTTGGAAGAGTAAAGAGAAACAGAAGATGAAAGAGGCTATTTCGTGTTTGGCAAGGGAATTGGAGACGGAGAGGAAGTTAAGGAGACAATCTGAGAGACTGAACAAAAGGCTTGGGACGGAATTGGCTGATACAAGGACACATTTTGCGAGGGCAATGAAGGAACTTGATGGAGAGCGAAGGGCGAGGGAGATATTGGAGCAGACTTGTGATGATTTAGCCAGAGGTATAGGGGAAGAGAGGGTTGAGGTGGAGGAACTGAAGAAAGAGTCAGAGAAGGCGCGAGAAGAGGTAGAGAAAGAGCGGCAGATGCTTCAGCTGGCTGATGTCCTGCGTGAGGAAAGAGTTCAAATGAAGCTTTCAGAAGCTAGGTACGAGTATGAGGAGAAGAATGCAGCTTTGGAGAGGTTGAGAAATGAGCTCGGAGTCCATTTCAAACCCGAAGACATTAAAGAAAATGGAGAGACATCTACTTATTTTGATGGGGTAGAGGACTTCAATGATTTCCTAAAGACAATGCAGGTAGGGGCATTGCAAGATGGCGAAAGAGAACAAAGACAGAGTGATGGAGAAGTAGATGATGGAGATGATGACGGTGACTCAAGTGATAGCGAGCTTCACTCTATCGAGCTGAGCATGGACAACAGAAACAAGAGTTACCAGTGGAACTTTGCCTGTGATGGAACAAATCAGGGCGAGTCTAGAAGGGCGTCCTTGGACGAAGTATTCAAAGGAAGGAGATCACTTTCGGAGAAGATTCAGTGGGAAAGCATCTGTTTGCAGAAAAACACTTCAGATGGCATAGAATGGGACTTCACTGCTGTAAACAAGCAGGGAAATGTTAATGGATTTGTTAAGGATAAGTCATCAGAAGTCTGTGCAAATGGCGATATCAATGAACGCGACGATGACTTTAAGAGATACATGCCAGTTAAGTCTCAGTGGTTTCCATCCTCCTGCCAAGGCTCTGCCAGTCCTGCAATGTCTACTGGCAGATCATCATCCCGGTTAAGGGAAGCCTGCAGCGCGATTTTGCAAGACTTAGCATCAAGGAGGGAACAGCTTGAAGGGCATTGTGTGGGAAGCATGAGGTGAAAAAAGTACTGATGGAATCAATTGATTGTTCTGTGCTTACAAGTTACAAGGCCATTTCTTTCTTTTTAGCAGTTTAATCTTACAACTTTCTCTATGTAAAATCAACAAGAGCGCAAAAAAATTGGTTCTTTTTTCTTCTTTTTGTATTAACTCACTAAATTTTTTGTAATATGACTATATCAAATATGTGAATAGAATTCTTGTACAATTATGTTTTCTTGATCTTTAGTTCCATTGAACTTGCGCAATAAGCACAGGATTGAACTGTTAGGATCAGTATAGTTTTTTTTTTTTTTTTTTTCATGTTCCTATCAGCATCATTTGATAGATGAAATTGAGTTGAGAGCATGTGACAATTATTGACTAGATATACATATTTTGCCAAATTGCTAATAATGCATTGTATGCGGTCGTCGTCATGTAAAAAAAACAAACCACTATTCTCACACCTTTTATGTCTATCTAGATGAAACTTATGGTTATATTTTTAGAATTCCGTATCTATGAGCTTATACCAACTACTACTCATATTCTTTCAATCAAAAGGTTGATGAAAAAAGGGGTCAATATATCAGTTTCTCGATTGAGTGGAATTCACATAGGAGATTACAGTAGTGCTAAAGATAAAAAGAAAGTGATTGTCAATTTGGAGTGAGTTACAAGCAAAAACAAGGTTCAAAGATGCGGTCTACCCTTTAAATGGATGAGCATCACCAATCCATCATCATTCGCCTCTACGTAGCGTATTTATTCGTCAAGTTAGTCTGCTAACATGAATCCTCACCGTTCACGAAAAATCGTTATTTTAACCAAATCACGAAATCAAAACAATGAACTCAATTCAACCAGAGTGTGCTCCATCACATATTAAACTAATTCAAGTGTCAGCAAAAATCATTTATCTGTTCCACATAATGCCAATAATTTGAGCTACGATTATTAGTTAACTAATTAAGTAAAAAATTGGGCTAATGATGATCAAGTTATAAGAACCAGGTGTGTAGTAGAATCATGTCATGTGAAGCAATGACCTGGAAAAACTTGAGATTAGCCTAATTCATTTTTTTTGTAATAGATCTACCAATAAATCGACAAAAGAAGCTTGTTTAATTTCCTTTATTATTATTTTGTCATTTATTTTGTTGATGAACAAGAACAATGAAGAGACCAGTTGCCATGTGAACAATAGGAATAAGGTTGGAATGTGTCCTAATTTTGTAAGAAATGCATGTGCTTTTGTAAGATGTCTACACGTTTCATAGTTTATGGGACTAACAAACCTTAAATAATTTCTTTGTTTGCTCAATATTAATGTCAGATTTTAATTTTGTCAGAATGTCAGTTCTTTTTGTTTTTGTTGTTCATCATAATTTTTTTTTCATGGATTCACTAAATCTTTGGTTGCTTCAAATCACTAGATACATTGCGTTGTTATAGTCTTAATATTACTTCATCACCGTTATTTCGAGAAATGAATCACAAAAAGTAAGCTCTTGTCGAGCAAATTCATCAAGGTGTGATACGGGCCGTAGTCCAATTCATATCAAATCAGAAAATTTCAAGCGAATATAACATGACCTAAACACGCATCATTCACATCGATTACTAGTCGTAGAATGCACATCAGTGTTTAACTGCTTACTCAACATGCCCGGTATAATCTGGGACAGGTACAGTGACAGAATTGTACTCAATTGTAAAAATTTACCTGATTGTAACGGATACTAACAGTAGAGACAATGTAGCCCCCATATTTGTGGAGTGAACAAGTCCTTTTCATCTGCTTTTCATATCTCAACTTCATGTTCCTCTTAATATCATGTTTCAGCCCAACAAAGTGTCAGCTTCCATATCTACAAACTCTGCTCTTTCCTTCATGATTACACCTTCGATTTCCTTAGATTGTTAACGTTTGCTCACACCACATTATTTCTAAAACAAAATAGAAAACACATTGGTCCCAAGTAATCAGTTTTCAGCTACAATCTATGTTAAATACGACTATTACATACTACATCTCTTAATCTTTAAATCAATAGTGAATTCCGCGTGAAAATTGGGATTGTACAATGTATATACAAATTCATTGGTCGAGTGGTCGAGCCTACAGACATGAATATGCAGCTATATCTTGGAGACAAGTCAGACAACTCTATTGGATCATCCGGATTATAGTAAAAGTAGGCTTCTTAGATTAATGACGATATTTGACATTAATTTGAGGGTAAAACACATAAGCACTTGGTTGAATTGCCACGAGTCTCAACCAACCACGACGGAGGTCAGCAAATGGCCGCAATAATGTACCTTAAGATTTTCTAAATCACTATCATCATCACCACATAAGAAGGTAATAATGCCATGATATCAGGTCAAACCTTTTGCTGACAAATGAAGTAAAAAAAAAAAAGGCAGAACATATGGTCCTCTTGATTCCGACAGATCAACAAAGGCATATCCAAGGCTATATCACCAATTATGTATTCCATAAACCGATTTAATCGAACAATTAAGTGGTTAATCACAAATGATTAGCAAGATTATGAGCAGATTATTAAGTCACAGTTGTTAAGTAATTCAGTCAAATGATGAGCAAAGACGTGACAGTTACAAGAATCAAGCAACTAACTCATAGGCAAAGAGCCCCCCCTGATCATCAATAGGAAGCATGTGGAATCAAGTTACAGGTTCGCGGCGGTCAAAGCAGGATCAACAGAGGTGGAGAAGACATGGCATTAGAAGTTTGCATTTTATAAGGACACCCTTGAACATTAAGCTACGATCCTCAGAATGAGTTGTATATAATATACGCTACGGCTTAATGTCAGAAAAATGAGTGTACCAAATCACCAAATAAGATATGATTTGGGGTAGAATTATTCTTGTTATCGTGGCTCTCTTTGGTCCTATGGACTCTGGTCTTATACGTTATCCGAAAAGACTAATTTTGAAAATCGGAAAAGAAAAAAAACATCCACATCTCTCTACGTGCATGCATCAATGAATCATGCACAAAAGAGTTGGAAAGATTTGTGGTACGTGATTCAGAGAACAAGCTACCTAGACTGAATTTGGCCTGTGGGTTCAAAGAATACGGAAATCACTGCGAAAATCTTGTAATAACCCTCACTGATCTGATCATAGAAAAGCAAAGTTACGCACATCTGATCTCCCCTTATCCCGCAATTAAGCATATATGAATCATATACCATGCAACAAGAGTAATGAATAAGAAATCGGAGTCAAAGCCTAGGATACATCCAAATGAAACTGGTAGGCCGCTTGATTCTGACAACGTAACAGACAACATAACAAAGGTCTTTAAACAAAAACTAAGGGCCAAATCTACCTACGATGACAGGCTTCTGACTCCCTACTAGAGCAAAGAAAAATCAGGCAAGTGGGGTTGCATTAACGATGAATGACGTTATAATAGAACGATTATTATACAATAAGGTCAAATAGATATGCTGAAAAAGAGGCAGATTATACCTTACAAATGCAAATCCAGGTTGTCCATGAACTTCTCCTCTTTGGTCTACTGATGCAACAGGGTCGTTCCTGATGCAACACCTTTCGTCGTTTCGATTATAATTGCCATTTACAGGACCTGGCATGTGCTGTGGATGTATCACCAGAAACTGAGCATCAGTGAAAATAATTGAGGTAATAGCACTGAATAAAAAAAAAGACACAATGTCAAACGCCTTCTGAACACCAGAAATGGCAATGAACTGATGCGAAAATAGATCATTCTTCTGCTCAAAATTTCATAGACCTATTTTCCGATTCTAGTAAACTTGATTGACATTCAAGTGTTTCCATTGATGTCGTCCGTAAAGCATCATAAACTAGTTTAGGGCATGAACTCATACAAATAATAGAACAATGCTTTACAACGACGAGCCTGTAATGTTTTCTGAAGATTAACAGTTTTACTGTCAGCCAGTCATGCTGAATTGCACAGACATCTTACAAATGAATCGACTTCAATCTGTTAGTTATCGATTAATCGTGCATACAGGGTTTATTATTCATCAATTTTGATCAACAGATACGTTATTTTTACTCCGGACCTCCTAAATTTCGAGGGTATTCACATCCAACTCTCCTTCATTGACACTGAAAACCATTGTAAGCCAGAAACAGCGGTATCCGACACTTCCGGCAGGGGAGACAATCAATGCCTAGAGGATGTCCCCACTGTACCAAACGGAGAGAGGTAAACACAAAAGAAACAAAAGCATAAACCAAAGGCAAAACATCTAATCACAAACATAATATGTGCGTTATATGAAACACTCGTTTTCTTCCAATTTGTTTTCATAAGATCAAAGACTATATATCTAATACGTCGGAATTAAAGGTAAGACTATTCTCCCGCCAGATTAGGACCCTGTCTATCGTACGAAGGCGAGAGATTGGATTCTAGTGTACAGAAATTGATTAGGCGGACCCCCGGAAAATCGAAATAGCAGAACATTGGTGAGTCTAAAACTCCAGTGAACCACAGAGTATGATAACTTGATAAGTACTAGACTGGGTTTCGAGGGCTCTGATATGTCTATATCAGATTTCCACATGAATGTCGACTTTCGACAAGGATGCCATGAAAAGGACCCGAGGCAATGTACAGTTTCCACAGGGAAGTTTCATCTTTGGACCGAGTTCAAAAGGGGAGCCATTAGCTCTCTAATCAGGATATATACTTGGATTACAGCATTCGTGCATCTGAAAGTTGTACCAAGAACTTGAAATGAAAACAACATACAGTTTCACATGATCGAGCCATCAGTGACTGAAGTTCTATGACCTGTTCTTTACAAATTCCTACAGCAAGACAGTAATTACAGCGCTATAGTACAACAATAATTCACCACAAATTACCTGTAGACTTCAAAACATCAGAAACAGAAACCTCAGCTTCAAAGTGGGGAAGGGAATTCTAAAGCTGAGGCTTCTATTAGTTTGAGCACCAATAAGTCATTTATTACTGATCCTGAAGGGGTCATATGGGCTGATTACTACGTCTCCTTAGGTTCGGGCACATGTTAGGTCTCATGCGTAAAGTTACAGGCACACGTAATCCAACAGAAGCCAAGCAAACATATGCACTTCCAGTGTTCCATTTCTGGGAAAAAAAAAACCTCCAGCTAACGTACCAGCAGAAGAACACAATGGAAACACAGAGCACAGGAAGCAGAATTAGTTACATTAGCATGCAAAAGTGTCTTATCAAAGATGTACAGCAAGAAAGATGCTAGCATTTATGAACAAGGCAAATAGCTTTACAAAACAGAAAGATGTTTTCATAAAAAACAGTTATAATAACATTTTCTACCTATACAGAACAGAAGGCATGGAAGAGCTGATCTCTACCGGTGAGAACCTTCAGATACTTCAGATTTTGTGGACTCTGAGGTGAAAGTAACAGGAGTGGTTGGATGATCCCTCACAGTCAGGCTCAGGATCTCAGGCCTTGAGTAGTGACCAACAACATCAAAGTCGAACTTTGCTCGTGCTATGTCTCCCAAATCTGAGGATCATTGGATGAATAGCTATCAGCTTTCTAGCCAAAAACAAACAAAACATATGCGTACAGCATTAAATTGGAAATGACGAGCAAAGAGCAAATATAGCTACAAATCAAAACATATCATAACAAAATAGGGGACATGCTGTGACCTGTGCAAACCTCTACCACTACCACACACAACCACCACTCTCCAACGAAAAGAAAAGGAACAAATGCAAATAGTGTTACACGCACGTAACACTAAACAACATCAGAAGCCTTCCTACCAGTCTAATCAAATCATAAAGGGAATAATCTTGTCAAGATCACAAACTTTCCAATGACTGTTTTCACAACAGAAAAATAAACTTAGTACCAGTCCTGATCAGTACCATACCCCATTGTACAATCTACAGCTATAGCAACGCAGTTGCCTGAGTCATCGATGCCATCAAGAGAATAAATTGGGAATTGGCAGGTTGTTCCAGAGAAAGGGTTGAGGATACACCATCCAGATAGAAGGATGACCTTGAAGGAATCAGAAATTGAGGATAGAAGCTACTATAGTAAGTTTATGCAGGCATAGAGCAGCATAAGGAATGAAGCAGGTTGGGTTGCTTAATTGAACTGAACCTGGGGCCCCTAAGAAATTGGAGAGCTTATGGACGTAAACTTTAGAAGCCACCAATTACATATTATAGACTATAGAGTTCTACTCTCAGGGGCCTTAAGAATGAGCATGATGTTTACCATGCCACACTAGGGTGATGACTGGTAATTATAGAAAGCATGGAAGGTAGGAGGAACTACAAAATTGGTCCATATACAGTCAGTTGGACATGGAACTTATGAAACTCCACGAGATTGTATCACAAGGTTGCCTCATTGGAAACTTCAACAGTCCCTGCCATCTGACACAGGTGAACGTAATCCATCAGTCAGCCACCCTATATTTGCGATGCTTTAGAAGAGACACATACATATGCTGGGAAAGCAATTACTAGCATGATTCTGAAACTCAAGATGTATGTCCTCTAAGATACAATTAGCAGGCAGCAGCCGCAGCACTCTACCGTCCAATATGAGTGACTAAACAAACACTAATATATAAACGCTGGTTGTCCGCTAAGGAAATTGAACACCATCACGCGAGAAGATACTGATGCTTTCTTTATATGCCACGCATACATAGAAAAACATCATACAACAAAAAAATTGTAGCATTGAAATGATTTAGTGTCGGCTAACATAATCAGCTACACGAAGCGATTGATATGGCTATCAATATCCCACGAGAATGCGGCATAACGATATCAAAATGCTTAAATTATAGGTCAAAATATCCCAAAACATAACAGAGTAGATGCACAAGTGATAATAAGAACATATGCATATGCTCAAAGATGAAGCAAAATACAGACTTTCAATGGTGAAACCTCAAGATCCTTAGTGAGCGACAAGCTAGATCGAATATATATGTCGATTAAAGACAGTGCTTAAAGTAAGAACAATAATCAAACAAACAGGTCAACATATAACACAAGGATATGGAAAAAAAAAAAAAAAAAAAAAACTCGCAGACTGCAACAACAATAGATATTTGCTCATGTACCTTAAATGTGGATGACATTTCTCAGAGAACAGAATCACATTTGCAAAAAAATTAAAAAAAAAAAGATTGCACACCATCAAATGCAGAAGATTTTGACCTTTGTGGCTTTTCTATTGTTAGCACATGTCTGAACGATGATGTACCCCACCATTTGCATAAGTTGGCTCATGAAAGTGAATACTTATGCAGTCAACTCAACAAGAAAATGCTATAACAGAAATGGAATTAATACCTAGATCGGCCGAGATGAGTGCTTCCCCTTCATAATTTGGTCCAGCCAAGATAGTTCCTGATGGTGATATAATGACACTGCCACCAGCACATACAATCGACTCAGGGTTGAGGTCATCTTCTGTTTCAGCAAACACATACTCAGGAGGTGGAGGATAATCTTTCCTTCGACAGAACTGATTGGCAGATAAAACAAAGCATCCACCCTCAAGAGCAATGTGAGTCATCGATGCCTGCCAAACGTCCCTTGAATCAGCTGTTGGAGCACAATAAATTTCAACACCTGGAGGTATCAACCACTTAGGTGTGAGTGTGACCATCAATGTAAGAATACATCAAATAGACCAACATACGTAAAACTAAATATGATAACAAATTGGAACTCTTGATTCTTGAATAATATGAAAACAAGTAATTCCATTTTCAGGGTCGTTATCGCAGGAGAGGTAAATAATGCATTGCAGTTTGTTTTGCATGTTAGACAGATACAAGTAAGGTAGAAACCAAGAAAAGTAAGTTCCAAAATATTCATTTTTTATTATATAGAATACACTATCGACTACAATGGTTCATCCATTTTATGCAACTCGGCAACGGAAACATTCTTTTGAAAAAAATACATGTAAAGCAAGTCCAGGAGAGCTCACCTTTAGCATACATTGCCATCCGCAGAAGCGGCATTTTGTTTTCCCAACAAATTGCAGCACCAAGTTTTCCAAGCGGTGTTTCAAAAACAGGAATCGTTGATCCATCGCCAAACCCCCACATTATACGCTCAAGAGCAGTGGGCATGATTTTACGATGCTTTCCTAGGTATCTACCTTGGGAGTCAAAGAACAGAACTGTGCAGTATAATGTGTATCCATCTCGTTCTATTATTCCCATAACCAGGTAGACTTTGTATTTTCCAGCCATGGCAGCCAAACGATCAACTTCAGGACCTGCAGTCATACAAATGATGCAGAAATCAGTTAAGCTACACGGACAGGGTGATATGATAATACAATTGTAGCAGCTGAGGAAGCGCCAAACATCTAAGTAATTCCAAGGTCGCGAGTTTCACATATTCATAACACTATGCGGCAGAAGCACTCCGCTGTAATAGCTAGCTCAAGCATAACAGCCTGAAGTACACCTGTGTCTCACTAGCTCTTTCACTGTACAATGTCATCTAACATTTGACAATGTAATTCATAGCATACTATTAGCTAGCTCAAGTAATCAAATTTGCTAACACCACTGCCAACAAGATCCAGTGCAGATCTATTTGAAACAACTGCTAGTAACCAAGAGAAAACTCAAGTCAGATAATATAAATACGAGAGATTGATCATGAAGTTACCTACCAGGCACGTCAATGGCAGAGGCATGATATTTCCGAAACTCTTCTTTGCCCTTCGCTGTCCTGTTTCCAATTGAAACCCCAAAATTTGAACCACGTGGATAACCACCAATAAATGCTTCTGGGAAGACAACCAATTGAGCTCCATATGAAGCTGCCTCAGCTAACAATCTCTCAGCCTTATCTAAGATAAAAATTGATGGCAAAATCAGAACACAGAACAAGTATTTATGTTACTAAATCTCAACGCAATACTTAAAAGCATGGAGTAATCAAATCAGGACATAATATCAAGACATTAAAGTATTTAACCTCGCATCAGAAAATGGAAAAGTCCATGAACTCAGAATTTGCAACTTACTCGCAATCGTCTATCACAAAACCAGGCAATGTCTACTAAAGGAATATATGGGAGAAAAGCATCGGGACACAGATGTCAAATATCAGCTCTTTGAGCAGAAAGTTTCAACTTTGTTCGAAAAGAGGTTCACACAGGCTACTACTAGTCTACTAGCCGTCCCAGCACCCAGGGGCGAAGCCAGGAATTAATTTTCGGGGTGGCGAATTATAACTATATACGCCGTATTCCTAACGTATAATTTAGGATTCATTCATTATATGTAGCCAAAATCAATACTAAATAAGCTCATCTAATAAGAAAAATAACGAAACGGACATACTCATTAAATTACGGAATAAGAAAGAAAAAATAAACATACGAACAAAGATTGTGGCAAAGGGAAAGGAACGTTTTATATATTAAAGTTTGTATTAGAAAGCATGAAATGATTGTGGACTATTGGTTAGTTGTTAACATTTGATTCTATTAGGTCAAGAGTTCAAATCCTCTCATAGACTATCTAAAGCTTAACTCAATTTTAAAAGAAAGGAAAAATTTTAAAAATTAACAAAACTTGCCTCTAACAAGAATTGAACCCAGCACCTCCTACTTATAGGGATTCCAATATAACCACTATGCCAACTACATCTAATTTGTAATTTGAGCACTCAAAATTATATATAAACTAATATTTCTATAAAACCGAAAAAATTCTGCACCCCACCGGGGTGGCGGCCGCCACCCCTCGCCACCAGGTGGCTTCGCCCCTGCCAGCACCCCAACAGGGGAAAAGGTATTGGCATTAAGCATAGCATCGAGTCTTTCTCCTCCTATGATCAGTACGATGTATAGAGCTAAGCAGGCAAAAGTTTCGATGATCAATCAAAAGAGACGGCTACACCTACACCTCACCACCAACAACAACATTTTTAACCCCAGTGCCTTAAAGGCTCCCGCCATAAGGCGGGGTAAAGGGGGGTCGGATGCACGCAAGCCTTACCCTTATTGAAACATAGAGAGGTTGCGCACGGATGACCCAAAATGAAAATTGTGTCGAGAATCGCACCGACTGACTGCTACTTCACAAAATAAGAAGCACAGACAGTTTTATAAGCCATTTTGCTTTATCCCAACAAAAAGAAACATTCTTTTTTCATGGCTACACCTACATCATTCCCGTTCAACATCCTACATACTCCCACCATTTCATTCAATTGTTTATGCTGGGCCGTGTTTTGTGAGGGGAACCCAAGTCCAACGTAAACAATTGAATGAAATGGAGGGAGTATCAAAATTTCACAACTTCCCGAAAATTACTCATTAATAACCTTCCAAATTCCTCAATCGTACACCTACACTATCCTTAACACTCAAGCTCAACCGTTAAGACTCTTGAGACCGCAAATAAGGTTCCATCGTAAAACCAATTGGCAATCACCTCGACTACGGCACACTTCTAAGACAAGCATCATTATTAATCTAGAAAGCGTACAATTTACGGAATTCAATCACAATCAATGAAAGTGTCAATTTTCGCCAATTATCACCGAATTAAAACTACAGGAGAAAAGAATTTGGAGTACAATTAAACCCTAACAAATAGTAGTTGCGGAATTTAGCTTGAATTAAGAAAAAGTTGATCGTCAGAAATAATTAGGAGAGAGAGATGGTGAGTGGATGTGTACCGAGGGTGGCCGGAGTGTCGTAGAAGATGGTGGAAGCTTGCACGACGGTGGCGCGAACGGTGGGAGCTGACGTGTCGGCACCCATTTCCACCTCAGCGAATATCGGGCCGGCGCCGGTGGCTGGTATTAGGGACATTTTCGTCTTTTCCGGATAAGAGTGTTTTGGATGACTGGTTGCCTGATTAGTGATTAGAAAGTTCCAATTTGGAACTGAGATGGCGAGGGAGTAGTTAATAAAACAGGGTAAAATCGTAAAAATAAAGTAATAAAACAGGGTAAAATCGTAAAAATAAAGGCTCGTTCGTTATTATTGTTGTTTTTTTTTTTTTTTTGGTTTTTGCATCATCGAATTTAGTTACTTCAGATTGATTGTGTTGTCATATCGAAAATGAAAACATAAACCCATTTTTCCCGGTTTTAAAAAGACAAATCTTGTTTTCAACAAAAAAAAAACTAAAACATGAAAACCAAAAACGATACCAAACATGCCCTAGGAAAATTTGAGAGTTGGAATTTTGTTCAAGGTTCTAGTAAAAAAAAAAAAAAAATTAATCAAGAGTGAAAGAACTTTGTAACATCATACTCCGTATCAAACTTATTGTGGAACGGGTTGTCAATTGAGTGAATTGAAATATTTCAAATTTGGTACCAATAGTTATAATTGATTTGTTATGAATGTGATTCCCATGATTGAATCGAGTTCATTTAGAATGATAAGCTAGTTTGGCTCGGATCGGCTTGTTTCTTAACCAACGTAAATCCCAGGACCAAAGGCGAAAGCCGGCCGGCCGGATTCAATAAAACCCGTTAGGCCGTTATCAAGAATGTGGTAATGAGCATCAGTCCATGTGACATTTCCCAAGTTCCAACTCCAGTGTAGCTAGTCAAGTGGCCAAGTGGGTATACGGCAAAGCAGGGGCATGTAGTTGCCTAGTTGGTGATATAGCAACAAAAAAACGCCTGGGAAATTCACAAACATAAACTACGGCGATCAATTTTTCTAATTGGACGCAATCGAACAAGTAATCAGATTCATCCCCCCGTCGTACGTGTACGTCGCCGGAATTTTGTCTCTCCAGTGCACTGCACCGTACCCATTCCTGATAACATGAGATTGAGTCCCAACGATGGAAATATATATAGTGTTGCAGTAACACTGTACCAGGCTAAAAATACACATAGCATCATGCACACACAATTTGCACAATTTGCACTGACTTGAGCTAACAGACGCCGTAATTATTTACGTAGTTCCAAATTTTGATTTTTTTTCAATTTCCGACGTCACCTTGTATAATAAATTAAACTTACATTCATCTCCTCTCGATGGCTCGACCTCCTTTATCAATTTTGTAATCTTGCAGTCGCCCAATCATCATGACCGCCGTCAAATACTTACCTTAGCTTACTTCCCGATCATATTCAATGTGTATGCTTGAAGCCTTGAACCATGCAGGAGTATTATTAGTTTGGTGTGAATTGGGGTTCCAGCAGGATTATATCGGGCGACAAATCTCCCTCTCATTATCCGTGATTTAACTTGTTAAACTAACTCAACTAAGTGTTCAAGGGTACCCAAACGTATTACTTTACTATATATCAAGTGTTGCCTAAAGTAAATAATGTGAAGTTGTAGCGTACGTTGTAGTACAGTATAGATATTTACAATACCAACAATGTTAAATTTTAGGGTCCCATTTCAATGAGTATCTTCTCTCAATTACTTAAATAGAAAATGTAAAAATAGAACTATCGAGTTGTCATATATATTGAACGATCGATCGATTTAGTTTTCATAATCAACACCATACTAGAAGAACTTGTTCCTTTTTTATTTTTTTTGGTTGATTAACTGTAAGCAAATCTCTGTTTCATTTACATTTCATCGCAAACCCTTAAAGAGGAAAATCCTAGAGGTTTAATCCGATCCCTCGCAGTGATTGTTACGCTACGTCGTCTATCTCTAAAGATTCAGTTGAATCTCATTGAATTTGACTCGCGAGATTGTGACACGTGGCATACAAGTGTGCCAACCAACGGTGGAGAATTGCTGCATGATACAAGTATCAGGGAGGTGACACGTAGAAAAGCGCCAACAGGAAGCTGAGTACTTAAAGCGGTGGTACGCACACGTACATTTTCGAATTGCAGCAAATACTATTTCACGCAACTAATAGCCACTGCAATTTCACTACAAACACCTGCAAATTGATCGAGTAAGAGAAGAAATACACAGAGATAGAGGTCCAAATTCTTGCATGCTTTATGGTCTTTATCCACTTGGCGTTTCGTCGTTAATATGTCGATTGTCGAATAATGTCAGCTAGCTTAACTAATACGCATGCATAGGCTAAAGCTAAACGTACGTGCTAGTGTCACCTTTTATTAGCAAGGTGTATAATCGTCATCGTCTAGCTAGATTACTAGATAGTCGGATGTCAGCTAGCTTAGCTGGTAGTATATATAAAACGTCAGCTCAAACGTTCGAGCTCGAGACTTAATATGTTGGATTAGATCAGATTAGTTTCTTTGCTTTATAAAGTTGAGAATTATAGAAGGCAGCAAACAAGCTAAGGTAAGCCAAACACAAGAAAAAAGGTATATACATAATTCTATAGGATACCCTGCTTTTCAATTCGTCAAAGCTTACAACTTTTGGGTGTATAGTAAATATAAAAAGGTCTTCTAAAAATGGGAGAAATTGTACCTAAGGAAGAAGACGGGAGAATGAAAGGGATGTCTAGAGAAGCGGAGATATCGATTGCTGCATCGTCGATGTTTCCTGGGTTTAGATTCAGCCCTACTGATGAAGAGTTGATATTGTATTACTTGAAGAAGAAGCTGGATGGTTTCGAAAAATGCGTTGAAGTTATCCCTGAGGTCGACATCTGTAAATATGAGCCCTGGGACTTGCCTGGTATTACGCTTCTATCTCCCATCTTTAATTTCAGTTGTTTACTTTTGCCTTTTAATATTATCTTCTATGCTAAGTGTATCATATGCCATATATTGTCGTCCCATAAGTTATGTGCGCGCTATCGTCTGCTATAGGTGGGTAGCTATTAAACTATTATCGTAATTTGTAGTCGATTGATGCATAAAGTAAAGAATTGACCTTGTACAAGGTGGAAATGGATATTTCAGGTTTTTAAGTCTTTTGAAAAGATGATGGATTTCACATGTGGAACTAGATAGCAAACCCTAGTTGTCATTTAGCGATCTTTTTTGGAGTTAAAAGTTATTTTTGCCTTACGAGTGTTCATCCATGGACATTAACCCGGCAAGAGACCCTTTATTAGCTCTCATTTTTTGTAAGATGATAATCAAAACTAAATTTGAAGTCGGCGTACAAAATGTGAGATTAAAGAATGGAGTACTTGTAGATAGGGTACTTGTTGTTGATGGAGTTAAACATTATTGAGACAAACCAAAGAAGAGTTTTTGCCCAAATTCATGATATTCAAGTTTAGGCCCATCAATTTCATAAAATGCGAGTTTAAGCCCCAATTTCATGATATGTTAATGAACCGAAAGTTTAAGCTAATTAGTTAGAGATAATAATCATGTAGTTTTGGAGTACCAATTGCCTCAAGAAGAGAATAAGTTCATTAATTGGTTTCGGATTATCGGGTGTGTTAAGCGTGTGTGAGATGATCTCCATTTTGTTAATGGATACAGCATACGTCCAATGGAATAAAGTACCATGTGGATTTTTGTTTACCTTCTGCACATCTTAAAGCCACTTTTTGGGCAATTTTGTTAAAGTTGTAGAGGTGGTAGTCTTTTCTGATCATTTTGGGTTAACGGGTTATTCTCGGTGTAGGAAAGGAGAAAGGCATTTACGCCTTCCCTGGACAAATTAGGATAGTATTTGAGAAAGGAAGGAATATCTTGGATCATTGTGAAATTCTCTAATCTTCCAAAATAAAATTGTGGAAGTCTCTTAATTCACCGTTTGACCTAATTTGAACAGTGCGGATCACCTAGCCGTCGTTGAGTGAAACTTATGACTTGATAACACTAGAATGTAATTAATAATATCGTAACCAGTGTATGTTACACTAAGTCACGAAAATTGAGATCACTCGAGTTAAAAACTCTTTTAAGTTGCTGGTGGCAGGGGAAGTATTGGTATGTAGTACTCCGTATGTTTTAATACTTTGTACATGAAACTGTGCTACTGTTCTTAAATTAGGGATTGATTAGAGGTATTTTGGCCTTTATTAGCTAAGGCAATTATCAACTCGGATCAGGAGTGGTTTTTCTTCTCGCCTCGTGGTAAGAAATATCCAAATGGCTCACAAAGTAAAAGGGCAACTGAGATTGGTTACTGGAAAGCTACTGGCAAGGAGCGTGGTGTCAAGTCTGGTTCAAGTTTCATAGGCACCAAACGGACTTTGGTGTTTCATATTGGCCGTGCACCGAAAGGGGAGAGGACAGAATGGATAATGCACGAGTATTGTATGATCGGAAAGGGTCAGGTATTGGTAATCTATTATGCTGTTTGTGTTGCGTAACTGCATTTTAAGTTAAACTCTTTAATGATGTCGGATTTCCCTAACTAGAATTTGCGATTGTGATTGTACGTTATGCGCGATATTATTTTGCAGGATGCACTGGTTGTTTGTCGCCTAAGAAGAAAAACCGACTATCACGCAATTGACGGTCCCAACGGACATATTCTCATGCCAAATTCATGCACGATTGGTAGCAGTGGAACGAATTCAGGATGTGGTTTGGAGCTTGTATGTACAAATGCAGGGAACAAAATGGCTGAAAGTTCTATGAAGAAGTCTACCAGTAGTCATGACTCCCATTCCGTAGAACAGGCGGATTCTGCATCACAACAGTCCGATTGGAAGTTTAAAGATGAGATACTGCAGCCGGAATCTACCAGTCACGCAAAGGTATGAGCTTAACTCAGTCTGAGACGGATTGATGATTTTCCTTTGCCAATCAGTTTCGGATGATGAAATGCCCTGCTGAATACACCATAATTAGGCAAGTTTCTAAAGTTTAGACTTCTAGCAAAATGCTTTCTGATTTCATTTTCTTATCTCTTATAGCATTGAGCCAAATAAAAGTGTATACGAACTTAATTAGAAGGAGAATTCTTAAATGTTTAATAACATGGATTAGGAAATTGCAATTTGAAACTGTGATGTCGTTGAATCCTTACGTGTCTGACACTAACATTTGCGCAAATAAGACGCCTTATAAGTTTGTTATCTCTAAAGCTATCTTTTGCGTGAACTAGCATCAGCGGGTCAATGATGAGGATGACCTATTTGCTGAGATACTGAACGATAATATTGTCCAGCTAGATGAATGTCCACCAAGTTCCACTGCTGCTGATGCGAATACTATGGTCACTACCACAGCAATATCTGTTGTACCGCGCAGCTATAGACAGCCAGGTCATGGTAATGTAGTAAGGTCATATCCGACTCAAGGAACAGCAAACAGACGGATAAGGCTGCGTAAACTGAGACGATTAAGCCCTAGTAAGGAAGAGCTGGAGGAGCACATGGACAATAATGTGATAGCTAACCCGGCCTTGAAACGTTTTTGGAGGGCAATTATATTAAGAGGACCTATGAGGTTAGGGGTACATGGAAATCGCTTGTATGTAGTCGTGATAGCTATGGGTTTGTTGATTTTGCTGGTAAGCTATGTCTCACCAACGCATCTGCATCTTCCGGGGTGAAAAATACTACTATGTGATATAAACCGTATTTTATGTTTAAGACATCATGTATATAACTAGCAGTAGAAGAATTGTTTCCCAGCTATCTAAAGGATTTCGCAATTTTTTTTCAACATATATGTCTGTAGATGTTGTAAGTGGAAATGAGCGTGTATGGTGTTATACGGGTGTGGGCGAGTGATTTTATTAATATGTGATGCTTACGTTTGTCACTCAAAGCCTACAAGGGTTCCCAGCTAGGTGCAGATTGGTCATCAGTGCTCCTGCCTGAGCTGAGGTGTAATGTGTACAAAGATCAGAGCACACGACGGTCCATGACAACTTCGACAAGTATCGTCTCAGGGACTTCATTGCCACTGTATGTTCTTGTGGATGCGTTTGTGCCTACACTGGACTAATTAGGGGCGTATGTAAAACGTGAGACGTGACTGTTGTGGGGCGAATAAATTTGTTTCGTTTGATGAAAGCTATATAAGTTCGTCCATATATCGTTGTTGACTGTGGATCGCTCGATCTAGCGCATGCTATTTTGTTGTCTAGACATCTCTTTAGGGAAGTCTAGCTATGATTCCGATATGCTTGGTTAAGAAGAGTAGTATAACAAAACAAATTAAATGAGCAGGGGAACCTTGTATTTTTTTTTTTTTTTTTTTTTTTTTGACAAAGTGGAAAAGAGCAATAGAAAAACCAGAAAGAAAGCTACTCGAACTGAATTTAGAAGCTAAAAGGCAGGACACGCAAGCTAAAAGGCAGGACACGCCCCTGGCCGCACGCAGTGGCAAGAGCATGCGCCTGAGTTACCGATTGGCGTGACACTTTGAGGACCCCACACCAGCGGAATTGAGCAGCCAAGGTACGTATTTGTGAAATCGGTAACCGAGATGCTACCTTTCCCTGTTCCAGAGAGCATTTGAACAAGCCGAAGCGAATCCGTCGAAACTCTCACTGAAGTGAATCCCTTCAAAGCGGCCCCTTGAAGGCCATGAAGACACGCTGCTGTTTCGGTCTGAAGCGCTGAAGTCGCTGTGATAGCCGCACAACCCGTCCCTAGCCGAATATCGTTGTATTCATCCATCAGAACCCAGCCAGTTGCTCCCTGATTAGTCGAAGATAGCCAAGCCCCATCGACCACCAAATTAACTGGAACCGTAGTTGGTTAGAGCTACCTCCAATGATGGCGCCCCCGAAGCCTGGAGGTGGGCCCGTGAAGTCGTCCTCGTTAAGCTTTTCGTCCTAATGCCAGCTACTTGCGGTTGCAGGGGAACCTTGTAACCCAATAAAAAAAAATGTATGTGAACCTATTCTCCTAGTGAATTGTTTGTGTTGGCTTAATTTTTCAGTAGCGTTTTAGAATTTAGGCGTTTCGTGTTACACTTTCTGTGTACAAATTTAACGTAAAATGTTAACAAAAGCATTAATTAGAGGGGTAATTCTCTACCACCAAAATATCGACAACATGACTTTGGAAAATTAGGAGTAGGGTTGTGGTTTATAGAGCAATGAGGATCTTCTGTCCCATTTTGTGTGCCCCTCCCTGTACCCATTCAATCACAAGTTTGGAATTCATTAAATATATAAAGTAATATGGATGTTACCAAGTTATTTGGTAGGCTAATCCGATAAACAACTACAAACAAGCACATTAATTAAACCACAAATTGTTTTCGAGTAAAAGTCTCACTCAAAATGGCTTTGTCAAACCCCCGTACGGGGTAGTTGGAAAATTGATACTTCATTTGTTAGTTTTTCGTAGCTTGTTAATCTTTCAGTTTTGTTATCGAAGTCGTATATTGATCATCTATCTATATATCTATAACTCGTATGAACGTAAGATAGAAAAAGAGTTTGAGATGTTATAAATCCATATAGGTTACACAAAGTTTGTCTCTTGATTAAATTTCTAATGTATGCTTGAGGTATAAACTACTCGTGATTAACAATATTTAACGTAGACATGGGCAATGATCTTGAATCTACTGTGTCAAAACACACAACTTTTTTTGGCTAGTCAAAAAATACTCAAAAGATGTTATGCTTATGATTTTATAAACCATATTAATATAACCAAAACATTAGGATGACAATATTGCAGGGAATGTTTATTTCCGGTTTTTGTGTGGTCGGGACTCGGGAATCGCTGAATGACACCAATATGATTTGCCAAAGGACGGCCGATGTTATAGTTTTGGACTTATATATAGTTGTTTAGCTTTTACATCATATATGAACGACTCCAAATACTCAAAATTATCAGAAATCGAAACGAGAGTAAGAGACCTACATTGACAGTTTGGCACATTGCCTTACACGCACAATAAAATGGCATTCCCGGTAGTTGCTGCTGCAGCAAGAAGGTAACTTCGTATGCACGCAATTGCATTTTTTTTTTCAAGCGGACAATGCTAAAGATCTACAGTGTAAACATCCAAAAGTGTCTACAATCAGCAATAATTTTACTACACCATCAAAATTTTACTACTCACACAATTAATTTTACTACCTGAAATTTTCATTATAATTAATTTTACCGTTTCGATCTCAATTTTACTACTACTAACTCAATTTTACATTGTAGACAAATTAATTGTGTCTCCATTGTAGACCCTCCAGCAATTTGCATCAATATGTAACACTATAAATGTATTATGAGGGGTTCTTTCTTCGGATACAAAAACTCATCACGATAAAAAAAAAAAAAAAAAAAAGACTTATATAGTTGTATATGAATTGGTATATATATTGATGTTTGCGTTAAAAATTTAAAGTATGTAGTACTACGAATACATAATCGTAGATTTTTGAAATTTCACTCCTTGTAACAGAAAAGTATTATTATTGCAACATATGATTCTCGAACCAAAAAGTCTAAAATATACTTGTAGGTAGAGATTTAGATGACTTTCTCGGAGTATGTACATTATAGACTACAGTATATAATATTGAATTGCATATCATCCCCCCTATTTTCTGCTACAGCAAGAAGGTATAATTCGTATGCTCGTTTGCTAGCTAGTTAGATAACTTTTGGTATTGGTGTACGTATGTTATTTTCAATTTCTCATACTGATCGGAGTAGATGAAAACCAATACAAGAAAAATGCATATTACATGTCAACATATTTTCATAAATGTAAGTTCACATTCTACCTAAAAAAAAAATATATTGATTTGGCTTTTTGTTAGGAGATATTTATGGGTTTTAGGAGTTACTGGTAATTTGTTTTTGCAAGATGAAGATATGAAACATGATAACTAGGTTCTGCCAAAATGAGAGGGGAATTAGCAACTCATCACGTGCGGGGCAGATTAACGTCTGTCAAACTAGACCCTTAACAATAACGGAAAAACACACAATCCTCAAATGATAAAATTTTGGAAACGTTGAACACCAATTTGACGCTGAACTCCCATGTGTCAAGTATACTCACCCTCTCGTAATTATGCGTAGATTGGAAGGTAAAGTGGCAATAATAACAGGAGGTGCGAGCGGGATAGGTGAATATACGGCTAAGCTCTTCGCCAATCACGGGGCCAAAGTAATGATTGCCGACGTCCAAGATGATTTGGGCCAATCACTTTGCAAGGAATTGGGCCCAAATTCAGCCACTTACGTCCACTGTGACGTCACCAACGAGGCCCAAGTCCAAAACACCGTAGAGTCCACAATGGCCAAATATGGTAAGCTAGACATCATGTACAACAATGCAGGTATATTAGAGCATTTTAAGCCTAGCATTTTGGACAACTCGATATCCGATTTTCACAAAGTCGTCAATGTCAACCTAGCCGGTCCGTTCTTGGGCACGAAGCATGCGGAACAACGGCTAGTATTTGCTCTACTATTGGAGGTGTTGCATCACATGCATACACTAGCAGACTAGCTCAAAGCATGGAGTTGTTGGGTTAATGAAAAATACAGCTGTTGAGCTTGGGAACTATGGGATTAGGGTTAATTGTGTCTCACCTCATGTTGTTTCAACACCTTTGGCTAGAGATTTCTTTAATATGGATGACGAGTATGTTTCTAACGTGTACTCTAACATGAAAGGTTCTTGGTGTAAGGTTGAACATGTGGGTCTTGCTGCTTTGTATCTTGCAAGTGACGATTCCAAGTTTATTAGTGGCCATAACATTAACGTGGATGGAGGGTTTACGATCATGAACCCATGATTGTGCGTCTTTAACGGGCCCAAGTAGTTTTCTTAATTACTTCTTTTTTTTAATATCACCAATTTGATAAATAATGTGCACATTATTTTATTTTATTGCATATTATAGTTCGTCTCTTTTGAGACCGAATTGTTCCTTTATTTATTAGTGGCTTCTATACCTGAATTTGTTTTGTAAGACTTTTCGCGTTTGAGCGTTGAATTTTCAAAACTCGTCCAATAAATTTGCGCATTTTAAAAGATAGATCAAACATTTTTTGCCTCATACTTAATCTCTTGTTATATTAATGGAGCTCGGTCATGATGGAGTCATGAAGTCATGGTCAATGCCCGGAAAAAAAAAAGTAATTAAATTGACTATTGCTTTAAAAAAACAGAGAGTTGGGATTAGATTGACTTGACCATGCTTAATTAGCTTAAATAGACGAGTTTAGATAATTTCAGGCATAAGATTGGTTTAATTTTTTGCTTAATTGTATATACAAAGCAGAACAAAATGGCGATCCCTGTGCTCTCCGCTGCCACCAAAAGGTACTATATTATGTCGTTGATCATTTTATGGTTAGTTAGTATTTCATGTTTTCAAGCGTATTTGACAACCCTTTTAACTGTGTGTGATCACGTTCGGCCGCAAAAACACATGCTTAGAGTAGTTGTGACATCAAGTTTCGGTCGGGTTCGTGTAAAAGGTCAACATCGATAATTTATGGTAGTGGTAACTGGTAAGCTTAATGGCTAAACAGTAACAATTTTTTAGTATCGAAAAAAAAATGTGAAAACGCAATGTTTTGCTGACACTCGACAATGTTACACGTACATATATAATGATATAAGAGAGTTGTTAACAAAAGAAAGAATGCAAGTCTTCTTTTTCTTTTTCCTTTTTTGGCAATTTACAATTTGTCAACAGAAGTTGAATTTCACTTGTTTTTCTTTCATAATTTTAACGTCGTGCAAACAATGTCATTATTCTTTTCAAAAAAAAAAATGTCATTGTAATTGATTTGAACTGTATATCAACGAGAACAATATGCAATATTAAATACTCGCACATTTCAATCATTAGTTTAAATTTCTTCCCAAATACAATTACATAACGGATGAATATAACTGTTTTACATGATTGTTCAGATTGGAAGGCAAAGTAGCACTAATAACCGGAGGAGCAAGTGGCATCGGTGAATACACAGCCAAACTCTTCGCTAATCACGGAGCAAAAGTTATAATTGCCGACGTTCAAGATGATTTGGGCCAGTCACTTTGCAAAGAATTAGGCCCAAATTCAGCCACCTACGTCCATTGCAACGTAACCAATGAGGCCCAAGTCCAAAACGCCGTAGAGTCCACAATGGCCCAATACGGCAAACTAGACATCATGTACAACAATGCAGGCTCACTAGGCTCGCTTAGGCGCAACATACTGGACTACACCTTGTCCGAATTTGAGGACGTGATCAAGGTTAACCTCGTCGGGGCGTTCCTCGGTACGAAACACGCGGCCCGAGCCATGATCCCGGCGCGCCGGGGGAGTGTAATCTCAACTGCTAGCACTTACTCCATTATGGGGGGTGTAGCATCATATGCATACACAAGCTCAAAACATGGAATTGTAGGGCTAATGAAGAACACAAGTGTTGAGCTTGGTAAATATGGGATTAGGGTTAATTGTGTTTCACCGCACCTTATTTCAACACCTTTGACTAGGAAATTTCTTAATAGGGATGATAAGGAAATCTCCAAGATTTACTCTAATTTAAGAGGACACGAGTGCAAAGTAGAGGATGTAGGTCAAGCTGCATTGTTTCTTGCAAGTGAAGATGCAAAGTTTATTAGTGGGCTTAATCTTGTGGTTGATGGTGGAGTTACTATTATGAATCTAGGATTTTCTATGTTTGAAGAAACAAAGTAATTTTGAGTATCTACTTCCGTATGGAGCTTCCACGTATTAGTGTATTTGAAAAAAATGGTACACTTTGAGAAGGACCACCGTACACGTTGTATTACCGGAGCATGGTATAAGCAATGCTATCTAAGTTGATTTATTATTAACAAAGTGTAGTCAACAAGTTAAAGTCCAAGTTCCACAAACTACTCAATAAGGGAATTAGGCCACTTTCGTTAGCTGTGTTTGTTGACCAGAAGCTAGCTAAGAATGAATGAGCCTTTCACATCATTCGGCCATTGAGTCAATTTTCAAGGCTGCCTTGCTCATTTCACTTTCTTTATTTTCATACAATAATTTTCAACCGTAATTTGTTGAATATGATTGACTATAGTCCGACAAAAAAAAAAAAAAAAAAAAAAAAACCATCAAAATATGAGAATAATTGTACTTATCTTTTTTGTAATAATGTACATAAAAAAGCGTCAATATGTACGGCATATTAAAGTTAGTTGGCTTGAATGAATAGTCAGCTCGGATTAATTCATCAACTCATCTAAAATGCAACGGCTGACGTCTAAAACTAAAAAAAAAGTAATTCCTATTAATAAATGATTTCATTACTCGGATAGAAATCGATAATGATACAGCGTGACATTTGACATAACATGGACATGGCCCCACGGTAGTGCGCATTAAAAAGTTCAAAGAGAAATGAAAGAGGTAAGCATAGTATTTCATATTCCCACGTTATATATGAACTGGGAATTTTAGTCTGATAGGCGGATAGGCTTGAATGTGCTTGACCGCTTAGCTTATACTATACGATTTCAAATAACATACAAATTTTATACATTTCTTCCTGGAATTAATAAGAAAATGGCGATCCCTGCTGCTGTGTTATCCGCTGCCGCCAAAAGGTATTAAAAAATCTTACTATGTCATCTGATAATTTACCCTGAATTCGCCTACCACTCTTCTCATTTCTTAACATGTAATATACTACAGTAATAATTAAGAAACGAAAATAACAGAAGTATTTGGTTATAATTTTAGTGTTTAGACGCATATGATGGTAGATTATTTCAGCTACTTTTGTGTCGAATCTATAAAAAAGTGTATCATGCCGATATTGCAATTGTCAATAAAACTTATTAATTAAACTTATTAAGGCCTTGTTTGATGACTTATTCTCGAATGAATTCAGATCAAATCAGATCAGCTCAGAAAGATGTAGTTCTATCAAACAGAGCATAAATATAATATCTCCTCTGCATTTATTTCTAAAATTGTGATTGCTTATTTGTTTATTTAGCCCTCTTACCAATACAATGCAAAACATAAACGTTACGCTTTATTTAGTCTGGAATGATATTTTAGGTTAACAGTCGTCGTTTATAAACGTTATTGCGCGTGTTTACTATTTTCGTAAGGGTGTAATTGTGTAAACGAGGTAATCTAAGCTGAGATCAAACACGGGGCCGCCCCCGAGATCGGCTTAAAATTTTAATTCGGGCTGATCCGATCGATTGACTATGTAATTGGTTATTGTCTAGGTTGGAAGGGAAAGTGGCATTAATAACAGGAGGTGCAAGTGGAATAGGCGAATGTACGGCCAAACTCTTCGCAAATAATGGCGCCAAAGTAATAATCGCCGACATCCAAGATGATTTGGGCCAATCACTTTGCAAAGAATTGGGCCCACATTCAGCCACCTACGTCCACTGTGACGTCACCAACGAAGCCCAAGTCCAAAACGCCGTTGAGTCCACGATGGCCCAATACGGTAAACTGGACATCATGTACAATAACGCAGGCATAGTGGACCCACCCAGGCCCAACATACTCGAAAACTCACTCTCCGACTATGAGAGAGTCATCAAGGTGAACCTCATCGGAGCCTTCCTCGGCACGAAACATGCGGCCAAAGCCATGATCCCGGCGCGGCGCGGGAGCATAATATCGACTGCTAGCACTTGCTCCATTATGGGAGGAGGAGCATCACATGCATACGCTAGCTCAAAGCATGGAATTGTAGGGCTAATGAAGAACACAAGTGTGGAACTTGGTAAATATGGGATTAGGGTTAATTGTGTCTCACCACATATTATTTCAACTCCTTTGTCTAGGAATTTTCTACACATGGATGATGAGGAGATTTCTAAGTTTTACTCTAATTTAAAAGGAAATGTGTGCAAATTAGAGGATGTTGGGCAAGCTGCATTGTTTTTAGCTAGTGATGATGCAAAGTTTGTTAGTGGGCTTAATCTTGTGGTTGATGGTGGAGTTACTATCATGAATCTAGGATTTTCTATGTTTGAAGAAACTAAGTAGAAGTACTCTACTAGTGGGTGCAGTCCTATTTGTTGTCAAAATGAAATATATTGTTGGGATAATACATATACTTCGTATTGTTCCAAATTTTTATACGTATGTTTATTGAGTATTTCCTCCGTTGCAGCTCAAACGCCCTATCCCAAAAATATACGTAGTATAGTATAATAGTAATTATTACGAGTAATACTTTGAGATATCGTGCTAATTTTAAAATATCGTACACCCGAGTTATTGGGCCAACAATCTAGTTACAGTACATATAAAATCAGAAGCCTCAACCGACAACAAATTATGAGCATAGCAGCTGAAATTTGACAATTTGTGAAATACATCAAGGAAAATGAGGATTACTGACATATATAGTAATCCAGTCATAGTGATTGGGTTGTCCAAACTCACAAAGCACGATAACAAAATGAGAAAGTCTACTTGTACATCCATATAAATTTACAAATGTATATCTCTTACTTCCGATATATGTTTAATTACTAATATATATGCCATATACGATTAGTCTTACTCTAACAAAATATCATCAGCAGGGCTTATTTACTTGCTTTTTATACTCTATTATTATATTATAGTATATTATATACTGTATAGAGGATAAAGGAACACGTTATTTGTTCATCACTACTACAGTACACTGTACACTACTGACTACTGAGAGTCTGAGAGATCTTCAAGCATAAGAAAATGGCGATCCCTGTGCTCTCCGCTGCCGCCAAGAGGTAATTATTCTTAATTAATTACCAATTTACCATGTCATTATCTTAACACATTATCTCCATCTTTTTTTAATTGAATGTGAGTGTATATATGTGTATGTAATTATGTATGGTAAAGCGAATTTCAGCTTCCTTAGTGTTAATTATCATCTCTCTAGTCCTCTTAGGATGGAATTAGATCGAATCGGGATATATATATATATATATTTAACGCAGATGTAACAATTGTCAGTCTGGTTGCATTGTAAGTTTTATTTTGTCTACAAATAATTAAAACTTTTACTGTTGATATACGGAGTAATCTATAGGCTATAGATTCTCGATACCTCATTATCGAATTCTATATTTCATCCAGTACATTCGTAATTCCCTCCGTCCCAATTTAAACTCCCGTCATGCGAAAAACACATTGCATTTCATTTGTAAGGCCGTAAATATGAACAATAAGGTTTTTTTTAAACGATTGTTTGTGTATTTAGATTGGAAGGTAAAGTGGCACTAATTACAGGAGGTGCAAGTGGGATTGGTGAATTTACAGCCAAGCTCTTCGCTAATCACGGAGCTAAAGTAATTATCGCCGACATCCAAGATGATTTGGGCCAATCACTTTGCAAAGAATTGGGACCACATTCAGCCACCTACGTCCACTGTGACGTCACCAACGAGGCCCAAGTCCAAAACGCCGTGGAGTCCACAATGGCCCAATACGGTAAACTGGACATCATGTACAATAACGCAGGCATAGTGGGCCCGCCCAGGCCCAACATACTAGACAACACCCTGTCGGAGTTTGAGGATGTCATCAAGGTGAACCTCATCGGAGCCTTCCTCGGTACGAAACATGCGGCCAAAGCCATGATCCCGGCGCGGCGCGGGAGCATAATTTCAACTGCTAGCACTTGCTCCATCATAGGAGGAGGAGCATCACATGCATATACAAGCTCAAAGCATGGAGTTTTAGGGTTAATGAAGAACACTGCTGTTGAGCTTGGTAAATATGGGATTAGGGTTAATTGTGTTTCACCACATATTGTTTCAACTCCTTTATCTAGGAGGTTTCTAAATATGGGTGACGAGGAATTTTCCAAGTTTTACTCTAACCTAAAAGGGGAAAGGTGTAAAGTGGAGGATATTGGGCAAGCTGCATTGTTTCTTGCAAGTGATGATGCAAAGTTTGTTAGTGGGCTTAATCTTATGGTTGATGGTGGAGTAACTATCACGAATCAAGGATTTTCCATGTTTTAAGACCCAAGTAAGAGTATGTATGTAGACCATGTATGTGTGCTTGTATTATTATCTAAAATGTTGGGATTCTGATCCAAATATCCAATCTATATGTAAGTTTGATTCATTTCCTACGAATAAACCATTAGTTTGATATATACTCCTAGTGGTAAACTGGTAATGTGGCGTATATATCAATGCTATATTGCACGTTGAAATTTCGATAATACTATTTTATGATGACTTTGGAGTTGATGGACTTGATGATGGGGTTTTCTAGCCCCATCAATATGCTGAGTCTTCCAAAACTAGTTTGGAAACTACTCCGTATTACATTTGGTCATTTGTGCATAAGATTTTAGGTAAGTGGACTTTATATGTTTCTAATGCGGTTATATTCATTGTCCGACATTCAAAGTTATGATCGAGTAGGGGTCAATAATCTGTATGTGTTATCTCTAGGACATATAGTGTGAGGCCCTTGTTATTATGTGCTCGTTTGATTAATACACGGGTTTAATTACTTAAAAATAAAATTTGGAGATGACTTGGCTTGTAACACATCTTGAAGACGTAGTGTGTTTGGCCAAGCTTCTGAACTGTTTCTGGGTCCTAGAAACGGAAAACTGGCAAACACCCAAAACTGAGAAGCTGTTTCTGGTTTCTGAGAAGCACTTCTAGTGTAAATTTGTTCTTCAGAAGTAGAAGCTCCAATTTGGAACTTCTCCTCCATAAACTGTTTCTGAAAATTAGTTCTGTAGAAGTTGGAGTTTGGCCAAACAGGCCCTAAATCGGTTTCTATACTTCTAGATATATCATATTACTAGTGTAACATGTTCATATGACTTATCATTTTTATATGCACGTTGACAATTAAAGAGCACGCTATCCCTCGTAATCTCGTATTATATATGTACTAGAGTGTTGTGATTTAATAGGTATGCAGTTAGTTGCTTGATCGCTTAGCTAATAGACGACTTCAAACAAATTTATGCATTGCTCCCTGCAAGCTTATGAAAATGGCAATCTCTGCGCTCTCCGCTGCCGTTAAAAGGTAGCCTTATGTTTATTTCTTACATTCTGTTTAATTTTACAAGCACTCCCTCGATCATTTTCATTTCTTAACGTTTGGTTTGAATTTGATACTCGATCATATTCATACTAAATATTAAGAAATGCAAGGAACAGAGGGAGTGTATATATATATATATGGCGAACCCTAAATTTCTTTTGGGAGTAGTTAATCTTATAATTTGTAACATGACTTTGTTTAGATTGGAAGGTAAAGTGGCACTAATTACCGGAGGAGCAAGTGGCATTGGTGAATACACAGCCAAGCTCTTTACCAACCATGGCGCCAAAGTAATGATCGCTGACGTCCAAGATGATTTGGGCCAGTCTCTTTGCAAAGAATTGGGCCCAAATTTAGCCACTTACGTCCACTGTGACGTCACCAACGAGGCCCAAGTCCAAAACGCTGTGGAGTCCACAATGGCCCAATATGGGAAACTAGACATCATGCACAACAATGCTGGCATAATTGGCCCGCCCAGGCCCAACATACTGGACTACACCCAGTCGGAGTTTGAGGATGTGATCAAGGTGAACCTCATCGGAGCCTTCCTCGGCACGAAACATGCAGCCCGAGCCATGATCCCGGCTCGGCGCGGGAGCGTAATTTCAACTGCTAGTGTTTGCTCCATTATGGCGGGTGTGACATCACATGCATATACTAGCTCAAAGCATGGAGTTGTAGGGCTAATGAAGAACACAAGTGTGGAGCTTGGTAAATATGGGATTAGGGTTAATTGTGTTTCACCATATCTTGTTTCAACTCCTTTGGCTAGGGAATTTTTTAATTTGAATGATGAGGAAATCTCCAAGTTTTACTCTAATCTTAAAGGAGAAGGGTGCAAGATTGAAGATGTTGGCCAAGCTGTTTTGTTTCTTGCAAGTGATGATGCAAAGTTTGTTAGTGGCCATAATCTTGTGATTGATGGTGGAGCTACTGTCATGAATCAAGGATTTTCCATGTTTTAATGACCCAAGTGAGAGTAGTCGTGGTGTGTTTACTTTTAATTTGCTTGTTGCAATGTTGGGAATTTAGGATAGATATTGTTCCAAAGTTCCATTCTATATGTACTTCTAATTCAAATAAACGGTTTAAATGTTTTACGTTGTATGGAATTTAACTTATTTTATCGTGTTAATTCATCTGCCCTTGAGTTAGTTATTGAAATTTTGATTTTCTTTGTTTTTCCTTATTTTCCAAATCTAATTTGTTACTCTCTTGCCACACCACGGGTCTACCACCATTGTCCGTTCCGTTCATAAGTCTACCACATCTCTCCACCCCAGTTACACCTTATATTCGGCTAGCTGTCTCTTGAACTCTGCAGGCGCGTCCTGTAGATACATTACTAACATTCCTTTTAAACAGTCATTTGTTAGTCTTTGGTTTGATTTTTTTTTTCTCACGTTACAAACATAAAAAATGGACAGATACACAAGTAGTAGTACCATTGAGAATGATAATGTCTCATAAGATCATTACGAATCTAAACAGGCACAAGCCAAAACTATGTTTTATTTTTACCCAAACAAGCCAACACTATGTTATGCTAAACTAAACTAAAATTGCTAAGTAAAACAACTGGTATGACGACCTAAAGCTAAATTTAACGAAATAATCCAACGTTTGCAATATCTTTACATTTCAGCTCAATTGGAGCTTTTGATTATTTCCGTAAAGAGTAAAAAAAATCGGGATTATCTCCAAAGACATCGTAAACGTTGGATTAATTCCGTCAAATATTTAAAGAACAAAAAAGATAAAATAGTAGACAAAAATGAAGATTCTATAAAAGTACAGTGCACAAAAAATTCTTCCTTTGTTATCGACTCTATCTCTCTCTCTCCATTAAAACACTCGTCAGACTGTCAGAGTCGTCACTGTAACTCAACAATCAAACCCTTTCTCCTCTTCTCAACATTTGACATTGAATCTCTCGATTTGGGGATTTTTCTCTCTCTTCAATTTTTAATTTTAATTTTCCCCAATTAGGGTTTCATCAATTGAAGTCTTTGTGAAGTCAAAATCAGAGTAATAATAATCAGAAATTTCTGGGTTTTTCTTTTTAATTAGGAGAGATAAAACAGGAAGGAGGGTGTGGGGGGGGGGGGATGTCGAGGCCAATGTTGTTGGTGTTCTTGTTACTGGTGATGATTATTACTTCTCAGTTTGAGTGGAGGCAACAGTTAATTACAGATGTTGATGCTAATCGTAGCTTATCCCAGAAGCAACTTCGTATTTCTAAGAGAGAAGAAGCTGTTAAAGAAAAGGTATCTTCTTTTTTACTTTTCATCTCCAAGTTTCATAGTAATTACTAATTAACTGCTGGTATTATGTAATGTGTAAATTTGTTGGTTTTTTGGGCATTTTTAGGTATAATCTGGTGTCATTTTGGGGAAAATGATTGGAATTTATTTTTGTTTAAGCTGTTGGTTATATGGGTTTGGGTTTATTTCCAGGGTATCGGTTGTGTGTCATGATTGCGGCTTGGCTGAAATGTATGGTATACATTTAAGGATTGGTGTTATTTAGGCGAAATTATTGACATGTTTCGGTTTAAGCTGTGTTGCGTATTGCTCTAGTTTGCAGATTGTTGGCTACACCGGCTGTGTTTGGTAATGGAGCTTAGCTGAAATGTTGTATATGAGGGAATTTGGTTGGTTTTTATAGATAATAGAGTGTTGCATTTGGGGGGTTTTTCCCGGATTGTTAATTTGTTAGGTGCTAGGTTTGTGTTGGGTATTGTGGCTTAGCTGAAATCCGTAAATGGCGGAGCTTGAATTTGGTTTGTTACTAGGGTTTTCTCGAGTTGTCTTTTGTATAGTGATGTAGCTGGATTGGGTACATGGAGGTGGTGGAATTTGGTTTCTTTTTACTAGATTATCTAGACTAGGTATGAAGGGACAGAAAAAATTAACAATGCCGTTGTGGAGAACGAACTGGGGGAAATCTGTGCTTCTCTTTCCCTCCGTTCAGCAAGGCGTTAGTTTGCTGTGGTATACCAGTGTGTGAGATCAAGTTAAAGCCTTGTGGTTGTGGCAGTGTTATTTGTCGTCGCTAATTGTTTTAACTTTTTGCCAAAACAATATTTGGGCCATATTTTGGTTACTATGTTAAGTGTAGAGGCGGTCTTAGCTTATGGAGACTGCAGTAGGATATATGCCTCTTTTATTGATGTTTTACGGGGAAAAACTTATGGCGGGAGCCTTTAAGGCGCTGGGGTAAAGATGTTGTTGTATGCAATGGATATGTTACAAGACTTGTTGGTTTTTGTCCATTCTATATTGTCAAACTAGTCTCTATGGACCTTTTTTTTTCCCTTTGCTGTAATTAGTTGTTGTTGTATGGCTGCTCTTCGTTGAGTGCTCAGGGTAAATTGTGGACTGTGATACTAGTTGATTGAGGAACTGTTTATTTTGTCATCTTTGCTGTGTGTTTGTGAAAACCATTGATTGATAATTAGGTGCTCATCCTCTTATTATTTAGAAGAACTTGCTCTCCCTACATACTTATATTTGCTTTGACAAGATTTGCGGACTCTGCTTGAGATTCCGATGAATGAGGTTACTTTCAAAACCCGTGTCTGCAAACAGTATATCAACTGCAAATATTGTCAGTAAATTATCTAATTACTGACTGTCTGACCTCCAGTAACAGCACTGGCTGGGGTTGAAATGACTTTTCAAGTCATTACTTGTGCCAGTGTCAAGTTCTACTACATTGCATTAGTGGTAGCTTCCAACTAATTTGGAATTATTAGTGCATATTCCCTTGAATATTTATCCTTTAGAATGTTTCAATAGATTACTGTTTTCGGCATTGCTACTCCTGTACTCAGTAAAAGTTTCTGAGTAGGTTCTTAAACATAATTCCTGTCTGCGATGGCTGCAAAGTTGTTGGCAAACCAACTGCAATGTTTATTTTTCTGTTTATTTGAGGTCCTATGAGGCTTGGTGGTTGTTGTTGTTATATTTGAAGTCCCATGAGCTCCATTCCTTGTCTGCTATGTTTGGGCATTCGCAACTCTATCAATTCAATTTTTAGATTAAAGTTTTGAAAAAATCTATTGCCCTGTAATTCTGTGTATCTATTATCTGTCTCATTTTTGTGTACACTCATTGATGTTTTATTTCAAGCCTATATGAGAAAGCTTCTTCAATTAATTGATTGAGCAATATAATCATAGGTTAGGGACTTAGGGGTAGCTAACTTAATTATCCATTTCTATATATACTTCATATGTTTTGAAATGCTGATATGAGACTTGGCTGTGGGGCTGGAGCCGTGGGGGTGTGCATATTTTGTTGAGTAGCCATAGATGTGGGAATTGAGGTAAATAATGGTTCGAGGCATGTTGAGATGGGATGATAATGTGAATCACATGCACACCATATGATATATAGAGGTACGATTGGATGTACTATTAGATCTGACCATGACATGTCAGGGCTATGTAAGATAGCATATGTTGAGGAGTCTTAAAGTAGAAAAATGGATGCTCAATTCCGTTAATTGCATTGAGATTATGAGTGTCTTACGGTCTTCAGAAGGACTGGGATGGTGGTTTGGTCATATGGTGTGGTGCGTCTGTTAACGTCCTTTCTTACTGGCGCAATCAAAGTCAAAACTATGACCGTGTCTTCGGATAACTGTTTACCAAATCCCAGTTTAGATACAGATCCTGAAACCCTTTGTGGCAAATTGGTATATTATCTAGTAGGGATGGTGAAATAAGAAGTGGGAATTCAACCTTAATAGAAGTGGAATGTAGGTACTATTATTATGTCAAGTAAGCTGTCACTATTTTGGTATATATCTGGTTGATGCTGAGTTGTCTTATAAAATTGTGAGTGATGTAGTAGCTTTAGTTTATTGACCCTGGCAGATTATAATATCTGTTTGTTCTTATAAGCTGTTCTGAAACGCTTTGCTTTCCTGGTCAAGGGTAGTGATAGACCTAGCTCTATTGTTGCGGTGTTTTTTTTTTTTCCATTGCAAAACTTAATATATCGACTGGAAGACGCAGCTCACAGCTGCCATTAACCACTGCTCACCAAATCTAGTTTTGTCCCTTTCACTCTGTATTTTTGGCCTTACGACATATCTGGGATTGATAGTCTTCATTTTCAGTGAGTATCTGAGTTTGTACTTGGTATACCAACTTTTAGAGTTTTTATCGTTGTTATTTGATGTAACAGATTATTTTATCTCAAGAGAAGAGCATTCAGAAGCTTAATGAGCTTGTAAGGAGTCTCCGTGACCAGCTGTCAGAGTGCCGAACTAGTAATGGAACTACAAACAGCAGTTTGAACAATCTAACAGAAAGTATCATCGAACTTGAGCGACAGCAGTTCTTGGAAGATTAAATGTAAGTGCATCTGATCACTTCTTACACGACCCCTACTCCAACGGAGAGGGATCCAGTGTTTCTCACCTCCTCTTGTGTGTAATTCATGTAGTTTAACATAGTAGATAGCTGTGCAATGTGAGTATTCGCTTATACACCAACATTCTGTAACTTCTAGTGACATTAGTATCGTGTCTTATCCTACGTATGTGGAAACTTCTGATGGATGGAAATATATGAGCTTTTGGTTGATTGTGAAATTACACTTGGGGATACCAGCAATAACATCATTGGCTACCTCCTCAATCGAAGTTTAATTCTACCCCTTGTCCCATATCCCGAAAATTAGGGTTCAGTCTTCAGGAAAATCATGGAATTTTCATTTTCAAATTCTCAGCAGTGTGGGTTGTGAGTTTGTGACGTACCAGTTGGCTGATGTGCTTTCATGCACTTCGTATAGCTTTTGGCCATCTTGAAGAACATTAACGAAGAAGATTCGTCTTTATCAGATACAGTTCCTTCAGGCGTGTTGCACGCATCAATGTTTGAACTATAGGATATGGACATGCTTATAATACTACTTATATCTTCAACAGAATAATAACGTCTTTGTACAGTTGAAGTTATGTTAATCTTTTGACCTATATGTTCATGATTGGTGATACGATTAGCAGGACCATTATTAAAAACATGGTCAAATCTTATTTTTGATTTATACTATTCGGCTTAGATTAAATGCAAACCGAGTAGGAGTAGGGCCACAAGGCCCACAACCAACATGGGGCGGCTAGAGTATCTATTAAGTCTCGTGTCAACTAAAATAGGTGATCATGGTTATCACGGGTTGAATTGTTGGCCCGCGTTATTAGTGTAGACATCGGGAAACAAGACGGGATTAATTTTCGATGAATAGCGTTCATTCAATTTTGCTTGCACATCAACTGATAACAAGTAAAGTTGTCTAATCAAGTAATTTAATGGCTGGATACTAGACAACTAGGAAACGAGTGAAGCACAGAACATCTGAAGACGACACTTTGATGTTTTGTCGTGGTCGTTTTCTCGTACCCACACTGACACTGGCGGTGTGTTTATGAAGATTGAAGAATGCGTGTTTAACATGTGAGAGTTTGCCTCCAATCTTCATTTCATTTTGTCATGATTAATTTTCGGTGACACATTTAGAAAGTACTTTTTTTTTATTTAATTCATGGAGTAGCTGGTGCCGACTGCCGAATATGCCCGTAGTAAAGTCAAACTGTATTAGATTAGAAATTTCAAACAAAAAGAAAATGACCAAGTTTGATTCGAGCCACTCTTTACAAATTGATAATGCAATATGAGAAAGAATTACTTTGAATTCCCAATTGACAGAGAATATTATCATCTCGTTTAAGCATATTATTAGACAGGGGCGAATTTAGGGGGTAGCCTGTGGGTGCACCGGCTATCCCAAATTCCCCGAAAACGTCAAAATATTGCCTAAATTTTATTTAAAAAATAGGAATTTTGAAAAAATAATAATAATTAAATTGTACTAAGAAGGTTACCCCAAGTTTTTGGAGCTAGATTCGCGCCCGTTATTAGATCCACCTCTTAATCATGGTATAGTACTAGTATGTGAGTTTGTCTATGTACAAGGAACTCAAACTTATTCAATTCATACATATTCTGTGAATCAAAATTAGTTGCCAAGTTGTGTGACGAAGGAACTTTTACATACTAGCTAGTGAGAGATACTTTGTGAACTTTACTAGAAATACTTAACCATAATCGAGTTACTGGGGCCTGTTTGGTATCGTTTTCTGTTTTCTATTTTTTTTTTTAAAACCAAAGTCCCGTTTTTTAAAACCAGAAAAAGTGGTTTTCAGTTGTCAGTTTTCATTTTCTATATGACTATTATAAACAATTTAAAGTCAATTTTGTAACTTATATAACTAAATTTTTTACCTCGGATTACTTCAGGCGGAACATTGGAAAATAGGCTTCTACCCGGCTTAGCAAAAAAAAACCAAAAACTGAAAACGGCAAGTTAATATTCGTATAAGTCGGTCTCGAAAAAAAACGCCACCTTATCGTAATCATAATTAACGAAACCGAGAATACAGTTACTAACGGTTAAACTCGACCGATTTCCCTCCCCTTTCCTTCTTCTTTGGCCCGCTAACTTCACTTTCAATCTTTTCAGCATACGCGAAACTTGGCTCTTTTGCACCACACATAACATACTCCGTATTAAGTTTTAATCTCGAAAATCCTTATTTCATAACATTTACAAAAAAAAAAAAAAACCATTTTGCAAATTAATTTCACACCCACAAATTTATATCTTTTAAACTTTTTTTTTTCCCCAGCAGTGTATTTGGTTGATTATTAGTGTTTACTACGCGCCAAATTTACCGTGTCTGGTAGGTGTTTGTTGGAAGTCCCCTGTGAAAGTCTTGTGTAAACTCGTTGCATTTTCTTGTAAAAAAAAACGTAAGAGTTTGTGTTGTTTTTAACTTCATATATGGATGAGTCAGTGAATGAAGAACTTTGTTATCGTATTGAGAAAGATACTTGCAATATGAATTTGCCACATACAATTTCGTGCACAACTTTCAATATCCTCGCGCCGATTTACAAGCGCATAGGAGGAGGGGTATGTTGTATATCTTTCCCACAGTGTGTAGTTTTATGTGATTGAGTTGTTAATTGTTGAAAATAATCTGTAACTTCAACTTTCAGAAGCGTGAGAGTGACTTTTCGGAATCTTGGCAGAGTCGAAATAAGAGCATAGTGGATAGGCTGCTTCACTTAAAGTCTTCAGTCATTTGCTTGCAGGTGACGCTTGACCACTCTTCAGTATGTGATATGTTTTGTGTCAAAGAGACAATTGTGATTGATTTTTCCTTAGACGTTTTTTACTTCCTGTTATAGGAATTTTGGGTGGGTAATGAGGAACTGGTAGGAATGTATGAGAAGAGGCTTGGGGATGCTGGTTATCTCACTTACAAGCTTGCACGAACAAACAACCGCGGTGATGGTACATATTATTCTCTTAGGTCTACATGTTATGCTTCCCTTCGAGTTCAGTGGTGTGCTTTAAGTTTCACTATATGGTTAGGGTTTAATGCTAAACCTTGATGTTTGTATTGTTTACGGCTATGGTCAAGGTCACCAAAAAAAAAATGAGGGTATTTGAATATTTCATTTTCGATGTTAGATTGTCATTGGTAAACTGTCTTTGTGCTGAGGAACATAACACGGAATATATTTGTTACTTATGACATGATCCTGGATTACGCAAGGTTGTATCTTTTTCGGATTATGTAACTGTTTTGAGGATCAAACTGTTCAAATGATCTGCAGATTGCAGTTAACTTCAAATTGTACTTGTATTCATTTGTTCTCATGTCTTGCAGGTCTGCTCACAGCAATACATAAAAGCCAGTTTCGCATGTTAAATTACAGGGAAGTGTTATTCAACGACATTGGTGATCGTGTAGCTCAAGTTTTGCATGTTGAGTTGTGCGGGAATATTTCTCAGAATGATACCACTGAGCTTGTTCAGGAAGCAATTATTGTAAATACACATTTGATATTTCCACATGATTCTAGATACTGCTTTCTCCGTCTTCAGCAGGTGCCACGTCTGTCTCTAACAAATTCTTTAGTTGCTGTTTATGTATTTAGATATCAACTTTTGTGATTATCCCTCTTTTTTTTCAATTCAAAGGTTTACAAGGTTCTGCAATTTATCAGGTCATACATTGAGAAATACATGCTACCTACACCAGTCATCCTCTGTGGGTATGTTCAGTAATAGCGAGGTTGTTGCAGTGAATTTTGGTACTTCTAAGTCACGCTAACATTACCAGTGGCATTCAGAATCTTATCCTGCTAAGTGGATGTTTTACATATATGTTGTCAGGGATTGGAATGGAAGTAAGAAGGGGCATGTGTATAAATTTTTGCGATCACAAGGTTTCGTATCATCCTATGACATTGTTCACCACTGTGAAGATAACACTGAAGATTCACAGAAGGTTTCTACTTAATCCTTATATGTCAATTTGCTCATGTTATGCTAAGTTACTGAAATTATAAATTCTTTTGCTGCAGTGGGTCAGCCACCGAAACCACAGAGGAAATATCTGTGGGGTGGACTTCATTTGGTTCCAGAATCCTCAGAAATTCCACAAACCCTTAAAAGAGAGCTTCATGGAAGCGATTTTGGGTAACATAAAGGTATATCTGCTCTCCATGATAGTGTTTAGGTTTGGTTTTGTTGCTCATGACATGGTATTGATCTTCTATATATGAATGCTCAATTTAAAGAACCTGCTGCACAAGGTCATCACAGGCGGTGGTGATCAGATGCCAGAGATTCTCAAGATTAAAGGAAGTTCCATTACTTACCCTGATTTCTTTCAAGTCCTTGAAGAGGTAGTTCTTAACTTAGCCTCGAGTTATATATTAATCCTTTGTGCTCATTGACTGAAACTGTAGTACTGTACTACTGAACTTAATCTCTAGTTGGGATTATGTGGACACCCTTATGGAGGCCTAGACGATGAAGATGTCAAGGAAATATGGGAGCACATAGATGAAGATGGAGATGGAATTGCTGATGTGCCGAACTTTCTGGTGAATTTTTCTTCCTTATATTTGCTTGGTAGAGTTTGTTCTACAACTTTTGGGTCTTTACACCAGATTTCTCTGCCCTGAGTCCTGATATGAACTGCTGAAACTTGCAGACAGCGTGGAGCATGTGTTCCTTCTCCCAAAATCACAAGCACAACAAAAAGTCTGAGGAAGAAGTGGGAGAAGCTCGAAGCTCCACAGCTACGATTGGATTGGTGGTACAGAAGGCGACACTGTTTCCTGAAGAGGTCAAGGAAGGGACATGGCCAGAAAGTTACTTGCTTTCGGATCATGCATATCTAACTGTGGAATTTGGTGTCAAGGGGGTGCATTGTATTTAGTAGAAATAAATTGGCACTTGACATACTACATATTGTTAAAACAGTACATTATCTGAAGTATTAGTGTGTGGACTGTGGAGTCTCCTCTTCAGTCTTGTGCTCTCCAATACTACATTCTTACTCACGCTTTGTACAGAAAGCAAATGCGCTCAGGTCATTTAGAGCAGATATTGAACACAAAGATTTGAGTCGATTTTTCTAGCAACATTCGCTTCCAAGCAAATGCGTTCATGTCAATTAGAGTAGATGTTGAACATAGAGATCTTAGTCGATTTTTGTAGCAAAATTGAAAGGCTAAAAAAAAGATTTAAAAAAAAAAAAAAAAAAGATGAACGAAAATGAACAAAATTGAAAGGTCAAAATAAAAAGAGGAAAAAAAATGAACAAATTAAATAAAAAACGAAAAAAAAAAGAAAACAATTATAGGGCCCAACCGGGTTCGAACCGGTGACCTCTTGATCTGCAGTCAAATGCTCTACCACTGAGCTATGGACCCAACTGTTGTTTAGATTTGATAGATTGTATTATTTAATAGCACGTAAACCTATAAAAAGATGGGGTTTTAGAATTCCAATCAGACTAATCAATCGTGTTTCATAATTTATGTAAGCTAGTATATATTTTCACATTATTAAATCAATCTTGTCACTAATCATTCACCACTATGAACATTTTTTTTTTGAGTAAACAACATAAACACTATAAAAATAGTTATGGGTATTTAAAAACCATTCCAATTATAATTGCCTATCTAATTAAAGTTTTGATACTTATCATAATTCCACTTTGACTTTGTGATGCTCAAATGTTTTGGCAAATTTTCGACTATAATCAATTACGAAATCATTTTGGTCTAAGAATGTCGAGAAATTATTGGCGAATAACTCTTGTTCATTGGAGCGGAGGTTGTTCACATCATTAAAGTCAGATATGAGAGTGAGACTTACAAATATGCGATTATTTCCTAACCGTACTTTAACTTCACAAAACCCAATTGTTAAATTAATTTTTACATTTTCCATGATTCCATCCCCGAATAAAAGTGTCAGGAAAAATCCGGTGTACAATCGTCGTTCGACTATCCATCTCTCAAACTCAACCGTAACACAATTGCCAATTGGTTAGTGTAAGTCTCACGATTCTTAGACCTGGGAAAACCTATAAAAAATCCAATCGCGACAGTTGTCTTCCCGCCCGTAAAAACGTCTGTTTCGAAACTTCCCTCTTTTCTAGGGTTTCAAATCCAAGCAATTCTCCCCCAAATTTCCAATCGAGGTAAGAATTCAGCAACAATTAATTTCAATTCTGAATATTTTGAGCTTCAATTATATTAAAATTAAAATGAATCAGGCATGGCCGCCACAAATATAGCAAAAGCCGCCGTCGAAAAGGCCGGTCCGAGCATCCGGCGGCAAGCTCTAACCCTAACCGCCGCCGCCGCCGCCCGCATACGGCAGCTCCTCGATCAGCGTCAGCGCTCTTATCTCCATCTCGGCGTTAAGGCTCGCGGCTGTAACGGCTTGTCTTACACGCTCAACTACGCCGGTAAAATTCTAGATTTTTTATTTATTTTTCTCTTCTTTAATTTGTCATTTTGTTGATGGTAATTAAACTAAATTCAATAGCTTTGATTATAATTATTTCATTTGCTAATTTTGATTATCTGTTATCTAGCTCTTGTGTGATTGATTTTGGAGGAGTAATCTAGAAAGTTGCCACTTTTTGGTGGATTTTTGTGATCAATAGTGTCGTGAACGTGACGATTCTTTCTAGTTGTCGATTGTAATGACAAGCTAGAATGCTAGATAGATATTCAATATTAGTCATTTCGATGTGATGACAAAATCGAGTTTGTTTTCAAAATCAAATGTTTGTGTTCTGTTTGATGAAATGTAAGTCGAAGAGTTGATAATTTGGCATAGTTGAAACGTTGGTCGTGTTGCTTTATCAGTGTTGAGTTTGGTTCCCCTCGACCTAGATTGATCATGTTGAGCATAGAGGCGGGATTAGGAATAATAGAAAACTTCATTATAAATGAGGAAGGGGTTTGCTTTGATGTGAATTAATTTGTCGAAGGCTGCAGATTTTTCATTTCTGACTACAAAATATAGCTGATTTGAGGTGTTTTACCAAGTAATTGTAGTCGAGTTTTGAGGAATGAAAGGAGATTGCTTTGGGCACTGTAGACTAATGTGGCGAGTTTAGTAAACCAGATCTTTTTATGTGAATATGTGAAGGCTGCATTTGAGAGCAACATAGACTTTTTTTGTATATGTAAGTCATGTAACTAGTCTATTTGCCAGAGAAATATTGGGAAATTGTAGTGTCTCCTATGTTTGAGATATTGGGAATGATAGCGGCCTGTCAGTATGATTAGTTTAAAAGATTAGCTTGGTCTTTACCTTTTTTTTTCATTGTAAACACTGTAATGCTGAGGTCATTAGAGGCCAAAGATCTATTTGTGTTTTACTTTGCATGAGACATATCGCCAAAGCTTCTTGGGAGCTATAAAAAAACTTTTAAGGTTGTTTGTTATTTACTTCTCACATCTTCCATGGTGGTTATTGCTTTTTTGTATGTGGTATTTGAAGTTTTGTACTGAAAATTAGAAAGATGAGGTAAACTGGAAAGGTGCACGAGTCATAACTACCAGTTTACCACTAGAGTACTCTTGCACAACAAAGAGGGTGATCATTGTCCATTGATAATGGTGTTACCTGTTGTCACTTGTTCCGTTCTTTCCATTAACTGTTTTAGCCTTCCACGGTCGTTATTGCTTTGTTGCATGTGGTTTTTATAGTTCTGTACTGAAAATTAATAGGATGAGGTAAACTGGAAATGGGCACGAGCCGTGACTACCACTACAGCACTATCACATTACAAAGAGAGTGATTATTGTTCATCAATAACAGTGTTAGATGTCATCAGTGTTAATCCGTTCTCTCATTACATGTCTCATTATTTCTTTATCTTATCAAATTACTAAATTAGCTGTTGAAGCGGCACAGGAGTGTGAATCTTTGTGTCATTGATCAAAACTGTTCATAGTCATTGTGTTTGAAAGATTGCTGATTCTCTTGAATGTTTTTTCTGTTGTCTTGCTTTTCAACACTGAAATTAAGATATATAACCAACCAATATCAAATTAGTGAAGGCTAGTACTGCGAATGTTGAGGGAATTTGACATTATGTTGATTTAGATTTCTGTACTTTGAATGCTCAGATGAGAAGGGGAAGTTTGATGAGCTTGTTGAGGACAGTGGAGTGAGGATTCTTATTGATCCAAAAGCTCTGATGCATGTAATTGGAACAAAGATGGATTTTGTCGACGACAAGCTCAGGTGCGTATGAAACTTTTGAGTATCTTCATGCTAGTTTCACAATAACTTCTTTCGTTTGCGCTCATGTTATGTTTTATGGTTATGTGCATCAAATTGTTCCACCTGCCATTTTGGAGCCAAAGAATTAATTAAATTGCCTCTAGATAATCTTTTGAATGAGATCGGACGATGATTTGCAAGCAAAAACCCTAAACCCCTATCTTAATCTCTCTCAGTATCTCTAGCTTTTCTGCTCTCATGATGATATATCCCAGTTTTGTGTGCTGTTTATCTATGAGCAATTTTCTTTTGTTATTGCTTCATTCTGATGGTCATCCTATTGTTCGCAGGTCAGAATTCATATTTATCAATCCAAACTCAAAAGGGCAATGTGGATGTGGAGAATCGTTCATGACAACTACAGGAGCTGCTAAATAAGGCTAAAGCTACATTTGAGTGGTTGACTGCTTTCAGGTAGTTCTTACACCTGCTCTGCTTCAATCTGTTTCATCCACCTTTTGCTGATTGTTGTGCCTTGATAGGATCTGACAAAAACAGAAGAAATCGCTGTATTCTTTGTCATGTGAAAATAATCTAAATCTTCTGCTGTACATGTGAGCCTGAGTTAGTTGTATCTAAACTATAAAGAATAATGCCATATGATTTCACTGTAAATGCGTTTTTTTAATCAGTTTACCAGGTTTTTTAATTCAACTTTGATGATTAAATGTGTACTCTATACTGCACAATTTATGCTATAGTAGCTATCTTGATGGAGTTTGATCTTTTTTATGGACAGACTTGACCCTTTGCATCCATATCTGTACTGAACTGAAACATTTGTGCTAAATGTAGTTTATTTTAAAATGAGGCACTTAGTACCAGACAATAGGCTATCTATCAGCTAAAAGAATGGAAAAATCACTAAATGATTATTGAGCGCAAGTATCCTTAGAGTGGATCAGCAGACCCTTCCCATCCTTTAATTTATGGTATAGCATAAGAGCACTATACTAGATATATTTAGGATCAAATTCGTCCATAAAGTAACTTGAGTGATGAACATCAAAAGTTCAGAATCATGAATGGCAATAGGTTGTTTGGCAACAGTCCTTAATCCAGTATCACTATTCCCAAGGGGAGGTTATTTACCATTTGAGTGATATGCATGATAAGATCAAACGTTGGAGGTTTGTGAGTTGTGGATTGGAGTCTATGAGATCACAAAGATATTATCGTAGATATGGGCCGGGTCCTTAGTTTTAAACTTGTGATAGACAGTGGAACTCTTTATAACCTTGTAATGTCAAGATTTTACGTTTACGATTGCCGTTTTGTCAGAGGTGTTTCTGTCAGTGTCATTTTTTCGTTTTAATGCCCAGAAGAAGCTTGAACATAAGTACACTTAATATTATGAAGTCTTTTGAAGAAATTTGATCATAGAGAATCATGTTTTCAGCAATCAGGTATCAGGCAATGAGCTGCCCAGATCTTGACTTGTAGTTAGAGGTACGTTCTAGTTACCTTCCTGTCAGTGTCAAGATCGCTATCGCTGTGGCTGAGTTCCACATCAGTATCGAAACTATACCTTTACCATATTATCAGGCAGCCCATGTTGAGTTCCTGTAGAAACATCAATGAAGTAGCTGGCCAACATTAATACTGTTACAGTGTTACAGTATTGTTGATGAGAGTCGCTCTCATAAGGTTGTGTGAATCATCTTAGTGGTCATTCTATTAGCTCTTAGCCTCTTACTTTATTGATTTTCAGTTCATATATGCCTAGAATTGCAAATGGTTAACCTAGGAGTTGTTGTTATGTCAGTTCGTAATGGCAGGATGAATATGTAGAACTTATCTACTGTTTATAGAGTATGACATTTAAGGAATAGAATGCAACCAAAACTTTTGTAGGCTCTGATGCCCAGCCTTCCCAAACTACTCCTGCGTCAGCGAAAGCTTTTGTAAAGAAACTAAGATATCATGCTGTTACCTTGTTACCTTTAGATTTCATCAGGTTTTTCTTATTCATTGAAGAAGGCTGTTAAAATCCTAAATTTTCTGTCTGGACCCCCCTAAATTCCTATGTGAAATTTCCTCATATTCTGTAGCCTTTAGGTTGGGGATATTTCAGTTCCAAGTTATATAGGCTCAGTCCAGGACTTCGTAGTTAGATCTTCCTGACAACACAAAGTAGTCGAAGGAGATACTAATAGAAGGCAGACAAATGAGAATCGCCAGGAAATACTCGCCTGCGTGGTAGTCAATTTGAACCTATACTGCCAATGTGGCATAGCTTCTTTGCAAAACTTGGGTGAGACGTTGGTATACTAGATTGGGGTGAGGACTCCAAGTTTTGGAGTAAACTTGTAGTGAGCGACTGAACTCGAGTTTTATCATAAAACGATCTTTGGGGAACCTACTGTAAGTCTGTAACTTCTTTGCTCCCCAAATATGGTCCTGGGTTTGTGGAGTTCCAAGAAAAACCTTATGTTGATTGACACACCTGATTTCTCTATTCTGCCAGCGACAGGACCACTGAACTTCATAATCACGCCTTTCTTTTATTATGTGAATCATTTAGCTTAGTCACAAACTCAACTTCGCATAGGAAAAAAATATTCATGATGACAGTTTTCTGGACATGAAATTCAAAGTTTCTGATTCAACGTCCATAATTAGAACATAAATGCCATTTGTTTGAAGTCAAAGAAGCTACTTGTATTTTATGTTTCCTTAATCATATTCCTCAAATTTTGTCCACTCCAATTTTAGTAACTTTGTTTCCATGTTCATGAACATGCATGTTAGGTTTGGGTGGATGACCAAGAATTTTTTATATTTACATTCATCATTCATGACTTTATTAGCTTTTTAATCTCGGTATTAATTAGACAACAGTAGATTAGAGGTGTATTAGCCGTAGAATATATCACTGTGATGATTATAGATACCTACTTGATTAAATTACTTAGGAACTCTTTATTTATTGTGGATTTGTGGGTGCTAATCAAAATTTCATATGAACTTTAGATTATATTATTTTTAATCAGCCTTTACATTAATGAACATTGATGAAGTTAACCTTCAGTGGTCAAAGTTTGACATATTTACATTTAACATTACCACTCTTTTCTGGGTTCATTCGTAGCCATGTTGCACCATCTTTTTGAATTTTAGGTCATTTTTTCTATTGATGACTTTGCCTAATTTTTACAATTTTCATGATTCTCGGGTCACGAGATTTTACATGCTGTTTTATGTTAGCTGATCACAAATCATTGTGGTAATGAGGCTTGGTTGTTGTTGTTGTTGTCGTTATCATTGTTGTTGTTGATCGAATCTAGTATAAATCTAGTGTCTTGTTTCACCTATAAGGCTATAAGTAGGAGTTCGTAGCCCAGGCCTTGATGTTCAACGAATGTGTCCTAGATGAGTGAGGCAACCAAGCAAGCAAGGAAAGGTATGTGCCCAAATTGTCAACCCAATCAAGAGTTTTAACAACTACTTGGAACCTAGTAAAACAAATTGGATAAGCAGCCACCAATCGAAATTTTGGATACTATGGTAACTTGTAAGATAAGCTGAAACCAAGTGAAGTTTAACTAGGCAAATAAGGTAATTGCTATGTTGTAGTGAAAATGACTTACTGCGAGTTTTGCTGAATATATAATACTTCCCCTCTTATTAATGGTGCGATTTTTCGTGTGAGGAGCTAAGTGTGAATTACAAGCGATAGTTATCGAATTTTATTCGAGTAAAAGGTACTCTAGGAGCCTTAATTCCTGACCCATCATATCCAGAGACCTCAAATCACTATTTAGATTGGTCTTACTATTAAGAACATAAATTTACACTGTTATTGCGTTACTGGCCGGAGGTCATTGATGTCGAACAAAAGATTTGGAGGTGGCTAAGTTATTTCCCACAATTTGTAGCAGCTTACATATAGTACACGTAAGTTCTAGGGTGCTCGACAAGTACCGTAAATTAATATCAAATTATATTAGTTATGGTTTGTATCATGTATATGTAAGCATAAAAATTTAAATATACGCAATTAACCATTTTTTTTCTATTTTTTTGGTTATTTATAATATAATTTATAAAATGTATTTAATTAAAAATAATGGATGGTGTAGATTAATGTCTAACATTATGTGCTGTTGAGATGAATGCTATCATGCTATAACAAATCTCGTAGTTTCCTTTAAACTGTTTAATTAGATAAAAAAAATTCTCTAGGGACTGACCAAAATAATATATAAAAAAAGTGAGGGAATTATTAGAGTAATGTTGTTGGTAATCAATCAATCCAAAGGGTCTTTGTTGGCTTGGTTTTATACTCCACCGCTCATTATGATGCAATCCCTGCTCTGTAGCCGGAAATTAAGAGAATGCTAGCTTTAATTGCTGCTTTCTTGTGAAGCCATTAAAGCCCTTGTTTATTTAATCACGTAAATAATATTAGGCTGTACTAATATTCTCATTGGATGGATGTGTTATTGTTTGACAATGTATTTCTAGGTATATCTCGTTTTAGTGACAAGTTTTGGCATTAATTATACGGAGTATTGAAAGTGATTCCTCTGTTCACATAAGAGAAAAGGTCCAAACTTAATTACTTGCAAATACTTGAAAAGAGAAGGCCTAACTACATCTTTGATGTGCTATCACCTCATTTTTGCAAATACTTGAAAAGTCTTGATTTCGTGGTTAATATTTAAGTTTATAGTGTTGACGTCATCTACTTAATGGGTATTTGACTACGTGGGTGTATTAGGTATGAGTTTTGGTACTCTCTGTTTCATTATATCCATTTTGAACCAGAAACTCATGCATACTATGAGCCATTTTACGAGTATTTCTATCGGATCCGGTTTTGGATTCTTAGTTTGGTGTTCACTTTTATGTCATGTCATTTTAAATTTGACGTTTTACCGTCAAAATGTTGAATGTAAAGTGCATATATGACAGTAGGAGTGTCATTCCACGCCACATATATACTCCGTATATCTTATAGGTTATAGCGTATGACTTTAGTAAGTTATTTCTCCGCGCTTGTTATCTCTCCTAACAAGTGGTTTGTCAACTTACTGGTGAAGTATAAGCAGAGAATGCTTTATATGCAGGGCTTGTAAGCGTCGCTCTTCTTTGCTAATTAGTCTTTCACTATCCTAGCTTATGTGGGGATAATCTATAGTGAGTGCTGTGTAGATTTAGGTGCTTTTGGGTTGCGCCTTTCTTTTCGAGAGAGATCATACTTACAATTGACCGAGAGGAGATAATGTTCCTAGGTGACAAGTTCTGTCCGAAAATTGAAGTTGACAACTTCCACAAGTCGTATACTCCATATAACTTTGAAATCAATTTTGCCGATTGATTTTATGACGGAAACTTACATATCTATACGTATTATTGGTCTCCCTGCTTGTTGTAAAATCAATTATGTCTTAATGGACGAGTCGTGCGAAATTTATATTAGGGTTGGACATCCAGAGATAAGATAAACACTTACGGAAAAAAAAATTCCCCATTCAGGCGTTTTAGGGGTACGGTTGCAAATTAAAGTGTGAGAACTCTAGGTTCGAATCACCTGTTTGGACTCGGGACTCATAGTGGTAGCCGAGAGCCCGAGACTAGGGGATCCGCCCTTTCCATCTAAAAAACGAAATGCCTGAATAAACTTGGTCTTTGATTCGAGGTCTACAAAATTGGGGCGGGATTCCAAGCCTGTTCTTTGATTGGAAGTCTTCAAAATTGTAGTTTCTTCCAATATGAACTAGCGCAGTACGAATTTTGGCTGTTTTTTAAGAGAGTGAAGCATACATTCAAGTTTTCAAAGGGGATTAACGAACTCTATCATAGATCAGAAATGGATAAGAAATTCATTCTATTTGGAAGGGAAGATCCTCAAGATTCATAGAAACGCCTCGCTTTATATGGAGCTAAACAGAATAAACGAGCAAAAAAGGTGCCCAATTTTTCCTAATAATGACACAATAAACATTTAAGGTTTACCACCAACTTATATATGCATACACATGAAAGCACGATATTAAGTTAGTAACCTCGAATTATTTGCAGTAGTGCATTAAATTTAAGAACCTATAAACTTCAAGAGTGCCGTACTAGGTCAAAACCAAACTCGTAAAAATCCTCTTAAGCACGAACAAAGCTATGAAATCAAGATAGGACACAGTCTCATCACTAGCATTTTACTTTTATAAACCACGGTTCAAATTACTCAGTTGTTTCTTCATTCTTTTCATTTTTTGACGTTTGGTTTTGAGAGGCTAGAGTAGACACAATATCCTAGTGCAAAACTCGTATGCAACTACATACATACGTTGTCTTCGTATAGTACGGTCATCAATTGAACTAACCACTTCAAATGGGGGCCGTTTGATGATAAGAAGAGGAAGCTTATGTGACACAAATTAAAGAGTTTTGATGAGGCTATAAAAGAAGTTTGATGACTGGCCTTCGATCCAATGGTTGAAATTAATACTAATTAATACAAGGACGTTAGCTAAGAGTCACTACTGTCGTGTGGGTGGATCATTAAAGCAATTTCAGACAGATCCTTTGCTTCAATACCTTTAATTAGGTTAGTTGAATTGAGTAAGTGTTTCTATATAATTTTCTCATTTTTTTCCCCATTTTTTCGGGTATTTATTTTTGTACAAGATAGTCAAACAACGATACGCCATCTTCGCCAAGACACCATTATATATACGTACTACTAACACCACCATATATGGAGAATGTAACTGTTTCTAGTGTTTGCAATTATGGCCACAATCAATTTACACCGCTAGCAGTAAGCCAATGAAGGAGGGACCAAAATTATGAACACTTAAGTGTTACAATTATGTTTCATGTATAAGAATTTGCGAGGCAGGACCATCTTACCTAAGGATTTGTATCAGCGAATTGCAATTCTACGACTGTGATGCTGTTATATAATTATACCAAAATAGACGTATTTGACAAAGTAGTAAATAGATGAGTATGTTTCTGTTTAAAAGAATGCTGATGAACAGTTGTGATAATAATACAATCTTTTATTCTTCTTATCTTATCATGAGTTATCATGATTTATGGAGGATAAGTAGTTCTTTTAAAATAAGATAAATAAATGCCAAAGGTACTCTTTAACTGGATTTAAGACAACAAATTAAGGGCCACGCCAAGGGAAATGGATTAGGTACTGTTTTAGCTTACATGAAGTTTCGAATTCCTACAATTACGAAATATTTTTCCTGATAAATTTGTATTCATAAAGAAAACTCTTCAATTGTAGTATACTACTGCGAGTGTTTACTTGGTTCTTCCCTTCAAGAGAAATACTTGGGTCTTCGGGGAGTAGTAAATTCAGGGCTTCAGCTGGCCACGCATAATGATAACGAGTCGAGCCAACTTATGAGTAATCCGTGGCTCGGTCAAAGGTGCTAAAAGTATGGCTCAAGTAGGTCCAACTTCGGTTGAATCCTGGCTCGAGACTTCAATTTTTCATTGGATGGATGTGTTTGCAGCTCAATTTGAAAAGCTCGTGAACGGGCTCTAAAGAATATATTTAACATTATTAGACTTTTAGTAAAGCTAACTCGACCTAGTATCACCATATATAACGAACATTATGAGAAATTTTAAATAGATCGGATAAGGATATCCTACAGTTATATATCCATGGAGCCGCTTCAAGTGGAATATTGAAATATAAGTTCGTTTTTAATTGAAAGCCTTCATTTCTTTATGTTGGGTTTGGGTTTCCCTCACATAACCCAATTGAACTTTAAAAAAAAAAAAAGACAGTAGAATATATTATGGAGTTAAAAAATAATTTCACCATGTATAGTTTTTTTATTTTTTTAGAAAAATTTCACCATGTATAGTTACCTCTAATTTGAAAGAGCAACTAATTTTTTTTTTTTGTACAAGAACTAGCTAGTTTTTTTGTAAATAGGTCGTTTTACTCATCAATTATGAATTATGATATTATATTTGACCAAATTTCGATTATTTTATTGTTTTGTTTTACTACTACTCAAATCTAGAAAGATGTACAGTCGGAGTGTGGTGGGGGGGGGGGGGTTGCATCAGGTGTGATTTGGGTTCATGGCCTGTAGGGCTGTAGCTAGGTTCCGTAGTATGTACTTTTGCCACCCAATTTCACTAGTGACTAGACCAATAATGAGCAAAAACGAAACTCACTTTTTTTTTTCTTTACCTGATCAACTTACAATTATCACGGTTTACTAATTTTACCTCAATTAGCAGCTTAGCACTACCGTTGGTCATAGATATGATGATCACGCTTCACGAATCATACAAATCTTAGTTAGGTCATCGATCTCAATATACGCATACTCGCTATCTAATCTAATTGAACTCGGCGACAAAATAGTAAGTTGATACATATCTAGCGTGAGCAATGTATTAAATCTACTCAATAATGATAAAACTGAAAGGTTGCATCGTCATCAAGACATTATGCATGGTATGTAGACGAAACAACTCAAACAGATTACAATAATCATGTCGAAGTCAACGGAAAACAACAAAACTTTTAAAAACTTGTAGATTAAGGGTTAAAAATAAACTCTAACATATAGTCATATAGAGTTCACTCAAAATACTAGTAACTCTAACATATAGAGTTCACATATACTCTGCAATAGATTACATTGGTCGCTCACTACTCCAAGCGATCCGAATCCAAAACTCATTGTGGTAGACAACTGTAATTAAGCAATCCAAACTAACTTCTTCTATTTACCTCTAATAACAACTTCATCATACAAATACTATAGTCTTCAATTGGCAACTTTTGATGATGTTATTACACTTTAAGTTCATTCAAATCTTACTTGGTTTAATTAGCTCCTCGATCAAACCCTCCATATTAAATCCAACATTTGCTAAAATTAAAAGTCCAACTATACATACATTATATGATGGACAAAACAGCCTAAATTGAAAGCAATTATGTCGTCTGACTAAGTCATCGAAAAACGACAATTTTGTGCTCTATAAAACGTGATTCTCTAAATTAAAACTTACCGAAAGTCCGGAGAAAATGTATGTACAATATTAACCACTCTTTCGTGGTAGATACATACAATTCCTCATGTACAAAGTTCACCTGCTTTTCACGAAAAAAAGAAAAAAAAAACTCCCAAATGCCTCAAATGAGGTTTGAGCTTATGACGTCAAATTTTGTAAGAGAGTATATATATATGCATGCAAAAACCGGTTTGACCATTTGCAAAAACAGCGCGGGAGCGCGGTGCCAACAATACGTCAAACACAATAAAAGTGATACATAATATAGTATATAATAAAATAAACAAACTCTTTTTATTAAGTACAAATCCACCATTTGACCATTTGCTCAAATTTAAATCACTTTTCTTTTCCAATAAATATAAAATTTTAATCAATCACAAATCATCAACATATTTTCAAACCCCTCTACTAAAATAATAGCCGTTAGATTCAGACTTAAATCGCGAAGACTATGCTCCATAGTCTATTATTATTATCATCATTAATTAATATTGTTTATTTATTTATTTATATTTATAATAAGTGTTTGTAGTATACTTTTTTTTGTAACAAACAATAGAAAAATGGAAGCAATAAAACGCAAACCAACAATACGTAATGAATGTATGAAGGCTCGTAGCAGCTTACAGAAGAAGCAATTACTCCCAATCTTTACTAATATCTATCTCTCTCTCTTTCTTTCTTTGAGCCAATATTATTATTTTTCCCACTCCCCATCATTAAATTTTCCCTTTAAATCGCATTTATTTGCACTCGTCTTCTTCCTCCTCTTCCTCTTAATCTCTCTTTTCCCTCTCTTTATTTCTTCCTTTTTTTTTCTTTCTTTCTTTCAACTCAAATAATCAAATCCCACCTCCTCCCTCCTTCTTACATACTCATCACTACTAACTCTTTACTACTAATTCGTCATCGTCTAATTATAATTTTTTTTTCTTCTCACTCGGCAGCTCAATTCAATTCAATTCAATTCAATTCCTATCCGATCTTTAATTAAGAATTTAAGACACACCCTCTTATTACTCTCTTCTCCTCCTCTTCATCAACCTCCCCCTCTATATAATGACCTTCACATGAACTATTCCCAACTCTCAACCTTACATACTCTTCATATATTTTCTTCTTAACACCAACTTTTTTTTTATTTTTTTAACCAAATTTAAACACTTTACACCTTAATCCTCCTTCCCTCCATCTTTACAAGTAAGTTCAATTTTCTTCATTTTTTTTTAAAAAAAAAAAAAATTAATTTGGTTACTTATAAATAAAGAATTTAACTTAATTTGTTTTGATTTATTCAGGGTCGACTCCGAGAATGTTCAGAAGGGGCAGCAGAAAATCGCCGTCGTCGTCGGCCGCAAACATCAACAACAACAACCGGGAGTTGGATTTGAAGTTGAACTTGTCACCACCGCGGAGGGCGGTGAGGGTGCCACCGGTGGTGGCGGTGGGGCCAAGGAGGATGTCGACATCATCACCGGAAGTATCACCGCCGAGATCATGTGTATCGTCAGAAGAAAGCTTGAAGTACTCGAGTAGTCCGGAGACAACCTCGATGGTGCTTGTCGGTTGTCCGAGGTGTCTTATGTATGTTATGTTGTCGGAGTCTGATCCACGGTGCCCTAAATGTAAGAGCACCGTCCTCCTTGACTTCCTCGACCACAACTCCACCACCAACAACCACCGTCACGACGGCAGCGACGACGACCTTGACGACGGAGATGACTGAGGTAATTGGAAATGGCGGCGGCTGGGGCGGTGGTGGTGGCAACAACTAATTATCATCATCATCATGAAAAAAAATATAAAAAGGAAGGAATTGTTATATTTTCCACCTCTATAAATATTTATTATTAAATGGTAGTTAAAAAAAAATGAAGAAAAAAAAAATCCTCTCTAATTAGTTTTTTTTTTTTTTTTAGTTAAATTAAGTTTTTTTTTTTAAATTAGTGTTTTTAATTTTATTTATGTCTTTATTGGTAAGGTCATGTTTGGTTGCCCATAAGACGGGGAGGTTAAAGTTGGTACAAGGTAGGTTTTAATTATGATTATTAGCCGGTGTAAAAAAATTCCCGTCTTCTCTGCAACCAAATGGAAAAATTTAAGAGTAAATTTAAAGCTCTCCTGCTTTATTAATTATGAAAGTAAAGTAGAATGAATTAGTAAGTTGTTGTTTATTCAATTTTCTTATCTAATGATCGATCCTTGTTATTTAATTTTCGATTATTGATTATTTCTCGTGTTTAATTGTCGTAGTTGAATCAACTATCGTGTTATTATTATTCTTACTATTATTATTATTCAGTGTTTATCTTGTATTTCGCTTCTTCAGTTCTTCGTCTCTACGTGTAGTTAATCCTTTTGCATTAAATTTGTTGATGAGAAAGTTTTCTAAGTTTTGCATGAATGAAGGTGACATTAGTAAAGTGGGTTTGTAAAAGTCAAAATTGGTTAATTTTTTTTTCCATTTTAATTTTGTTGTTGTTGTTGGGAAGAGGGTAGGGACCATGCATGAAAATAATCAAAACAAATAAATAAAATTTGTTAGGGGAGTAGTAGTATTTAGTACTAGTACTGTGGAATTTAATTTTAGCACATAAAAACAGAAACATAATTAATTAAAAAGAAGAAAATAATGGGACAGTACACGTGATGGCTTATAAATGTTTAACTAATTGTGCGTCACGGCTTAATTAATGGTGGGCGATTAGCTACAAATAATAACTCCTCATTTACCACTGTGTTCGGTTCGCAATCAAGGCGGCTGACTTAACAATGAGGGTGTCATGCAAATGTGCAATTAGCTAAATACATTACTCGAAATAGTTTGGTTTGTACCATCCGATTTAGAACTCACGCTCTCAACTTTACCAAAATCTCAAAGTATCGGGATTTCAGAAGTTGCGCAACAACCTCTGTATCAGTTGATCCAAATGTTGTGTTAGTGGTACCGGTACGATGTAACACTATGTAGGTTTCCCTAGCATTCCGATATAACATTATATGGACCACATACACAGTCATTTATGTCCAGTTGTTCGACTGTAAGTTGGCCCAATTATCGGGCTATATATATGCTCATACTTGGTGATATGGACGATCCGAATTTAGAAGTTTGGTAAATCTAGATCTTTTAGTTTTCTGTGATTTAATTTGACTCTCTGCTGTTAGTCAACCTCTTCATTTATAGTACTACATACTAGTATCTTGTGTAACACACTTTTCTTGCTTCAAAAGTCTGAAAATGGTGGTCTATGTTTAACCATCAGATACATTCTCTAGTAGCCTGGGGTCGAATCCCAGTTGTGGTCGCCCAGGGTTCATGGGCGAAAGCGACCTAAGCTAGCTAATTTGGTTAACCTCAACAACTGAGGATAATTGACTTGTACATATGTGTAGGTTATCTTGCGTTCGGATTTTATATTTCCCTACAACTAACATTAGCATATATCAATAGCGTTACAGTCAAAACATTAAACAGAGCAAGTTTGAAAGGAGATGGTAAATAATCTTGAGCGTATATGTCATATTTTGCTCTACATGTTTCTCTGATATTGACCACTTGATCTATCAATTCAGCGTTATAATTATTTCGTCCTCTAATTTATTTATATTATCATATATTATTATCACTAAAAATCAATAATAATTTACAAGAAATTGGTGGGAAGTCGAGAGATGATCTGAGCCCCCACACCCTAGTTTAATTTATACTATTAACTTTAATTTTGAGTGTACATTCTAGTTTCGTCCTATATATCTTGAGTATTTCATCCATTAAATGTATAATTTCCAATCTATCTATGTACCACCCCTCTTAATAATTTACTCTATCAAATTTATTTTCACCCACTAAATGTGAAATTTGCAATGTAGCTCAAAATTTTTAAAACCGTCTCACCATATTATGGCGAATTTTATTTTTTTTTCCCGTTTTGGGGCTCTTGAAACTTTTTTTTATTTGAAGGCAAGCTCCTTGAAACTAATCAGTAATGACTAGAGTATGACCCAGTCAACTTATTGCTCATACCTATTAGAAAAATATTATATTATATTAATTTTTTGAAGCACATAAATCGGTGCTATATTCTCCTCACAAGTTCCGGGAATGATGAAATGTAAGTGTTTGCTATTTCGGTGTAAAAGAGAAGCATGTCGTTAACCGTGGTTGCCTTGAGCTCAAGTAAGGGTAAAAACCCGCGTCAAATCTTGTTCGGGTACTGTCAACGAACGCTCGTGGATGTAGGAATGTTCACAAACACGCTACACATACACACTTCTGCCCTGGGTCTACTGAATAGGCAAAATTAGTTGTTCTGATAATAGGTAACACTTACAGACTTATAGTATATCGAAACGTCTTTTTAAGGTCATGTAATGTACTGATAAGTACTCTATACATGTATGTACTCGGCATTAGGTCATGCATGTAATGTACTGATATAATAGACATGATGCTCGCACAATGAGGGTTACGTCTAATCTCGATCCTTCTCTAATCCCTTCTTATTCCTGCTATTAGATTATTATTACATTGCAATGGGGCACATTTTACATACCAATAATCAAATTAAAACCTTAGGCCTGGATCAATGCAGGTACATACATAAAGAGTGATGCGAGGTGATATTTAGATGCTGCACTTCTCTGAGGGGTAACTCGAGATTAATAGCCACTCTTTTAGGAATACGTACTCTTATAGTCCCTTGTACTAATGTACTCCATCTCTCGGTAAACAATAAATCGCCCTTAATTATCATTGTCTTTAAGAGTTTTTGGACCTCAAAGGGACAAATCTAGACGAGAGCAAGTTACTAGTTTTGGGTCAAGTGACTCAATGGATGCTATTTCTCCAATATACTTATATATATGAGGTGAGATCATAGATCAGCACGATCCAACGAAAATTAAAGATTGATTATAATGAAGGAACGTCAAATTTAACCAATGTACAGTAGTACCTTAGTTTTATAGAATGACCCGAGTAATTTTATAAATTTAACCAATGTACAGCTTCTGTACCCCCTGATCACAGTGATTGCGGATTCAAATGTACTACATACATACTCCTATCAGCCTTATGAAATGAATTTCCAGCATTGCATCTTCCATTGATTACACACAAGCATATGTATACGTATAAATATATCATTAATTTCATCACAATTTTGTGAGGCCCTTCATTCATGCCATCTTTTGCTATACTACTGCAAAACATACCCACCTTGATATTACTAGCCATTAGTGTTCTTGGGCATCAGTCAACTATCAATGCCCACCATGAATACTTGCTCGTACCTAGTAAATTAAAATCAATAATTAATAAAGCTTCCAACCAATCAATAATGTCTTAATTTACTTTATTTGATTTATAAATATATATATATGTATATTTTTTTTTTAATATTTACGAATTACGATCATATAAATTCAACTATGTAGTGTATAGTATTGAAATTAATAGACGTAAATTCATTGTAGTAACAAATAAAATTAATCAGACCTGCACATGTATGTTTTTAAGAGCCCCAACAATTACAGCAGCTAGCTGTATTCATTTATTTATAATCCAACTCTAGTTGGCAGCTCTTTGAGTTCAATAATCTTATTAACTCACCTCTTTTAAAGCCTTCTTAAATAATTCCACAGATCAATAAAGAAAATTTAAGAATAAGCTAGGGTAGACACTTTTAAGTTAATTTAGAGATCAAGTTTAATTAACTTATCAAATTAAGAGTACTCATGTTATTAGTAGCTTCCTTCATTCATTCGTGGCATTCCTGGTCCAGGCACTTATACATTTCAATACGGAGCATAATATTTTTAAAAATATATTATTAGTAAAATTAATGGAATTATATACTTATACAAATGTTTTTCATTACTACAACTTTCGTGAATATGGGTTTTGTATGAATTAAATCGTTGGCGCTACATTAAAAAATGAGAAAGTTGAATAATAATAATGTGAAGTATATGATTTCTTTTGAAGAATTACTCATAGAGGAATATTAAATTTGGATGTTGGTCATCTAACATACAAATTGGACCATTACTCGATCCACACACAAACATGTCATCAATTATCAATTTGGGGATGCGGTTTGCCCTAATTACTTAATTAGTTGCGATAGTCCAAAAAAAAATGTTTATTTATAAATCCTATGAGTCTTCACTCGGGATTGCAAGCGCTCCATATTTACGATTGGCACGTTCGGCAATAAAACCAATTTTAGACCTTCACGAGTAGCAATTGAAGAGAAGTGGCCGGAATTTGGCTGAAGGTGCAGTTTAAGTTTTTAACAATATAACGTGTTTTGAAATGTACGGTTTTATAGATACTCCGTAAGATTATTGAAAATATTTTCGTTAGAGAAAATAATGTTAAAAAAGGCGCAGCCTAACGAATTTCCCAAAAACTATACTCCACTTATGAACAATACTTTATGATCCACTTTGATTCGGATCATAATATCTAGTCCATATGACCAAAACTGCAAATCGGACTGAAACTAGGCATTTGAATCCTATTTACCCCCTTCAGTCCGGTTCGAGTTTATATGCTAGCGGCTATGGCCGAAATATGCACGCCTCCAACTATTATTATAAATTCATAACCAGCCGTAGATGTGGTTGATTTTAATTTAACATATGTTCACGAGTAATTCTGAGCTATTTGATCTGACAAGTACCGCACACACCATATTAGTCATCATCTCAACCGTGTTTTATGTTAGAAATCAATCTACATCAACCAATATTTTTAATTAGATATATTTTAGAATTATATTGTAAATAACCAAAAAAATAGAAAAAAAATGGTTAATTGCATTTACTTTAATTTTATGCTTAAATATACATGATACAAACTATATCTGATATAATTTGATAGATATTTACTTTTTTAAAAAATTAATTAAATTTATTTAAAAATGATTTATTATGGTGCTTTGTGTTACTTGTCGAGCACCCTTTCACATAACAATTTTTGATTGTGTTAAAGTTTTAGAAAAGTGCAAAATTTTACGGTGGCAGTGTTATCTCCCACAGTGGAAATACTGAAGTACACCTTTCGTCTCAACTCACATGATGCCCCATCCCCAAAACACCCCTGTGATAAGAAGGGTGTACACACTAATCGTTTATCAAATTTTCAAAAGAATTATATAACGAATTAGATTAGAGTTTTCCTTAACTTGTAATGCAATTTTTTTTAAACTTGATTAACCCAGTAATGTGTACAACCTTCCCAATACATGATCGTTTTTACATAGGGCGTTTGAGGTGGGACGGAGGAAGTAGTCAAAGAGGAACCTTTTTCGGTTTATGCTCATATAATGAGTAATGACCCATGAATCCATGATAATGACACCAGACGCTCTATACTGGCCCAATGCTTGATGAACTGGGTTCCATGTCTACATTAGTCTGTTCTCAGCTCATCTCGTTTTGCCCCTCCTGATAAATCCCTCCGCAGTTGAGCCCCTGGCCCAATTTACTTGGTTTACTAGATTGGTAGTCACTGTTCAACCAATTAAATTTTGATTAAGATATCAAGAATAAATTAGATTAGACAAGTGAAATGGTTTTACTCTTTGGTAACTACTTTTAAGAGTTCAAATGATTTTGCCATCTGAGATTATATATTTTCTACGATCTTTCAGAAAGTTCATTACATATATAAGATTTGTTAAGATAATATAGTAAACCGTCCAGTAAATAAAAAAAATATGGAATTTAATTGATTGATTCATGATAATATCACAACATTATGAAATAAATGGAGTTTAACCGTAGTTTCAATCTTTGATTCTATGCATAGTTTTGTGATTGGATGGTTACACAGATTGAGACTAAAATGGGACATATGATCCGCACAAGGTTGTGTAAATGTGTAAGGTTGAATTATATACACGTAGTTTCTTTGGTTCATTGAATATTGTACTATAGACATTAGGAACACAGAAATTTCGAAGACTATTCTATGTCTGCTATGTTATCAATGAATATTATGCAACCTTATATATACGAAGTATTGAGTTAAAAGTTTTATTTTGGGATCTATATGAAATCTTGAATACGTATTGAGTAGATACTTTTTAAATGACAATTGATCGAAAGGATACAAATTGTATAGTTACATCGGTATGCGTCCATTAATGACTTTCATCAATTATCGAAGAGTGAGCCACAAATCCAAACTTTCTTTTTTAATCTTTGGTAAGACTAATCATCAAACCATATTTCATAAACTCGATTGCCCTGTGAACGTGTATTAGAAAAGTTATCTTTTGAAATTATTGTTCATAGTTATTTGATGTTTCGTATTAAACTTTTTTTTAATAGGACGACAAAATTTTAATACTCGTATATAACAAGGTGAACAAGTTACGAACTTCGAAAAGACAAAACCTGTATTTTACTCCCTGCTCTAATAGAAATCTAGAATGGCCCATGCGCAATGAAACTATAAGATTAGACAACTGGTGCTGTGGTGCATGCCATACGGCTCATTTACTACAAGGGGTAAAGTTCACGTATTTTTTTCAATCCTAAATTTGGCGGACATTTTATCCTCAAAATTATAATTGATGATCGGCCTGCGACAAGGTCCCTGGCTTGATCCCTTTGATAAATGGGAGATTTTCTTTGATAAATAGGAGATTAAAATACGCCATTACTCCTCTCATCAAACTTTCTTTACTTTGCACCTACTAATCTACTATGAAATTAACTCATTTTGTACCTAACAATGCAAGTTCTAGCGTCCTTATGATAGGAGACCGTCTCACGTGATACCAACACGAGGAGTTATAGGGTGGTCGACAAGTACCGCAAAACACCGTAACAAATCATGTTTTAAATAACTTAATAAATTTTTATAAAAGGAAAAAATTATCAAATTATATTAGATATAGTTTATACAATGTATACATAAGCACAAAACATTAAATAAATGCAATTAACCATTTTTTTCTATTTTTTTGGTTAATTACAATATAAATTATAAAATATACCTAAATAAAAATAATGGATGGCGTAGATTGATTCTTAACATTATGGATGGTTGAGATGATGACTCTTATGGTACTTTGCGGTACTTGTCAAGGACGTTAGAATTACTCAACCAACACACTAAAATAATAAATAATTATATTTATATTTACGGCATTCAAGAATTTGATACAAACAATGTCAACTCATTGAAGGCATGGATTCATAAAATTATGATTTTGATAATAATAAGTAGACAAAGTAGTAATACTAGAGTGTCCTTATGCCCATATATATATACAAGGAATGAGTCATGTAGCACTACTATGTAATAGCCTGAACGATACAGTAGTCTACACATACTGAACGAATTAACGAAATGGTGCTCGAAAAAAAAAATGTTAAATAAAATAGGTGGAAAAAAAACTTGTTCAATAATATGGGGTGCACGTCACCCATATGTAAAACCGTTGAGCTTCTTGGCGGTTTTAGGACTATTTGTTTTTTTTTTGTGAATAGTGAAACCGCCAAGGAGCTTACAGTTTACAAGATTTTTTTTTTGTTACTGTTCATAAGCCATGAAACCGCCATGGTCCTTGACGGTTTTAAATATATAGGTGACGTGCACCTCATTTTATTGAATAAGTTTTTTTTCCGACCCATTTTGTTTAACATTAACATTATTTCAAAAAATTGTTCACACATACGCCGTATAAGATATATTACATATATAGTCAATTGTTCGAAATAGATTACTTGTACTTCGGATTTTTATTTGTTTAAGTTGAGCACGACAAAAATCACCTAAATTTTTCTTGACAAATTTCAACGTTTTCACATTCACGAGGTATATACTCTTTTTTTTTTTTTTTTTTTTGACGGGAGAATGTATACACTCATGTCTCACTTAATAAAGTTATTTCAGTAACCTCCTTACATTTCCAAGAAAGATAAGCAGAAAACATATCTTCAATTCCACCACCTTTAGTGAGATTTACTCGCTTAAAACTTAAGACCGAGCGTTGGCGGAGGCCGGACGCTGGGTCTTCAATTAGCTTTGTCGTATGGCCTTAATAATGTCATCCTCGAGAGCGATGCATTGGGGCTGATTTGCGCACTATAGAGGTCCAAGTCGGGTAGGAGCACTGAGGAACTTATCCTTGATGATATTTGCGTGCTTGGTGTAATACACCGTATTTTCAGGCCCTATATTTAAATATTTATAACTATTATAAGTTAAACTATATTTTATACGCTATCATTTATGGATTTTATTATTGGTTTTTAGAAAGGAAAAAAAAAATTAATTTGATTATTAGCAGGTTTTGGAGTCGGTTGAGAAGATTCTAGATGATAGGTTTTCTTTTGCCTTTCCAATTTTCATTTCTCCTTATGCGTTTGATTACTAACCCAAACCCTAACATTTCTTTTCATCTTCCTTTTCTTTTCTTTTTAGCATGACACTTACCCGTATGTCTCCAACACTCAAATCCTCTTGGTCATTTGACCACTAATCATAAAATCTTAATCATCAATCGTAATCTTTATCTAACTTGATCAACGTCAAAGTACATAAGCCTCCTTCCACCTTCACCTTTTTATGGGGGCTGATTTTGATGAGCGATTTTTAACAGTTTTGGGCCGATCTGGCAAATTTATAAGGTAACACTATATCTACTACTTTTCGATTCGTATCAAGTAAGAGTAATTTTGTTATATGAATTATGTGATGGAAAGATCATGTGAGTTGTTGTGCTTTAAAGTGTAATTGTTATAGCATGCAGAATTGAGTTTGATCTATAATTTAGAGGGGCAGGAGACTCGCTGGTTTGTTAGTAGAAGAGGAATTATTGTTGAGTTGTATTTTGAGTATTGTGTAGCGGCTGCTAAGTGGGTTGATGAGAGATATCATTAAGTTTGAGATTGTTAATACGTGCTGCGGTAATCATGAGTTTGAGAATATGGTCATAAGTTGGGAATTGTACGTAAATCCTTTAGATAGTCGAGTATAAGATGAATCAAAGGTTGTTTAAGCGTATGGCATCAAGAGCTATAAAAAGTACAAGAAGATCCAATTAAGAAGAATTGCGAGTTAAAGACTTTTAGCTTGTACTATACTTGATTTGTCGTTTTGTCGTCATTTGTACTTGGTATGGGGCCGAGTAGCTTAGAGTTATACTCTAAGTGTCGAGCAGGGTTCACTGAACCTTTGACAGTATTATATTGAGATATCAGTTAGAGCTATGTTACTAAGAAAGAGCCCATAGTGGCAAAGCGAAAAGAAAGAGATTAAGTTTGATACTGAGAATTGAGATAGAAGTATTGTTTCGCGGTTATACCGCCAGTTCACTTGCCCCATTACCGAGACTTAGGATAGACGAAGAAAGTGTGGTACTAAGAAGAGATTGAGATAAGATTTGAGAAGGAGATCAAATTACGAGGTTCATCAGATTAAGATTATGAGTTTGAGATTATAATTATTTGTAAGGTCGTAAATATTTATGTTGAGGAGATTAGAGTGGAGTAAGAGTCGAGGATTAGCAGGTTAGTTCTGGGGGAGTGTTTTACACTTCCTATGTGTTTTTATTATGTGACCCCGTATTATCCAGATATATAAAACCATAACTATTATTATTATTCACCTTCTATTATTCGGTAGAGTAGTGTTGCTCAGCGAAATGGTGACGTGTTTCCTTCGGGCTACCTTGTCATGGGGGTAGGTCCTTTGTTTTGAGTTTTGTTTGCAGGTTTGAGTCAGGAGTACAGTTGAAGAGTCAAGAGTAGTTTTTAATTCGCTTCCGCATCTGTATTTTATTTTATAAGAGATTTTTGTACTGCTGTATCTCCGGCTTTGTATATTAGCTTGTAATATCTCCAAATTTTGGCACATTTTGTATTATAAATTGAGTTTTAAATTAGCCGAAATTTGGGGGTGTTACACTTGGTGGCTAGTTCGAGAACTTTCTTTACTCACATGTAAGGCGCGGTGGTAATACCGTCGCTCACATTAGGAGCTAAATTAGCTAATCCTGACCAATTTTCCGCCAGGGATCCAATCCCTAGCCGCTTTTGATATAAATGAATGACACGACTAGAGTTGGCATTTCGTGTCACGTGGCGCATGCCGAACGCGGGCTGGCACGAGCACGACACGACACGAGCGTCGAGCGGCCGGCACGACCCGTGGCACGTCGGGCCAACCTCGTGCCACGGCTGTGAAATCATACTTTGGTTGTGCTTTGGCACGAACCGGCACGAGGCACGCGGGCTGGCCCATTACGGCACGATAAAACACGATATTATCTTGAAAAATAAGGAAAAATGACAAAAAAAATAGTGGTTAACAAGCAGGTTGACACGCTTTGGCACGACACGACATGCCGTGTCATGGTGAGGTTTTGAATTTTCACGAGCACGCTGGCATGAGAACCGTGCCCGAGTCGTGCCAAGTTGGCGTTCTGGCAAAGCACGGCACGACACGACACGTATTTTCCTCTCGGAAAAAAAAACCGACCAAAGTAAAATTCGAACCTCACAAATTTTGGGTCGCACATCCCATCCCACCTACTATTCCGATCCAAACCCAATTTGGCACAGAATCCACAAACCAAAAGAGAAAGGGGGAAATTATTGGTAGTGGACCAAAATTATTATAAGATTAAACAACTTTATATTGGTAACCTCACTTATATTCGTTGAGAACTGTGGTTTTCTACCCTTCACCATCTTCTCCCTTTTTCTTCTGTGAAACTTCGATTTGATTTTTTATTTAATTTTTTTAATCTCGAAAAAATGACCATGGGTTCTGCAGGATCCAGTGTTGTTGGTAAGAATTCCTCCTTTCTTTTTATTTTTCGAAATTTCATTTGTTAAAATTGCTGTAATATATCGAATTTGGAGTTTTTCTTTTCAATTATTTTTTTCTGGGTTTCATCAAGATTCGATCTTTATCAATTGGATTGGATAAAAGTTGAAAATTTTCAATTTTTGTGCTTAAATTTGATGTGGGTATTAGTTGTTTTGTGCGCGTTGTATACTTGTATTCATGGGGAAACAGGATTAGTTTGAGTTCTAGGGTTTGTTTAATTGAATTTGGGGCAAAGTTTTCGACTTAATTTATGATATATGCTGGATTTTTTTTCTGTCGTATTTACAGAAAGGTTTTAGCTTGAATCGTATAGAATGATCAGATTAGTACTACACCATTTTTAGTTTTATTTTTTTGGGTTGTTGGCATATGTATGATGAGTGATATATAAGAGCAGATGATCATAGTTATGTGTTAATAAAGATTCGTTATACCCAATTGAGTTCCGATTTAGTACTTTCGATTTTCGAATGCTGAGTGGGGACTGAGGAGTGATTGATCTGTTTGATTTGTTTGAGATGATGAACAATTGATCTGTTGTTCACATATTGTTTAGTTTGATACAGAGGTTGAGCTGAAAGTGTTTAGTTTCGGCCTAATGCTTCGGGTAAATTGTCTCAATCAACTCCAATTGAAGAGTTGTTAGGGCCTTAGGGGTAAGGACGTAGCTTGCGTGTAGCTAATATTTTGTGTGAAAGTAAGCTTTTAGACGATTTAGCATCTCAGAATGTTTGGGCGCTTTGTTTTGATGAATTCTGAAACGGTTCTGGAGCCCCGACAATGTCTCCTAATGAAGAGACTACTTGAGGGTGGTTTATGATATTTTTCATGGTTATGACTGTTTGATTTGTTTGGGCCTAAGCGCCTAGCTTCCACTTGCTTGAAATAAATTGCTGCGACTTGAGGAACACGTCTTTTTTGGCCCTATCATGATGTCAAATATTGTTAATATTATGGTGAGTCACTTATTTGTGTTGTTCGTATGTCATTGAGTTACATGTGGGATTTTGCTGTACAATTACTGAATAAGCTTGTTTTTCGTTATAGTCACAAATAGAGTTGCCCTTTGGGTGGAGGGGGTTAGGAGTGATGTATATCATCTATCTTTCTCAAAGAGGGCAATCTTGATGTCCATGCATATCCTTCTAAGCCAGTGCAGTTCTTGGAGAATTGGATGCTGATCAATCTTAGATTGTTGGTGATTCCTTTTGAGAGGAATTTATTCTTTATGATAATTATACATTTTCTCTAAAGCAGATTCGATCCTTCTTGTCTGCCATTGCCTGTGGATTTTGTGTCTCACTCTTTACTCGTTGTGAGCTTTTGTTCGCTGCTATGATGTATCTGGGTCAAAGCAGCTTGTTTTGGCTTTAGAATTTGGGGTGGTAAAAATATTACAGAACTCAAATGTTAATATACACTAGTCTTCGTAACTTTTAGGGGTAATTTGGGGTGGCGGAAATTGAGTTTGAAAGCATAACAAATTATCTGCAGTAGCAAGGGCCACCCCTCGTGATTAAGTAGATATGGCCACTGGTTAAGGTTAACATAATCTTTTATTTTTGTTAGTGTAGTGGTGCTGAGTCTTTATTGCGTAAGGGTTCTTTTGTGCATTTGACCATACCTTTAAATTATATCTTCATATAGTTCCCAGAAACTTCAGGTTACTGGAGGAACTTGAACGTGGGGAGAAAGGAATTGGAGATGGCAGTGTCAGCTATGGAATGGATGATAGTGATGATATTTTCATGCGCTCTTAATAATTGGTCCTCACAATGTGAGTAACCCTTCCCAGATAAATCAGTGTTAACTGTTACAACTTCCGTTAAAAATGGTTTTGCTGGTGGCCATACTTCCACAATATTTGAAGTAAACGAGTATAGAACTCAGATACTAACTGGCATGGATATGTAAGACATGTTTATGTGCATAGAATTGCAAGATGTCTTGTATCAGAGCTTTCGTGCTCTATGTAACCTTGAATAAAAAAATAGTACTTTGATATCTTCTCCAGCTGTGTACAATTGGCTTAAAAATATTTATTGTTCTGTTTGACCCCTTGTCCTTCAATTTGAAGAAATCAGCTTCTTCCCTTGGTCGAGGTTGTTACATGCATTTCCTTCTTCAAGGTTTTATGCTCCCGGTGCTCTAGCCTGCATCCTTACTGTAGTAATTTTGCAGCTTTTGCTTGCCAGATCTACTTGCGGTCCTCCTTGTTTCGGAAACCATAGTCCATTACTTTCATGGAAAAAATTTAGTCTCTGCTCTTTGCTTAGAATTATTCATGCTTTTTTTTTTCCGCGAGTCTATTGATGACTTGTTTTGGCTCTCTTTCAGACAGTCCATGAGGGCCGGATTTATCAGTTGAAGCTCTTCTGCGACAAAGACTATCCAGAGAAACCACCAAGTGCTCGCTTCCATACACGGGTCAACATGACTTGTGTGAATCATGAGACTGGAGTGGTAAACTTCTAGTTTTATTCTTATTACTTGAAACAAGTTATGTTCTGTTAGTGCCTTTTGCTCTCTCCCACACCCACTCCATATATCAAACTAGGGGTAGTGGATTCATTCCTCTCCTTTTCCTTTCCTCCCATTCAAACAAGGGGCTATGGTTGAGTTGAGTTTCGGTTACTCTGTGTACTAAGAAGTATTTGCTCTTTCCATGATTCAGTGAAGGCCTTGAATTATGTCAGAACACCATTTTTACTTTGTAAGAAAATCTGATCATCTTGCTTAACATAGTAGTGGTTGTATAATGGTGCACATATTGACTACTACCCTCGAACTCAATATTACCCAGGGCCAGAGTGAAAGCTGCTGTTCTGTGACTCTGTCTAATAGGGGTTTACAACTTTACATGGTAAATTAATGCTAGAGTGCTTGCTATTCTCCTCTTAAAAGGGCTTAGATTACCTTACAAAGTTGAGATTCTGTATTCGACACTAGTTATCCTTTACGATATTGATGGAAACTTTCACTAGTATAATTAGTTAACGTTGTAGTGTTCGAATTTAAAATTGATAGGGTTCGGTAGTTTGGATTGTGTGAAGCATATTGTGTTTTTTGACATTTCATGTACCTATTTCACTCACTGTATTGCTTGTATATTATATCTTTCCTACAAAACTGCTGTTTGGAGTGTTGTCTGATTCCTGAGATGGTCGTGGGTGGCAGGTTGAGCCGAAGAAGTTTGGTATGCTTTCAAACTGGCAGAGGGAGTACACCATGGAGGACATTCTGACCCAGCTTAGGAAAGAAATGGCTTCTTCCCACAACCGAAAACTCGTTCAACCTCCAGAAGGAACCTATTTTTAGTGAAGTCCATTTGTTGATCACACTCTTTATCTTTCTATGTCGGAAAGCTCAAAAATTGAGCGGGCTTATGTTGTGTCGTACATAGTTCTCATCCTCCAGTCTTGAGTAGATGCTCTGGAAAGGAAAAAAAATGTCGAAACCAGCTTCTGTTTACGCTGTAGAATGGGGTCGTTTTGTGTGTTTATTTGTTAGACTACCTTAACTTGAGACTTGAAATTGTAAGCCCTTCTTGATTGAGCATTTGTTTCTCCAATTCTGTCAAGATTTTTGTTGGGAGTGTTCATTATCTTCTAATTGAAGCTCATGGTTCTTGTTTACGGGCTTGTACTCGCTGGTGGCTGGTTCTAATATCGGCCTTACCAGCCAAATAAGGGTAGCGTAATGAAGAAAATCAGTTGATCTACAAACTCTGAAGCTTGCTAAATCCATCAACAGTAAAATAGATTTGGGAGAAATCTCAAATTAGCATTAGTTCTCAATTCTCATCTTGACTGCTTTTGAGCGTAATTTTAAAGCAACCAGTGACGTATAGTACTCAACTTTGTGCGTAATTTTGAAGCAAACATTCAGCTTAATTTGTTTTTTTTTGAAAATATTACTCCGTACAATTGTACAAACATTCAGCGTAATTGGAGTAGTGTGCAAGGGAATTGATATATTTTTTTAGTATAACATCTCTCCAAAGAAGTATTTTTTAGCCATCAAAGTGATTAGGATGGGATCAATACAAAACCAAATTTGTATTTGGTATATATAAATTAAATACCAAAACTAATAAATAAAAAACTAATAAGGAAAACTAAAAAAAATTAATAAAATTATGTTTGTACTTACTGAAGTTAAGGAGTAGGCTCGCTTCACAATAGGTAAAGATATAAATCAAGTTCATTGATCTAAAAAAATCACATAATTGAGCAGATGCCAAAAAAAAAAATCTAGGAACATGATTGTAAGGCACTATAAAGTTCAAAATATAGCATCAAAACTTGTCTAGAATTGCCAAAACGGTCATAAATCCATACAAAGTGACGACCGTCGAAACAAATGTAATACTTCACAAAATAAGGAACCGAGACTCCAATCCAACAAGTATCGTCCTAGTCTATCTTCATTTATGCTTGGAGACCATTTGGCGTTTTTCGAAAAATTGATCAAATTTGACCAAAATCGCAGTACATAATTCACGGTTTTGCGATAAAATGACTCCTGAGCAAAAACGGCTCAAAATTTGGTGGTAGTCCCTAAGTAAGATATAATGAGGATTAGAAATATATTAGGGACGAAAACGTAAGAGAAGGTTACAAAAACAACCAAAACGGTCATGAATCCATACAAATTGACGAGCGTCGAAACAGATGAAATAATTCACAAAATGAGGAACTAACAATCAAATCCAAAAAGTATAGTCCTAGACTCCTAGGCTATCTTCAGTGATGTTTGGAAGACATTTGCCGTTTTTCGAAAAATTGATCGAATTTTACCGGAATCGCAGTACCTAATCCACGGTTTTTCGATAAAATCGCTCAGTGCAAAAATGGCTCAAAGTTTTGGGATAGTTTCTAAGTATGATATAATGAGGATTTGCAAAATATTAGGGTAAAAAACCTAAGAGTAGAAAAGGAAAACGGCCAAAACGGTCATAAATTTATACAAATTGACGAGCGTCGAAACGTATGAAATACTTCACAAAATGAGGAACCAACACTCAAATGCAGCAAGTATATTCCTAGGTTATCCACAGTAATATTGGGAGGACATTGACATTTTTCAAAAAATTGATCAAATTTTAGCAAAATCGCAGTACTAATCCACGATTTTTCTATAAAATGGTTCTGGAGCAAAACTGGCTCAAATTTTGTTGGTAGTATCTAATTATGATATAATGAGAATTGGAAGAATATTAGGGCCAAAAACCTATGAGAAGGTTAGAAAAACATTCAAAACGGTAATAAAATCATACAAAGTGATGAGCGTTGAAAGTCTTGAAACGCATGAAATACTTCAGAAAATGAGGAACCAACACTCAGATCCAACAAGTATAGTCCTAGGGTAGTTACAGTAATGTTTAGAAAACATTTTGCGTTTTTCGAAAAATTGATCAAATTTGACCAGAATCGCAGTACATAATCCACGGTTTTTTCGATAAAATGGCCTCCAGAGCAAAAACGGTTCAAATTTTGGTGGTAATCATTAAGTATGATATAATGAGGATTTGAAAAAATATTAGAGCAAAAACACTAAGAGAAGATAAGGAAAACGACCAAAACGGTCATAAATATATACCAAGTGACCAGTGTCGAAACACATGAAATACTTCACAAAATGAGAAACCAACACTCAAATTGAACAAGTATTGTCCTTGGCTATCTTCAATAATATTTGGAGGACATTTGGCGTTTTCGAAAAATTGATCTAATTTGGCCAGAATTGTAGTACATAATCCACGGGTTTTCGATAAAATGGCTCCGCAGCAAAAACGGCTCAAAATTTGGTGGTAGTCTCTAAGTATGATATAGTAAGGATTGGAAAAATATTAGGGCCGAAAACCTAAGAGAAGGTTAGAAAAGCAGCCAAAACGGTCGTAAATCCATACAAATTGACGAGCGTCGAAACGCATGAAATGATTTTTTACAAAATGAGGAACCAACAATCAAATCCAACAAGTATAGTCCTAGGTTATATTCAGTAATTTTTGGAAGACATTTGGCCTTTTTCGAAAATTTGATCGAATTTGACCGAAATCGCAGTATATAATCCACGGTTTTTCGATAAAATGGCTCCCGAATAAAAATGACTCAAATTTTGGTGGTAGTCTCTAAGTATAATATAATGAGAATTTGCAGAATATTAGAGTAAACCCCCATTATATCATACTTAGAGACTATCACATACGAAAACTATAATTTACAAGTTTCCCAATGGAGAAGAAACTTGTAAATTACGAGTTTATGTAAAAATACATTAGTATTAAAAAATGTTATGGGCTCGGGAGTTTAATTTCAATAATTGCGTATACTTGAAGTATAAACTTTTTTCGAAATTATTGCGTTTAATTCGCTGTGATTTTTTAGGTTAGTTTACTATGATTTTTAATTGCAATACTTCAGCGTAAATAATTTTAAAATCATCAATTTGTTAAATTACAATGAATTGGAGGATTTTAGTTATAGGTGCTATTTACGATTTGCAAAACCCGATACCTATCTCTATAAGTCCAATGTCATTTATATTTGTTTAATTACTTCCACTCCTAGCCAAAAATGTGCTCTTAAGTTTTAACCATTGATGAAGTTGTTCCACTCCTATATGAAAATGTCATTGTTAGATTCAACTACGTTATTTTGATATGATGAAATTGTTTGCGGTTTTCTCGAGATTTAATAACGACAGTAGTTTATATTAGATAAAACCGCAATCGCACTTCATGAAGTGGTTCCACAACTTTGCTTACAGCTTCATAATAACGAGCTTATTTGTTGCCTCTGAAGCCCATATATGCGCCCGCTCCATCTGTTCCAAGACGAGTCTTATTTAAATTTCCCTAATCTTAGGTTCTGATTGTGAAGTTTTTTTTTTCCTTAACGCAGAAATATAATTTAAGAGATAAATAAAAGCTATCACTTTTTTTGTTTGGGTGTTTAATTAATATCCGAATAGTTTAAAGTGAGTTATGTAAACAAATTTATCAACTTTTGTGTTTTATAAATCCCGAATACAACTTTGGTGTTTTTTAGATCCCACCCTCCTTACTTTGGTGGCTAGAAAAATACTTCTTTGAATATCTCTCTAGGGACACTAAATTTTGGTCTCGATGGAGTTTAAAGATGAAAAAAGCGGAAACATTCCTATCATTTATTTCGGATTCGAGTTATCTATAATGACACAATGAGCGATCTTATAAATACGGAATAGTTCGTTGTGTAATGGTCATAGTAGAAGTGTTACTGCGATATGAATAAAAAACATGCGTTTGGTTTTAGTTATATAAATATCGATGGCTTAGACATAAACTCGTAAAATTTGCTCTCCCATGACTGATTCCCGATTCGAATCCGAAAATGAAAAGGAACCCATGGTGACAGAAAAGGACCCTTAAACTTGTTTACAGATGTGACTTTGTGGGGGTCACAACTCACAACTAGCGTGACTTTGACGATCCTCTCGTGGGTTGTGGTCTTTCTTATACGTCCCCAAAAACCTTCCCTTGTTCAATCGTTAACCCCTTCTCCCCTTTCTCTCTCCTCGAAGAAATGACCATGGGTTCTGGAGGATCTAGCGTCGTTGGTAAGCTACCTTTCACTTTTCTTGCTGACATCTTCTAATTTCTCCTCCAATTCATTTCCCATGTTTTTGTTTTTTTAAAGAATTATTATTTATCGTTAAAGTTTTTTGCAAAGTTGTCATCTTTTTGTCGAATTGGGTATTTGTATGTCAATTATGTAGCTCAATTATCTGTTTGTGAGGTGGGTTTTTGTTGAATTTTGGATTGGTTGATGTTTTTAGACGTAATTAGCTTGCAGGATCTATGTTAGGGTTTATGTTATCGTTGAATTGGTATGCTTTCTATTAAAATTTTCTGAATAATTGGAATAGATACGTAGAATATGTGTTGGTTTTCACTGATTTAGGGGTAAGGTTGCGTATATCCGGATTTATGGATACGGTTCTATACCGCCAGGATCCGGACATGGTCGTTTTTGTAGTTGCTGTAATTCCATCAAGGGGTTAAGGTTTGTGACTTTGTGTAAGAATCTTCAGCTCGAGGTTTGAGCTGTCGTCGAGGTTAGCTTCGAAGCTGGTTTGCAAAATCTTGTGGCGAGATGCTGAGACCATGTGAATTTTAGGATCATAGTTCGATTCTTTGAAATGTTTGGTTTGAAGCCTCATCTGATATCAGGGTGACAGGGTCTCGTTTTTTAGCTGTTCAAGCCCTTTGCAGTTGCGCTCGAGAGAGTTTAAAACATGGAACCTTGATTTTGTTGTGGATTGGATTGCGAGAATGTATTTTGATTGTTAGTCCTAATGCTTTGTGGCTGAAAATTGTGCGGATATTGTACCATATATTTTAAGATTCATTCTTTCTCATGCAGTCCCCTATAACTTCCTAGCCTGAACGGAACTGTGAGGTGTCTTAGTTGAGGAGATTGAGCTGAGAAGGGTCTACCATTCTGTAACTTGGCCAGGCTTATCTGCTGTATAGCTTAGTGCATACTCAAATCGTGAAGCAAATTTAGCGAAATTTTAAGTAACTATGCTCACAGAATCCCATGCTTACCCACTGAACTTGATTACAATATGTGGGAAACAAATTTTCTTTCAATAAAGGGTGTGCTGTACATGTATCAACTCATGTTTTTATCAAAGCGACTTTAGTACACATTCTCTATGCTAATATAGCTGCAAGGAGTTCGTTAACGTAATATGAGGAATAGCCCTCTGAGTAGTTTTTACGCTGTGAATTTGCAGCAGGCTATAGTTCTCTCTTTTGGGCTTTCATCGTCAGTTGATCTTCGTATCATCCTTTTGGAAGTTTCAGTTGAGCATTTTTTTCCATTTCACTCCGTCTTCATGGATCAAAAGACTTGTAATGCACTAGGCACTAGTTCCTGTTAGTTGATGCTTTGTGACTGTGCTTCTGCTTGCTAAACATCTATGTAATGTTTGCAAATGAGTACCACTGATAATAATTATCTAATGAAAGTTTTTTTTTACCATTTTAGTTCCCAGAAACTTCAGACTGTTGGAGGAGCTTGAGCGTGGTGAGAAAGGTATTGGGGATGGAAGTGTCAGCTATGGGATGGATGATAGCGATGATATTTATATGCGCTCTTGGACGGGGACCATTATTGGCCCTCACAATGTGAGATTTTTTTTATTTTTATTTTTTGCTGCTGCTGCTTAGGTATGCAAATATATACGTCTCTTCTATGCAATTTTTTACCAGGTAGTCTCGAAGGCATCTCTTATGCTATAGTTTGGATGATGCAAAGTGGTTATTAGTTTGATTTAGGACGTTCTTTAGTATTACTGAATACAGAAGACTAGTGACTAATGTGCAGAGTTAAAGAGTGAAATTGCTTGTCCATCTAGGGCGTCCACTCAGAGAGTATATATCATTTCTGAGGAAATCGTGTGGAATATAATCTTGGATCATTTTTTGTGTCCAAGATTTAATTGTTTTTCATTTTGTGGAACCTTTCATGCCTAGGTCAAGACTACTTGTTTTTCTATTGCTGTTCTGAAATAAGCTTGAAATTTGTTTCTTTATGCCAATCTTCCACTTCCTTTCACCTCTCTTCCCTTGCGGATGTTCAGAAAGAGACGTACTTGTCTGATAGACTTCTGCTGCACTTAGTGTGGTTGTTTCTGTGCTCTGTGTTCTCCCCAAGAGGGCAAGAGGTTAACCTGTTCTGCCTAGTTACGTCATCCCTTACATTCTTTTTATTTATATATGGGCTGGAGACCTGAAGACAGGTTTTACTTGATGATACTTGGAGCATATTGAGTGTACTGTATCATTTGTTCATTAAGAAAATAGACTTATAGATTTTGCAGCTAATTAAATTGGGGGGGGGTTAGTTTAGAAGAGTCTTCCGGAATTTGTGATAAATTCTTTAACTGTCAGAGTCTCACTTCCGCGTGCTTTGACTTAAGTCATGCAAGTCGGTCAGTTTCCCTTGTTTTATCTTATGCCTTGAGCTGTTGTTGTACAGAGTGTGCATGAAGGCCGCATTTATCAGTTGAAGCTCTTTTGCGACAAAGATTATCCAGAGAAACCACCTACTGTTCGCTTCCACACAAGAGTCAACATGACTTGTGTGAACCCTGAGTCTGGAGTGGTAATACTTTGTTTATCCTTCAAGTTTTCTACTTCTCTGTTGTGTGCTGTTTTGTCATACTCTGGTCAGCCATGTCAAAACGCTAATGACAGGTGTTCTCTTAACAATAGACAATTCTGCTTGACCGGTATTTTTGTCAATCAAAGTGTATATGATCAGTGTTTACTTTTAAACTGATTTGCATTATAACTAGCTGCCACTTCGTGTTAAGTCTTGTAGCGCTGAAAAGTGGTAGGGCTTAGCGTCTTCTCTCTTTTCTTTTTCTTTTTTTTTTTGGGTTTTTTTGGTGGAGGTCATCTTGGTGGTGACCTATTGTTAACCCAATTTTGTTGCTCGAATTCTTCATATTTAATTTTAGTCTGAATTGGTTTGATCACTTCTTTTGAGAATAAGGCTTGGTGGTTATTTGGTGTGATCACTTCGTAAAACCAGTATGGTGAGATCACTGTTCTTTTGCCAATCTGTGTTGCTAATTCGTCTTTAAGTTTAAACTTGAAACTTTGCAAAGGTGATGTATGTCTGGCAGTCGGTCCGTGTCATATTGAACTGGGGATTTGATTGTTTTTATGTACATTCGTTTATACTAGCTATCTAGTCTCTGATGGTTAGTGTGCGGGCCTCTGGGTGCAGGTTGAACCGAAGAAGTTTGGAATGCTTGCTAATTGGCAGAGAGAGTACACTATGGAAGACATTCTGACCCAACTCAGGAAAGAAATGGCTGCACCTCACAACCGGAAGCTCGTTCAACCTCCAGAAGGGACTTACTTCTAGCCATACCCGGCCAGTTCCTGATCAGATCTACATGTTTCAGAGTTGGGAGAACTTATAACAAATACAGCCTCAGTGGCTCTATAATTCGCGTACATATTTTAATCATGTCTGCTCTTGTTATTCAAGTCCTGAAATGAAAAATTTCCCGATCCTGCTTTGCTTATCGCTGTGTTGAATCGGATGGTTAGTGTGGTTTTAACTCAAAAGACCTTGAATGTAAAAACCTTTGTTGACAAAGCCCGTGTGTTCTGCAATCACCTGTTTTACAGTCTTGGCATCTGCTGCTCCTGCTTGTTTCTGAATTTTTGCTTGATGAGTTCATTTACCGCTTGATTTGGGCAATGCTAAAATAAGTTTTTTGTTTCGATACATTATGAAACAATTTATATACACCATTATCAGGCTTCGAGCGACTTAACTCTACAACCCTCTTACTCAAGTTTTGTGACTACTAAACGAAAAGTTGAAACTGCATGCCTGATTTGTGCATTAAGACGTCGGAGGGGTGTGGACTTACGGAAGCATACAGGTTGGAGAAAATAGAGATTTCAACCAAAAGAAAGTCAAGGCAGGAGAATGCAGGATAGTCTATACTTTCATTTCATATACGGAGTATAAGAATTGTCAAAAGGGAAAATCTTGGGTGGCGACCGACTGACCGAGTCTTGTTCTTCACGTGTGTGAAACTTTCCTAATAAGTTACTCAAAACTCAAAACAGCCGCCAATATGAATTGGTAGTTACCAAGTGGTTAGCATTAAGCATCCAACACGGCTGCTCTTGAAAAGTTGAAAACGACCCAATATCAACGGAGGTTTAAGTTTAATTCTCACTAACATTATAGTGGAGTGGTCGGTGATACAACTTACAATATCATATTATCATACAACATAATAATCCCTTTGGAGTATTGTAAAAATAGTTATATTTTGTGCACAAATACGGAGTACAAGTATAATTCAGATTATAAAAGAAACAATATTTTTTAAAGTGAATTATATGTGGCCTTCTTCGTCAAGTCCTAATATCCATCCTCATTTGCACCTCTTTGATTTTTAGACATAATTATTCTAGATAATTTATAGACCAATCCGTTGGTTGATTAACTAAGGACAAAACTGGAAGATGCAAGTACGATATACCTTGGATGGTCAATCATTATTTATTTATTTCAAATAAGTGCTAGCTATAATTAATTCATGTGTACTCATCAAAATAACTCAGAAACTTTAGAAACCATAATGCAAGCCTTATCGACGCTAAAAGCTAACATCCGTGTTTTATTATTTTAATTTTTTTTAATGCAATTCTATTAGAAATATTGAGTACGTACAATTGTCAATTGACAAAAAAATGATCTTTTAATGTTGTAATGAATAAGATACATGTCATTTTAATGAACAAAAGACACCATCTCTTTTCCTTTCGCCTCCAAATCTCCAATGTGAATAAATCTTACAAGTTTCATAAATTACCATCTAGACATACCAGAAAAGTGACATATTCCTAAGTTTGGTCTGTTTTAGGCAAGTAGTGCAGGTGTGCAACCCTTAGAAATCTAATGATTCTAGAGCAAAAGTCCCTCCATTTTATCCATCCATTTTGTCACAAGTGTCAAGTAAACATGGGCGAAGCCAGGATTGAAAACTCGGGGTGACGGGTTATAACTACATATATATGCGCGCTATTTTTTTTAGGTCAATATACGCGGTATTTCTAATCGGCAATTTAGGACTCATTTATTATTTCTAACAAAAATCAATACTAAACAAGCTTATTTAATAAGGAAAATATCGAAGCGGACTCACTCAACAAATAAAGGAATAAGAACGAAGAAAAAACATATGAAATACGTAAACATGATTATATATTAAAGGCATGCATAATTGAACATTAAAAGATTCTAGCCGACTGGTTAGGAATGAACGTTCTCTTCCTCGATGTCACGAGTTCGAACCCTCTCAAGCGACTAGCCAGGATTCGAACCCCATAGCTGCATGATGTATGTAATGAGCTGTACCACTATGCCAACTACATTCTACTGATATTTATGTGCACTCAAAAATATATATACTATTCTGCCTAAAAACCCATTTTTCGCCCACCGGGGTGGCGGCCGCCACCCCTCGCCACCAACTGGTTTCGCCCCTGCATGTAAATGGAGTATATTGATAAATACTCCGTATGAGATATATTTAATTTTAATCGAATATAATATTCCGTGTTTTTGTTAATAGTAAAGCTTTTTTCTTTTTGTTATTTAGGTCCTTTCTTTCACCAGTATCTACGACATATCAAAAGAATTCAACATTGATATTAATTAAATGATGAGTCTTGTTGGTCTTGTAGATCATTCTGAATAAGCTAAGGATGCAGGATGCTTATGTCGTTTTCGCATGTTGAAAACTAGTGGGATTCAGAATCACTCAATCAGTTGTGAATTGTGATCAATCTTGCTTTGAATTGAGACTATAATCCAAATAGATTTATCAATTATTTATATCCCCACTGGTCTTGTAACAACCCCCACCAATAAAAATCTATATATACTATTGTACCTTAAAAAAAATAAAAGGTAGAAAACGTGCTCACGGCCTACTAGCACCGTAATTTACAATGCCGGCCAATTATTAGATCAACCAATTTCTTTTATATCATCTCGAATGAAATTTGCTAAGGAGTACTCCCTACTCTAGCGACAAGACATGTTTTATTTAATAACTACTTGACATATCTTACCCTATACGTACTCCGTTAAAATAAAATTTTAGAGTATTTTAATAAACGAATTAGCAACCCAATTTAAAGATAAATGAGAGTTGAACATGGAAAGTCATATACTCCACGATCACGAGTAAAGACAATTGTAAACATAAATGATATACATCTCCAATCAGATCAATTCCATTATAATCAAATGAGGGTATACTTGAGACTTATTCTTGCTAGAGAATTTGCAATCGAGTTCTATTTTGAAGTAGAAAATTCACCACCTTATATTACAATATAATTTTATTTTGATATAAATCCGGACTAAATTATATAGTGACGGCAGTTCCGTTGACTCGTCGGAGTAGAAACAAAGTAAGGACAACATGAATGAGTTAATTAATTATTAATGCAAGCAATTCGGACCAAGTCCCCTTCCTATTTCCGTTACACAATCATGTAGGAGTAAGATAAGTAGAGTAATAATTACGATCAAATGGTCAAAAGTGATCCGCGTTGAAGAATGAGGAAACTCCCCACCATCTTAACACTGAATTCTCCTCATTTCTCCCCTAACTTTACATATTCTATTCACTCACTCTCTCCTCGTAATATTCTTCTCCCCTTATTATAAGGAAGCAACAAAGCAGCTTCCTACCTTCCCTCTTATATAAAACTCACTCTCTCATCTCACTTCTCTCCATCATCTTATCTTAGCTTCTCAAACACACCACCAACTTTCTCGATCAGTTCCCCTCTCCTAAGAAACAAAACTGCAAAAAACCAGATCAAATCTCGCTCAAATTGAATAAAGTTTGGATCTTTATAATCAGTGAAGATGTTGCTCGAAAACCCAGATCGCAAATCGAAGAATATTGTGATTAGAGAAGTATGGGCTCATAATTTAGAGGCTGAATTTGAGTTAATCACAAATTTAATTGATAATTACTCGTTTATTTCAATGGATACTGAGTTTCCGGGTGTGATTTACCGGCCCCACAAGCCTTTCAACTTCAACAAAGCTAAGCCGTCGGATCTTTACAGATTCCTTAAATCCAACGTTGATGAGTTGCATCTTATCCAGGTGGGCCTCACCTTATCGGACGGCTACGGTAATCTCCCTGATTTGGGGACAGACAGTCAGTATATTTGGGAGATTAATTTGTCGGACTTTGATGTGGAGCGTGACCCACACGCTCCTGACTCGGTCGAGTTGTTGAGGAATCATGGGATTGACTTTGAAAGGAACAAAAATGAAGGGGTTGACTCGGTTAAATTCGCCGAGTTGATGATGTCATCCGGTTTAGTTTGCAACGAGTCCGTAAGTTGGGTTACTTTTCACAGCGCGTATGACTTTGGGTACTTGATAAAGATGCTCACGCGCCGGGAATTACCGACACGGCTCGCCGATTTTTTAACGCTAATGAGGATTTTCTTTGGGAACCGGGTTTATGATGTGAAATACATGATGAGGTTTTGTAAGAGTTTGTATGGCGGGTTGGACCGGGTTGCCAAAACACTTGATGTGAACCGGGCGGTCGGGAAGTGCCACCAAGCCGGTTCGGATAGTTTGCTGACGTGGCAGGCGTTTCAAAAGATTGTAGAGGTTTATTTTGTAAATGACGCTCCGGAAAAGTATGCGGGAGTGCTATATGGACTAGAGGTCTATTAAGAGAGGGTTTAAACAAGAGTATATTAATTAAAATATATATACCGTGAATTAAAGTTTACGAGATTTATTTATTCTTTTCTAGTCAAAAGGAGATTGCCGATTGCGGCAATGTAGTCAATCTTGTACATTGACCTCTCATAATATTGAATCGTTCATATAATCATCAAACTTTGATTGAACTTATGTCTAATTTTGAATCTTTTACGCGAACTAAACTTGATTCAAGACGTTTTATGTCATAAGATCGAATTCCATTCATGGTACTTATATTTACGCTTCATTAAACCAATTCGCTGATTGACGATTAGATGGGTACGCCAGTACGGTGATAATGATATGGGTTGGTAAAAATTGACGGGTATGGGTAACTGGGTGGGCTTGAGAGGTCGTGGTCGTGGAAGTCAATTGGACAACATGGCTTAGTGGGTGAGACGTTGACATGACCTAATCTATAACAACTGGTTTATAGGCAACGGCCCAGTTAGTATACCATTGTAAAGTGTACTTGAATATTCAGTCCAGGTATGATTTAACTGCCCATAATTCCACATTTTTATTTGGTTAATGATTTGAGATTGAATTAAAAGGTCGTTTGGATACCCTCAAAATCCATAAAAAAAAATTTTTCCTAGGAATTGATTTATCATGGGTTATTTGGTTGTCCTAAAGTGTAGGAATTGGAAATTCCTAGGCATTTCCAATTCCTCCAAAGTGTAGGAATTTAATTACCTAGGGGGAGCTAGGTAAGTAGAAATTCCCATGGGCATTGAATTCCCTTATTCATCCAAACAAATCTTCTCAATTCCTATACTTTCTTAATTCGTAGGATTTGCAAGTTCATGGGAATTCCAATTTCCCGAGTGTATCCAAACGACACCTAAAAATCAAATTAAAAACAATCTCCTCCGAATTTTAGGTTCATTACATTTGAATACAGAAGCTAACTGAATGATGTGAGATAAATTACAGACCCATGTGACATTTTAATTGAGATGGTTCATAAAAGAGGTTCATAGAAGATTGATACATTTCGCTTGTATCAGACAAGACAATTTTACATTCCATATAAATAGAGGAAGTACGAGTATTATTATTGTCTCATCTTAAAAAACAACTATTACTGAAATGAATTTGAAAACGGCTAACATAAATTATTAATATGAGACCGTAGTGTTTACTCGGATTTGACTACACTGTACGAAGTAATAACTACGGCAACCCCAAGTCAAAAGTTGTCTAAGCCCAAGATTCGTGATGGGCTAGTTTCAGCTTTGAGCCGAGTTTAAATTTGGGCCAAATAGCCAATCAAAATCACTCGGCCGAAACTTCAGTTCATACTTCCATAGTTTCTTTGGAAAGGTAGAAAACCCGAGTATTGTGTAATTTGACGTCCATACTCAGAATGTGTTCCGAGCAGCCAGGAATATAGAAGCCTCAATTACATATGTTTCCTGATAACTGGAGCATGTTTGCTTGCCGAGGAAACGTCTCAAACAATTTTTCGATACCAGAATACCATCTTAACAAAAAAGTCGAAACTTATAAGTAAGTGCAGATTGATTTCATGTGAAAGTAGTCCATTGCTTACAAAAGCTAACTAGTGTGCCACCTAACTAGTACTTTATAAGTGAAAATGGTCCATGGCTAACAAAAGCAAGAAATCTGAAAATTCATGTGATCTTGTTGGTTAACATGCATACACCTTACAAAAGACCTTCAGTTTGCTTACAATATAAGTTACCGACATAATTGAGTTCGAATTCTTCAAGAAGTTTTCGGCAAATGGAAAGTGTAGAGCAAGAGAAAAAATGATTTGCGTCCTTGCACAGTTAACTTGGGTGCACTATTAGTCTGTAACATTGCAGCTCAAATTGTTCATTCGAAATACTATATGAACAAAGTCACAAAGAGTTTGTTGCACGTTAAAAAATTAAGGCGGAATTAACATGTTAACAAGTCAAGAAGTCGTGGGTTGCTCTTTTAATTTAGGTCAGATTAATTCTAGGGCGTGAAGTTTCTTTGGACTTATTAGAAAATCCGAACAAATTTTACATACTGTATGAATCACGCTCAATAATCACAGGCTCCACAACTTCACCAAAAGAAGAAAGCAGCATGTATAAAACACACTTTTGTCCCTTTTTTCGAGTTATGCTATTTTTAACGGTCTGGTGTCGGGTATATATATACTCCGTATTGCATAATTGCCAACTTGCCATAGTATATGATAATACGAATCAAAAGTCATAGCCAAGTGTAGCTAATAAGCATATTATAAATGTGTGTTACAAGGTGACAGGGGACCAAATGTGGTAAATCTTGTAACACAAACTTTACAGTTTGGCATGACTTTGATTCAGAGTTGATGGGTTGTTAACTTGCTAATTCCTAGATATCATGCACACCATCTTAGATGGCTGAATGTCACCCCTTAACTGTTGGGGGCAGAGAGATCAAACGGGGGAGTCAAACCCTATTTCATATGCCCAATCAGAGTTCCATCCTAAAACCAATTAGCAATAAGAGGAGTAACTCACAAGTTTATATACTTAGCAACATCCCATTTATCTTATCTTTCAATGTTGGACAATCTCACACATGTTTCCCTACTTATCTTTCAATGTTGGACAATCTCACACATGTTGCAACAATCTCCCCCTCATGTAAGGGCCGATAGATCAAATTCTCTCTCCCTCGAACCAAATTGGGTCAAACCACCACCAAATTGCAGCGTCCAACCTGATAAAGACCTACCAGAATTGTAGGTGGCGCCCAATCTGACAATATCCCACCAGACGGTGTGGTGTCTGCACCCGATCCCAAGTCGAACCTTGGGCTCTGATACCACTTGTTATGGGAGGAGAGACCAAACGAGAGAGTCAAACCCTAACCCGTATTAATTAGTATGATATTGTCCGCTTTAGACCTACCCCTCACGGATTTGTTTTCCGTGCTCTTTCCCAAAATGTCTCATACTAATTGGTTTGGTAATCCCTTACAAGACATTGTTTCACTCTTTATTTCTCCGATGCGGTATCTCCGACATGTTATCCCGTACTTTTCATCGAGTATTATTGTCACTTTCCCGAAATAATGGCCTCTTTAATTTGTTACCGAAATAGAACAAATCCGATTCTCGCTCATTTGTTATTAGCTGAATTAAGTCCCTCCAAAGATGGTAGGTCAAAAAGTGCATGCTAATGCATGTACTTAAGCCAACTTGTTAAAAGGTGATTGAAGATAAAACGGGCTAGCTATTACAAGCAAAACCTAACCGAGCACATATGTTGGAATAATGTCGAATCTAATGTCCGTTGATCTTTACACAATAATTTTTATTGTTAAGAGATTACATTCTCAGCACCGTTTGTCGTACCTACCAATAGTATAAGAATATATGTTTGATGACAAATGACAAAGTGATATAGAATGTTACAAATACTCATGAGATAATTATTAATAGTAAGACAAATTAATCTGGACCTAACCTCAATAATGTGCCAAAAATCAGAGGACCCTTATAAAAATAGTAAGTAGGTGAATTATAGTAACAGTTACTACTTACTACAGATATACATTACGTACCTTAAGCTAATCATGTAGCTAGAGTAACGGAGGAGGAAACCTGAAGGTATTAATTAGCTGAATCAGCAGATTCATTTAGGTCACCAATAATCAATGTATCATGGATCATAATCGTAATTAAGAAAGCTTAGCTTATTATACGTAATTGGATATAATCACTGATTAGTTATATCCAAAACATCACCACGATCAACTCATATTAGATTATTACTTATTAGCAGTAAAATCTGATATTGGTCGTCTAGTGTTAAAAATTAAGGTATTAGATAGTCGACGTATCTTAAATCTTAAGAGAACATTTCATATCAGAACACCTGAGAATCATAGACCTCGTTCCTTAGAGTTATTTCCTCCTATTACATTATTACACATTTACACTTGAATCCATCAATTAAGAACTTAATGAAACGGGAAGAGTAACTCGACGAATATATAATTCGATCACATTGATGATATGGATAGCGTATTGAGAAATCTAAGGTAACAAGCTTTTGAATAGTGAGGTCACATGACACCGCGCGTCCATTTCATCATAAAACTATATGTACATGTAATTATCTTAATTATCAATGTTATAACATCATGTATGGTGAATGTATATATGATTTATATATAATAATCATATACGACCGAAAATTCATACACGTGTGGGAAAGTACATACTAGTTATTCGATCACAGCCTTATTAGAGTGATCAGAAGAGGTGGAGGAAGAAACGACGGCGTCACAGACCTGGAAGAAAGCACGGAGGATGATGTGGTGGTGCGCCGGCGAGTTTAGCCGTAAGAAACACCGTAGAAGATGATGAAGATCTTCCGTCGAGAATATTTGGTTCTCAAATATCATTTGTAGCATCGAATGTCGAAAATCCTCGTATGGGTCTTCTGACTCCTTAGATATTGCTATGCTTTGTCCTATGTTTTCTTCCGCGGAGAATGATAAGGCGTCACTGGGTGATACTTCGACGACCATCGTGGATGATGGCGTTGAATTCGGACTTGATATCATTATGGTGTTCTTTTTCTCCTGGTCAGGGTGGTGCCAAGATGGGCCAGGCTGGTCCGGGCTGTAATGGGCCGTGGATGGGGACAATAATGTAGAAGGTGACTCGCCATCGTTGGAGGAGGATGAGGTAGTTGATTTCGGCTTCGGCTTCGGCTGGGGTTGGTGGACATTACGGTGGCTGGGGCGGCTGGTGCCGCAGCCGCAGGCAAGGTGGGCTGAGAAGAGGCTTCTTAGGAGGGGCTTTCTTTTGTTTGGTGACATGTTTGGTTGAAAGAGTGAATGACAATATTGGGAGAAGAAGAAATAGGATTGCCTGAGTGGAAGGGAAGAGAGATCATGAGAGACATTTGACTTAAAAGATAGACACTTTATAAAGCAAAGTTTTTAGTAATTTATATGTGTCAAATGTCACAATGTGTGTCCTCATTATCAGTCATCACCAAAATAAATATGTGTGTCTGAAGTTTTGTTTAATTAATGGAAACTTGTCGGAGGGATTTTGTCCAATTACTCATGTGAACTATGGGAAAGAAATCATATTTGATCACGGATATTGTAATTTGAAAAGAGTAGCTTTATAATTTTAGAATCTTATTTTTATTTTATTTTTGTAACTAATTACAATTTTTCGGAATTATTATGGTGACCGGGATTGTTGAATGATTATATGCAGATCCCTTGTAATATAAGCCTGATGAAGCCATTCGGCCTTTAGCTTTAGTCATTAGTTAATTAAGAGATAAGGATAATTGTATATGCCATATACATCGGTAAACATATATGGGGGGTAGTTTGGTTATTTTTTTCTATATTTATGTGGTGAGATTGATGAGAGAGAAATGGGATGTTGTGGGACATGTGAATATAAAATTAGGGATATACATTTGTAAATGTATATGGATATACAAATAGACTTTCTCGTTAATTAATGATTATAGATCGGACAAGTGTCATTTAAAATTCGGCATATACTTGCTTTTATTAATCATAAGAAACTTCTATAAAAGATTCAACTTTTACATTTACACTTAATTAGAAGAGGGATCAAAATTGTCTAAGAATTGGTGACAGTTGCAACTTCTAGAGTTATATATAAAAAATGATACATGTCAAAGAAACAGATGGAGTGATCGAGAGAATGAATCCTTTACCAATCCCTTCAAAAATGATGAGCCAAACGCTCCTTAAGAAGAGTAGTGTTTGATTGATTGGCTAACCATATATTCATATAACCATCCACAAAGGTATAATTTTCATTTATAGGAGTAATAATTAATTATCGACACAAAATTAAGATTTTTATTAGCTTATCCTAAATTAAACGAACCTTTAAAATTTAAGGAAATCTTTTCACAAATCAGAGTAATAGGACACGCATATGGCCACAAACAATAATAATCGTACACGTTACATCCAATATCTATATAACTTAAGTGAACAAAATATAAGACAACTGATCGATTATATATAATGCGACGTACCCCACATGACACAATCTATTAAGAAGCTCGACGATCAACGACACAACACTAAGTCTATAATCGCATAAAATTTGAAGAATAATCGTACATCCAATATATATATATATAACTTAAGTGAACAAAGTATAAGACAACTGATTATATATAATGCAACTCCACATGACACAATCTAATAAGAAGCTCGACGATGAACGACACGACACTATAATCGCAACAAAATTTGAAGGCTTCATATAAAAGTCTTCGAATTATAAAAAGAAATATGGAGTACATACATAGTAGACATATATGTACTTGCATAATGTATACATCGTTCCTAAGTAAACTTCCGATAAAACTAGGTTTTACAGGAGTTAACTAAGCTGAGCTACTTGAGCCGCTACTTTATCTAATAAAATCATGAACTAATTAATTAACTATGCACATACCTTGTGAGTTTTGATGTTAATTCGAGATAATTAATCATAAGCTAGTTAATTAAACTACCTAGCTAGTGTTTGTTAACCCCAAACAAACACCCACCAAAAACAGCCCTGAATATGGATTTTAAACGAACAAGCCCTTTCTCCACTGGCCGTGGCGTCTCCCTTTGTGTCAAATCATCAGTGTTGAATGAAATCAAATTCGTTGCAAAATCCGGTGACGGCCGAGACAAGAGGCTCTTCCACCACGGTCGCTTCTTCTTCACGTAGGGCACTGTATCATGGAACGATGTGTAGGAATGTAGTGTCATGCCAGTGCAATTCTCGTCGCTCTTGTGTCGATGACGACGACTCTTTCGACGCCGGAGCTTCAAAGAAAAAACCATTGAATCGTTTTCGTCTTCAACAAACTGAATAATCATGCCCGTTCTGTTCTTGATCATGATTAATAGTTTACAATTTTACTAATTAATAAGAAACTTAAAGAGTACACCAAATAAGCTATAGTTATAGTCTACGTAAAATTCTAAAGACAAACAAATTGTAAATGAAATAGGATGATGATTTATAGGATCACAGGGTATATTCTAGAATCATATATAATATACACTACTAAGAGTCTAAGAGTTATACTTATCCCAACTACTAGGAATAGATTAGAGGATCTAGATCTCCTAAACATCAATGTAACAACACGTGAATTACTACCTTTTCTTCGTTAAAAAAAAAAAGTTTTGAGTAAAATGATTGTTTGAAATTAATCCTAAATTACATGTGCACCACGAATTATTACTTACTTCCGCAGTCAAATTGTTTGCAGTTATTTTCCACTATTTACTTTCACTACCTCTTTGCTTTACCGTTGTCTTTTAGCATCCTTTGAGTCTTTTTTGTAGTAAAAACACTACCTAGATAAATAAGGGAAATGGGCAAATTAAAGGTTATTTCCATATATATAGCCATATAGGTAGCACAACATATGAATAAGAGGCGTAAATAAGCATACGAATATACGATACACATACACCTCACAAAAAAACATAGCACATTTCATATTAATTTAACCAATAGCCATCCCATTAGCCTTCAATTACACTATCCACGTCATCAGTGATGTCATCGATGAGATCGGCACTCATCTAATGATATCACTGCTGATGTCATCGCCAACTCATTATTGAGTATGTTTGAACCTGTAATCTCAGAGTTATCAATTTAACACTTCAACCACCAAGGTAACTAATTTTGTTTTGATATTTTTATTAACAAAGTTATATATAAGGGATTTTAGGAGATAATTTCAGAAACAACTTTGGACTAGATAATCTGAATCATACCAAATTATTTTATTTTTGGAGATAATTTAGGAAGTAATATATATAGCCGCAGTGTATTAGGAAATAACACATCTTAGGTTTGTTTCATTTTAACTCAAAATACGGGTCAACGGGTGGGGTCAGAGTTAAAAAAAAAGTGTGTTAAAAAGTAGTCGGTGTTAATATGAATTACAGTTCACAAAAACGGGACCCAAAAATAGCGGGCCACGGGTCATAAATTGTAATTCGTACATAAACATAAAATATTGAAATAAATTTGATATACTTATTAAATTGTTTTTATTGAATCAAACATAACATCTTTAAGATGATACCAAATTAAACAAATTTCTTTTAGTCTTTTAGAAAAAGTGGGACAACAGGTTATCTCAAATTTAACGTAAAATGATACTGGTCAAAATGGGTTCGGGTTATCTATGGCCAGAACTTGATCAGGAAAAAATGGGTATTAACCTTGAACAACGGGTCACATCTGGTCGGTAAGTTTTATACCGTCATAATATTTTATGTTAACTAGGAGTAATAAAATGAAGTTACAAACAAGTTCATATAACAACCCGTGCAATTTTACACGGACCAATAAACTAGTAAATTTAATAAAATCAACCCTTTGTCTAAAAGTTTGTTATTATTATTGTTGAATTTCAATTCAAATTTATTTCTCAGGCGTTCCCTGGGACGTGCTCTGCTAAGGTAGATTACCCTCCCACAATGTCGACTGTCACCGTCTAGTGCCCGTCTAATTATAAAAAAAAAAAAAAAGACAGACCCAAAATTTTCTTTGAAATTCTGATATCCGGCGATGTTGGTGTTAAGCTGCTTACTGCCACAAATTTACTGCCAGACCCCTCACAACGATTTCGTCAAGGAGCTCAATTACAAGCACGATGCTGAAATATAAGAACTACCAGTCTTGCATTGCAAATCGGTTTATCGTATACTAAACTCATATGCGAGCATTTAACAAATCATATGAAACGTGATCGAAATCAGTAAAAAGGAGGGCGACATTAGTAAGCATGTAAAGCGTTACTTGGTACTCGTAAAGTGAATACCAGCCTCGTTAAATATCGATAGTAGATGTATGAATTCGTTTTGTGTGAGCTTGGAAGATCTCTTGTCTGCATAATCATACTTTTTCAGCACACCTACGACCTTTGCTTTAAAGCTACAATCTTCAGCCTCATCATCCGAACCCTCCACTTCCATTTCGTCATCGTCAACTTTGCCGCAATCAACTTCCATAACCTCGTCCCCGTTTTGATCTAGAAACAGAACCTGATCGACATCCTCACCCACTAAGTCGGATATGTCAATATTCACAGTAGAATCATTCTTCAACTGCCCTAGTGATTCTAAGGTTTTGTAATTCTTCTCCAGTGCTTGGACGACCTTTTTCTGAGCAAATATCGAACCAAGAGTTTTGTTCTTCCTGCTGAAACATAGTGAAAGCATTCCATTCCACTCCTTCAGTTTGGTTACCGGTATTGGGAGAGGTCTTCTAGGTTCGATACGGACAACAGATGAGTCAACCTTTGGTGGTGGCCTGAAATTGTTCTTCCCAACTTTGAGGAGATGGTAGACGCGAGCAAGGAGCTGGGTATTCACAGATAGACGGCAATAAAGCTTGTCACCAGGTTGAGCGACCAGTCTCATCGCAAACTCCCTCTGGAACATTATGATAGCACATCTAAAATTTTGCCTTTGATTCACATCTAGCAACTTGAAAACAAGGGGAGAAGAAATTTGGTACGGGATGTTGGCTACACAGATGTCAAAATACGGAAGGTCACACTTGAGGACATCACCTTGGATAACCTACGGATCAGAAAAAAAAATCGGTTAGATCAGCACTCTCCTAAGATAAAAAACCCTTCAAATATTGAAGAATTGTTACAATCCACTATCACCATCTAAGCAAATCATTCCACCCTTCATCAAGTCTATACTTTATACGGAACAATTTGTTCGTACTGCAGTCCAGATTAACATCTATAACCAACCAAAACTGTGGATCCAAAATGTTTCAACAGGTCTAATGAACATGCAAACCCTACCTTGAGAACAAAATATGAAATACCTTGACAATCACTACCGACCAACCGTCCATGGTATTGTTGTTGTTTAACATTAATCAAAGCCATATATTTTATCGCAACTCCCACAGGGGGGGGGGATCACCTAGCATCTATTGCTCAATTAGCATACCATATTAAACAAGTGAAATGCTGACATGTACTTTTGTCTTCTAACCGTTGCATTTTTTGGGTATGGTCCAACCTAAGAACCTTAATGAATCCATAGTCTAAAACCAAAGCTCTAAGATCATAAACAAGGAAGTACATTTTGAAGCCTTTATCACTGTGAATGATTTATGAAACAGTTGTGCTGCATAACTAAAAGACCTCAACGAATACCCAAGGATGACGAAATACTCTAACTCCAGACTTGTATAAGAGTTTAGACACCAATGATCGAAACCAATGGAGCACCAGTGCACCATTACATATATGACCATCTCTTTTTCTCCTTTGGTCCTTCCCCCACATAACCCTGAACTACTAGCCTGACCAGAGACTTATTCGTCATGCTCATACCTCTACACTCCTGCAAAAGGACCCCGACTACTTCAATGAACCACTGTTTTCTAGAGAACCGGCAATTTAAGATTCTGAAACCCCTCATAGTTCCATTCAAAATCAACTCAAAGTTTTCCAGTAACGTACACTATCATGTCGAGTGTGGTTACCCCGATTTCAACATACACGATATAGATACAAAACAACACATTTTCCCCCCTCAAGGTACAAAATTGCAACAAAATAACCAACACGTACTTACAATAACCTAAACACTAACACTCTTACATTCATATACAAACCAGCCACGAATGGCGAGAGCTCACCCATATACTCAAACTAATACCCTCCACACTTTTCCGCAACTCATAAACCTGGCGAGAGCTTAACCATACACCCATTGTCTTCTAAAACTAAAGGCAATTTACTATGCTAAACATCAGGCAGATAGACAATCAGTGCCTGAACAAATAATTGATGCAATGACTTCTCTTAATCACTACCCGAAAACTTGCTTGTTATCTTGACTACAACTATACAACCATGTCTCTTTCATCAAACAAACCGAGCACACAAATGCTCATTAAAGCTTGTTTTACACGATACCAGAAATACTCATCCAAATCTATCCAATTTCCCAATTTAAGCCGAAACCCGAATTTCCAGAGAATACAAACAAACCAATTCTCACCCCCAATATAACAAAAATTACCACACATCAAATTTTGGGTATAAAGTATCAAGCTTTAACTAAACCCTGTTCGGTATATCTTATTGTAAAACCGTCTTACCAAAACTATTTGACATCGAAACCAACAATTAAATTATAAAAATAATAAAGTCGAGTGAATACCTCAAGTCGAGAAGAAAGAGGGGTGCCTTGAAAACGGCGCTTAAGCTCAAGAACCATACGAGAATCAAGCTCAACAGCGACAACCTTTTTACCAGCTTCAAGAAGCTTCTTGGTCAAGTTACCAGTACCAGGACCGATTTCAAGGATGACATCAGTGGGTTTAATGCCAGCTTTTTGGACAATTGATTCGACAAGCATTGGATTTTTCAAGATGTGTTGTCCCTTTGATTTGTGGAATGGTATTCCTCCTTGAAAATGGCTGCTGCTGCTCCTTGCCTTCTCTTTCCTTATCTTTCCTCCCGCCATTTTTTTCCCTCTCTCTTCTCTCTTCTCTGTTCTTTGGAGGGTTTGTGTGTTTGGGAGTTCGGCGCAAGAGGAAGAAGAGGTGGGGAGGAGAGAGAAAAGATGAAATGTCGAGGGGTTTTGTGATTTTATTTGGGTTATTGTTGGGCTTGTTTTGAGGTTTTGGATGTGGGTTTGGCGTCAAGATGACGCTTGTTTTATGGGCCTTAGACCAGTATACCAAATCAATTGTTTTTTTTTTTATGGGGATTTATTTTAAGGATCGTGATAGACTGATAATGTGTGTTCTGGTGGTACTCGATTTCACTTAAACTAAGGCTATGTTTGGTATGTACAATAAGCTAGTTTATTTTACCAAATTAGTTTATTTGACTAGTTTTTTAAGTTTTTTGACCAAATAAGTTGTTTGGTAACAGCACTATCTTAAATAATAAGCTAGCTTATTTTAGATAAGTTATGTAACTTATCTAAAATAAGCTAGCTTATCATAATTTTATTCCTAATTTACCCTCAATTATTTACTAAAAAATGAGATTAAAAATAAATAATGCATTTTTATGTAATATTATATACACCAGCTCTTATTTCAGCTAATTCTGCCAAATACTCCTAATACTATCACCTAAAAATTTTCAGCTATTATTACTGCTATTATTCCAGCTTTCAGCTAGACCTGGCAAATAGGTCGGGTTGGGTCAACCCAACCCAGGTCGACATATAAACGGGTTGGATATCCTATGACCTGAACCCAACCAGTTTATTAAACGGGTCAAAAAGTTGCAACCTGAACCCGACCTGCCTTATAAACAGGTAACCCAACCCAACCTGCCAACCCATTTTAATAGGTTCTAAACGGGTCAAATGGGTCAACCCAACCTGCCAACCCGTTAAACAACCCGAATTGACCCATTTTTGACCCGTTTAGGTGAATTTTCTTTGTATTTTTCATTTTTTTTCTCGTATAAATGGGTCAACCCGAGTTATAAATGGGTCAACCCGGGTTAGACCTGGCCCATTTTTGACCTGTTTATGTAAGCGGGTCAGATCGGGTTATTTTAAGGTTGAAAGTCAGAACCTGAACCCAACCTATTTATCTAAACAGGTTGGGTAGGTCAAACCATTTAGTTAAACGGGTTAGGAGCCATTGACCCAAACCTACATTAAACGGGTCATTTTCAGGTCGGGTTGGCGGGTCGGGTTGATTTTTGCCAGCTCTACTTTCAGCTACTACATTCAGCTACTATTTCAACGTTCAACTACTATTTCAGCTAGTTTTACCAAACATAGCCTAGTTTGCATGCCCGGCCCGCACCAGTACTGTATATCTATATTGTTAGACTCATTTTATAAAATTGTCAGTTTATCTTTGTTATAATATTATTAGCAACACTATTGTTTTCCATAAATTAATTTACCACCATAATTATCATAAATTATATTATTTTCCATAAATTAGCTAACAGTTTCTATATTACATAATTATTTAATGCTATCCAATTAATGAATGTCAAGTGTCCTCCTAAGAAAAGACATGATTTCAGGTTTTAATATATAGTACTAGTATGCATGCCCGGCCCGCGCTCGAGCTGTATATCTATATTGTTATACTCATTTTAAAAACAATCTTTAGGTTATCTTTGTTATAATATTAATAGCAACACTATTATTTTCCATTAATTAGCTTACTACCATAATCAACATAAATTATACTAGTATTATTTTCAATAAATTAGTTAATAATTTCAATATTCTGTAATTAATTAGCGCTATCCAATTAATGAATATCAATTGTCCTTCTACGAAAAACTTGGTTTCACGTTTTAACACATAGTATTAGATATCATACTTAGAGACTACCACCAAAATTTAAGAGGTATTTACTCCGGAGTCATTTTGTCGAAAAACAGTCGATTATGTACTGCGATTCTGGTCAAGTTTGATCAATTTTTCGAAAAAAGTCAAATGTCCTCCAAACATTACAGAAAATAGCTTAGGACTATATTGGTTGGATTTGTGTGTTGGTTCCTCATTTTGTGAAGTATTTCATGCGTTCCGACGCTCGTCACTTTGTATTGATTAATGCCTGTTCTGACCATTTTTTCCTTATCTTCTCTTTGGTTTTTCACTATTATATTTTGAAAATCCTCATTATATCATAATTTGAGACTACCACTAAAATTTGAGTGATTTTTTCTACGGAGCCGTTTTATCGAAAAACCGTGGATTATATACTGCCATTCTGGTAAAATTTGATCAATTTTTTGAAAAGAACACAAATTTCCACTAAACATTACTGTAGATATCTAAGGACTATACTTGTTGGATTGGAGTGGTTGTTCCTCATTTTTTGAAAGATTTAATGTGTTTTCAACGCTCGTTACTTTGTGTGGATATATGACCGTTTTGGTCGATTTCCTTATATTTTATTAGGTTTTTGACTCTAATATTTTGCAAATCCTCATTATATATCATACTTAGAGACTATCGCCAAAATTTGAGCGGTTTTTGCTCCGAGTGATTTTATCGAAAAACCGTGGATTATGTACTACGATTCTGGTCAAATTTGATCAATTTTTTGGAAAACGCAAAATGTCCTTTAAACATTACTGAAGATATCCTAGGACTATTCTTGTTGGATTTGAGTGTTGATTCCTCATTTTGTGAAGTATTTCATGCGTTTCGACGCTCGTCACTTTGTATGGATTTATGACTGTTCTGGTCGTTTTCTTCATATTTTCTTAGTTTTTTCACTCTAATATTTTGCAAATCCTCATTATATCATACTTTGAGACTACTACCAAAATTTGCGCCAATTTTGCTCCGGAGCCATTTTATTGAAAAACCGTGCATTATGTACTGCGATTCCGGTCAAATTTGATCAATTTTTCGATAAAAGCCTAATATCCCCCAAACATTAAATAAGATAGCCTAGGATAATACTTGTTGGATTTGAGTGTTGGTTCCTCATTTTGTGAATTATTCCATGCGTTTCGACGCTCGTCACTTTGTATGGATATATGACCGTTCTATTCGTTTTCCTTATCTTCTCTCAGGTTTTTGACTCTAATATTTTGCAAATCCTCATTATATATCATACTTAGAGACTATCGCCAAAATTTGAGCGGTTTTTGCTCCGAGTGATTTTATCGAAAAATCGTGGATTATGTACTACGATTCTGGTCAAATTTGATCAATTTTTTGGAAAACGCAAAATGTCCTTTAAACATTACTGAAGATATCCTAGGACTATTCTTGTTGGATTTGAGTGTTGATTCCTCATTTTGTGAAGTATTTCATGCGTTTCGACGCTCGTCACTTTGTATGGATTTATGACTGTTCTGGTCGTTTTCTTCATATTTTCTTAGTTTTTTCACTCTAATATTTTGCAAATCCTCATTATATCATACTTTGAGACTACTACCAAAATTTGCGCCAATTTTGCTCCGGAGCCATTTTATCGAAAAACCGTGCATTATGTACTGCGACTCCGGTCAAATTTGATCAATTTTTCGATAAAAGCCTAATATCCCCCAAAAATTAAAGAAGATAGCCTAGGATAATACTTGTTGGATTTGAGTGTTGGTTCCTCATTTTGTGAATTATTTCATGCGTTTCGACGCTCGTCACTTTGTATGGATATATGACCGTTCTATTCGTTTTCCTTATCTTCTCTCAGGTTTTTCACTCTAATATTTTGAAAATTCTCATTATATCATACTTAGAAAATACCACCAAAATTTGAGCCAATTTTTCTTTGGAGCCATTTTATCGAAAAACCGTGGACTATGTACTGCGATTCCAGTGAAATTTGATGAATTTTTCGAGAAAAGCCAAATGTCCTCTAAACATGACATAAAATTTCCTAGGACTATACTAGTTGAATTTGAGTGTTGTTTCCTCAATTTGGGAAGTAGTTCATGCGTTTCGACGCTCGTCACTTTGTATGGATATATGGCCGTTCTGACCATTTTCCTTATCTTCTCTTAGGTTTTTCACTCTAATATTTTGCAAATCCTTATTATAACATACTTAGAGACTATCACCCAAATTTGAGCCAATTTTGCTCCGAAGCCATTTTATCGAAAAACCGTGCATTATGTACTGCGATTCCGGTCAAATTTGATCAATTTTTCGATAAAAGCCTAATATCCCCCAAACATTAAAGAAGATAGCCTAGGATAATACTTGTTGGATTTGAGTGTTGGTTCCTCATTTTGTGAATTATTTTATGCGTTTCGACGCTCGTCACTGTGTAAGGATATATGACCGTTATGTTCGTTTTCCTTATCTTCTCTCAGGTTTTTTACTCTAATATTTTGAAAATTCTCATTATATCATACTTAGAAAATACCACCAAAATTTGAGCCAATTTTTCTTTGGAGCCATTTTATCGAAAAACCGTGGACTATGTACTGCGATTCTAGTGAAATTTGATGAATTTTTCGAGAAAAGCCAAATGTCCTCTAAACATGACATAAAATTGCCTAGGACTATACTAATTGAATTTGAGTGTTGGCTCCTCAATTTGGGAAGTAGTTCATGCGTTTCGACGCTCGTCACTTTGTATGGATATATGGCCGTTCTGACCATTTTCCTTATCTTCTCTTAGGTTTTTCAGTCTAATATTTTGCAAATCCTTATTATAACATACTTAGAGACTATGACCCAAATTTGAGCCAATTTTGCTCCGAAGCCATTTTATCGAAAGCCGTGGATTATACTGCGATTCCGGCCAAATTTGATCAACTTTTCGTGAAAAGCCAAATGTCCCCCAAACATTAAGAAGTTAACCTAGGACTATACTTGTGAATTTGAGAGCTGGTTCCTTATTTTGTGAAGTATTTCGTGTGTCTCGACGCTTGTCACTTTGTATGAATTTATGACTGTCGTGACTATTTTCCTGATTTTTTTTTAGGTTTTTTACTATATTATTATGCAAATCCTCATTAATCATTATAGCATATTTAGATACTAGAGCAGTTTTTGCTCCAGCAATGTTTAATCGAAAAACCATGGATTATGTAATGTGATTCCCGTCAAATTTGATCAATTTTTCAAGAAAATCCAAATGTCCTCCAAAGGCTACCCTAGATACCCAAGGACTATTTTAATAGCCCGATCCACCGTCCGTCGCAACACAACCCAATAAGATGGGTAGTCAACACAACCCATCTTAGGCCCGTAAATTTTCTCGTGGGCTCTAAAAGGTGAAGGTCTTGTTGGTAGTAAAATGGTAGGAATCTATTATAAACTGATCATATGAGACTTAGTTTTAAAATGTGGTACAAACCAACTCCATAAACCACTTTCCATATTCCGCAGTGTTACAACTATATTTGTTGGATTTGAGTGTTGTTTCCTCGTATTTTTGAAATATTTCATGCGTTTCGACGTTCGTCACTTTTATAGATATATGACCGTTTCCCTTATCTTATCTTAGGTTTTTCACTCTAATATTTTGCAAATCCTTATTATATCATAATTAGAGACTACCATCAAAATTTTAGTAGTTTTTGCGACGGAGCCGTTTTATCGAAAAACCATGGATTATATACTGCTCTGGTAAAATTTGATCAATATTTTGAAAAGAAACCAAATTTCCATTGAACATTACTTTTGGTATCAAAGGACTATACTTGTTGGAAGTTTGAGTGGTTGTTCCTCATTTTTTGAAAGATTTAATGTGTTTCGACGCTCGTCACCTTGTGTGGATATATAGCTGTTTTGGTCGATTTCCTTATCCTTTATTATGTTTTTGACTCTAATATTATGCAAATCCTCATTATAGCATACTTAAAGACTATTGCCAAAATTCGAGCGATTTTTGCTCCGAAGCAATTTTATCGATAAACAGTGGATTATATACTACAATTCTGGTCAAATTTGATCAATTTTTTGAAAAACGCCAAATGTCCTTTAAACATTATTGGAGATATCCTAGGACTATCTTTGTTGGATTTGAGTGTTGGTTCCTCATTTTGTGAACTATTTCATGCGTTTCGACGCTCGTCACTTTGTATGAATTTATGACCATTCTGGTCGTTTTCCTAATGTTTTCTTTGGTTTTTCACTCAAATATTTTTCAAATCCTCATTATATAATACTTTAAGACTACCATGGATTATATATTACGATTTGATCAATTACGATGGATTATATATTACGATTCTAGTGAAATTTGATGAATTTTTCGAGAAAAGCCAAATGTCCTCCAAACATGATAAAATATAGCCTAGGACTATACTTGTTGAATTTGATTGTTGGTTCTTCATTTTGTGAAATATTTCATGCGTTTCGACGCTCATCACTTTGTATGGATATATGACCGTTTTGGCCTTTTTTCTTATCTTCTCTTAGGTTTTTCAAACTAATATTTTGCAAATTCTCATTATATCGTAATTAAAAACTACGACCAAAATTTGAGTAGTTTTTGCTCCGGAGCCGTTTTATCGAAAAACCATGGATTATGTACAGCGATTCTAGTGAATTTTGATGAATTTTTAGAGAAAAGCCAAATGTCGTCCAAGCATTACAGAAGATAGCCTAAGACTATACTTGTTGAATTTGAGTGTTGGTTCCTCATTTTGTAAAGTATTTCATGCGTTTCGACCCTCGTCACTTTGTATGGATATATGACCGTTCTGCCCGTTTTCTTTATCTTCTCCTAGGTTTTTCACTCTAATATTTTGCAAACCGTCATTATAACGTACTTAAAGACTACCACAAAATTTTGAGCCAATTTTGCTACGGAGCCATTATATCCAAAAACCGTGAATTATGTACTGCGATTCTAGTGAAATTTGATGAATTTTTCGAGAAAAGCCAAATGTTCTCCAAACATTACAGAAGATAGCCTAGGACTATACTTGTTGAATTTAAGTGTTGGTTCCTCATTTTGTAAAATATTTCATGCGTTTCGACCCTCGTCACGTTGTACGAATTTATGACCGTTCTGGTCGTTTTCCTAATCTTTTCTTAAGTTTTGACTGTAATATTTTTCAAATACTCATTATATCATACTTAAACACTACCAAATAAATTTGAGTCAATAAATTTGAGTCAATTTTGCTCTGGAGCCATTTTATCGAAAAACCGTGTATTATGTACTGCGATTCTAGTGAAATTTGATGAATTTTTAGAGAAAAACCAAATGTCCTCCAAACATTACAGAAGATAGATTAGGACTCTATTTGTTGAATTTGAGTGTTGGTTCCTCATTTTGTGAAATATTTCATGGGTTTCGACCCTCGTCATTTTGTATGGATATATGACCGTTCTGCCTGTTTTCCTTATCTTCTCTTAGGTTTTTTCACTCTAATATTTTTTCAAATCCTTATTATATCATACTTAAACACTACCACCAAAATTTGAGCCAATTTTGCTCTGGAGCCATTTTATCCAAAAAACGTGAATTATGTACTGCGATTCTTGTCAAATTTGATCATTTTCCAAGAAAATCCAAATATTCCCCAAACATTACAGAAGATAGCCTAGGACTATAACTGTTGAAATTGAGTGTTGGTTCCTTATTTTGTGAATTATTTCATGCGTTTCGACGCTTGTCACTTTGTACGGATATATGACCGTTCTCGCCGTTTTCCTTATCTTGTCTTAAGTTTTTCACCCTAATATTTTGCAAATCGTCATTATATTATACTTAAAGACTACCACCAAAATTTGAGTCAATTTTGCTCCGGAGCCATTTTATCCAAAAACCGTGAATTATGTACTGCGATTCTGGGCAAATTAGATCATTTTTCCAAGAAAAGCCAAATATCCCCCAAACATTACAGAAGATAGCATAGGACTATAACTGTTGAAATTGAGTGTTGGTTCCTAATTTTGTGAAGTATTTCAGGCGTTTCGATGATCGTCACTTTGTATTGATATATGACCGTTCTGGCTGTTTTCCTTATCTTCTCTTACGTTTTTAACTATAATATTTTGCAAATACTTATTATAACATAATTACAGACTACCACCCAAATTTGAGCCAATTTTTCTCCGAAGCCATTTTATCGAAAAACCGTGGATTATGGACTGCGATTACGGTCAAATTTGATCAACTTTTCGTGAAAAGCCAAATGTCCCCCAAACACTAAGAAGGTAGCCTAGGACTATACTTGTTGGACTTGAGAGTTAGTTCCTTATTTTGTAAAGTATTTCATGCGTTTCGACCTTTGTCACTTTGTATGAATTTATGACTGTTCTGACCGTTTTCTTTATCTTTTGTTTGAGGTTTTTCACTCTAATATTATGCAAATCCTCATTAATCATTATAGCATACTTATATATACTACCACTAAATATTGAGCAGTTTTTGCTCCGGCACCGTTTTATCGAAAAACCATGGATTATGTAATGTGATTCTCGTCAAATTTGATCAATTTTCAAGAAAAACCCAAATGTCGTCCAAACACTACCGTAGATACCCAAGGAGTATATTTGTTGTGTTTGAGTGTTACTTCCTCATTTTTTGAAATATTTCATGCGTTTCGACGCTCGTCACTTTCAATGGATGTATGACCATTCTGGCCGTTTTTGTTATCTTATCTTAGGTTTTTCACTCTAATATTTTGCAAATCCTTATCATATCATAATTAGAGACTACCAACAAAATTTGAGTAGTTTTTGCGACGGAGCCGTTTTATCGAAAAACCGTGGATTATATACTGTGATTTGGGTAAAATTTATCAATTTTTTGAAAAGAAGCCAAATTTCCATTGAACATTACCGTAGATATCCAAGGACTATATTTGTTGGATTTGAGTGATTGTTCCTTATTTTTTGAAAGATTTAATGTGTTTCGACGCTCGTCACCTTGTGTGGATATATGACCGTTTTGGTCGATTTTCTTTTCTTTTATTAGGTTTTTGACTCTAATATTTTGCAAATCCTTATTATATCATACTTAGGGTTCGTTTGGATACCCTCAACATCCATAGAAATTTCATTTTCCTATGAATTGGGGATTTGTGGGGTTGTTTGGATAACTCATTTTTGCAGAAGTGAAGGAATTGGAAATTTCTAATTCCTATGAAGCATAGGAATTCAATTACCTAGCCCCCCATGGTCATTAACAATTCCAATGGTGTAAAATATATGCAATTACTACTTTATCCTTTAATTGCTTATTTTATGTTTATTTAGCTACATTAATAGAGGGTAAGTTAGCCATTTAAGAACTAAGCAAATGAATTGTTGTATGGTAACCAAACAAGATATGGGAAATTAATTCCAAGGAGTTCTAAGTACCTAGATGGTATCCAAACGTTGTAAGGCAAATTCCGGGGAATTTACCATAGGAATTCATTTCTCGGGATATTCTATTTCCTATAGAAATTTATTTCCTATGCTATCCAAACGTCTCCTTAGAGACTATTGCCAAAATTTGAGTGGTTTTTGCTCCGAAATGATTTTATCGAAAACCGTGGATTATGTACTACGATTCTGGTCAAATTTGATCAATTTTTCGAAAAACGTCAAATGTACTTTAAAAATTATTGGAGATATCCTAGGACTATTCTTGTTGGATTTGAGAGTGGTTCCGCATTTTGTTAAGTATTTCATGCGTTTCGACGCTCGTCACATTGTATAAAAAAATAACCGTTCTGGTAGTTTCCTGATCTTTTCTTAGGTTTTTTACTCAAATATTTTTCAAATCCTCATTATATCATATTTAAAGACTACCGCCAAAATTTGAGCCAATTTTGCTCCGGAGCCATTTTATCGAAAAACTGTGGATTATGTACTGCGACTCTGCGAGTCTAAAGAAATTTGATGAATTTTTCGAGAAAAATCAAATGTCCTCCAAACATTACAGAAGATAGCCTAGGACCATACTTGTTGAATTTGAGTGTTGGTTCCTCATTTTGTGAATTATTTTATGCGTATCGACGCTCATCACTTTGTATGGATATATGACCGTTCTGGCCATTTTCCTTATATTCTCTTAGGTTTTTCAATATAATATTTTGCAAATTCTCATTATATCATACTTAGAAACTACCACCAAAAGTTGAGAAGTTTTTGCTCTGGAACCGGTTTATCGAAAAACCGTGGATTATGTACTGCGATTCTAGTGAAATTTGATGAATTTTACGAGAAAAATCAAATGTCCTCCAAACATTACAGAAGATAGGCTAGGACTATACTTGTTGAATTTGAGTGTTGGTTCCTCACTTTTGTGAGGTATGTCATGCGTTTCGACCCTCGTCAATTTGTACGGATATGTGACCATTCTCGCCGTTTTCCTTATCTTGTCTTAGGTTTTTCACTCTAATATTTTTCAAATCCTCATTATATAATACTTAAAGACTAACCACAAAATTTGAGCCAATTTTGCTCCGAAGCCATTTTATCCAAAAACCGTGAATTATGTACTGCGATTCTGGTCAAATTTGATCATTTTTCCAAGAAAAGCCAAATATTCCCCAAACATTATAGAAGATAGCCTAGGACTATAAATTTTGAAATTGAGTGTTGGTTCCTTATTTTGTGAAGTATTTTATGGGTTTCGACGCTCGTCACTTTGTACGGTTATATGACCATTCTCACCGTTTTCCTTATTTTGTCTAAGGTTTTTCACCCTAATATTTTGCAAATCGTCAGTATATTATACTTAAAAACTACCACCAAAATTTGAACCAATTTTGATCCGGAGCCATTTTATTCAAAAACCGCTAATTATATATTGCGATTCTGGTCAAATTTATCATTTTTCTAAGAAAAGCCAAATATCCCCAAACATTACAGAAGATAGCATAGGACTATAACTGTTGAAATTGAGTGTTGGTTCCTAGTTTTGTGAAGTATTTCAGGCGTTTCGACGATCGTCACTTTGTATTGATATATGACCGTTCTGGCTGTTTTCCTTATCTTCTCTTACGTTTTTCACTCTACTATTTTGCAAATACTTATTATAACATACTTAGAGACTACCACCCAAATTTGAGTCAATTTTGCTCCGGAGCCATTTTATCGAAAAATCGTGGACTATGGACTACGATTCTGGTCAAATTTGATCAACTTTTCGTGAAAAGCCAAATGTTCCCCAAACATTACAGAAGATAGCCTAGGACTATAATTGTTGGACTTGAGAGTTGGTTCCTTAATTTGTGAAGTATTTCATGCGTTCGACGCTTGTCACTTTGTATGAATTTATGACTGTTCTGACTGTTTTCTTTATCTTTTTTTTGAGGGTTTTAACTCTAATATTATGCAAATCCTCATTAATCATTATATCATACTTATATACTACTACTAAATATTGAGCACGTTTTGCTCCGGCACCGTTTTATCGAAAAACCATGTATTATGTAATGTGATTCTCGTCAAATTTGATCAACTTTTCAAGAAAAACCCAAATGTCCTCCAAAAAATATCGTAGATACCCAAGGAGTATATTTTTTGGATTTGAGTGTTGCTTCCTCATTTTTTGAAATATTTCATGCGTTTCGACGCTCGTCACTTTCAATGGATATATGACCGTTCTGGCCGTTTTCCTTATCTTATCTTAGGTTTTTCACTCTAATATTTTGCAAATTCCTCTTATATCATAATTAGAGACTACCACAAAAATTTGAGTAGTTTTTGCGGCGGAGCCGTTTTATCGAAAAACCGTGGATTATATGCTGCGATTCTGGTAAAATTTGATCAATTTTTTTAAAAGAAGCCAAATTTCCTCTGAACATTACTGCAGATATCCAAGGACTATACTTGTTGGATTTGAGTGGTTGTTTCTCATTTTTTGAAAGATTTAATGTGTTTCGACGCTCGTCACCTTGTGTGGATATATGACCGTTTTGGTCGATTTCCTTATCCTTTATTTGGTTTTTGACTCTAATATTTTGCAAATCCTCATTACATCATACTTAGAGACTATTGCCAAAATTTGAGCGGTTTTTGCTCCGAAGTGATTTTATCGAAAAACCGTGGATTATGTACTACGATTCTGGTCAAATTTGATCAATTTTTCGAAAAACGCCAAATGTCCTTGAAACATTACTGGATATATCCTAAGTCTTTTCTTGTTGGGTTGAGTGTTAGTTCCTCATTATGTGAAATATTTCATGCGTTTCGACACTCGTCACTTTGTATGAATTTATGACCGTTTTGGTCGTTTTCCTGATCTTTTCTTAAGTTTTTCACTCTAATATTTTTCAAATCCTCATTATATCATACTGAAAGACTACCACCAAATTTTGAGCCAATTTTGCTCCGGAGCCATTTTATCGAAAACCGTGGATTATGTACTGCGATTCTAGTGAAATTTGATGAATTTTTCGAGAAAAGCCAAATATCCTCCAAACATTACAGAAGATAGCCTAGGACTATACTTGTTGAATTTGAGTGTTGGTTCCTCATTTTGTGAACTATTTCATGCGTTTCGACGCTCATCACTTTGTAGACCGTTCTGACCGTTTTCCTTATCTTCTCTTAGGTTTATATGAGACCGGCGAAGGTGTATATCACCGGTGGAGAGCAAATGCGGCGGCCAGATCCGGAAATAACGATGCCGAAGTGAGGGAGGGCGAAGGCGTCGTGTGCGGTGTGGTGAAGATCGTCGGAGGCTGGGGATGTTCGACGAAGCCTCATCGTCGTCGGTGGAGTATGGGTGTTTAGCCGGCTAAGGTTGTTACCGGTGTACACGGCGGCGGTGGTAGGCGGCACGGGGTAGAGCCGTGGAGAGAGAGAGGGAGGGGGGGAGGCGGGAGAGAGAAAATGTGAGATTTGGGGGTTTTGGTGTATTTTTAGTTTTAATTTTCTTTTATTTCTATTTTTAATGTGGGTTATTAGATCAAGTGAGATGAATGACTGAGATTACTTCTCACTTCTCACGAAATTAATATTTCTCATTTGATAGATTTCATAGATGTTAGATAGATGACTCACATTTGGGATTGACGGGTTTTGGAGGACTAGTTATAGAAAGTTTGGATACGTGTTAATCGCATTTAAGTTTCAATTGCACAAGATAAGTTTTTTTCGGGGTCCAACTGAAAAAAATGAGGAATTATATTTTTTGGTTTAATTATGCTTGTTTGTGTTTGATTTAAACATATGAGATAGTTATAAATCAAGTAAACATATGTATCACATGATGGGTGGCGGGAGATATCTAGTGTACTCGCAACACTATATCAACAACAAAAACAAAAAACAAGCAATCTATCGATCATTTTTGTTTTTGATCGACTAAAACAAAGGTAACACAACGTCAGCTTTGTTACCGCAACAAATTAAAGTCTCAGGTGGACAAAGGGTTGAAAGCGTGGTACGAAAGATAACCACATGATGGGCTTTCCGGGGCGTTACTCTTTACATGAACAAGAATTAAGCAAAAAAAGAGAGGCACAAGAAAAACAGACCTTTTTTTTTTTTTTCCCAAGTTAGTAAAAAAGCAAAGCTAAGGTTGTGTATGGACAACAACAACGAAAGAACAGCATAATGACAGCTGCTGCAACTTCTCTCATCCTTCCCCTCTCATCTTCTTCTTCTTCTTCTACCTTTTCTCATACAACCAAACACACCAGATTATTTACCCATGTCCCCTTACTTCCCAAACACTCTAAGTTTTACCCAAATAATCATCGTTTTACCGTGAGAGCCGTTAGAGATAAAACTAAGCCCACTCAAACTCCACCTCCTTCCTCAGCTGAAGATGTGACCAAGAAATATGGGCTCGAAGCCGGTCTTTGGAAGGTAATTTTCACCTCATGGTAAATTTTTTTGTTTCCAATTGTTCAAGTTATCGGTGAGAAATTTTGGCCTATTGGTGTGACGGAACTTGATAATCGTGTGCAACGGTTGTATACCAAAAGTTTGGCTTGTATATCAATTAATTTATTAATGAGTGATTGTTGGTTAATTAATTAATGATGTAGATATTTAGCACAAAGGAAGATGAAGAAGTAGAAGGGAAGGAAAAGAAATCAAAGGGTAGCCAAGCAAAAGAATTGTTAGCAAAGTATGGGGGAGCTTACTTGGCAACATCCATAACGTTGTCTTTGATTTCCTTCACATTATGCTATGTTCTTATCAATGCTGGTGTTGATGTGTCTTCCTTGCTTCAGAAGGTACAATAAAAAGAACATTTGTTTTACCCGTAACTGTTTGTGGATTTGTTGAGGTGAAATTGTAGTAGTCTCATATTCTTGTTGCTGTGAAACAGGTGGGAATTGCACCAAATGAGACAGGAGAGAAAGTAGGGACATTTGCACTGGCGTACGCTGCGCACAAAGCGGCGTCACCGATACGGTTTCCGCCCACAGTTGCTCTTACTCCCATTGTTGCTGGCTGGATTGGAAAGAAGACAGATAAAGAGAACTGATGTCTGATGTATCAGTATATGATAGCCCTGTATTGTAATTGTTCAGTCAGTGTGGTGTGTTTAGTGTATTAGATGGAGTACAATATGCCCAATATATAAAATTTCAGCAGACGATACTTGGTTCTTCAAAACAACACATTTGAGTTTTTCAAGTACAATTCTTCTGCAAACAACAGACAGTTAGAGTTAGTACTAGACAGTAGGCCGATTTTCGACATGTTATAGGCTTGCAGCTCTAGTCAGTGAGGCACATACGCTTCTATAGGACCTTAAAAGGTTCCTCCTCTCAGCTACGAGACAGGCATTCCTTGAAGAAGACAGTAATAAACCGATCCAAAAACTATTAATAGTTGTGAAGGTAATATTACAATTTGTACATATCATACCAGACTACCAGTGAAGGGAACTGTTTGTCTGAAGTCTGAACTAATCCTTAATCAGCTGCAGTAACACATCTACAAACCCGACACTAAAAACTACACATCGGCCATCAGTAACTCAGAAGATTTCTTGAATGGCAATGTGTCGACCTAAATCTGATGAACAGGGTAATGTACAGGTGCAGACTAACAACTAACTGTCACCGTCTCCCAATCCTATTTCCTGTAAGCGATCATCTATTTCCTGCCGGCTGTACAATGGATCAGCAACATAAATCTTTGCATCATCTCACTTTATGCACTCAATGGTATCGGAACATCTTGCAGCATTTATGAATCTGTTAAAATTGACTACTCGAGTAAATCAGAGACTGCCAGAGTACCTAGTCCTAGTCCTAGTGCTGTCTGAGTAGTAACTGTCAAGAGGGCGGGGAGGCCAGTGAACTCGTGCCCCCATGTCAATCAGCTTCCACTTGTGACAGGAAGCACTTCTGTTAAACTAGATGGTAACGGGCTCTGTGGCAGCGGACTGCTGACATTGGCCACGGCATACTGTTCATGTATGGTACCCAAATCATTCCATTCTGCTGCAATTAAGTCAAGGAATACAATCACAGTTAGATCGCGATCTAAGATGAAGATAGGAGTTCCTTTAAAGAATTCGGACAATCTAACAAAGGATACCATCTGTTCTCCACATGTCCGTAATACTAACACCCGCATCCGACAATAACCAGTAATCTGCATCACTCTGAATGAAACAGCAAATTGCATGCATTAGCTACCACATGGAACACATTTTCTTGTACATGTATTACTCTAGTTTAGGAAGCGTGCAGTGGACAGTGTTTATAAAAAAAAATCTGACAAGAACTACAATCCTAATGTTGGTTAAATACTGATCCGACAAGGCAACGAGTCTGTAAGGTTGGGACCAGCAAGGAAAAAAACTCAAGTCAACAAAGAGTTCAAAACTGAAAATGCGAGCAGAAGCTTAAAATAGATTAGCCTTCTCAATTTTAAATATGAAGGGAGAAAAGAGAGAAAAACAGAGTATATTCTATGGTGCTGTACTGCAGTTGCATAACCTGTATTAGAATATCTCACACGTCCCAATTTTAGATATTCAATTCCAATTCTGGGCATGCATAGAAAAACTTTTTTCAGAAAACAAAATGAGCTACATACTGAACTTACTTCAACTTCAGGTACTATCTTCATGATTCCACCCACAAAGTCCTGATGAGCATTGGCATCCACGACTGCACGATGGTCTTCATGTCCTTGCACTTCCATCTCCCTGTATCTGCCTTCCTTCTTTACAGTGACTGGTGTACTTTCATTACAATCCGAGGAACTTGGGATGCTTGGCGGAGGTCCAGGAGCACTGCTTATCTCCTCGAACTTCTCTTCGAATTGACTAAAGAATAAGGTGAAGACGTTAATTTCGATGTGGAGATCAGACAGAGGTGCAGAAACCAGGAACACAATGATGGGAAGAAAAAGGGGCAATGTGAAACATAGCAGAGGGTTCACTTTGTATCACAGATAATATTTATATTGCTTAAAGAGATGGGAAGGCCAACGAAGGAGGGGAATACCAGGGACATAATGTACGTAATACTAGGGCCTTCATCTTAAACACTAAACACTCCCTTTGTTCCGTCACTGATATATGAAAATCGAAATTGCAAATGACAACTTTTAACCTTACGTGCAAGTATATCAATATCAAAATATGCAAATCCCAAATGCCTTAGAGAAAAGCTAGAGATTCATCAGCGAGAAAAATTCCATTACTATATTAAATAAGTCAAGCAAAAAGCAACCTCAAAAAAAAAAAAGTCAAGCAAAATACTAACACTCATGGATCAACATATTCATTTAACAAAATTCACCAAAGATATAGCACTAAGTCCTGAAAGCCAGTGTGAAATGTTGAGAACGGGAGGGACAACAATACCTGACTAAATAAACATCGATTGGACCCATTGTACTTCGAAGAACTATTCTGTATCTTCTCTGTGGATAATCAACAGCCTAATAATTGAAATTGCATAACAAACAGGTTCTCAGAAATGTATAGACAGTATTCAAACACATATATAACGACTAGAATCATTGAACTTGCCTCATCTGGATCTGGGACTTCCAAAGTTGTACCATGTGGAGCTTTTATCGCTATTAAGGTTTCATTCTGTCATAAGCCACATGTAAGTACATATATCATAGAAATTGCTGGCGCTGTTTAATTTTAAGCAAAAAGTTACCATGAAGAATCTGCAAAATACTGACGTAACAGGGGAGGAAAAGTAGCATCGCAAAAGCAGAAGAGTGGAGAAGTAGAAGATACAAACCTGAAAACAGGGTAAGCCCTTGATGTCGTCTTCAGTTACAAAAAGCCACCTGTATAATATCACATGCAAATGATGAGAGAGTCAGATCGCTACGTTGTAATAAAGACACACGACAAAGAGCCTCATTTTTTATTGAAAAAAAAAAAACGGGGCCAGGGTCAGGGTTTGATGGGGTGAAGAAAGGGGAAGCCTACTTCTGATTATCTTCTTCTTCGCTCATTTCCCTCAACTGTTCTTGCATTTTTCTGCAATAAACTTTGAGCATTAGTTTTAAAATTTAAAATGAGGAAAGCAATATTGCAAGGGTTCTAAAATCTAAAGTAATCACATAGTTAAAGTGACCTTATTTTTTCATCCAATTTACGCTCTTCCAATTTCAGGTTATCAACATCCGCCTGCAGCATGAAAAAGTAAGTATTAATAGACATACCTGAATGTACAGAAGCGCACCGTCTACCTTCATACCATGACCTCAAAAGAAAAAAATTATACGCACACCAGCATATATCATTCCTGAACTAGAATATATACATAGTTGACTAAGTTGCATACCTGTAGACTAGTAACACTATTATCAACCTCCCCTGGCCTTGAAACATCAAGTCCCCTGATCAATTAGTCAAATTTTCTTCAGGATACAGGCTCTCCAAATAAAGCCACAAGGATATAAGAGGCAAGACAAGGATATAAGAGGCAAGACAAGCAAATAAACACTGCCAGAATGTGTATAAGTAACATACTTCCATTGTATTCTATTCTTCAGCTTCTTTTCAATAAGACCGATGCCTTCTAGAACATTGGTTATGTCATAGATACGCCTTTTCTGGACCTGGAGCTCATAAAAAAGGAACTATCAGAACACGTCAAGAAAAGATAAATAAGTCAATAATCAGCATTTGCAAAAGGACACCTCCAAAGTATCAGCAGCTCTATTTAAATCAAGGGTCCCATCTTCAGCATGTTTGATCAGGTTGATGAACTTCTTCGTTAAAAGTCCTGCACAGAGACAGCAGAAGATCAGTCATCATGCTAATCATGATTATCAAAACCAGTGCAAGTTGAACTATCAACTCCAAAAGATGATTACGAGCTAGAAAATAGAAATAATTAGTATGTGTCACGTCACTCACCAAGAGAACTATCATAGCGACAAGGACCGTTGGGAGTGAGGTTGTTGGCCGGAGAACCTGCAAGCCGATGAGTCAAGACCAAGATAGGCATTCAAATCTCATCCACAAGATATCTTGGAGATAAGAGGGGACACCATCTTGTGTTGCCACAAAAGCATCAAAACCAATAAGCAACAAATATCAGTTTTGATACTTACCAACATTTGATATGGGAGTATGAGGACTTGATTTGTTGGATTTGGAAATCCTTGAACCTCGTCCTTTCCATCCCTTTCCAGACACGGGTGTTTGAAGAGGGCTTTGGCTTACTAATTCCGTGTATCCTGGACTGTTTGTCCATTCACTTGACCCAGATTTGTAATCACCTGCCCGACTTTTCCGCTTCATTGGCTGGAAAGCACAGAAGCAAAGACCGATTCAGTCCACATACAAAAAAGAATCGTATACTTATCCTCTACTCTGTAGTCCGTATATACAGAAAAGCAGGACTCGACAGAGAAGCAATAACCACATACCATACAAGTCTAGTAAAGAGAAGAGACGATAGTTTCATCCAGTCATCAAATTAAAACTCATTACTCATACCAGAATTCACAAGTTCGGAGTTTATGCTTTGAAGCTTGTATCACAATGCTCAATTGGTTGACAGACTCCATTTATAACAACACTCCTAATGTCAAGGATATAGAACCCCGACGATATAACATCCTACATTACCGCAACTAGTTAATGGGATTTCTATCAATGCATCTCAATTGTAATGCACACAAACTTCTCCCAATCACAAATTCCAAGTAAAAATGCTTCATAGACGTAGGTACGACCTACGAGTAGCCAAACACTCGCAATCTAGACACGAGCTCGGATACATTGTCAAGCAGCGCAAATTGTGAAAACTAGTAACGCCAAGTGTTCCAAGTGAGAATTCCAAGTGAAGCTACCAATTCAACACAAATCAATCACTACAATTGAGCACATAAATGGACCGAATTTCGCGAAAACCGCAACAGAATTAATCAAACTCAATTCCAAAATGTACCACAAGGTCGATCCCCCAGTCAATTATCACAAACAACAATAACTCCTCAACTTAATTAAAAACAGTTAAAATAAAATTAACGAGAAAAATAAAGCGAGAGAGAGAGAGAGAGGAAGAGAAAGAGACAGTTACAGGAGTCTTCACGATGACGACTTCGGGTTCATGAGGCGGTTGAAACGCGGCGGAGAAGCGGTGGTAGTCACCAGGTGACGGAACAAACGGCGGCTTCATTGAAGTGAAAGGAAGCTGCCGGTTTAACGGAAGCGGCGCCGTCACGGTATGTTGTTGCTGATTCGTCGACATGCTCCGCCGTATACGGAAGCGGTTGTCAGTGATCGAGAGGAGTGTTTAGTTTAACTGAGGGTTTTTCCTTTTCCCGAGGGTTTTAATGTTCACAAATTTAATTAACAGTAGTAACAAAAATTGAGCGGAGAGCGAGAGCGTAACGCAGAAGTTACCGGAGATGCACGGCGGAAGCCGGTGGTTGAGGAGGCGGTGGTGGTAGAGGAGAGAGAAAGAGGAGAAGAGAGGGGGGAAAAACGAGGGAAAGAGGGAATTTGGTTCGGATATAGATGTGGAGGGAAGCTGCGCACTCACAAACATTTACAATTTTCTGCTTTTTTATTTATTTATTATTTAATTAGGAAAATATTATTAAATTAATGGAGAAATTTGGTAGAGTTGGGGTAGTTTTAAAGGGAAAAGAAAAAACCGCGAAAGGAATGAAAATGAGTGAGAATGTGGGGCCCAAAGTGGGGGTTGATGACACGTCACGCCATGGTCTCTCAACTCAATGTGGGATTGGCTTTGCTGCCTATCGTCCCGCCCGTTGTTCGTTTTTGTTTTTCCTTTTGACCTCAATTTCTTTGCTTTTATCAATTTTGGTTGTACTATCTTCATCAAACTTTTTCTTTTTTTCCCTAAAAAAAAATTACTTTGTATTGAAATTCATTGATTATATTACATCATGCTCATCAAATTTAGTGTCTGTTCCAAATATAAATCAATAGAACAGTACCGTTTGTTAAAAATTACGTCGTAGTAATTATTGAATGTTGAGTATTGAGTACTCTGTTGAAGTGCTCTGTATAGAAATAAACTTTTGTAATTTTGTTGAGATTATAAATATTTGGTTGTGAATTTGTGATTGCCGTAATGCCGTCCCATATTAATTGTTGACAAACATATTTTGTATTCGAAATGTAGTTTCTTTCTTTTTAAGTTTTTATACGAATGTTATTCTTATTGAACACATTAAGTTAGTGCGTACGTAAACAATGGTAAAACAAGAGAAAGAGGATGGAAAAGAAAAAGAGTGGGGAGGATAATGCACGTGGAAAAAGCGCAAATTCAACGGCTATTAAATATTAGCGGGGTATTTGCACCATAATTCCATACCAAACATCTTTCTTTCGGCGCCATTTTAGGGCATTTGGCAGTTCAGAGTCTGCTTTCGTTGAGCCCATTTTCACACACATTTACAGCCTGACTAACCCATTTATGGCAGCAGGGTTAGCCCATCTAAAACAATTAATCAACATTAATCCAACTCACACAAATGAAGTTGGGTAAGACCATTCTACGAAAGTAAACAACGCAACAAGTACCACTTGGACATCATACGAGTATAGGAGTAGGGCGGCCTTACCCAAGCTTTTATCGATCTTCAAAATAGAAAGTGATTTGAAATAAAAGCAACAAACCATAAAATCAACTTCGCCGGAGGGAACTGTTGGTAGATCATTCTGTTCAAATTAATGTCAACCAGGTGATGATATTAGAAATTTCACAATGATCACAAGAACAAATGGTACAACAAAGTACACTGCAGATTTTCGCAATTCCAAACAAGGGAAGCTCAAAACAGAGATCAGCTGCACCAACACTAACCTAGACGGCACCACAAGTAAACACCACGATTACCATTGCTTCCATCTACGCTGATGGATCATTTGCCAACTCGTGAGCATGCTTGAGATGCTAGGTAGAAACTTGCTCATGTTGTGGGATGAGCAGGCATTACTTAAAGCAGCTGGCTTTAACTGGCTTTAACAAGACTCGGCCTCACGAAAGAGCAAATGCCCAAATGCTGTGCTGGACTTGAAAAGTGCTCCCTGTCTCATCGTTCCTACCTCTTTCCAGACACTTCACTGTGTACATGAAAGGTGGTGCAATGAAAGTTACCTTTCTTCGGCACCCTTCTCCACAACTCATTGCAGCATGCTTCGAGAAAAATTACAGTGAATGTCAGAGGTCAAAATCCTTGCTTCCCACCAAGGTTTGGCGCTGGAAATCAATAAATAACTACTTCAGATGATGCTCCTGCTTGAAATCACAGCCAGATCCTAGTACTCCGCTGAGCCTGCTCCATTCCTTCCTATTAGTCAGTGAAGCATCTTCATACTGTGTCAAGACTACATCTATCCGCAATGGGACTAACTTAAGGCATTCGGCTAAGAGCTCCTATTTGGCTAATGCCAAGATAGAAAGTAATATACAGCTAAAATTATGCACTGTTCTACTTGCTTTCTAACAGCAATCACCTATACTGGCCGACTGTACAACCTTCTCATCTTAAATTATGTACACAGTATTTCACAACATTCGGCAGCATCCTTGGATCTATTTGATACCAAATCCCTGGTCAGAATCAGATAACAATAAGGAGCTGGGTTAAATATGAGCAAAAGCCATGAATGCCAAGGAGTCCATATCCAACTCCATGGCCATCAACTCCCTGCAGTGTTAGCAGTTGGCGTTTCTGTTGCACTTGCTGGTAGCGGGCTTTCTGGCTGTGTTGCATTGACATTAACCATAACATAGTCTTCATGAACTGTCTCAAGTTCATTCCATTCAACTGCAGCTGTGCAGAGTCAAGGACACCAATTCTATGGTACAAAGAGGCAATGGAAATTAGATTCTACTTTCATAAAATACTTTTTTCTCGTGAACCTAATTGATCTCCGTGTCACCAACAGTAATATTCATTAGACTTTGCGATTATTTCAGGGGGGAAGGGAGTCAAATAACTAGATTGAGTATTAAGAAAAGCAAAAAAAAGTCTGCAAAAGGATACAATCGGTACCCCACATTTCACTGATGCTAACATCAGCATCTGATAGCAACCAGTAATCTGCATCGCTCTGTAAAAGAAAGAGAAGAATCAAAGATGTGTTAGCTACTTCAGTTTCCAAGTCGGACTGCTTGCATGCAATTGACACAGACATGGAATAGTTTTCCATTCAAACATTGGGCACAGGAGATCTAAATAACACATTACTTCACATCTTTCAGAAGCTAACCTCCATCTAAAAGTATTACTTTCAAACTATTACTTTTTTCTAAAAACATGCAAGAAGCTAAAGGGTAGTACTCACATCAACTTCAGGTACTATCTTCATAATTCCACTAGCAGACTCCTGAGCTACATAGGCATCCGCACGAATTGTTGGAGTTTCTTGTTCTGGAAGTTCCATCACATTGTCTTCGTTTACATGGGTCGGTTCAGCTGTTGGATGCTCATTACAATCTGAAGTGCTTGGTTCACTTGTTGGCACTTCACCAGCATTGACGTCTTCAAACTTCTCTTCAAATTGACTGAAAATATTAAACAAAAACCAAACTGAAGATGTGTACTATATGGTGAGCAAACAGAAACATGGTGTGAGGGCCTTTTAAAAGATATGAAGTTGATAACCGAAAGATTGCTTTCCTGCAATTATGACAAACTCCTAGTATGCTTCAAGATGAAAAGTCCTCTTTAAAAGGTAACTAATTTGCATGTAAGAAAAACAGCTATTACTTAAAGTCGAAAAGCTAAACTGATTCATCCACCAGCCAAAAAGAAAATAAAATTAACAATAACAAAATAAAACCTAAAAGGACACACACTGCAGCTTCCCTAATAGACTCAATTTGTTTTGTAGGTTGTTTTGAAGCTCTGTTTGGTTAAATATGAAATATTTTTATCGGAAAGCAATACCCAGTGAAAATGCTTCCAAGAAAACATGGAGTATCAGTTACCAATAAATTTTCTTTTGAGGAGGTCTTATGGAAAGAGTAGACAAGAATGAGAAGAAAATACTGACATCCATGGGTTCCGAAAGGAAAATGGTTGTTCTTCAGGTTATAAATGTTTCCCTCATAAATTTTGTAATTTCCACTTCCACCAAATCAAACAAGGGAATGTAGCCCTAAGTTTCACATTTTTCTCTTCGACCAAACCAAATGAGCAACATTTTACCCTAAACTTCCAGGAGCCTCGGTGCTTTTACTAAGGGAAGCACTAAGGAAGTATTGCTTTGAATGGATGGAAATTACACTTATCTAAGGGCATCAGTCTCAGTTCTTTGCGCATCTTCAAGGAGGCAAGGTGATATACAAAGAAATTACAAATCAACCCCAAAAACTAGATTTAAATGATGAGTATGGCAATTAAGATGCTAGACCTGAGAAAAGAGATTGTATCATACCTTACAAGGTAAACATCAATAGGACCCATGGTACTCCTGAGAACTATTCGGTATCTTCTTTGAGGATAATCAACAGCCTAAAACAAAAAATGTGTCAGGAACAAGTAGCTACATTTTATACAATGTAGTTGATCAACAAGTATTTGCAGTTCATCTAATTTGAGCATACCTCATCAGGATCCGGGACTTCCAAAGTTGTGCCATGGGGCGCTTTTACTGCTATCAATGTTTCATTCTAGAAATAGGTGCAGATAAGCAGTTATCAGTATCAGCAAGCAGTAAGTTCATAACGTAATGAAACACTGCCATGAGAGAGAGAACTAATATGAGTGAGAAAGGAGAATATGACTCCACCTGAAAACAAGGTACAGCCTTTATATCTTCCTCAGTAACAAACAGCCACCTGTCATATCATAGGCACAACACCAGTATGTCAGATAAACAGAGGCCCATTTCACTAAGGAGGCTTAGAAACATAATTTGACAGAGTTGGAAAGGATATACTTTTGATTATTGTCATCGTCACTCACTTCCCTTAATCTCTCTTGCATATCCCTGGAATAGTTAAAAGCATAAGCAATTCTATATGTGGAAGGCATGCCTTTACCAAGATTCCAAACTAGTTTTAGGTGAATCACCTTATCTGTTCATCTAATCCACGCTCTTCCATCGCAAGATTTTCTACGTCAGTCTGGATAAGAGGAAAATTTATGCATGAGCCTATGTTTGAAGAGTGTATATAGACTTATTAAGCCACACATGGCTAATTCAGCTGCAAATATCATCAAGAAAATAGAGAAGAAAGGAACCAAGAAGTGAAATAGCCATTGTCAATGGAGTGATACCTGTAGACGAGTAACACTGTCATCAACATCACCAGGTCTTGAGACATCAAGTCCCCTGATAAATCAGTTAAAAACATCTTCAGTACAAAAGGATGAAGATTGATGGGTTCTATCACAACGGTCTCAACATGTTGAGATACATTGCCATGCTCTACAACAACAGCCTCATAAACAAGGAGAAACAGCAAGCAAACAATACATACTTCCATTGTATTCCGTTCTTTAGCTTTTCAATGAGACCGATTCCCTCTAAAACATTGGTAACATCATAAATACGCCTCTTTTGAACCTGGCAATTAAAAGGACAAATTTTGAGATTGTTGTGACAAGAAATACATACTAGGTCAACCAAACCCGTAATGCAATAGATTACCTCTAAAACCTCAGCGGTTTTATTCAAATCAAGAATACCATCTTCAGCATGTTTGATTAAATTAATGAACTTTTTTGTCAAGAGAACTGTATCAGGACAAAAAAAAAAGGTAGCAGCATCAGTGAAAATGCAAAGCTGGCATCATATCCTATACATCCATGAACAAGAACTCATCCTACTCTGCCAAACAGTACAAAGCAAGAGATAGTGCATCGGAATAAGGTTAGACCTACTTACCAAGAGAGCAATCAGATCGACTAGGGCCAACTGGAGTGAGGTCATTGCCAGGTGAACCTGCATATAAAAGCAACACTCAACATGAAACAATGCTGATAAAAATCTAATTCGTGAAAGTAATTCAACTCAATCGGCATGATGCTTTGATCATATGAAGCCACTTTTTAGACTTTGACGACTGACCAATGCTTGACATAGGTGTCTGCGATCCAGCTCTACTTTTAGTAACCCTCGGAGCTCTTTGTCCCTTGCCACCCTTTCCAGAAACGGGTGTCTGAATAGGGCTGTTGACAACTTCCGTGTACCCCGGGCTGGTTGTCCAAGCAGTTGACTCAGCATCGTTCTCAGTCTTATCACTTTTCCTCTTCCTTGGCTGATACAACACAAAACGTAAGCATCACACATTATAGCTCACAACTCCAACCTCATACCAACAATGCACAACCAAATATCAAATCTCGACCAAGTAATCAAAACCCACACACTACGTACCATATCAAAAACCCTTAATCAGCTACAACCCTACCAAATCACACCATCTTACAGCTAGGTATTCCGCCAAACATCGACATTTGGGGAAATGAATGAACAACCAATTCTAGGTCTTCCAAGCTGTAAATCTAATTACAAAAATCAACCAACCCAATCTTATAACAGAAGATACAAAAATGCGACCGCGGACAGCATTATACAGCTACGAATTACATAAACCCTAGCTAAAATCAGAGAATTAATCAAACAGTCGAAAAAGAATTTAAACAGCAAAGAGACCCGCCAAATTAGCAGAAACCCTTGTTCTGATTAAGCAATTAATAATAATCATAATCAAAAACATTATAATACAATCAAAATTCAATCATAAACTAAACAAAAGCAAGATCCCCATTTCAATCACACCAAACATTAACACCACCAAAATTAAATTAAATTAAATTAAAAAAAAAACGAGCAGAATAAAAAAAAAAGGAAAAATAAATAAGAAATAATTAAGGAGGTGAATTACAGGGGTTCGGACAACGACGGCTTCGGGAAGAGGAGGAGTAGGTGGTTTAGGGTGATCGGAGAAAGAGTGGTAGTCGCCAAGAGGAGGCTTCATGGAGAAGTGAAGCTGACGCTTGACGGCAGGCGGCGGCGGGAGGTGATTGTGGTTAGCGGGCTTGGGAGTTGACGACATGTGATTGATTTTTGGTGGTGGTGATCGGAGATCTGGTCGTTGGTACGGTGGAGGCGCGGAGAAAGAGATAGAGAGAGAGAGAAATGAGAGAGGAGAAGGAGGGAAGGAGGGAAATTGGTTCGGAACTTCGGATACAGATGTGGAGGGAACCAAGAGCTCTCTCTTCTTTTCTTTTCTTTACTTTTTTTCTCTCTCTCTTTTTTTTTTTTTTTTTTTTTTTGGGTTACTTCTACATTACTTAACAAGTAACAACTGCCCGCTCTTAGTTAATTAAGAATATATTTTTATTTTATTTTTTTGCTAATTTTGGGTGGGGTAATTATTTGGGTGATTTATTATTAAGGCGGGAAAAATAAAGGAGAACAAAAAAAAAGTGGGAGTGTGGGTTTGTGAGTTGTGATATTATAGGGTTTAATTGATGGTTTGATATAGATTAAAGAGAGTGGGTGGATTATAGCAATGGCGGTTGAGATTTGAGATGCCTACCTAAGTATATATACATATGCATTGGACTTTTTTCGTTAAGGGTTTTATATAGTCGAGTATTTGTTCAATTAATATGATTTGTAAAATTTAAAAGTGAAATAAATTACTAAGATTATGCTGATTACTTTTTCGGAAGTTTGAAATTGAGGCAGTTTTACGGAACGTCGTATAGAGTAGTACCAACTGCAAAGATGGGACGGATTTCGAAGGATACTGGTATTATTGCAAAGAAAACTAGAATACTTCATGATGCCCTATCGGTAGATATATACTCGAAATACGACATCGATTGGAGATCTGGAAACGAATGTAGATGTAATGCAAATTCGATGAATGATCCAAAGTTTAATGTAATATTCACAAATATTCAACTCTGAGGAGCTAAAAATGGTTTTGCATGGGAATTTCCGAAGTGAAAACGAATTAACAGTGAAGACCTAGTTTGACGAAGAAAATACAAGGATAATTAGAAGAAAAAAAAGTTATGCGCGCCTTTTGCCAAACCAAAAGCAAAAGAGATAAATGGACGGAAATCCACGAAAAAACAAGCGCGAATGCCACGTGCTTTTAATATGTCACCCACGTCGAGAAACGGCGCACTATTATGGGCCGGGTCGGGATATGCTTACCGGGCTTGGGCCTGTTTATGTAGCCAATTTTCCTAATTCTCACTGTCGGCCCACAGCCCAACTTGTACATGCTGCATTACCGTCTGAAGTCGACAGCTTGTGAGTTACTACTTCGACAGCAGGATAAAAGTCGATAGGAGGAACAGTTATTACCATCGTTAAGAAACATTGACATTTAGCACAAGTGCTGCAGATTCAGCTACGACGAGCACATACCGAGAGGCAGATGTGAAATGGCATCAGCTACATTAGATTTGAGAGGGCCGCTTCCTCCTTTGCTTTCTTCCTGGCGAGATACCTTGCTTTGGCTGCTGCAATATCATCCTCGTCTTTCTTGTGATGATCTTGTTTGGGCTGATCGTTGGAGGGTTGAGCCTGTTCCCCTGGTTGAGGGTTTTCTTTTCCGGACTTGTTAGGATGAGGGGGTTGCTCTGGACTTCTCTGAAGAGCTGCAGGAGCTTCCCCTTGGCGTTGATCGCCCGATCTTGAAGGCGAGCCCCTCATTGAGGGGCTGGGTGGACCCTCATTACGTAAGGTGGCAGAAGCTGGCCTATTTTCATGCCTCTCTGCCTTCTTCGAATCTTCTTTTGTGGCTGTTGACTCCATTTCTGAGATCCTTGGTTTCTTTACCTGAGGTTTATCAGCAGCTCCGAATGCAACATTATTGGCCAGGCTGAAGTAAAAATCTGTTATGTCCGACTTCTTTGTCACCTACACAATCAGAAGACAAGACTCAATTGTGTCAGCTTCAGAAAAAAGGCCTTGGATTCCAAGGTGATGTACAGCCGTTATAACTTAGAACCACAGGAGAGAAGAGAGACCCAACAATGGCCAAGCCAATAAATAAGCCATACAGGTAACACCAAGAATAGCGACAGCTAACCGGTGAGAAAACTTGTCTAAAGCCCGTTATTCAACAGTGTATAACAGAGTTTGGCTCAAAGCAGTGCAGTCTATCAACAAAGTTTCACTTCTTAGCTCATTCAGAAAAGGTTTAAATCAGAGAAAGATTAGCCAGAGTAGCATGAAGACACTACACTAGCTTAAGTGAATAAAAATGAAAGGAAGTTGTACTATACCGAGTAACTTGGTCCAGGCTTCAATAATATAACATCTCATTATGTTAAACACCATGGATAACAGCGCACTGTATAAATGACCAGTGGTGCGTTTAACTCTAGCAGTCTGTAGAGCATCGCTATATTTGAACATATAAGTTTAATAGGATGCAATGAACAGACCCTATTTAGTACAGATAACTTGGGGACACGGTAAGGGGGAGGGGCATCATGGAATGATTTACTTGGAACTCAAACAATAGCTATTACATCAAAAGAGGGGACTCAAAAGTAGCTAATAATTCAAAATCCTAACCAAAGGATTATTGCTGTTGTATAGGATTGTAGCTTGTATGTGCAATTACATCCTAGACACTACCTATGTGAAGCATACCAAGTGTGAGCCTTTCATCAATACTAAGACATAAAAGTCTACAGATAAAAACCCACACCATAAGCCTCAAAGGACAAACTAGACTCTACAGGCGAAATCCACAATCAGAAGTTAATCTCAGTATACTTCGAGTTTCTACATTTGTCAGTAACAGCAAGTCAAACAACCAATAAGGAACAACTAAGCAGAGATGCAGAGAAGAAGGATACTAAAACTTACATCATCCCGTTCCTCACGAATCGCACGCAATTTTTCTTCCATCTCCCATTTTTTGTCCTCTTCAAGCTTCCTTTTGTACGCACCAGTTACAAACCTATCTTTATCTGCATAGAGGTGTTCATCTACGCTTCTCTCTTTGGCAAGCTTCCTCTCATGGACAAGCTCATGTTCTCGTTCTCGTATTTTAGCCTTATCCATCAATTGTTGAACGTATCTTGACTGGAAGTCCAAAGTAACATATGTCAAGAGGTAAAAGATAAAAAATGTAATATAGCCATATATCAACCTTCTACTGTCACTCTGTCGGATAGCCAGACACGCAACATATATTAAGAGGTAAAAGGTCAAATAGCTAACACAAGATCACAACAATACACTGATTGGCTTTCATAAGGCATTAGGCCCTATCGCCTGAAAAGGAGTGTCAATTAAGTTTGTATTTAGTGCGTCCTCTAGAGAGTCATTCCCGCCCACAGCAGCCCAAACAAGGGAAAAGGGGGAAATAGGGTCAAATTCTTATTTGCAAATAGTCTTCAACGTCTCAACTGCCTCAGCAAATGGAACATCCAAATAGGTTCGTATTACTCACCCTCAAACAACAGTGGAGGACAGGCCCGCAACTCAAAATGACCACACACTACATGTACTCCTGCCTATCTAAAGATAAAAATAAATTCCCAAACTACAATTTCAGCTTTCTTCAGATTACTCGTCCAGACAGCAGGGAGGTCAAGATCAACTGCTTATACGTCAATCTTATTCAAACAATATGACAGCTCAGGTTTTATGACATTCAGAAAATATATCCACTTTTCATGTTGCCATAGTATCAACTATCAAGTAAGCACCACCATTCACGCGCAGAGCTGGGAGACGTAAAATTCACAAAGGAGATGATTTAGCAACAGCATCCTTAACCACAATACCAGGTCACCATGACAAGGCAGGGAATCAATAAGCTATACAAACTATCGAAATATATGCTAGATTGCTAGGTGCATTGCTGGAACCAAATAGTTGTGCAAATGACGTTACACAACAAAAACAGCCAAGCCACCGCAAGTAGGTAAAGGTTACATTTTGCAGGATTTTGACATTGAAGTCATAAGACTAAAACTATTTTTTCCCCTGGTACATAGGAGCAGCTAATTCTGCGGAGTTGGGTATACAAGATTTTGAACCAGGGACAACCTGACGCAAGTTGAACTCCTAATTACTAGGCCAACCATGATCCTCTACACAAGTTAATTGTAAAACACCCAATGAAACTAAAATTTGAACAACGAAAACCGCGAATCCAGCACTGCAGCTACCAATCTTCCCATTATCCTTAAATACTCTAAAATCACCACCTCACATTCCCACCTCATATACAGTGCACAATACATAAACCCAATTAAATCACTTTCACCCTTATAATACTTTCCCAAAGTTGTAACCTTTCATGCTAATATTAGCACAAGTAATAAAACTACTAAACCCCAGATAAACTAAATTGCCAATTCTCAAAAGAAACTTCACAAACAAGCATCCTCAAAACATAATAACAAGCTCAAAATCAATTACCTGACGCTGCTGCCGTTCCACTACTTTAGGCTGGTGAATTTTAGACTTCATATCATCATATACGGCATCGTAATCGAAAACAGTCGGGTCTTCTTCCAAAGCTTTCTTCTGCAACTCTTCAACCTACCCACCAAAAAAAACAAAAAAAGTTAGCACAAAAAATTAAAAATAAAATAAAATAAATTGAAATCAATAAAAAAAAATGAAGAAGAACAAAATTGGGAATTTTAGGGGGATTATTACATCTTTGTTGGACTTCTTCGTGGTAGCTTGGCGCTCAATTTCACGCTCCACGTCATCATCGTCGTCGTCGAGATTTATGGCGGGTTTGGGGATTGCGGGTCGGGTACTTGGGGTCTTTTGCTTTGATTTCGGATCCCTAATGATCAATCCGTACTTTTTCCCCGACATTATTATTTCCCAGAATCCCAAATTTTCAGGGAAGTTTGGGATTTATCGATTGGATTTTTTGAGGGGTTTAGAAATCGGAAACCCTGATTTTTAAAATTGAATTGGGGAAAAAAAAATCGCCAGTGAGTGGTGAGCTATCCGCTCTTTATACCTTTGCCCGGACAAGTAAACGGGTAAATATATGGATCGGTTTATTAATACCAAAACCCGGAATTATCCTAAATCGAGCTCTATTGAGTACTTGCTTTAGGATTTACGCTATCACTAAAGATGTGTGATCAGGTAATGATTTACGAATTTGGTAATTGATAGGACCTCGTGTCTTAAACATAGGAGTACGTATATGACTCATTTAACTAAACGGGTTTAAGTTGGTGTGTTGCTGGGTTGACTAGTTCTGCCTAAATTTATGTGATTGGGTTAGTACTCTCGTCAACCCATTTAGGCGAAAGGGCCGAAATTCTCACCTCAAACATGATATTTTTACTAGGTAATTGAGATTCAAATATTAAGTTAAATCAATTTTTTCGAATCTGTTTGTTTAAGAAGGGGGCACTCAAGAAGATACGTAATCTAAAGGTTACATCCATTTTGTGATAGCTTGTATGAGAATTAATTAAAGTTGGCTTAGTAATCAAGAAATCAACTTGTCTAAAAGGTTGTCTTGGATCAAAACTTCAAACCCTTATATTTCTATACCCCACAATATTAGCTGCAAATATGCGCCAAAAATGTCATTATTATGGTTCTAATCCCACATCAACAAATGAGACAAGTCTTGCCAAAGTATATAAATATGAGGCTACTCCTTCAGTTGTCAACCAATTTGCGCGTTCTAATGAAATGATTGTTGAGAGTCAGAGTTTCGTATTACATCGAAGGCCAACAAATCTGATTCCGGCAGGAATAAGTCAAGATGTGATCACCATTGTTTAGATCAGACGCCATTGTTTAGATCAAAGACATATATACATAATTTTTTATAAATCATAATCTGCTTATCAATGTTTTTATTATTCAGGATTAGATCATGATTAATTCCTAACCTAACGCATATAGGCATATAGCATTGAGTGTCATTGACGCGGTTGTCTCCACTCTTATTTTATTACTAACTTTGCATAGTTTCTACTGTAACTAACACGTAGTTTCGCTAAACTTGAGTCCCACATGACCTATCATCAGATATATCATTACCTATGACATTCCACATATTTTCCTATGAACTACTCCGTAAAACAAATTTTGTGATAATGGTGTCCTTGTATCAGTGACGAGTCAAGTTTGGTCTTATATCAGTGACATGATTTTGAGTCATTTATAGCTAACTTCATCTTCTTCTTTTCATATTGGCTTAATTATTTGTATTTGTACACGCGAATAATGACAGTATTGGCTTATTTATTTGGACATAATTTCGTGTCCGGCCAGTATTCCATTTTTAACTAGAAATATTGAGGTCGATCACCACAAATCATCAACTTGTTAGAAAGTAGAATTTGAACAAACTCTGATCCGATAATAGAAGAGTGAAAAAAAAAAAGTTTGACTTGTACAACAAAGAATGGCCAATAATTTTCTGCCATGCCAATATGCCATGGTTCAAAATCAAAAGTCTCCAAAGTACATGAAAGGACAACTTTAATAAGTACGACGACTACTACTAATTAACCATTCAACGCAAAGGTATATACTACGTACCAAAATCATTAAATAACATATGATTATGTTTTTATACAAGAAGAGACTAAAATGTTGCTATCACAAATATCATACGAGTATAGTATTATTTAAGTTTGCTTCTATAAAAACACTAGTGTATCTTTTCCTTCTGCCAAAAAAAAAAAAAAAACACTAGTGTATAGTTTTAGCTTGTGTTTTCCTACTTGATTATAATTATTGACCCGCAAAACATGGCCTTCAACAAACCAAGGGAGTTTGGTGGGAAAATGATGATCATTGGGAAAAATAAGAACAAATCATCATCCTCTCTACTACCACGTCCACCAAGCTACGTTAAGCTCGACCGTCATTGTTCCGGAGACGACGACGACGAACAAGGAGGAACCCCCAAGGGTCACGTACCGGTGATGGTGGGGAAAGAAGAAGGGAAATGCAAGAGATTTGTTGTTCCAACTTGGTTTATGAAACATCCTTCTATGGTTGAGTTGCTTCAACTTGCGGCTGAAGAGTTTGGTTATAATCATCAAGGGGTTTTACAAATTCCTTGCGAACCTAATTATTTTGCCAATATTATTGGTAAGTTGTCCAAAAAGGGTGGTCATCGATCTTTATCTCTATGACGATATATGTAATATGTAGTAGCTAGTTGACACTTGCTTGCATTACTACTAGCTAGGAAGTATTGAGCTTTTTTTTTTAGATTGGATGAAGGGAATATATGATCGATGTTAAGAAAATTAAATAAGGTCGATATTTAATTTGGTTGCTAAGTGTGTAGAGATGGATCAGAATTTTAATTAGTTCCTTGTTCAAATTAGAATTGAGAGTGTTGTTTTCTACATATTTTGATCAACTTCTCTAGTCATCGATCTTTTCATGTATTGGCTTAGCTTAGCTTGTGTAAAAAAATTATAAATATGATAATATATGCGCATGCACATATATATATACATATGTATATATATTATATATATAATATATATATAGTTTGTTTTGGTTTCACCGATTTCGAACCGAAATTTCATTAATCAAACGAGAATACAAATCTATAGGTGTAAAATTGAAAAGTGTGAGTCACTTGGTGCCACGGACCAATGTTATTATTATTGAATTTCATTATGGATGAGCTATAAATCTAATACATTATCTATAGTTACACAAAATTATTTAATTTTGGCGTTAATATTTAATTATTTTCTCTATTGTGAAAATCTTACACAAATAAGGTAAGAAACTAACTCTTAATATGTGCCCATTGCATGCATGGCACACAATAGAAATATCGATAACTAATAAGGATGGTGTACTGTATCAACAATTTCGTATCTGTGTCCAATAAACTGTCGAAATATAAATATATTCTATATATGGATTATTATTGATAGGTTTAATTTAGACAATTATTACGATTTCAAACATGAACTCGTTCGGTATTTGATAATATCACTTAATTTAAAAAGGAATTGTGTTTTAGTGGTCGTTTGGTTGCATGCGGGAATTCGTACCTTCCATGAAGTGCAACTTCTCAGGAAATTTAAATTCATGTGAATTTCTCAAAAATATTTGGTTACATGTAGGAAATGAATTCCCACAGGAATCTTCAATTACCAATGGGAGACTTGATAAGTCAATTCCTCCATTTTCTAAGAATTGGGAATTTCCCGAATTCTGATCGAATTCCCATGTTAGAAAAACTTGATAATGTCTTTCCGTTTTCAAATTCATTGATTAAAAAGGCATACCGTATCAACATCAAATGAATAAATATTGCAAGGAAATCAAGCAAAACTCAACCTCGATCAATAGAATCAAGATTGTTGTGCAGTCAATTCGGCTCTTATGGGAACCCCTGAACATATCACATTTTAACTGTACAACCTTAAGCTTCCACGAGTAGATCTTGTTAGAGGATAGAATATGAAGATTCTAGAGTCTAGGGTTAGGGTTATTCCAAGTCATTTTGTATTGTAAATACCAACTATGTTATCAATAATAATCAAGGAATTATTCAGTATTGTACATGGTATCAGGCTAGGTTAAATCATAAAACAAAAACCCTAAACACAAAATCCCTTGTGCTTCCTCTCCCCGCCGGAGATGGTGATTATTCTCTCCTAACCCATCTCCGGCCAGGAAAATTTGTATCAGTTATTAGGTCATTAGTTATTGATAACATATATAGTTGGTATTTATTATACATAAATACAAACTGACTTGGAATAACTCTACCCTAAACTCTAGAATCTTCCTATTCTATCCTCTAACAAATCTATCAACCATGGCCAACATCACCGTTTGGAGGAGGAAAATATTGATTAGGAGCTGTTAACTAGCCTAAATGATCTTAAGGTCGTACTATATATAAATAGGCCAATAAACCAAGTAACTACAAATATACGAAATTCCCAGTCTTCAATCATCATCCATATATGACCACAAGCTAAGGATCGAGGAACAACAATCTTAGCTCGAAAAGAGATAAATAAAGAAGATTTAATTTCATGTAAATTAAACAAGGAGATCGAGATTATATGTTCATTACAAAATCACGGATATTAAAATGAGTATAAGGATTGAATCTTATGAATGGAACATCTTTTTCATCGTCCATCACAGTACAATGTGTTCGATTTGCATATCGACCTCACTTAGAAAGAGGATTAGAGATCAAAATTTGTGATCTTAACATCTCGACCCTATACATTCTAGAGGGTCAAAGAAACATTGTCCATAAATAATTCACCTCGTATATACACACAAAGTCCACAATGCTTTGTCAGTTTTGAATATAATCCTTTGGACCGAAGAATATTGGAAGAAAATCGATGTCAGTCGTCGCCGGAGATTTTAATCAACGAACGGACCAATCAAAGGGTGGTGAAAATATGCATTGACCTTCGTTTGTCACTTCTCATGTGTCATTATTTGACCAATGACCAGTCCTTTTTTGTTCGTACGTACGTAAATGTGCAAAATCGAGTAACTACTAAGCTATATTATTCCAGCTTTGTTGCCTAATCATGTGCTAATTGAAAGAAACTATGTTTTCAAAACAGAGGATAATTAATTACGCAACTAAAAGAAACCGGACGTTAATTACATTACTCTTTTATTTTACACATTTTATATTAAGTTTTAACCTAATCAAAAAGCATATATAAGACCTTAGACATTTCACACTACTACTAGGTTTCTAGTTTATATGATAGAAGGAATATAGTATCTATGAGCACTAGTTTTTGATGGAATTGATCGACATGATATATATTCAACTGATTTAACTAATTAGGTTTCCCGTACAAGCATCTGATCCGATCAGATCACATCATACAATTATTTTAAACGCTCAAGGAACATGACTGTTTTGCCGATATGAATGTGAAAATTTCAAGAACAAATAATACAAATGCAATTGATGAATGATCTCAATATAATGATGTTAATACGTAATAAAGTTGACAACGTGACATCAATTACGGAGTACTCGTATATGTTTAAGTCCCTATTCTGTTCCTGTGATAATCACACAAGTCATTATTCACTTGAGTGGTCTATACACCTAGATTTGGCATTTTAGACGTTTTACTTTTAGGTCATCTTGACATTAATCTACTTTTTTTTATCCTTGTTGTATTCCTTGTAATCTTGTGATTTATTTCGTGCCTTAAAAATTCATAGTTTAGTAGCTAGGAAATTGGAAATACTCATTTAGCGTTAGTTATAGGCCATGCTATATACGAGGAGTGAGTAACTTCTACGAGAATACAAACAAGTGTTGTAAGAAATTGAGTAAAAATTGCTGAGAATTTCATGGTGAGATCGTCAATGTATGAAATGAGGGGAGAAGCAAATGAGAAGGGTGGGACTTGATACTTTGAGTGGGTGAGAGTAATTCAAGCAAGATTTACTTAAAATTAACCGCAAAACATTTCTAATTTACCTCAACACTCTTCACAATGTTACATTATAAATACAGTTTATGTGCATTTGTAATTCCACATTCTTGAAAAAAACTAAAAAAATAAAATAAACACCCCTCTAAAGGAAAAGGGTATCTTTAAAAAAAAAAAAAGGTAAAAAAAGAATAAAAAAGCAAAATAAAATGAAGACAACAATAATTATTTTGCTTAGTTATGTGGCCATTTTAGGAAATAAAATGGTGCTAGGTGTATTACCAGAAGCAGAAAGCCCACCATTTATTTACCCCAACCCAGTAATTCCATTGCCCAAAAACCAAGACGGTAATAATAATTTACCGCAGGGTGAAGAAATGCAGCAGCAAGGTGGCCCACAGCTTACCGATGACGAAAAGAAATGTTTGGTATCATTTGTTAACAAGGGAATGTCCACGTGTCTTGAAGACATTGGTAATTCTTTTGTAACAAAAAAGATTAGTGTTAGACCCGAATGTTGTGCTGCACTAAGCGGGTTGCAAGATGCATGTAGGCTTGCGGTCCATTTTCAAAACCCGAGTTTTGAAGGCGCTGTCCAAAAATATTGTTCTTCTATGGGAGCCGGTGGACCGGCCGGGTCTACGACCGAGGCGGCAGATGGATCGGGTTCGGAAGGCGGGTTCGGGGATGGGTCATTCAGTGATGAAACTGGGCAAATTGGAGATGGGTATGTATCTGCATTTGGGCCTGGGCCAGCTGAAGGCCCAAGTTCGTTTGGGTCTTTAGAAGGAGCAGATGGGCCTGGTTTGGCCGAAGGCCCGGAAACTCAAGAACCGAATTTTTTCTAATTTTTTTAAGGCATCATGATTTACTGGAGTTAATTGAATAATTTGCACTCAAAATATATGATGTGCTGCCATATTATATGCCAGTAAACATGCAATAGTTAGAATAAGACATTTTTTAGTTAGAAATTAGAATTGTAGTAGTTATAGTTTGCTGATAAAAGCCATGGGGTGATTTGATTCAGTGATTAAGAAGTTCTATCAATTTTTTTGGTTAACGTCGTTTGTTTTGTGATATATCCGATCTAGGATGTTGCCAATTATTTTGGGCTTCATCAATTGCTCAACTATCCGTTTGATAACGTCACAACTCACAACAACAACAACAACAACTTAATCTAACTCGAATGTAAAACGTAAAACAATAGTGATATCGAACATGCCCTAAAGTATTTCTATCTCAAGATTATAAAATATGTTTGAATTGTGCTAGATTGGTATATAAAGCCCCAAAACTCCCAAAAAATCATTTGTCCAAAATCCAAACTAACACAAGAAATGGCCAATACCATAACACATCTCCTCCTCCTTCTCAACCTCACCTTAATCTCCTTTTCCTCCTCCACCTTAACAACTCCCACAATCACCCTTTCTCTATCATATTCAAAACCATTAGACATATGCGATCATCTTAACCACTTGGCCACGAACTCATTAACTCGAGCCCATAACCTCAGAAACCCGAACCCCTCAAACTCGGCCACCACTCCCCTTTCTCCTCACTCCTATGGAGGCTACTCAATCTCCCTCAAATTCGGCACGCCGTCGCAAACACTCCCTTTCATTATGGACACAGGAAGCAGCTTTGTATGGTTCCCCTGCACCCACAAGTACACTTGTGACAAATGCTCTGAAACCAAACTTTCTCACATCCCATTTTTTGTTCCCAAAATGTCCTCAACCGCTAAGATTGTGGGCTGTCCGAATCCCAAATGTGGGTGGATCCACAACCCGAATACCGAGTCACGGTGCACCGATTGCACCCCTAACTCGTCCAATTGTACTCAGCTTTGCCCACCTTACTTGATCATCTACGGTTCAGGAACAACTGGCGGGGTAGCCTTGCTCGACACGTTAACCTTAAATGACGAAAAAGTCCCTGAATTCTTAGTTGGATGCTCCCTCTTCTCTTCCCGCCAACCCGCGGGAATTGCCGGGTTTGGCCGAGGCAACTCGTCGTTACCGAGTCAACTCGGCCTCACTAAATTCTCCTACTGCTCACTCTCTCACAAATTCGACGATACCCTTTCAACCACCTCCCTAAACCTCACCGGAAAATGTCACTCCGGCGGGAAATTCGCCGGCGTTTCTTACACGCCATTGCTCGAAAACCCGAAAGTTCCGGCGAAAAAGCGGTTTTCCGAGTATTATTATCTCGGACTGAACAAGATACTTGTCGGAGGTAAGAAGGTGAAGTTTAGAGGCGATTTTCTCTCTCCTCCCGACGCCGTCACCGGCTTCGGCGGTACGATTGTCGACTCCGGCACGACTTTCACGTACATGGCACGTGAGATATTCGAACCATTGTCACGTGCGATAAATGCGCAGGTGACAGAGTACAAGAGAGCTAAGGAGGTCGAGGGTATAACAGGGCTTCAACCTTGTTTTAACGTTTCCGGGTTCGAAACGGTATCGTTGCCATCTCTAGAGTTCCATTTTAAGGGAGGGGCAAAAATGGTATTTCCTTTGGACAACTATTTTTCAGTTGCCGGGAAGGATGAGGCCGTTTGTTTGACCATCGTGACTGACCCGCCGGGTCGGGCTACCGTCACCGGCCCGAGGGTTATTTTTGGGAACTATCAATTGCAGAATATTTATGTCGAGTATGACCTGAAACATAACAGGTTTGGGTTCAGGCAACAAAAGTGTAATTAAGACCTTTTTAGAGTGCGATGACGATAAGCAATTTGGGGTGGCTTCGGCTAATCGGTTACCTTAATGGTGAATGAAATTGGATATTGAATTGCGTGTTCAAATGTTACTCTTTACTAAAACATTAAGTTAGGAATAATGTTTATTATCGTCATAGCGTTCTTTTATTGTCTATGTCGATATATTAACCTTGATATTTTATTATCATCATTTAACATTATTGCTGCTGACATGTGATGAGTAACATGAGTTATTATATTCTTGCTTGTAAAGCTCTAGAATAATGACTTTGGTTGTGGATTATGAAAAGAACACTCAAAAACTTAGGATCTCACATTTTGCAAAAAAAAGGTAAAGTAGAGTGTGCATTTCGTGCGACATCAAATCCCTTTTGAGTGATATGAGTGCACCACTTCAGTCTAAAGTGACTGAATCAATTCCCTCATTCATGATAACATGATTCAGATCATGTCATTTCAAATTTATTCAATATTACAGGACTTGTTTTTTTTTTTTTTTTTTGTGACCGAAGAGGCGGTAGAAATATAGAACATAAACGTTTTACAACCTCAAAACAAGTACATGCATGCATACCAAAGAGTAACATTTTACCTGTTATTGAGGCATTTTGAAATCACCACGCATTTACACCACCAAAATCAAAACTTAAACCATTATTGTAGGAGTTTGGAACGAAGTGATCAATAGTTTACTAAAGAAAACAATTGGACTCTGAAGTTTTTCACATACGAAGTAATATATAAGGGCAGGGTAAAATGTATAGTGACAACTTCCAACTAGCCCCATTTTCTCATGTTTGTCCTTAATGCTAATTTTAATCATGTGCATCATTATTGCAAATGTCATATCCAAATCATAAATGATGATGAAGGCCTACATTAGCATGTGATCCCTTGGAACTTGCTGCAGCACATTATGGCATTTTATGTGACAATTTAGTCTTAAAGACTACATCAGCCTAAACGAGTTTCAGCAGCAAATTATTGACTTTAGTATTTTTTGGTGTGAAGGAGCAATTAATGTTGCGGGGTGGGGGTATGAGGATTTGAACCCGCGACATCTCCCCGGCAAGTTGAGTTCCTAACCATTAGGTCAACCTTAATCCTTATTATTGACTCTAGTATAACACCGAACAAATTAAGAAAGATAGAACAAATTAGTATCATAATATTGCGTTAAGTTTAGGTGATTTTTTAGTGTTGCGTAGTTGGTCCAATAGAAAATCATTTGGTAGTGTTGAATGGTTCTATACATTGGCAATTACGACGTAGCATGGGCATGGGCTCGATCAGGAGCTTGGCGAATGGGGAGAATGAAGAACATACTGAGGTTCGATATAAAGCCCGGCCGTTCGGGCGCGGACCGGCCATGCAAACTAGTAAAACTTAATTTATAAAACTCACTTTCAAAATAAATAATGTGATTTCATTTCAAATAAGTAATAAGTAAGGTACAAAATAATAAGGTAAAGATGAAATCAATTAATAGTAAATATTGATTTTTTATAATAAAGAAATATTGTGAGCTTTTTATATGGAAAATGAAATGTCTATCTCCACTCTTTACCATAAGTCCATAAGAGAGTGTTTGGAGGATTTCATTCTCAAATCCAAAATTGACTCAAATTCCATGCATGTTTGACACAAATCCAATTAGGCAAAAAATAGATGACATCTCAAGAGGCGTCATTTTGAAATATCACCTCCCCAAAAATTTGATTTATATTTGAATTCCACATTCTCAAATGATGAAATTGAAATGATTAAAAAATTTCAAATTCTTGTTTCCAAGCGTTACCTGCTAAAAGACATTTTAAATGAGTTTTTTTAGTTGAAAATTAAAGAGACATTACACGTGGCATGACAGATAGCCTAACTTAAACCGGTGATGGTCGTTCCTTCTAACACAACTTTTAATATATAGTATAATATAATAGTAAACATTGATTTTTTAATAAAGAAATATTGTGAGTTTCTTATATGGAAAATGCCATTGATGGAATTTCCATCTCCACTTTTTACCATAAAAGATATTTAAATGAATTTTTTAACTGAAAATTAAAGAGACATGTCACGTGGCATGATAGATGGTCTAACTGAAACCGGTGATAGATGGTCTAACTGAAGCCGGTGAGCGTGGTCGTTGCCTCTAACACAGCTTTTAATATATAGTATAAGATAAGATAGTATAGTATAAGATAAGATTATTAGCAACACTAGTATGTTCCATAAATTAACTTACCACCATAATCACCATAAAATATATTATTTTCCATAAATTAACTAATAATTTTCATATATTATGTAATTACTTTGAGTTATCCCAATTAATGAAGGTTAAGTGTCATTCTATGAAAGAGTTGGTTTAAGGTTTTAATATATAAAACTAGTTTACGACCAAAATAATTTTGTCGATAAATTTTATCATTTATAAAACTTTCCCTTTCAATATAGATGATGTGATTTCAGTTTAAATAAGTAAGAGAAGGTACAAAATAATACGGTAAAGATGAGAATATATTGATTTATTATAATAAAAAAAATATTGTGAATTTTTTTATATGAAAAATGTCACTTATATATAACCATGGATGGAATGTCCATCGATACACTTACCATAATATGGATTTTTAAGTGAAAATTAAAGAGACTTATCACGTGACATTGCAGATGATTTAAGTGAAGCCGATGAACGTGGTCGTTGCCTTAACATAACTTTTAATATTTAGTGAGTATAAGATTAGATTAGATAGTATTAGACTAGCTACTTTATTTTTTTATTTTTTCCTAGTTCGGCCACTACCTTCTTATAAACATTCAATTACCAAAATCTTGTCATAATAATGATAGTGTTTTTAGCCTTTTAGGAGACCGACCTACATACTCTCTATAACCCAGAGCTTACTCAACACCCTGATCCACTCCCAAAAAATTAACGAAATAATTGTTGCTGAAACTTACGATGGAATGGAGCTTGAAGAAGAAGATGAAGAAAACAAGGAGAAGAAATCAACTTAGCCTTAGCTACCAAGTGAAATCCTGGTTGAAATACTACGTAGGGTACGAGCAAGTGTACTCATTCATTGTTTATCCTTCAACAACAAGGAATTATACAACATTATTCTTTCGGAAGTGGACAACTTTCCTCTTCACCCAAGCAATTTTTTCACTTATTATCCGTATAGTATCACTAATACATTACTGGTTGAGTATCATGCCGACTATAGTAATGTCACGTCCATGCCCATCAATCTCGATTTTGTACGAGGACTCGAAAATACGAAAAGGACCACCTTGAGGGTCTTAGCGTCTTGTAATTGTTGGCTACTTGTCCGGAGAGAACCCAATTCTAAAAAAATTAAACCATTGTTAGGCCTAGTCAATCCCATAACACGCCGCTGTGTGATGCTTCCTAATGACGCTATTATTGCACCATCAGGCTTCGCCCAAATTAAGGCGAGCGTGTATAGCATTGGTTGTAGTCCAACAACAGGCCAGTATAAGGTGGTTAGACTCACCAAAATGAAGCATAATCGGAAACTCGAATTTTTGTGGTATGTCGAGGTCCTTGACTTGGGCTGCAGACCTTGTACTAGTCATGAAATAAAGTGGAAGCGGGTCAATTTTGATGATTCGATACTCCGTACAAAAATATATGATCATCGGTACGATGATTCAGTACTAGGTACAATAGAAAATCACCCAGTGGTGTTAAATGGTGCTATACATTGGCAATTACGACGTTACATTTACTCAACCAATTCGTGGCAGTGGAACATATATATATACTGAGGTTCGATATAGACAAGGAGGAGTTTGATTTAGTTATTGGGACCCCTACAAACACAGTGTTGCGTAAGTTATGGTATTTAGCTGAATTGGAATCCGACTCCCTCGGCTCTATAGGTGGCTCGTTGTGCGTGTCTTTAACGTTCAATCGACGAGAACCATCTGACTCCAAAAGACCGCGAATAGAGGTGTGGGTGATGAAGGAGTATGGTGTGAAAGAGTCTTGGACACTTTTGTTTTCGACGAAATAGTACTTCGGAAGGGTGATTCAAGTCCTGGAAGATAACAGAATTCTGATAACAAAATGTGAAGAAGCGTATTGTCCTGAGGACGAGGACAAAGAGTATGACGATCTAAACAGCCGTGACCTGTTCGTGTATGATCCCAACAACTTATGGATTGGATTTAAGAAGCTTGCCTGCTGATCATCATTTGCGATTCTGCGGTCTTATATCATACTCTCCGAAGCACAAGGAGCATGGTGGTCCACATTAGAGGAATAGCGAACTAGCGACCACATTTAAATACTCCTCTATTGTTAGGAGGACCACCATGCACCCTACCTAGCTTTGCTAATTTCTACCGTATTGCCACTTCAAACCAATGGCAGCTAATTATTAGTTCATTGATGTACTAGAATTGGCCCGTAATTCATTATCTCGATTTTTTTTTTGCGTAACTTTGCTCATGAAATTGAGATCATTTCAGGTCGGATCTAATTTATTGCTATATACTCATTCAAATTATAAAAGCCCAAGAGACCGACCTACTTAACAAAAAAAAAAATAAAAACTTTTCACAAAGCCCTAATTCACAATAAATTCATACTCCAAAATTTGATCAGCCGCATCTCAGAATTGATTCCTATTTATTTTATTTTAATTTTATCTTTGTCTGTAGTCCTACTCCTAAGATTAAAAAAAAAAAAAAAAAGTTAACAAGATCTATCGAACAAACCCAGAATGGAGCAAGAGTGAGAAGAAAGAAATCATCAACAAAACATTTTGAAGCTACCCAAAAAAATCCTGGTTGAAATACTATGTAAATTACCATCAAGCGAAATCGCTCAATGTTCAGCATGCAATAACAACGAGTTACGCAACATACTTTCGGGTTTGCCACTTCATCCACGCAGTTTCTATACTTATTATCCGTATAATTGTATGAATGATGATGCATTATTATTGATTGAGTCTCATGCCGACTCTACCAATGTCGTTTCCATGTCAATCAACCTCGATTTTTTAAGAGTACTCGAAAACCCGAAAAGGGTCACTTTGAATTGACGGTCTTAACCTCTTGTGATTACTGGCTGCTTGTCCGCATGACTCCCAAATTTAATCCATTGTTACGTCTAGTAAACCCTATAACTCGACGTTGTTTGATAATTCCTAATAATCATATTGTTAACGGACCATCAGGCTACGGCCAAATCAAGGCGAGCGTGTATGGCATTGGTCGTAGCCAAACAACAGAAGGATATAAGGTGGTTAGGCTAACCATATTGAGCCACAATCGTAAAGCTGAATTTTTATGGTACGTCGAGGTCCTTGACTTGGGATGTAGACCCTGGAGTAGCCATGAACTCGAGTGGAGGCATATCGATTGGGATGGTTGAGTGCATGGTGAGATAGAAAATCAACCGGTGGTGTTGAATGACGCTATCCATTTGGCAATTACGCCGTTTCAAGAACACGACCAAGTGGTTTTGGGACATACTGAGGTTCGATATAGATAAGGAGGAGTTCGATTTAGTTGCCACCCCGGAATAGAAATTTATTGAGAGGTTAAGGAACGGCCTGATGCGGTTGCGTTATGAGGAAGTATTGGAATTGAAATGGACTCCCTTGGCTCGATAGGTGGTTCGTTGTGTGTGTTGTGTGTCTATAACTACTAATCTACGACCTGATTTACTCAAGTTGGCACCTACCCTACACCCACAGCGTAGACTAGAAGTTTGGGTGATGAAAGAGTACGGTGTGGAAGAGTCGTGGACGCTATTATTTCGACAATCCATAATTTTGGAAGGGTGATTCGTGTCTTGGAAGATTAGAGAATTTTGATTACATCATGTCAACAAATGTATACGCCTGAGCTCAACGAGTATAGGGATCCAAACAAGCGTGAGCTATACGTGTTCGATCCAAACAACATAGAGAATGGGCATCAGAAGCTGGAGCCGGGTATTCGATCATTCTGAAGGCAGAGGTATGCAGATTATTGTCGAGAAAGTCTTTATGTAATATCCATATACATTTCTAAACGTATATCCCTAATTTTTTATGCATATATCCCACCATATTCCAATTCTCTCTCCTCAATCTCACCACATAAAAATATAAACGATATCCATATTACCCTTCATATATGTTTAGTGATGTATATCACATATACAAATAGCCTTACTCTAATTGTCTCTTTTAATAAGCTCAGCTTACGAGTTACGCTTTCTTTTATAATTGACTGTTTAGAGTGTAACTCCTTTTTCTTCAAGGGACGGATAAAATCGATGATTAGAGGCACAATTAGTGATTCTACTAAACTTAAAACGATAAAATTAGAAATAAGTTTTTTTGTTACTAAATTCCTAAAGCCGTGTCCAGAAAAGTTGTAGCTACAATTTAAAATCTGATACAGCAAAATTATGCCGAAATTATACCTAGAGAAATCAAAATCCGGCATTCGCAAATACGGAGTAATACATTCCAGTGCAAAAAACAGACCACCAGCAAAAGACTTCACCAGTTCTGTACCTGTACTTGTATTTGGCATAGAGATAAGACGAGTTAGTTACCAACGGTTAGGGTCTTGTGAGGAAGGCTTATTGTACACGTTAGGCCTATAATGTCTTCTTCTTCCTCTGGCCGCAAACTGAGGGCTGTTTCCATTACCAACATCAGAACAGCTACGATTTGCAAGTGAAGGTGGTCGCCACGGGCCACTCTGATGACTAGGCGCTGTTGCAGATGTTGCTGGTCGCCATGACGAAGTCTGGTGATTAACTGCTGTTGCATAGGAAGCTGGTCGCCATGACGAATTCTGAGGACTGTCTGCTGCACCTCCAGAGGACCAACAGCTGGTATTGTTGTTGTACTCAGTTGTTCGCCTGTGCGAATTTGCTTGAGAGGGTGATATTCTCATAGTCTCTACTCTCCTGTTCAAGTTTGAGGCAGGAGTTCTGTTTCTGTTAGATTGTGGTGCAGCTGCAGGATGCTGCTTGAACCAGCCTCGAGACGAGCCAGAACTGGCAGACTGACCAACATTACTGTGGTCTTCAGACAGACTGGAGCTCAGTATTCTGCCTCTACCAGCACCTGTCCTGCCTGTACCACCGTATTTGTGTGTAACGGACTCATCAGTAGCTGCTGCTTTCCTATAGTTTCGCTGTGGTGGCACTCTACATTACAACACGACAACAACAGAAGGCTTAGTAAAAACTCTTTGGCTCGGCTAACAGGAATCGTCATATGTGACTGTACGTTTGGTTGGATTGTTCTACAAGATGTATTAACATCTGAGCTAGGGTTCTGTCAGCAGAATACAAATCAAAGATTTTTTTCTCCTTAAAATTCAGTTGAATGAGTCATACCTCGTGACAGGCCGCCTGTGGCCGAAGTACTCATGCCAGAGTGGAGTCTCCTCAATTTTGTGTTCAAACATAGTCTGCATATGATTCAAATATCCAATTGCCTTAGCTACGATTCTGACTCTCGGTACACAACCAAGCAACAAAGTACGTAGCAGGGATACAATGATTTGTGTACCTTTTCAGGAAGCTGAACACCTTCTAGTAGGCGTGGTACTTACAAATCTGTTGCTGGCAACTTGAAATCGCGGCATCTACTGAAACACAACTTCAATTGTAAGTGCAACTTAAAGAATAATCAGAGTAAACAAACTTACTGTCTATTTCGACTCACATGATGTGTTCTTTATCCACAGCAAGAAGAACTTCTACCGTCTTTTCTGTATGCTGCTCTATATAATCCCAGATCACTCCGGCACAACTACATATGCAGGAGAAAAGGTAAACAAACTTACTGTCAACATTAGAACATCAGCAGTAGTAGTAATGTTAGTAATGATAGTAGAATGACAGGATTAGGATCTATCTCAACCTCTGTGAGCCTCTCCAGAACAAATGATCAGTTGTTTCGACGTTTCTTATTGCTTCAGTCTCCTGCATTACGCAGGCTTTGTTAAGAAGAAAACTGTAAAGTGTAAACTAACTGTCAATCAGTAGTTTCAGACATACCTTAATTTCAGCCTTAAGCTCGCAAGTCGCTTTTAGAAGCTTTTCCTGATCTATAAATGGAAGCTTGCAAATTCCCTGACCAATTTAGGCAATGCTGTACAGGTCAGAAACCCATTTATATGCAAACTCAAGGAGAAAACAGAAAGAATTTGAGTTATTACCTGCCATAAAAATCTTTTGCCGTCTGTCAATTTCGAAGACTAAACATGAAAAAAAAAACCGAAATAATCAATCACTGTCTTTCATGAAACAAAATTCGACGACCAGTATATTCAGAGATGTCTCACCCCTAGGATAAAACTCAGCAATCTTAGAATTGCTACTGATCATAAGATCTCGATAGGCCTCTGGTAGCGCGTGTGCACTGAAAAATTTATATATTGATTGAATAAAGGAAATAGAATGCTTCCTTAATCAGAATTAATCAACAGATTTACATGAAGATGCACAAACCTTCTAGGTGGGAGCACGGCCATGAGCTGATCAAATGGCTTAAATGGTAAACCCTTTGAGAAGTTAACTTTAACTTGGGATATACCTTTCATCTCTGAAGCAAATAGACCATAATACTCGGAATAGTGCCTATTATCAGGAATCCGCGCAGTGTTAGATAAATGTACGCAGTATAGATCAATCAATTATGTTCCTTAATGCATTACCAGTCCCATGATGGCACGCCAGAGTAGTAATACATCAGAACCCAGCACAATCCTTCTGTGTACTTCTGCACCTGCAACTCGAAAAGCCATATGGTTTTAGCATGGAGCAGGAGATGACAAACTCAAGTTGCGAATACTTTTAAAGTTTAAACACAGTTGCAAAGAAGTACAAAAATTTGCAGATTTCTGTTACGTACTATTTCTTTTCTCTTCAATTCAATTTCTTTGGGGTCCTCAACTGAGAACTTCTCTTTGTAATATCTCTGTTGGTATCCTGCAGAACCTAATTTCACCTGCGTGGTGGTAAATTGGGGATTTTATACAGTACGAAGCGGACTGACAAATGTAAAGATATGAGCTTTGGGACGAATGCTACCTTATCTGAGATTGAAAGTCCATTTCTCAAAACATCTGAAGATTTACGTAAACTCAGCTAAGTTCTTCCTTTAATTCCTTCGTATTTTCAACCATCTGTAGGACAGGCATCGAAAAACAATTGTATGATTTAAGGCTCAAGACGGACTAAGCTTGAGATGTGAGCATACAGAAAAGCGCGACTCACTTGTTTAATGTCTGAAATTGAGGGAGGATTCGAGTGTAGAGTTACATGCTGCTCAACACAGGGAGATACTGCAGTACAGATCTCTGAACTTTCCTCGTCTACTTCATTTTTTCGCTGAGATATCAAACATCACAAGTTAATGACAGACAATACAATACAACTTGGTTCTAGCTCTGAAAACAACTGAAATAACGCACAGATTCTGCTAAATCAGACAACATCTTTCTTTGCGTTCTTTTCATCAACTCTGTCCGCTTCTTAAAAACTTTTTCTTCATAACTTCCTGACAGAGAGAATGAACTTCTCCACCCTCTTCAGCTTGATATAGGTAGCGTGTTGATCATTCACCTGGTTTTATCAACATATGTGAATATGTGATAGTAGTGTTTTGATAAAAGCCGAATTATGAACAATTGAAGTACAACCAAGTGAATGAAACAAAGTATGATGTTCTTCTTACTCGTTGCATATCGACTAGGTATCCACCAAGTTTTTTGAACTCTTTCTTGTAGACGTGCAGCAGCAAGTCTATGCCATACTGTCATCCAGGAAAGCAACAGGAATGTGTCATTCTTTATACGAGGCGACAGTCCAAAATCATTATCCTGTTCCAACATTGTACTAACCTCGTGGATCTCCAAAGTCGGCATATGAGGTAAAAAAATCGTTTCCCAAGAAGAAACATATGAACACGAAGTCATCAACAATCCTCTCAATGTCAAACACAAATTTATCAGGTGGATCAACAATTTGCAATTCAAGCTCCAGATATTCCCTCAAAATCCAAACATGGACAAACTGTAGCAATATACAAGTGTCTATCATTAGTACTGATGCATGTTTTGGGAATCATTTTACGGAATGTACACACACATACTTGAAACTGCTGTGGCAGGATCAGTGCAGACGACTGATTTCTATCGCGGATGCTATAGCTGATCTTCCCTTCAGCTGATGTCTGCAGACAATGGTCCGCGATCTGGCTTATGGTGGTCTCAAGTGCTAATTCAGGATCAGGTTTCTGATGTGGCACAGTGATTACGTCCTATCAACAAAGGACTAGGTGAAAACATGATAATTGATACAAGTGTTAGGCCTAAGGATATATCGGAAAATGAAGAGTCCAAGTAACACAGGCGTATTCTGCGTATATACTACCAAGTTTTTCAGGACAAAGATAAAATCACACCTCTCTTAATATCGAAAAATGAATTTCGTGCGTTGCTAATGCAAGCATAATCAGATCAGCATCCTGTGTTGAGTAAATTGCAATGCAAAATAAACCCATTAGAATTACATACAGAACCATTTTCAAAGTGAGTGAGTGTATGACAGAAGCTTAGTTAATATACCAGTCCATATAAACAATACCTAGTATTCGGGTCATATCCCGGAACAGAACGCAGGCTGCGTATAAATGACATAACCTTATGCTCCCCTTCCCCAGGAACAGTAGCATCAGACAGAATAACCTGAAATTAACGTAAAACATTTTAAACAACCGCGAAAAGCCGAAAACAAACATCAATCTCCTCAGTTATATAAAGAAAGTCACCAGCAAGAGAAATAACCTTAATCTCCTTCCAACCAGGATCAGTGTCAATCTTTCTATTAATGTAAGACCGCAACGCTTTCGATAATTCGTCCATGAATTCCGTACCAGGTGTGATTACATTAGAATCTGAGACTTGAGATTCTAATACAGGTAGAAGCTTCTTTCCCAATCTTTCATATTTTTCCCTCAGTCTTTTCTCTTCTTCCTCCTAAATAAGTAGCATAAAACAGAACATACGATTTTAATTAATCAGAATTCCTTAACAAATTATTCAGTTTTTGAAAAATCTTTGGTTAAAAAACTAGCGTAACAAAGACTCACAGCAATCTCATTATCTTTAGCAGTCCTAAATCTTCGAGTTCTCTGCTGGTTCATTTTTGCTCTTGGTGCAACACCATCTGCATATTCCCTCAATATTTAGCTTCCTCGATAAATAAAAACAGATGCGTACACTACAAATCTACAACTATAACACGAGAAATGCTACATAATGCACTAGTGTAAAATCTCGTCTTAGATAATTGATGCATGGATCAGGGGCCACACGTAAAGATAATTATATCGTGATTTGCCTTTATATATGCTATTATAACACTCGATTATAATATTAGGATAATAAGATTAAGACTCGAACCTCTTCTACGTCAATATTATAGCCATTAAAATAATTCAAATTAAAAGTGCTTACCTATAGCAAGATAAAGTAACTTGCGCGGTCTCACTATACTGAAGAGTCGGTCGATATAAGCGTATATGTTTTCAAACACTTCTTCAAAAGTTGTAGGAGGGAATATCCGTAAAATCGACGTATGAAGTGAATCAAAAATTCAAATTAATCGCAAAGAATTTAAAAAAAAGACGTAGAAGTTAACGTAAAGACGAATGTACAAGATTATCCGGATGAAAACAAGGATGGATAATTCCGTTCATATCCAAGTACAAATGATCAAACTCCAAGCCATTCGGATTCGGGTCAGTTACATCACCATCTTTGTCTTCTTTAACATGCGCTACAACATTAGGGTATTTTTCAGTCAGCCAACGGTAAAATGCTGGGACACCCATTTTTCTTCCCTTCTCACTCAAGTTACATACACTAACAAAACTAGATGGATATTTGTAAATACTCTCTCGTTATTTCTTTTTTTTTTTGGAATATATACAGATACTAGTAAAGATAAATCAAGGGTTAAAATGTGATCATGATGGTTGCATGAAAAAATGGGAAGTGAAATGACAAGATATGATATGAGAGACGGGTTGATACGCCTTGGGAGTTTTACGAAGAGTCAATTACACGGCTTCCTAAACAAGCGTGACTAAGAGATATTTAACTACTACTACAAATATCAGTGTATAGACTATAGATACATCATATCACCCTTTCCAGTGGGATAAAAAGTGAAAAATAATATTGAAGAAGATTAAAAGATAGATTTGCCGTAATACGTCATTTAAAATGTTGGGCAACCCAAAAAAAAGTTCAACAATTACAACGACAAGTATGATCGATATGGAGTATATATTAAACCAAACTTTATTAAATGAAAAACGGACGAGCGATAATTTAGCTTACTTTTAAAGGAAAACTCAACTTCTTATTGTGGGCGACATGCAAATACTCTTTTACACGCTCAAGTATATGACTAATAAATTTAGATTCGCATAGAGCGTGGTGATCACTCCACACTAAATTTATTTGCAATGGTTAAAATATAAAAATCAAAATGAGAATTCAAGTTCGCATAGTAGTTACAAAATGACTTATTCTAGCTTTTTTTTAGTTGATTGTAGACTCTTTGCTATCCGACTCTCACAACATCAGTTGCTCTTAATCTCTTATCTAACAAAAATTAAAGAAAATGGCAATAATTGTACAGTGTAATGAAAATCTTTATACAAAAAAACAAAGTATGGGCCGGAAATGAGTGGCTGATATTGGGCAAGAACCCATACGTGTTGGGCCAGGTGAAAAATATTGTTATGGACTTAATTAATGGGCTGGGCTGTGGTTCCTAGCTTGCATACGGTTGATTGGCCATTTTACAACTTAAAAGTTCTCACCCCGGTTGGCCATTCCACAAATCAGTTTATCTGTCAACGTTACTTGGTATAATTTCGATTCGGTTTTCGGTCCACCATAACACGAAGCTTTGATTAAGACAAATACTCCCTCCGTCCCAGATCAAACGCCCCAAGGCGTTTTTGTAGTGGAATAAGAAAAATTAATATAATAAGTTGAGTGGAGTAAAAGGAGGAGAGAGAATGTGAGGATTAGTAAAAGTAGGAGAGATAATGTGAGGACTAGTAAAAGTAGGAGAGATAATGTGAGAGAAGATTTAATAATTTAATAAAAGTAGAAGAGAGAAATATGTCCCACACTAAATGGGGTGTTTCAAGTGGGACGTCCCAAAATGGAATATGTGCCGCTTGAACCGGGACAGAGGGAGTAGGCTTCAGATAACACTATTTTCACGTCCGATATTCAGTCTAGTCTGGAATTTATTTTCCCTGTAGTTTCAACTTTCAAAACATTTTGAATCGCATTTAATTGTTTACAAATGACTTGAAAGAATCCGTAGGTCTCAAACTACCCCTAAATTCGCCCTCAGACATGTATACAACACTATAACTCCTCGTGTATATCTAATCTTACCATAAACATCGTTGATGTAGTAGATGACGGTAAAAGTTGAACAAGGACGGACCACATAGTTACACAAATGTGATCACCCATCACAGCGAACTTCCAATAATTTCAGGGGTAATTACTTGCCAGATGGTAAGATGTTTATAATGCATCAGCTCAAACAATCAAGCACATGAACTGACGAGCTCCACGCACCAGCCGCAATCATGATCCATTTTTGTTACTTCTTTTTCAAGTATTTTAATATCGTTTTGGTACTTATTTATTTTCTTCTTCAAAGTTTCTCAAAAGTGGAATTGTAAAGTGACTTGTTTGAATTTATACTATCAACATACGGGCAAGTAACATCACCGATTTATCTTAATAATGTCGTATGAGTGTTCATTGTTATTAATGAATGAACGATATATTCCTCTAAAAGAGTATCATCATCAGTTACAAGAATGAAACGTATGTTTGACTTCTATTACTGCAGACGCGCATATCCCAAGTTGATTTACCCAATCCTAGTCAATTGTGTCATCCATGTGAACTTGAAGTTTACACATTACCTAACATTTGTACAGTATTTCGCCAATTCAATTAAAGTTTGTTTGTTGCGTAACAAGTTAATATCGTGTCAATTCATTAGGCGATGTAATTTCACACAACTGTACGTAATATCTTCAAAAGTGTTTTGTGCAACGTGAAATATCCGCCTCCTTTCGCCCTTCAACCAATCTTATACTAACACGATTGCGAAATCGACTTATCTCCGGGTTGCTATAAGTCCTATAACATACACACATACCATGAACTCAAATGTACTTGCCTACTTAGGTTAGTGTGATCGATGGACTTTATGAATGCCAAAGGTAGCAGAGAACATGATCCCATAGATACGGAACGACTTACCACGTATTCATATGATTTCGAGGACATTTCACATTTTTCTTTGCCTCACACACATTTGTTTAAGGATTATTCGCACATTATAATTAATTACTAGGGGTTAAAAAAAGAACTACTGTAAATCTGTGATCTAAGCACATGCAGACGCAGATTATTTGAAAGCGCTATCTAGGAAGGTTAACCTAATTATTTGGTCCGCATCCCCACACCATAGATAGCCTAACTCCGCTATATTGCCGACACTGATGGAGATCCGAAAAATTATTAAATCAACATACAAACAAAAATCTCAGATTATGACAAAAAAATTCTTCTATAACAACCTTACGATTTTATTTCAATGGATATCATGTAGATTCCATATCACAAACTGTTATAACAACCTTACGATTCCATATCACAAACTGTACAAAAATATTATTCTTGCTACATGAAACCAATTCACAATGGTTCCGAGTCGACACACATTATTATTCTTTTAGACATAACAACGATGATTTTATATGTTCGATAAGTACATAGTTTAAGATTACGAAGTTACGATTTTTTTTTTTGACGGTAAGTTATGAAGTCAACAATAATACAGTAAAGAAGTTCACTAATTTATAACAAATTGTATAACACTTACAAATAAATTGTCAATTTATCACACTATAAGCCTGGTAGTTAGTACGTCAAATTCTTTGTCAACTATTAGGAACAAGTTTCAAATTTTATATCATGTTACATACATACTTCACAGTTACATTTACGGAGTACATATAGTAGTTACATACTTACATGTAAGATGGGAACTGGTAAGTAAGCTAGGCTAATCTAAACCCATATTATTATTAATCTTACTTTTGCATATAGTCTTCCACTTTATCACGATAGGTAAACGTGTCCCTCACCTTTTGAGCCTCCCATATCATCTAACCTTATCGTCTTTGGGGCAATAATCAATAATGTTAGCACCAAGGAAAGCTTCAAAGCTACATACAAATCTTTCACATTGGACTTTAGCTAGGACAATCAATCATTCCACCAAGTTGAAGAAACGGAAAATGTCTAACTATTTTCATGAATATACACTCCACTCTGTTATTTTGGACTGTCTACTTGTCGAAGTTCAATCTAAACATATGTGTAAACGTATACAGATCAAATGTTAATGATCGATTACCCGATACTAGTATCTAAGACCGAACGGAATTTATTTTTATACGATTCTAGTAAGTGTTACCATCTTCATAAAGGCTAATAACAAATTTGGAGGACCACGTACCAAACAAAAACTGCGACATGAATGTGTGTATCACACTGAAAACATACGCAAACTCATATCCTACGGTAAAGCAAGAATTCATCATATCGTGAGAAAAAGCAGCTTTTTATTACTTATGAGTGATGAACATATCAATATCATATAACCAAAGTATAATCATAATCCAAAATGTACAAATTACTCGAAAGTTTACTGCTTTCATATAGTAATTAGCTTTACCAACCCACAAATATAACCTCCAAGTAAAAGTAAAAGTAAAAGTAAAAGAGAGATTTTGTTTTACTTCCATGCATGTTTCCATTAGTAAAAACTTACCTCTAGTAGCTAGCTAATCATAACATAATAAATTTGTAGATCAACCGACTGTTGTTTGTAGATGTCGGCTAGATCAACTGACAATAAAGGTATTACACTTGATCGAAACTCGACCACGGTCAATATTGCCCTTGTGACTCCCTCGTAACGTATATTTGCTCATACGTCGACTTCACAGCTACTAGCGATCTGATACTTAATAGCAGCACCGAAGGTCTGCCCAGGGACACCGCCGCCGCTGCCACCGCCGCCGCCCTTATTACCGACGGTAATATAAGCAGGACAGTTGACGTTCAAATGATATTTACCAGAAATCCAAGTACCAACCTTCCACTTTACTCTACCATCAATCTTAATATTCATCATAACCAACCCTGCATTCTGATCCTGTTGTAAGGACAAGCCTAGGTACGGGGCAACGGGTACGGACTGACCGTACAGAAATGGGGACCACACGACGATGTCTTTGTGTCCCTGGTATGTCGGGGGGAGGCGCGTGGGGAGCGTGATCTGCTGGTTGTGGTACGAGGCGTAAACGTCGACACGGTCGTAGTAGACGCCGATGCGCGCGTTAGGGTTGCGGGTGGAGATGGTGATTTGGAAGGTGGCGGTTAGTGAGTTTGGTTGCGTGACGTTGAAGGCATAGATGGTTGCGTCTTGGAGGATGAAACGGGGTTTGGTAGGGCGTAGGATTAGCCATACTAGGAAGACTACTAAGAGGACTAGGAAGATTAGGAAGAGTATTCCACCTATTATGCGGCGGATTAAGTCGCTACCGCTACTATCGTCGTCGTGGCCGCAATCTTTTGTGGTCATTTTGGACGGTGGTTGGAGAGAAGGGGGAGAGGGGTGTGGTTGAGTGAGAGGGAAGCTAAGAAAGTGAGGAAATGAAGAAGTTTTTAGTGGAGGTGGGGAGGATAGAGATTTATAAGTCTCTAATAATAGTGTGTGTGAAAGAAGTTTGAGGGTATGTAGTATGTACTACACTACTGCTGGTACAGTGATATGCAAGTGTGATGTGGGTGTGAGTTGTGTCATTGTGTGCTGTCTGGAATGTGGGTTAGATTAATTACGGTAGGTAAGTGATTGGATTTGGCTTTGTTGGTTTTATGGGACTTGATATAAGCTAAGGTTGGTGGCAAATAGTTGCTCTTAGATATAGTATACAGTATACTATTACTGTGTAGGAGTAAAATAAAAGTAAATAAAACACCATTTTTAAACAATCTATTTTGGACTTAATTATACTCTATACTTTGTTCAGAAACTTACAAATTGGTCAAAAATATCGTTTATCTGAATGTTTTATGGATAAATATACATTATACTGTCAAATTTCAGAATGTCTGGACGTAAATATTTACGCTCACGTCATAATTTTACTTTAATTTTAAATTAATTTTATAATGTAAAAAAAGCCTTCCCTAGAGATTCTAATACATTGAACATACGGAGTATAACATTAGGGAAGACAGAGACTCCAATTTGTATGTTGTTTTGCGGGTCGTGGTAGCTTTGTTCTTTACCGGTGGGAGGTTTGAGTCTTGATGGATCTCGGGTTTGTGCCCTTAAAAATCGGGTTTCCGGATCCACTGTTCTCACCCAAATAACCACTGGTATTTGGACCGACCTCGGCTTTGTATCTTTCTTTCTCTCCCCCCCTTCGGCACTTAAGGTTAGCAAGTTCTCCCCTGCCAGTAGGGGACCCCAGTGTCTTTCTTATCTTACCTTTATAAAAAAAATACATTGAACATATATGTATGAGACTATGAGATCATAGGGCCATACAAATGAAACAATTGAGATATGATGATGATAAGAGTAGCCAAAATGTGTTTAGCATAACTTGGGTGTATATGTCATCATGTGGATGGTTGGAAAAATTGCATGTGAGTAATGACCCAATATGTGTTTTGGAAGCTTCAATTGGCCAAATTTAATTTGCAATCCTAAGTTTAAGACAAGAATGTGGCAAGTGGAGAAGGGTGGCTGAGTGGGTCATAATTCGTAAACGACACTAGTCCTTTGGTTAATTGAATTTTGTTGACAAAAGTATACACCGACCGTTTAGCTCGGGCCTTGGTGGCCCGGTGTGTTATGCTTAAACAAACACAAGGATGAAAATGGCTCTTAGTTTTTTCATTATCAACATCAATTCTACTTTTTGTAGTCTATTCTTTACCAACGTCTATCGTAAAGTTTACGGATCTTTTGTTTTTGAACGATATTGGATCGATTCAATCAGATGTTGGGAATTCAAATTATTGTGGAGTGGTGATCATGCCTAGACGTAGATTGTACGTTTGCGGTTCCATTCGATTGATATGATACAAACCAAATTCAACACATAAATAGAGACGTAAAATTCAAGATTTTACCTAGTAAGGAACAAAATTGCATGCAATAGTGTCCTAAAAAAATGTACCCAATACTCCAATAGTGATACATAAGGCTTTAGTCATAAGCATAGGACAAGATCCACAACAATAACGAAGAATTTACGGGAGAGAGGGTCTCCGCGCGTCAACTAGGATAGCAAATCATTAATGCGCGCAATTATTGTTCATATGATAATAGTATATGATTAAGAAGAAACTGAGGCACGGAGCTAACTGTGCTCAGTCAGCAGATCAGATGCTTCTATTAAGAAAACAGGCAAAATACATTCAAATCCTGCACATTGACCAGCCAAAAATAGATGGTCAAAAGAAAAAAAAAATTATGGTCGACTGGTTTATAACTTTATATCATATTATCACCGACATAGTTACAACTTACAAATGCGAGGGCAAAATAGTTAAACAACGTCTTTAAGATATAATCCCGAAAAATATATGATACAAAATACATCTTCAACAAGTGATGGTAAATAGGAAGAATCAGTATAATGCAAATGTAAAAGGGACATTGGCATTCAGAAAAGTAGAGAACACACATGCAATAAGACTACGTCAGGAAGTAACAATAAGCAGGTATTCTCAGAGTTAAAGGCGAACATATCTACTCATCGCTGATTCATTCACTAGAAAGAATGTGTAAGCTTTGTGAGGTTTCAAACTTTCAATTCTTAATTGTCCCCAGCTCCTAGAACATGCCCGAATTCTACGCAAGTCAAATATATAGAGACGTAACATTGACTTCTGATTATCTAATATTCTTCTTTTGAAAGTTTACGGGGTTGAACTGTTGCGTACGAGATTTTTTTTTACCTCATTTCATAATTGCGTCTCAGAGTCTATCCAATTCAAGCATAAAAGATCTTATAATCATACAAGAACAACCTAGATGAAGCCAATTAGCAAAAGGCTCAACAATTTGCCCACCTATGTACACAATACGCAGTACTGATATAGCCATGACCACCACTTTATGCAAAAAATCACGAAAAATCCCAACTTCGGTATACATCCGAATTTGTCAGTGTCACTGGGACGCAATGATTTGAACTGGCCACCCAATTTATAGCCTGTACTCCATAGTAGTTGCTGCGATTTTATTCTACCCCATCAAGAAACTTCTAACTGTATTACATGTACATTTGTACTGCGAAGCCAGGAAACTTGATCCTACCATTGCGTACTGGGCTACTGGCATTCCTATCATCGTCTCGCCGACAAGCTTTCATGTCGAATGTATAGTAGATACGGCGTTCTTTCCCGTCAGACAGGTAAAAATCATGGCAGATTTCAACCCTCAACCTCTACTCGCTTAACTCGTCTTCTGTCACTTCCACCCTCCAACATTTACGACTCGTTTCCTAAAGGATCGAGTGGCTTAACATTCCATTTATCCCAACAGGGATAAGATTATCTACTTCACAAGCCATGTTCATAGGTTGCTGTCACAAGGTGCGAAAAGAGTTCAACTGCTAAGCTCAACTTTGTTAGCAAAAGGAGTAGGCCGGTCACAAGGCGAAAGAATAAACGGAAAAAAATGAGTTTATATCAGATAAAAAGGAAGAGGAAAAAAAGTAGCAAAGGGCTTAAAGTGTAAAAAGGAGTGGGAAAGATGCTCTGAAAAACAGGGGGAAAAGAGGTTAGAAAAGACCCCAAGGGAGCACAAAGATGGGAAAAAGAATAAAGCATCCACGAATCTTCTTCTATCAAATTGACAAATAATTATTCATTATCCTAGAATTGCTTCTGATTGAAATGACCACTTACACATTGGGGCTTCAAGACTAAGCCACTCGGCTTGGGCCACAATTAGGCTCACTTTTCTCGGTCCGCCTGTAGCTGAAGCTAACTCACTCGTTCACAGGTCAACAGCTCGGTTGTAACGCGTGACTACATGACCCAAGCTCACATACACGACCTAAGAAAGCTAAGATAAGAATGATGGACCAACGGAATGTCTTCCCGTCTGCTGGGAGCTGGGTGGATAACCCATAGTACAGCAGGACGGAGTATTCCTGTTGACAGCACCGGTGAGAGGACTCTGAGCCCTTAAGGAATTCGGGAACACTGATGCAACAACCAAGGACAAGGTATCCTACTCGAAACACTAGCAACTACAAACGGTAGAGCCTTCAAACAAGTAAATTACCCGTAACAAAGGCATGCTGAGGTAGGCTACTTAATAGAATGATAGATTCTGAGGCGAGCAAAAGCTGTTACCTGTTACTAAGAAGAACCCACCAAAAAAAAAAAAAACGACCTGCGGATTGAGCTTCTCCCTCCCACAGAAAGTTTCAGCAATGCTTTACATTTAGCATCAGAAGTCAGAAGGAGCAGATAAAAATCACACACCAAAGCAGAAATAACACCCCTAATGGCCTCCTAGATAGTATCTAGATGTATAAATTATCCAACTAGATCACGATCTGCTCCCCTCAGATGATCCCGTTTCAGTCATTAAATGACTACAGTAAACATCGTAACATAAACCATTCTATGAGCCCCTCACAAAATATTTCTTTCACAAATGATATATAATAGTTGACGCAAGCACAGATGCACCAGTCATCCATAGGTCTATACAACACAGAACATCACTAACTGTTAATAGCCACCACAGTCAATTCATAGGTTTCTTGCCATCAAATTCACCATAAAGGAAATCAAAGATACCATTCTGGTGCTTTTACAAATCCTAGTTTTAGCAAGCAACAAGCGTATTGGTGATTAATCACTGCAAAACATCAGCCTCCCATGACCAAAGGACCTAAAGTGCAGGTTGCGGGAGTGGTATACCCACATGAGCTTCAAGCGGAATCAAAGGGGTATGTTGAAAGGTAGACTTAGGAGTAAGAGTGAACAATTCGCGCTTACAGAGTTACAGCTGAACCAAGCAAGAAGCACGTAATCCCTCTATAGAGTCCCAACTTCACAAATGCTTTCAAGAGCAGAAGTACTACAGTTTTTTCTTTGAACATGATAAATCCTCTATTACGATTTTCGAGAACCAGTACCAACCAAAGTGGATTACAATACCAGTCTAGAATCTGAATACAGCGAGCAAATTTTACACGACTATGCTCATTATTTTTCATCAGCACTTGCAACTGTTGGGAATGATTTAACAATCCTGCTATTATACTCCCCAATTCACCCTCACCTATATCCATCATGCAGTAACCCCTCTCCCCCGTGCATATTTTAAAAGAGTGAAACCTTCATTCCCACTGCCCTAGTTATCTACACTCAGTTGCAGTACTCGACAAACAGGAATCATCTACCTTGCTGCAGATTTTTAAGCTCTACTGACCCAAGGTTCTAAACAAGTTCACTATTATGACCTTCAAATATGCATAATCATAAAACCCGTAAGCATCTGAATCAGACCACAAAATAGTCATTCACTCCTCAACATTACTAAATAAATGAAGTTCAAGTATACACCAGACTAATCACAGCAGCTTGAAGCCCCCCCCCCCCACTTAAGCCCTTTAGACCCAAGGTTTCCAAATGTTGATAGGAAAGAAGTGTATAGAACATGCCTGAAACGCGGGCATAAAGTTATAGTATATTACAGTCATTTCTCACACACACAAAACAAATTCATTTCCACCAAAACAGTAATCAGACAAACTAAAGCACAAGGCAAAGGTTGAGTCATCCTGGAAAGTTGAGAATGACTCAACACTAAAGAGGGATGCTATTTCCACTACGTCAAAGAATGACAAATGCGTTTCCACTAACTGAATGCACTCTAACCACATCTTAATATCATCTTCCAAGTTCATCAATGGCATCAGCGTGACCAAGACGGCATCAAGCTCTCCTCCCTTCTCCAGAATTACCAGTCCCCAAAATAACAAATGCAATTCAACTCAATTCAAAACTCCCCCTTCGACAATCACACCAGTAATCATTCAAAGAAAACCACGCCACATAACATACAAAATCAACCAAGCTTCAATTAGGATCGAGAAAGCTTCAATGAAACAAACTAAATCCACGCTTTCACAATTCCAGACTCCAAATGCAATTCCATTACATATCTACCTAATCGGTACCCATTACTTTCACTCACCGCCCTTTCCCCAAAATTTACCACGCAACCTCGCCCAATACGAAACACATTAACTTGAATATACTAAATTCACTCTCCCCCTCACCCCCCCTTCCCCAAAATTACCAAGCAACCTCGCCCAATTCCACACACATTAACTTCAAAGATACTACACTCCCCCTCCCCCTCCCCCGCCCCCCTTTCCGAAAAATCACCAAGCAACCTCGCCCAATTCAACACACCTTAACTTAAAGATGCTACACAGAATTATTCCTACCACAAGCACAAATCAGTCAAAAACAATTGGCAACACGATATACTAAAATGCAATTAAATTGGGCAAAGAAATTAGGGTTTAATATGATATGCAAATTAATTAATAAACCAATCGATCTAAATCTACAATATACTTTCAAATATAAAACGTCATAAACACACCATAAAAATAACCTACATTTCGATTAATAATATCCACCTCTAAAATCAATTACTACTACTAATCACTACTTAATCCTCACTTTATACAACCCCAAGTCAGTAATCATTAGCTTCAAATTCAAGATACAATCACAAGATAATCAGATCACCTCAATTTTGCAGTTCTTTCTCCTTGAATCATCAGATAACGACGGCGCACCGCCTCGAACCGCCGGTCAAGGTTCCGTTGCCGCCTTTCGCCGACACGGCAAGCGGTAAATCCTCGCAGAAGACTCTTATATACCTCCTCCTTACTCTCCAACCACCGCTCTTGAACCAAACTTCACCGAGAAGCTGTAGGTCAACCTTGACGGAGCCTTCACCACGTTGGCGGTCAAACTTCTTGGCTGCGTCCGGAGCAATGTACGCCGACGAGGCGACGAGTTCGGCGGTCATGGCCGTCTGATCTTTCCGACCTTGATCGAACGGCGGGAGTTGATTCTGAGCGAGTAGAGAATTATCATAGAAGATACGCGCGTAGATTTCGTCGTAGTAAACGTGAAGCTTACTGTTAGGATTTCCGACGGTGAGGTGAGCGGTCCAGGTGGCGGAGATTTGGGAGGGGTTGGTGGTGGTGAGGTTGAGGGAGGAGAGAGAAACGGAATCGACGGTGAAGACTGGGACACGTGGACGAAGGACTAACCACACGATGAAGAGAATCACGCCGAAGATTATAAAGGCGGCGATTAAAGCGGACATGATACGGCGGAAGAACATCGCGCGTGGCGGCGGCGGCGGCGGCGGGTAGTACTGTTGGTTGTGGTTCGGGTAGTAGTAGGAGGACTGTTGTTGCGGCGGCGGCGGCGGGTAACCGTTTTGTGGTGGGGCCGGGTAGCCCGTAGCGGGCCGGTTAGGATCTGTCATTGGGAAATGCGCTGGTTTTTTTGGTTGTTTTTTCTTTTTATTTGGGTAGAGTGTTTGAGAAGATGAGAGAAAAATGAAAGATAAAGGGGGAAAAGGTGAGAAGTTCTTTCGTGGAAAGAGAGGAAAACCGTGTGTAATAAATGAAGGTAACGGGCAAAAATTGCAATTTGTTGCAGGGTTTTTTGGACTTGAGGTGATTTGCAACCAAGTGAAAGAATATGCTCAACCTTTCCTTATTGTATAAGTAAATCATTTCGGATTTTCTTAGTTTATGATCTGTAACCTATTCAGATTTCGTATGACGAGTATAATTTTTTTTTAAAATTTTTGGAGAAGTATGCCACATAAACTTTCTGATGTTTCCTGAAGTAAAGTGTGGCTTGAGAATTGGGATCGGCCGTGACAACTGACGAGTCTTCGAGATATATATACTCGTAGTTTTTAGTGATCTTTTGACTGCTCTTGACTTTTTTTTTTTTTGAGAGGTCGACTCTTGACTCTTGAGTAACGCCGTTTCGTTTTGATATTGCTAAACAAAGTACCGCGTAATCGCGTATATATCATGAGGTTTTCTATGTAAAATTTTGTTCGATGACTACATAATGATTCAAGCCACAATATTGATGGAGCGAAGTTTGGCAGAGTGGCGTAATGGAGTAATGGGCTGATGGCTGGTCGTTGCAATTCCAGGCCACATTTTAGTGGCCCATTTAGATAGTCCAATTCAATTTTTAGCACTATGGAGTTATAAGAGGTCCATTATTCTCATAATATAGTCCAGTTCAACAGTTTAGAACTTAAGAGCAGAAACAACATGTACATCATGTAAATCGAGACTCTCGAGACTTCAATTCTCTTAAATTGCTAACGTTGAGTTTGAGATGTTAACAATTCAACATAAGAAAGAGAGATCAGAGTACATATTAGCCAAAGTCGTTGAAGCACGAGTTTAAATGAGTATCTTACGTTCTTGGTATATTGGCATTTTTGCGTACATTTGCATGCAACAAAAACTTCCGATTTCATCGTATTGGCATTTTGAGTACATTTTAGTTTTCACATGTCTTTTCACATTGTCTATCATCGTATTGGAGGGAGTAAATAAAGTAGTCCGGTACTTACACACTAAGGCATGGGCGAAGGAACGAGCGTATGAAGGTGGTTGGGCTGTCCCAAAGAAGCGGGGGGACAACCCAAAGTTTGTAGGAAGTATATGAACTTTACGAAAAGAATAACTCCTCCACAAAAGGGGACAGTTAAAAGGACAAAAAATAGAACCTCAATTACAGAGATCTCGTAGCTCGTCTTGCATGTTAACGGCGTGCTCATTACGCTTGTACCCACCGTACCAATTTGTGATCCATTTGAAGAAAAGACTCCGAACAATTCCACAGTCGGCTTGAAATAGTAGAGGTTCCCCTGGCTCACAACGAGCTTTAATAGCTAAATCCACAGCCCCATCGTTATGCAAATCATCCAAAATACGGAGTATTAAAGTCGAATTTTGATATGGTTGGTCCGAATTGACTCCAACGGTGGTCGATAATCGACACCAATGAGGGTCGACCATCCACATCCTCGACAAATCATAAGTGAAGAGATACGTCTGATGATCATCCTAGAGTGATAAACTGAAATTTTACCCCACGGCCACGGGCAACGGGGCCCCAACGTTATGTGGGGTACACTAAAATGCAAGGTCAATTTGCCCGTTGTGGATTGGTGAACAATTGTGGAACTGTCGTTTTGAGGGGTTTGAGTGATTGTGAAGGAAGCAATGGTAAGAGACAGAATTGGGAGTAATCGAGATTTACGTACGGCGCCCCAATCGAACGGAGATTCATCAGCACCTCCATCCTAGGATTGTTCTTGTAGTGTACCCCGTAAGTTTAAGGCGCGAGTGATATGGCTCGTGCCTTAAATTGAAGCAGCTTAGACAACCTTTGGTATTCAGATTGCAACGTACCAATTTAAAGACCATAAGAGAGATCATTATTGTTGGCTAATTATTCATTCTCATGCCATTTTGCACACTTGACATTATTGAATCTGAAGAAGCTACGACTTTTTAAGAACTTAATTATCATATCAAAACTAGCCCTGATGATGCAGACATAACGAATGAACAACATACAAAAACAACATGACCATCAATAGCGGAAAGTAAGATAGATTATTAGATCGAGATTGCAAAGTTAATGCAGACCAACAACTAACTACTAAAATTCTTGACTCTTGCGAATAGATAAATCATGGTCTTTCATCGAAAGAGTGGTGAAGGGTTCAAATCTTGACTCTTACGAAAGTACGATAACACGTTCAATCACGGCCACCATCACAACAGCAAAAGTTAACAATAGACGCGGATAGAGAAACAAAAGCAGCAATGCTTGCGCACAATGACCATTCATATGTCGTCCTGCCGTCGCTACTCCAATCGACTTTGCAATTCTTCGGACCACCAATCATAACCCCAGTTGGCACTCCGACCTTCATATCATTGCACGAAACCCTCAATCTCGCGAAATTGTCCACGTCGTTAATCGCTCTATAGTCCGCGACAATCTTGACGTTTAAGCTTAATTTTTCCCTACGCAGGTCCGACATGATAGCTGAGGCAATCAACGGATCAAACACGGGCACCGATGAGACATTGATAGTGACAGGCAACCAACTCTGGGTCATATCTTTGCAAGAAGGTACCCCAGGACACAGTGAATCAAAGGGAGTGGACGACGAGAGTAGGAGGAGGTTACGGTAGTAGACTTGTACGGTTGCTTTGTTGTAGATGGCGCCTTTATTAGGGTTTGCTACCCAAAACGTGATGTTCAAGCCTCCGTTCACAGTGGTTGCGAGATTGTCAACGGTGAAAGGTGTGGTGGTGTTGATGGATTCGACTTGAAATACCGGAGATTTGGGGGTAATTATGATATATATTGTTGAAACCATTGTGAACAAAACTACGAATTGAATCACACAAGAAACCAAAAACTTTACGAGAAGTGGAAATTTACAATCAATATTGCAGAACCCCTTTTCTTCTTCTTCCGAACGCGCCATATCTTTACGTGGCTGGGGAATTTGATAATACTATCTTTGTAACTTGTAAGTTTATCATATCGAAAATGGATGCTCCAAAAAAATATTGTCTAAACTTTGCCATGTCATATGATGTAGTAAAATTAGGTATTTGTAGTAAAATTAAATTGCCTAGTAAGAGTAAGGGTTGGGGTAAGATTTTAGGTATGGGAATTTGGAGTTTAGGTAAGGATGATAATATAAAAGGAAAAAATTAGAACTTACAGAAACTTGGAGGAAATTAAATTAAATTATTTTGGAAATCATTATTTATTCCAGCTGATTGCGCGCTTACCCAATTAGTATTGTTTGTTTTTGTGTTATATATATATTGAATATAGTCTTTTGTAGCAGATAAAAGCAATATATAATGTATGTTGGTCGTTCTTTTGTAGCCATGATTGTGGTGTACATATGTTATCTACCATTGCATTGTGGCCATCAGATTGAGATATCACTGAAGATTGCATTGGTTTGTTAATCAAATTTTCCACTATCTTTTTTTTTAAGCCTTGTTCATCATATATTTAGAATATAATTCAAACCTCTTTGCAGGCTAGGACTAGTTATACCAGAGAAGAATTGGCCTTGAAGATTGTCAATCATGACACTAATTTATGCAGACAAAGTGTTGTGGAGAGGGCCAAATTATCGAAGATTCGTTTACATGAACATTATCGAGACAAAGCCGTCAAGGAGTAAAAAAATTCAAAGGAGTTGTAGAGCTGGGTAATGGAATTGTGATGGAAACGAATCAATGGATTGTCGTATCTGATGTAATAAACAAATATTTAACTAATTTATGAGTGTAAAGCATCCTGTCTCTTTAAACTCATATACTTTAATCTAGCAAAATGTAGATTTTTATGTCAATCTTTAAGCGTCCTTGCACAATATCATATACTTTAAACTCATATACTTTAATTCTAGCAAGATGTAGATTTTAGTCAAATGTCATTTTATTTAATAGACGTTAGAACGAAGCTAATTAAGAAAAAAAACATCAAAGTTCAAAATTTACATAAAAACGGCAAGATGTGACTACAACCATTAAAATTTTACTACCTTTTAGTCAAATTTTACTACCCAAAATAATATTTGTGACTACAAGCATTAAGATTTTACTACCCATAGTCGAATTTTACTACCCAAAATAATATTTTAAATTCCGATTCAATTTTCTTGTAGAAAATAAAATAGGAAACAATCCAAAATTTTCAGTATTAGCTAATTAATGGGGGTAAAACATCCTAATTTCTCTTTAAACATATACTTTAATTATTGCAAATGTAGATATTTATGGCAATTGTTTTAGCCAAGGTCCCCTTAATTTAGCTACTAATTATGGTATGATATTTAGCCATTAGTCAAATTTTACGCATTAGGCAGCATGTGATGTGACTACAAGTATTAAGATCTTACTACATACCCATTAGTCAAATTTTACTACCAAAATAAATTTTGTGACTACAAGCATTACGATTTTACTACCCATTAGTCAAATTTTCAAGATCCATTAATTTAGCTACTAATTATGGTAGGAATTAGCTACAATCTCGTGGTAAACAAGGCATCATACTAGGACCTCCATGTTCAATAGTTGTTGCTTTGATTACTTTACTTGTTTGCACCCCAATTGTGTCCATATACTCGAGCCTTCTCTTGACTTTTTGAGGTATTCGCCTGTGTCCTACAATGAAACGAGAGTAGCTTGGATCCATATTATGATTATGGACCAAGTCTACTGTAAGAATCCTCCAACGACCATCTTTTCCTCTTGACGCACTCACGTGGGCAGGACAATTTATCCTTAAACAAGGTTTTACCCTTTGTTTGAGGAGATTTCTTGGTTTCGCTGACCCGCCTTATGGCAAGAAAATGTCTGATGTACGGCATCTCCTCCTTTATTTTTACTTCGAGTGAATTTTACAAAAGTAAAACCCACCGATCGTGCATATTTTTGGACCATATCAAATGCATCATCTAATGTTTCGAAGAACATGCCTCTCTTTGGCTTCTCCTCTTCATGCTCTTGATCATTGTTGGTTACGTGCGTGGGATTTTGCTCCATATGTTGTTGATTTAGTAAGATGAAAATTTAATGTTGTACTAGTGAGTTTATAGGCTTGTTCTAATACTAATACAAGGGAAAACAAAAATGCTATTGTACCAGAAGCTCTTATCGCCCCTCCTACCAAACAAACTTCCGTTTTCCTTTTTCTTTTTTTACAAGGATTCCAAAGTCAAATGTTCATAAATTATGTCCACAAAATCCGGCCATTTGTCTGTTCTTATTCTTCAATTATGTTTCTTCCCAAAAATAAAAAAGCATAATCAACTACTATTAGTCTAACGTATTAGTGTATGAGATCTTTTTTTTTTTTTTGTCTCTCTAAGCTGTTATTATGATTTCATGAGAAAGATATTTATTAGGATAGCGTAGTTTATACGGGAATAATTATTTGTCTATGAAAGAATTGAGATTGGGATGATATATAAAGAAGGTATGTCAAAGGATTATTATGGCTCTGGATATTCAGAAGTTAAACCCTAATAACCCTAAAAACCCTAATAACCCTAAAAATCATAATAACCCTAAAAACCCTAAAAAAACCTAATAACCCTAATAACCCTAAAACCCATTTTTTTTATTAATTATGCATAGTATTGTCATGTCTCCGAACTTTCTCTTATATGTGATTTTCACTTTATGGTTTGTTAAACACTTATTTGCCTTAAGCAACTTACAATATACTTCTTTTGTTCATGCATACGAAATTCCGTACAAATAATTTGTTATTTTAAATTCAATTGACCTTAGACTACTACACACTCAAAAGTTACTAGCTCAAGTTGACCTTACACTACACACTCATGTACGTACCTTACTCATAGTTTATATTCTTTTCACTTGAAACAACATCCAAAGCTCAAACTTAGTGTTTTACCATTACACTCGCTGTCGTTACCTTATTTGTTAAGCAAGCTCAAACTTGATCCGCGGGGGTGGGGATATGAGGATTCGAACTCGGGACAACTCTCAAGCATGTTGTACTTCTAACCACTAGGCCCGAGATACATAGTTTTACTAACTTACTTATGACAACAAATTGCTACATGTCCTGAATAATACAATGTTGATTAATAAACATTTGAAAATGATCGAGGAACTAATAAAGTTTGAAGAAATCATTTTTATGGTCATTTGTAGAAATGACTATGATTAACACATAGTTATCATTTTCGGACTAACCTAATAGGCTAATACTCGTAATCGGTATTATCGACTTAATCATTAGTTAAATGGTTTGTAACAATAAAATTATAATGTTAAGTATATAGAAACAAATAATAGAATAGACGAAATATGCAATTTGCCCCTCACTGTTATCGATTGTGCAATTAAATACGCTAACTTTTAGAATATGATCACCACCCAACGTACATGTTTTAAACGCGAACATATACTCCACACCATTAGAATATATAACCTCTTTAGCCAAGGACTTGTTTCGGTATCGAGCCGTATTGTACGGTTGTTTAATCGCATCACAACATTCAGTTAATTAAACAAAAACTTAAAAAACAAAAATGAGCCCTAAAATTTTCGATCTACGGAACATAAAATGAAAACGTAACTACAATTTTTTTTAATAACATTCAATTTTATCGTTTTATTTGAAAATATTGAATTTTTAGTTTACCTCCGCGAAATTAAAAATTTTGAATTTTGTTTTTTTTTTTTTTTCCGAAGGGGGATTTGAATGGTTCAATCGACCTAATCTAATTACAAATAAGAAAGAGAGAGGGATCTTGATTAAAAGATTTTTAACAAATAAAAAATATGCTACCCTTATCAGAATTGAACCCACGACATGAGTAGGAAACCAAGAAGCACTTACCAGCAGGCCACAACTTCACTAATGTTTAAAAGAGAGACTGTTATTTATATATCAAGCACAGAGTAAAAAAAAAAAAACAAATTATGCACGTCTGCACCCATTAATTTTTTCCCCTTATTTTCGTTTTTTTAGTTCAATATTTTTATTTATGGCCTCAAAATAAATATATATATTTATTATCTTCTTCCTAAAAAGATATATATGTTGGGTGTATATATATCAATAATTATTTGGTTTGCTTAATTTTGGCCTTTTCCTAATTTAGTATGTTCATCATAATGGATCCTTACCTAGCTTAGTTATTTCCTAACCAAATAAATTTTCCTAACCTAAATTCCTAACCAATTATGAATGACCCCACATATTGCCATATCATACTCCACATCACCGCCATGTCACATTTAGACAACAATAAATTGTCTAAACTGTAGACCTCTATCACTAGGCATCGAAAATTGCTTATATAAAGAAAATTAAAAAGTGTGTTTGGGCTGTAGAATTTTACTAGATGTAGAATTATAAACGGACCATGATACTCACTTACGATAAAGGGGTGGGACCTATAAATAAATAACAAATGAAAAACATTTTTAAATCTGGGCCTTACATATGCATTGATTCTTGGGAGAAAGTTGTGACGTTTGAAGGAGTGTATGTAGAGATAAAGTTGGAATGAGTCAAGAGGGAATAGAGGAGGTGGTTAACGGGATTATGGAGAGAAATTCGGTGATAACAGGAAGGAGTCCTACCAGCTATGAGCCTACGAGGGTTATATATATAACCAGAGAAACAAGTCTATATATACATAAAATTCCTAGCAAATTATATTTTCAAAAAACAATTGTTCCTATAAACTCTCTTGTGTTGTTTTCTAAGTTCATTTAATTTGTTTGCATTCATCATTATTCCAAATCCCAAATTGATAGAAGTACAGATCGATCAGATAGATAAATTCACCTAATCAAGTTACTAATGGCCCGATCGGTATCACTGCCATTTTCAGTTGTTTTTTTTTAATTTGTATAAATTTTAGCTATATAAGTTACAAAATTAACTTTAAATTGGTTGGTTATATAATAGACGTATAGAAAATAAAAACTGATAATTGAAAACTGATACCTCCTTTTTCTAGTTTTCAAAGACAACATTGGTTTAAAAAAAAAAACAGAAAACGATATCAAACTGGCTTGAGTAGTTTTTAATTTGCGAGCTAGGCTCTTAATTATCCCCATATTGTCTTAGTTACTTTGTCTTCTTGAATTGTTTTGAAGTAGAGTCTTCTTGAATTGATACCGTGTCAAAATTCTCCTTTGTTCAGGTCTTCACGCACTATGAAAGACTCTCCAACATTGTGTTCTATTTAAGTGGTCGTTTGGTTGCCTTTTTAAAACACAGGAATTCTAAATTCCATAATTAGATATTGTACGGGTTGTTTGGTTGCCCTAATTTTACATATTTGGGCTCTGAATATTTCAATCTACTTTTGACTTCGAGAAGGGAAAAAAAAGGCATAACTTTCGTTCAACACATGAATACTCGGATCGGAGAAACATTAGGTCTTTGATTATCAACTACGATAAACAGTGATAATTACACATCCTTTGAACCAACAAATGAAATTAATACTTGTAGAAGACGCTATACCTTTAGGCAAATTACCAACAGTAAACTGGTGATCGAGCAAACATGAACAATAGGATGCAACCAAAAACAATTGGACGTTGGACCGACAATAATAAACGAAAGTAAGAAAGAACCGCCTAAAAACATCAACCAGTAAAAATTTGACCTAAAGTCGCTATCCCAGTATATATAAGATTATAAGACATATATGCAAGGTAAATACGAAATTATATATGTATATGATTAATTAGGAAAAATTAGGAAATACGATATTATACATATCGTTTTTTTTTTTTTTTTGGAAGTAAAGTATACTCGATTTATCATGTATGATGGGCGATGTCCGATATATGACGCAAAATCTAGGGTTTGTATCCTACGCATACACCAAGAATTCTACCATACCAAATTAGTATTTTATGATGGCTAAGTAATACTTGCCCAAAGTACTTACCCAAATATAACATACTACGACACTACATACGACTTATAGTGAGCTCATACTAAAGCCTAAACCACTAGTAGTAATAACATCCAGATCTACATGACATTGCAGATGTTGTGAGTAACAAAATGAGGAAGCAACACAGAATAGGACCGCCAATAAAAGAGAATAAGAAAGAACCGCCTACAAACCACAACCAATAATGTTTCGTCCTGAGGTCTTTACTCCAATATACTTTGCAATTCTTCGGACCACCTATCATAACCCCACTTGGCACTCCAATCTTCACATCATCGCACGAAACACTCAATTCCTCTGCGGTGTCCGGGTATTCAGACACTCTGAAGTCCGCGACAAGCGTGACGTCTAAGCTTAACTCTTCCCTACGCAGGTCCGACATGATAGCTACGGCAGTTACTGGATCAGAGACAGGAATCGACGAGACATCGATAGTAACAGGCAACCAACTCTGAGGCATATCTTTGCAAGAGAATGTGACAGGACACAGTGCATCAAAGGGCGTGGACGACGAGAGGAGGAGACTACGGTAGTAGACTTCTACAGTTGCTTTGTTGTAGATTGCGCCTCTATATGGGTTTTGTATCCAAAACTTCATGTTCAAGCCACCGTTTAAGGTAGTTTCCGGGTTGGTGAGGGCGAAAGGCGTGGTGGTTTCGACGGCTTGGAGTTGAAATTCCGGAGGTTTGGGTGAAGATGTGATTTTATGGAACGACATCCACAGCAAAATAAAAAACGCAAGCACACAAGAAATTAAATAAGCCGTAAGAGCCCTATAATCACAATCTGTTGAAAACTGATTCAAAATATGTTCTATTTTCTAGGAATGTTGTTTGTTGAAGTATTAAGTTGTTGGAGTATTCTTAGGAGTCAATAACTAAGTAATGGGTTAATTTAGTTAGTGGTTTAGTGCCTAAGATCATGGGATAATTTTTAGGAATCAGTTTAGTTTCAAATCCTATTCAAGTTGATTGTACTTCTGTTATTTGAATCAATGAAAATCTTCATCTCTTCCAATCTGTTTTGCCTTGCTTTGTCACAATCTGTCACGCATCTGCCGTTCATGTAGGCTGGGGAGGCGCCGATGATGGTGAAGCACAGGGGGCCCGCAGCGGTGGCGCATGAGTAGGCTTGCTCAAGTCGTGGGGGAGGAGTGAGAAAACGATAGGGATGACTAGGATGAGGGAGTACCTTTTTTTTTTAAAAGACTCCTTTCTTAAAAAATCAAATAATTTACATAAGAGTTGATAGACAAAATAAAATTAATTAAGGAAAAAATATTTTGAGTAAATACAAAATTATTATATTTTTTAATCTTGTGTAGTAAGGTGTATTATATGAACTTTTTTTAACCATGGTTAGGAAGATCGTACGGCTGAAATTTATCTTATCCTAATCTAATGGTTACGATTTCATACCTTATCCTAATTGTCAAATTCTGACAACTATAATAGAATTTTTGCCTTTTGTTAGGAAACCAACCACGGTAAAAAGATTGCACTTAACATAACAATAACAATAGCAAAAATTTCTATTATAGTTGTCAGCATTCAGCGGTATTCCAGGACGCAGGACATTGGTGCGCAGGCTGCGGCACATATTTTTACTCGTATTGGTTTTTCTATAGCCAAGGGTGTGGGGACGCATATTGTTTCGCGGCTCCCAACCAACTTCTTGTAATTTATTATTTTTAATTAATATATCCATCATTTCATATAAATAAAATCGGAACCATTATATTAGGATATATTATATAATAATTCATTATATTATATATTAGGTAAACGAAAAAAATTATGGATATTTGTAATTGTTAATTGTTAATTAAACTTTGTAGAAATGAAACTTTGTCCAACCCACTCTTCCCCCAAATTCTCTGAAAATAGTCTTGCATTGTATCAGGGGGAGGGTTTCGATTCGGATCTTTTGAAAGTTGGAGCCTTTTTTAAGGAGGTCATATGTCAGCTTTGATTAGGAATATTAGATATGAGGTAGAACGTTGGCATGATTTAATTACCCCAAATTGATTTACACTGGCATTACTACTGGTGTACATAATCCTACATACGGAGTATAACATACTTGAAAGATGTCGATTGTGCGTTAGGATCACAAAGCAGAGAGCCACGCACCCATAATGAATGAGGCACGTTTTCTTTTAGACGAGATCGAAGTAAAAGTTCGATGTTTCAATTTCAAAACATGCATGCGTTAGTATCAAGTTAATTGCCTCACAATTCTGAAAAGATGTTAACCTATACTTAAAATTTAGTTAAAAAATTTCAAAGAAAAAAAATGAGTACAATTGACAATAATAATTGATTGATAAAATCAAAACCGGGTGGGACATCTTCAAAAAAATTTGGGCCCTGTGCGAAATTTCTAAATGGATTCCAATACGTCGGATTTAATACGCTTAGGCTCTAAAAATCAAACACTTTTTTGCAACATTTTGAGTGGGGCCATGAATCTCGAGTGGGCTCGGGGCACACGCCCGTTTCGCCCATACTCATACATACTTTTCGAGACTAGATTACACATGCTACCGCAACAACTTAATTTAATACTCCATCCTTCCCAGTTCAAAACGCCTCATAATCTATTTTAGGACATACCATCTCAAACACTTTATCTATTTTGAGACATATTTATTTCTCGTACTTTTAGGAAATTACTAAATCCTCTCTCACATTACCTCTCATACTTTTATTACCCAACTCAACTTATTATATCAATTTTCTTTCTTCCACTACAAAAACCCCTTGGGGCGTTTGAGCTGGGACGGAGGGAGCACAACGTAACAAGGAAAACCAAAGCACCGGTCAAAACAATGGCGGCATGAATAATACAAGAATAGTAGATGAAGTTCCAAAAACCACTGTGAGTGATTCTCCAGTCGACTTTGCACTGATCAGGACGACTGCCCAACATACGCCCAGTTGTTACTCCAATCTTCACATCGTTGCAAGTCACCTTCAATTCCGAAGGGTTGTCCTGCTTTACTCTGTAGTTCGCGACAAGCTTCACGTCTAAGCTTAATTCTTGCCTACGCAGGTCCAACATGAACGCGGAGGCGGTCACCGGATCAGAGACAGGCACCAACGAGACATCGACAGTCACAGGCAACCAATTCTGGAGCACATAAGAATTGCAATAGGGTTTGGCATCAGGACACAGCGAGTCAACCTTCAACGACGTGAGGAGGAGACTTCGGTAATACACTTCCACGGTTGCTTTGCCGTACAGTATGCCTTTATATGGGTTTCCTACCCATAACGTGATGTTTAAGCTGCCGTTAACGGTGGGTTGTGGATTGTGGACGACGGTGAAAGGTGTGATGTGCGAAAATCGGGAGGCTTGGGTGAGGATCGCATATATCCTGGTATCAATCCAAATAAAAGCACCCACGACAACGCTCTCATACACATATCTGCGTTTACGGATTCTTTAAGTGACTGATCGAAGATATATGATGTTTTGCAAATTCTGGTGTTATATGAAAAGACAAAATAGTAGGATTATCTTATGATATTATATAGACTTCTAGTATTTTCGTAATATAGTAACGTCTAATCATATTAAACTCTCTTATGGTAAAATTTACTCTGATTCATATAGAACTAGGAATTTTGATAGTAACAGTTGTTTTCGGTAATGTTATGGAAAGTTTGTAGAAGAGGAAAATTGTGCCCATTAATTAGATAAGATCACCGATCAATCTTTGCAATTAGCACCCGTCTACCCTGCTATCTCCTGCTAGGAGAGTAGAGATACGTCAACTTCCCTACAAATATTCATATGAAAAATAATCTCACGCTAAACAGAACAAAATAATTATTTAAATGCATCATATAATTATCAATTATTACATTTATCAAATTACCCTTCATTAAAGTAAACAAAATGATGAGTAAAGTTATGTGTTTTTTAAAGAGAAATATACCGCCAAAAAAAAAAAGCGAAGATTATGCAGAGTTGGAAATAAATGTAATTTTTCATACGTTCACAAGTTCATCATTATGAGTATCAAGGTTGGCCTAGTGGTTATTTGTTGTTTGCTTGTTCTCGTTCTTTTCTTGTTTATTTGTAACTTTGTTATCTTGGTTTTTCTTTTATATTAACGCCTAATTTCCAAAAAAAAAGTTGACCTAGTGGTTGGAAACTCAATCTGCCTGGGGGGTTGTCCCGGGTTCAAATCCTCATACCCGTAAAAATGTTCATCATTATGACTATATTGCCTTATTAGCATAAGTAATTTTTGTTTTGGTAATATTATTATTACCCGTAAAAATGTTGTGAAGCACGATAATGGATGGTTGTTCTCGTATTGTGATGACTTTTACACTCTCTAAATTGATTTTGTCAAGGTTCTCAATACTCATGAAAGTGTAAAAATTAATACCCTTTAGAATGTAGGTACAAGATTATTTTTTGTGTTTGAGGTGCATAATTTAGGCTTCATAATCTAAATTGAAATTATTTAAACTTCTAAAACGTATATACTAGGAAAGTCGTTCATGCTCCGTAAAATTTTATACCTACTGTCTTTCAATTCTAATTGACCCACCTTAATCGAATCAGCAAGACCGTATCTTTGGAACTAAGATTATTACTATTAATTATCTATACTCCGTATATGATTACAAACAAAAAAAAAAAAAAAAACTTATACGATTAGGTTTGAATAATGGAGGTGCGCTAGTCTAAGAACATCGGTGTTGGACCCAAAACAGTGTAAGGGTTTTCATCCATTAGCCCACCATTATTTCACCTTTGTTTTATACGGAGTACATATTTAGCTCGATCGAGTGTGCGTATTGATGTGATCCGATAAAATAGTAGGTTTTATGGGAGTCCGCCTCTTAATAATTTGTTAAAACACCAACTATATTATTTACGTCGTGCAAACACATACTCAACTAAAAAGCAAAGACAGGTGAAGACGAGGGAACCTAAAATAGAGCAGCCAACACCCATCATCCAATTAAACGGCGTGTCGAGGTTGAGACTCCAGTATACTTTGCAATTCGTCGGACCACCAATCATAACCCCACTTGGCACTCCGATCTTCACATCATCGCACGTCACCCTCAATTCCCCGGGGTACTCCGGGACACGTCTAAAGCCGGCAACAATCTTGACGTTTAAGCTCAATTCTTCCCTACGCAAGTCCGACATGATAGCCGAGGCGGTCGCCGGGTCAGAGACAGGGACCGAGGAGACAACCACGGTGACAGGCAACCAGCTCTGGGGTGTTGCAATGTCGCAAGAAGGTTTGCCAGGACAGAGCGAGTCAAAGGCGGTCGAAGACGAGAGGAGGAGGCCACGGTAGTAGACTTGTACGGTTGCTTTATGGTATATGTCGCCTTTGTAAGGGGCTTCTACCCAAAACGTGATGTTCAAGCCGCCGTTTACGGTGGTTGTCGGATTGCTGACGGTGAAAGGTGTGGTGGTGTTAACGGAATCGACTTGAATAACCGGAGGATTGGGTGAAGATCCGATAATAGTAAGCGTCAACAATAGGGATATCAATGATGTAAACCCCCATAAAAACAAGTACATCATATAATTTTTACCGTGTTTCTCAACCGAAACCCCCATGTCTGTGTACTGCGTAGGGTGATGATATTTATAAGAAATATACTAACGTAAACCTCAATATAATCTCTAATAAGTTGCTTACAATGAATCGAGGTAAACCCTATCTATACTAATACATGACTTAGACTCTCACGTAATATAAACTCATATTCTAGTATATATCGTATTACTAAACACATAATATTTCTGAATCGGAATTCTGCGGAATTTTCCGGAATATCCTCTATTACCCCCCTCGAACTCATGATAATTTGACTAAAATTGCAATGAGTTTGTCAAAACGATAACAAAATAAAATAACTACGTCCAGATTTTCAAAACTTCAAATCCGCCACGTTGATTGTCGTCTTCGCAAAAAAAAAAAAACACCATTTTTTTCGAACCCACTCGATCGTCACTTAAAGAACACTAAAAAAATAACGTAAATCACCACGGTCAACACCACAAATCACCAATAATTTCAAGATGAACGAAAATACTAGTATGGCTACGAAACTCTTTATTATATCTCATACTATATATTAAAACCTGAAACAAATTCTTTCTTGGAACGACACTTGGCATTCATTAAATAGATAGCATTAAGTAATTACATATTATAAAAATTATTAGCTAATTTATGCAAAATAATATAATTTATGGTGATTATGGTGGTAAGCTAATTTATGAAAAATAATAGTGTTGCTACTAATATTATAACAAAGGTAAGTTGACAATTTCATAAAATGAACATAACAATATATAGATATCCAACAAGTATAATCCTAAGATAATCCACGGTTTTTCGATAATATGGCTCCGGAGCAAAAATCGCTCAAATTTTGGTGGTAATCTCTAAGTATAATATAATGAGGATTTACAAAGTATTAGAGTAAAAAACCTAGTAAAAGGCAAGGAAAACGGCCAAAACGTTATAAATCCATACAAAGTCACGAGCATCGAAACGGATGAAATACTTCACAAAATGAGGAACCAACACTCAAATCCAACAAGTATAGTCCTTAGGAATCTACAGTAATGTTTGGAGGACATGGATTTTTTTCGAAAAATTGATCAAATTTTATCAGAATCGCAGTACATAATCCATAGTTTTCGATAATATGGCTCCGTAGCGAAATCGGCTCAAATATTAGTGGTAGTGTCTAAGTATGATATAATGAGGATTTGAAAAATATTAGGGTCAAAAACCTAAGTAAAGTTAAGTAAAACGGCTAAAATGGTTATAAATCCATACAAAGTGACGAACGCCGTAATGCATAATACACGGTTTTTCCATAATATGGCTCCGGAGCAAAATGGACTCAAGTTTTGGTGGTAGTGTCTAAGTATGATATAATGAGGATTTGAAAAATATTGAGGCCAAAAACCTAAGTAAAGTTAAGTAAAACGGCTAAAATGGTTATAAATCCATACAAAGTGACGTGCGTTAAAACAGATGAAATACTTCACAAAATCGGGAACCATACACTCAAATCCAACTAATATAGTCCTAAGGTATCTACAGTAATGTTTGAAGGACATTTGTTTTTTTTGAAAAATTGATCAAATTTGACCAGAATCGCAGTACATAATCCACGGTTTTTCGATAATATGGCTCCGGAGCGAAATCAGCTTAAATTTTGGTGGTAGTGTCTAAGTATGATATAGTGAGGATTTAAAAATTAGGGGCAAAAACCTAAGTAAAGTTAAGTAAAACGACTAAATTGGTTATAAATCCATATAGAGTGGTGAGCGTCAAAACGGAAGAAATACTTCACCAAAATCAGGAACCAACACTCAAATCCAACAAATATAATCATAGGGTATCAGGAACCAACACTCAAATCCAACAAATATAATCATAGGGTATCAGGAACCAACACTCAAATCCAACAAATATAATCATAGGGTATCAGGAACCAACACTCAAATCCAACAAATATAATATAAAAAGATTAAAAACACAAAACTCTTCATGATCTGATGGGCTTCTCTCCAATTCAATTGTGCAACAGGTTCATCTTCGCATCCTTAGTTTTGATTCTGCCAAATTTCATTGATCTTGCAATTACACTAATTAATTACTCATTTCAAATAAAATCGTCTTGGAATGTCTATGAAAATTATAAAATGGTATACTGGTATTAGTTAATCATCACTTAACTTTGGAGCTTTGTCCAGCCCTGGATTTGTACAATAGGATTTGCCGGCCCATTTTTTGTTTTGAGGAATTACGATGGAATTTAGGAGGAGAGAAAGTGAGGGTGTGGGTGGCGCTGGTTAAGCACTTCAGCGTGAGTTTCACGGTAGAAAATCGTCAGAACTTCATTGATTTTGCAATTAATTAGTCATTTTAGTTAGCAATTAAAAGAATAGCCATAAAAATAATCGAATTGATTTTTTACACTCCAATCTATGAGTTACGTTTCGCGCAAAAATAGGTTGATGAGGTATACTTTACTTGTGAAGTTGTGGTAGTGCTTATAAACATTGTGAAGTCATAGGAATGTTTTCTAAGCATCTTTGCCTTTTTCTAGCCCCCTTGATTGTGACACTTCAGTTTAAACAAAACCCATCCAAATCATTACATAATAACTTGACGTTGTAAGAATTAGTCTGATTATTAGGATAACTCTTACTATCCGCACTCCGATCAAAATGATTATAATGTAACAAAGTCGATTGGGAGCGTACGTACTTTTATTCGTAATCTTTAACTCTTCCCCATTGTGTCACTTGCATAAAAGAATTCAAGATCTCAATGCAATAGCACTTACTTCCTTCGTTCGGCTATAAAACGCGTAGAACCGGAACACAGTTTTCAAAAAAAATTGAATAAATAATGAGTTTTAGGGTCCACTTGGTGTAAAATTACATAGGGGCATGTCCCACTTGCACTTTTAATAAAAAGTGAGGATATTTTGGTCTTTATATGTACAAATAAGGAAAGATTATAAGTAGAAAGTTTAAAGATGAACATCCCCAAATAAAAAGTAGTAAGTTTAAAGGCGAACGGAGGGAGTACCCTACAATGGAAGAAACCCCCCCCCCAACACCCCCGCGCACGCGCGTAGTGAGAGAACTTGTATTTTGGGTTCTTAACTTCTTATCTAAGAACTCGAGGCAACAAGGACAATTGTTGGTGTTGGTATTGCTATTAGCTCTAGTGTCCAAACATTGTGAAGTTCAGTGACTTCTTATGAGCACCTTGCCTCTTTCATTATATTCTATCCCATTGACTTTATAATGATTGTGACTTTAGTTGAAACAAAACCCATCCAAATCCCATTATATGTATGATGTTGTAAGTTGTTTGATTTAGTCTGAGTGTTAGCATAATTTACTCTCCGCACTCCACAAAAATTGATTATTATTCGTGAATATCGTACTCTTTAACCCGTCCAGGTTGTGTCATTTGCATAAAAGTCTACTCTTTGACTTGATTAGAAAAATAAAGTGTAGTGCCTAATCTTAAGTAAGTAACAGCTAAGCAATATTCTTGTCTATCCGTAGCGTGTTGTTGAAGCTATGACCTTTAAATCTGTATATAAACTGATGGAGTTCAGATTGCATCCTCACTGTACAATTAACTAGCTAAGCCTAAGCATATTTTTGTCTATCCGAAATCACTCGCTATCATATGATCATTTGCTTTTGTTTTGAAAAAAATGGGCGATATTGGAACTGTTTTAGGTGCTGCGCAAACACTTTTTGCGGCACTTGAATGTGTTGTCCTCAAAGAGGTCTGCTATGTATTAGGCTACAAGTCTCAACTTGAAGCTCTTGCCTGATTCAATCCGTAAACTTTTACATTTAAGATATCTGGATCTTTCCCGCAATGGGGAACTCGAGACACTCCCTGGCTCTATAACAAAATTGCATAACCTACAAACTCTTACGTTACAAGGTTGTGAAAGGTTGATAGAGCTGCCAAAAAAGTTTAGCAGACTCATAAACCTAATGCACTTGAATATTGAGGGTTGCGACAGCATTGAGTATATGCCAGTGGGCATGGATAAGCTGAGGTCTCTGCGGGAGCTGTCCAAGTTTGTAGTGGCTGATGAGAGTTCGAGTGGATACAAACGAGTTGGTCAATTGAAAGATCTAAAGGCCCTTGTTATGAACTTAAAAGGCCAAATTGTTATTGAGATGCAAGATAATTTCAAGACAGCCGACGTATATGATTGGGAGGGTAGTTGCTTGGAGGGTGCGGTGCATTTGTTGGCGGTAGTAATTTGTTTTCCTTGTGATTCGAAAGATTGGTGGGAGAGTGGTGGTGTTGCAAATGATAACGTTGTTGCAAATGATGAAGCTCTGTTGGAAAAGTTGTTGCCGCCTCCTAAAGTCGAGGAGTTGGGGTTGGTGTTTTACAAGGGTGTAAAATGGGTAGCCCAACTCCCAAATCTTGTGACCATTAAAATTACGTGTTGTCGTTGGTTGAAGCATCTTCCATCGCTGAGTACATTGAAAAAACTAAAATCGGTGACCCTTAATTGGTTGCTTGAATTAGAATACATAGAAGAGACATCCGCGGTATCAGAATGTATACTCTTCCCCTCCCTTGAGTCTCTCGTAATCGAGGATGCTCCAAAATTGAAAGGGATATGGGCAGGGGTGGAGTTTTGTGATATAAACAACAATGCGCGGCTTTGGCAACGATCATTTCCTCGCCTCACTAAACTAGGAATTAATGGCTCCCAGTTTTGGGAAGAATCACTAGCTAAATTATTCCAGGCGGATGTATGCAAGGTGGAAATTCTAAAATCATTTCCTGCAGGACGTCTTAGTAAAATTAGATTGTGTGATGTGGAGGTGAAGAGTCTAGAGGAAGTTAAGGAGGTATTCAAGAATTGTACTTCCCTTGGAACCCTCACACTTTACGAATGCAGTAAACTGAGACATCTTTCGGGCGGATTGGAACATCTCAGCAAGTTGGAGTCCCTTGATATATGGCAATGCAAGGAGTTGAAATGGGAAGAAGGCGACAATGACAACAACGACGAAGGCATGCCTTGGAGAAACCTTCATCACAACCTCCGTTCCTTGGAATTAAGTCTTTTAGAAAATTTGGAGCGTCTGCCTAGAGGGATGCAGTATTTGACCTCCCTCGAAAACTTAACCATTCACAATTGTTCCAATTTCGGAGCACTACCGGAATGGATAAGCTGCTTATCATCTCTACAATCCTTGACTCTCAAGTATTGTACCAGATTGAAATCGATTCCGGAAGCAGTGCAGAATATGAGATCCCTCCAACGACTTGAAATATATGAATGTTCCGAGGAATTAGAGGCAAGATGTCAAGAGCCAGATGGGGAGAACTGGCCTAATATCCAACATATCCCTTACATTCTCATCCACAGGAGCAAGTGACTTGTGATCAAGGACCAAAGTTTAACTATTTTCTTAACAACTTTTCGTACCTCTGTAAATTTCCTTGCCAAATTCAGTACTCGTATAGATGATAGAACATAAACGCTTTACAAGCTTAAATGCAAGTACATAAAAGCTTAATTAGATGATTTGTTTAGCAGAATTTGGTCTTCGACATATTATTGAATTTGTTACAGCATCTCAACCACAGTTCGACTACTCGTGTGTGTGTGTCGTCTCTGATCTCCTTATAATCATGTACTCTAAATCTAGCTTGACGATCACACTTCTGATCCAATCCATTGATGATCTGTAACTTCACCTTCATCTTATTTATTTATCAACCTATATAACTATTGATTAAGTACCCGGCCACAAGTCACAATTGTGAGCAAGTTTCAATCAATAAATTGAAGTTAGATATTAACCCGAATAAAATGTTGCCACTACTATTGGAGCTAGAAGTCTCAACATGAAATTGATATAGGAGCAGCATTTTTTTTTTTAGGTACATCGGATCGAGGCACCTTGGTTAACTAAGCCAACATTAATCTTGTAATATATAATGACAATTATATAGAAAAACAAAGTATCAATGTATTAATGGTAATGGTAATTAAACTAGATCGATATCGATATAGACGCCATTCAATCAATCATGCCCTTAGTACGCACAGACGTAGGTAGTCTAGCTAGGTAATACTCCGTAGTAATTATACTACATGCTCTCTCCCGATCATACCCTTATTGTAAGTGTACCATCGCTCGACCGGCCTTTAATTTCACGCCTCAATCGCATAAAGACGTGAAGAGCAGGCGAAGAAAGACTATAAAGAAACCGCTAGCGGCAAAAAAACAAGAGATAAACGTGAGCCGGTTAGAATCCGTATCGGTGAAGCGACTCCAATCGACTTTGCAATTCTTCGGACCACCCATCATAACCCCATTTGGCACTCCAACCTTCACATCATTGCACGTCACCCTCATTTCCGAAGGGGTATCAATCTGGGTGTGCTTGCCCCTAAAGTCCGCGACAAGCGTAACGTTTAAGCTCAACTCTTCCCTACGCAGGTCCGACATGATATCGGAGGCAGTCACCGGGTCCGAGACAGGAACCGACGAGACATTGATAGTGACAGGCAACCAACTCTGGGTCACATGTATGCAAGAGGGCTTTTGAGGACACAGTGTATCAAACGGCGTGGACGACGAGAGGAGGAGACTACGGTAGTAAACTTCTAAAGTTGCCTTGTTGTAGATGGAACCTCTGAATGGGTTTGCAACCCAAAACGTCATGTTGAAGCCGCCGTTAACGGTGGTTGCGAGATTGTCGACGGTGAAAGGCGTGGTGGTGTTGACAGATTGGACTTGAAATTCCGGGGGCGTGATTGAACTTTGCACAATTGTATCCGTGTATATGGACATAATACCCAGCACAATCATTAACACAAACACGACAATTAGAAGGAATCGTTTGCAATACGTCGTGACACTATAGGAATACTTCCGTAATCCTGTAACGCAATTCCAACCCTCTTTCTCCTCCAATAAAGCCCCCATATCTTGAGGAGATAAATTAAAGGGAGAGATAATGATCTGATCTTTTAATTTGACCTTGTGCTCTTGGACTAAACGAGTATTGTTCATATAAGATTTTGGGAGACGTCACCTACAATAAAAATCCTGGCTCATTAGTGACTTCTATTTATTAATGAGTTGGGAATTTGTTAAAAAAATAAAAAGACTGAGTTACCCCTCTTAGCAAATTGTATAAAGGATTTATCAATATTTAGATGGGGATATATATGCACATTGTTATACATTCCTATCTTATCCAAACAAGGAAATCGCTATCTCATTAATCTCCTAATTCTCATCCCACAATTCAAACGAACACTGAAGATATAAGCACTCGGCATTTTAACCATGGTATAAGCACACGGTATTTTAGGTTTATTTCCTTTCTTCTAAAATCACAAAATCTGCGACAAAATTCTACGAAGTTTATGCACCAGAGAGAGTGAGAGACAGAGACTGAGAGACTGATCAAACTTCAGCATGTAACAAGTACTGTCAGTCTGTCATGTAATTAAGCGAATGCGTGACCACATCCAAATATATACGACCTTACCCCTAACTAGTTCGAAACTAAGAGCTAAAAATTTAGAATTACGAAAGACTAACCGAAAAAATAAAAATCGTACCCTGCCTTGGAGAACATAAGACTATATTTCGGAAGAATAATTCAGACGTTCATATATGTTGCTATAAAACACAGCATATATTGATGATACAATCGTCAAAGATAAGCAACCTCGGACGGCTATATTGCAACCTCATCAGTTTTTATGACTCTACTATGTACAACATGCTGCAACGAAAAGAATGGTGTAAAAAACAAAAGCAGAAAAAAAAGGCTTGATTCTCTCTTCAGTCCAAAATTTCCACAACAGGAGCATAATGTGGTTAAGAGATCAAAGACAAATGAAGACTATGGACAAAAGTATGATTGGCACAAAATGTGAGCTTATTACCTGCATGATTTTCGGAGAAAACTCATGAACCTCGAGAAGCGTCTTCAATCATCATCCCTTTAAGACTCCTGGCCAGCCAAATGGCCGTCTCTCTCGGAGAGACCTTGTTTTTGCCAAAGGGTTTTAACACAACAGCAAGCTCTCCTAATCTGTCTTGCTCCAATAACTCGGCTGACAACTCTAGAAGTCCTTCAAGCGCCTCTGCCCTTTGTCTGAAAGACTTGACATCCATGACTTCCTTGAGTGGACTGCTGTCTCCCTCTTTTGAACAAGACTGAGGCCTTACTTGCTCTACATTATCTGACTTTGCATCAGAGTTCTCAGGTTCAGAACTCGCAGCAATGCCAGATCGCTGAGGGGGATCTGATATTGGAGTAAAGGACTGTGAGACATTTGACGGATCCACAGAAGCTGCTGGAGTAGTTGTGCAGATCTCCTCGCGCTCATCTCTGATGACATTGTTAACCACACCAACGTCCATGTTTCTCTCAACAATTTCTACTACAGATTGTTTTCTTCCGGAGTGTACAGTACTATGATCACTGACATGTCTGACATCGTCAAAAACAGGAGCTGTACTATGTGCAGCGGCGTTTTGAACTGATGCATTCTGCATGTTAAATGAACTCTCTCTCTGAAAACTCCTCCTGGCGGAAGATGCAGGAACATGTGGAGCCACTTTATCACCCTCCGTTGATAAGAATTCGTTTACTGTGAACTTATCATCACCACCAGGTGGAGATGCAGGAGAGAATAGATCAGATCTACGATTAGATCTACCGGCAGAAGAGTCTTTACATACAGATCTTTCCTCATAATCCATATGGGGTGACTTTGACGAAGTATAAGCATCATTATTCAGATTTTCTGCTCTTGAGCCAACTTTATGACATTCAAGGTTCACCTCTAAGTCTGATGGATCAACTGTATACGAGGAAGTCCCAACAACGGAAGGGCTATCTCTGGGCAACTCCTTGTGTGCCCCATAATGTGAGGCAGAACTGAAGGAAAATGTCTCAACTAATCGTAATTCAGATTCACCCCCATAATTATGATGTTTGCCCGCCACATTTTCAGGTGTTTCGTGGTACAAGTGAGACGAAGATGTACTGCTTGGCTGATGAGATTCTGACCGATGGTCACTTACATCCTTACCCAATATACTTCCAGGGATCTCAGAGTACAGATAAGAAGCAGAAGCACTGCTTGGACGTGGCGATTCAAAGCGCTTGTCATGGGTATTTGTATCATGATGATAACTTGTTTTGCTCGAATTATTTTCCGGGGTCTTAGGGTGTAAGATGGATGCAGCAGCACTGCTAGGACGACGAGAGTCACACTGTTCAGGCTGCCTGGGTGGCTCACAACCACGACTAGCCTTTTCAGATACACCCCGAAGAGGAGTAGCTGCATCATCACAGAGTTCAAAGGCTTGCATGGACACAGATGATGACACAGAATTGCCACTGTCAGCTCGTGTTGGTCTTGGGGGTGCTCGCAAACCTTTCACTGTTTCTTGCTTTACCTCACGAGTAGCGTGGCTTTGAGGACTCTTGTTTGCCAAAGCAACACTATCGGGCTCTTGAGCCATCTCACCATGACCAAGCTTCTTCGAATCAATAGCCAGAACGGGAACATCAGCTCCTGCTTGCCTTATTCTCCCAGGAAAAGAAGAACGCCTTGCCAGGTTAGACGGTGGGGTTTTTTGCCTTGACTTAGCAGCAATTCCATCCTCAGCAACTTGTTTGGTAGTCGTGGGTGAATGAACAACATCATGTCTAGGCTTAGTCTTCGGAGAGGACTCAATGATAGGTAACTGCCAAAATAACAGACACCAAAATTTTAAATAGAAAAACACAGGAGAGAGGACCATATAAATATAAATATATACAGCATTATATGCTAGGATCGGACCTGATGCTTCAAAGAAGGTGATCCATGAACTCTTCTCGCAGAGTCAGGACTTAGCTTTGCCGGCACAAATGCTTGAAAATCAGCTGCGGGCTTGACAGTGGGAGGAACTATAGTAGGCTTCGAAACTTTAGGTGATGCTTCAACATTAGATCTTTGGATTACTCTTGGGCGGCTGTTTCTCAGGGGGGAGCTATTTTCTCTAGTTTTACCTTCTTTCAGAGACATGAGAATATTCTTTACGGTTTTTGGCGGTTTCGCGTCACTATTTGGTTTTGGCTCATCAAAAGCGGGTTTGATGACCTGTTCCTGCATATCAATCACACACTCAACACCACAGGACTGTTCATCATTTTGAGGGGGATTTTCATAATCGAATTCATCGTCAGATAAGATATCTGTCTCAGTGCCCTTGCTCTCACAATACACCAAGACTGGGATGTTCTTCTCAGTCGATATAGAGCTATCTCTATCACTGCAGGAACTGCTACTGTTTTGGCTTTCAACCATGGTTTTCCGTGGTACCCGACCTCTGGATATAGGTTTCTCAGGAGACGGAGAATTAGAAGGCCGAAATATATTTACATACGGCTGCAAGTACGGGTGCTTCAGAATTTCCGATGCCTGTGCATATAAAAGAAAATCAGAACAAGCGCTTAAGCTTCCTACGACAAAACCAGAACAGGTAAAGAGAAACATCATACATTTGGCCGATGTTCAGGATTTTTCCGCAGCATTCCCTTTATGACAGTCTTTCTACAAGTACAAAGATCTGATAAGATATGATTGCAACATAACGGGACCACAGGTTGGAATAATACACGAACCAGCCAATTGTATGCTCAAGCTACTCACACTAATACAAAAAAATACTTCAAAAGCCAGAATTTGGAATCACCAGGACTTACAAAGAAGGAGAGTAACAGGGAGGCAGGGGACCCATGGATGACCGATTTATCTTGCTAATTAATCCTGCCATATCCTGAAATAAAAAGCAAAGTTTTTCAGTGCCATAAAATGAGCCAAACAAATGAAAACATGAGGGGTATCATGTGCATTTGCCCAAAAAGAAATAACGAAATTAACATTGCTTTTACTGGCAACACAAAAGAGGCACAGTGAGTACATGACAAACATTATACATCCAAGATTTCCAAACAGATTAAAAAAGAAAACTAAGAACGAGTCCAGAGATCTTAGGGCAAGACTGATCGAAATGACGTGAATGAGTTTTGACTCTTGAGAGGTTGAGATTTTCAAAAAGTTCCTCCAGGAGCTACAGGACTCAACTACAGCATACCTAACTACGATTCCTCATCACTGTGCCAGACTTCCAACAATGACAGCCTCGCAGGTGAAGCATTAGATTAGGACACAGCGTACAAAGCATTCAGAAATCAGAAGGAAAGAAGACTTTAATTTTAGCATAGCCATGATTTAAAATATTCGAAGTTTTTTATGTATCCCTGTAGCTTTAAACAAAACAGAATTCCAAATGAAAAGCCTCATAAAAGAACGAAGGCAGGAATAGGAGATACACCACTGACCATAAGTCACAAGCAATCAGCTTATTTCATTGCATGATTCCATAGACAAATAAATTGTTCATAATTTCTACTTGGATCAAACGTGCTGAGTTAAAGTGTCAAGAAACTCACAAAGGCTTTGAAAGCTGGCCGATGTGCTGCCATTTCATACACACAGCAACCTGTTCAAAACTAGACAAACTAAGCCATCTGCATCACAAATCAAAAACCAAGCACAAACAGCACTACAGAGAAATGCACACCATACCTAGGGACCAAATATCAGATTTGAAGCCGTAAGGAATGTCTGCCAAGAGTTCAGGACACATGTAATTTGGAGTTCCAACCACCTAAAGCACAGATAAGATCACTATTTTCAGTTTTATATTAGCTGATCCAAAAACAAGGGAAATTTGCCAACTCACACAGTGAGGCCACGACCAAACTATTATAAACATCTCCACCTTAAACAAGGTTCAGTAAAACATAATTCTCCTTCTCTTTTTTAAAGGTTCTCTACAAGACAATTTTCATCCCCTACTTCGAGATCCAAGTTCAGAAATTGGTAACGACTACCAAATACTAATACATTGAACAGGGAACAGTACTTAACAATCACTATGGAAGAGTTGTACTTGTAGGATAGTATTGAGTAATAACGTTGTAAAGAGCAAAGCTTGCTTACAGAAGAAGCTAAATCATCAGCTTTTAGAGTCTTTGCAAGCCCAAAATCCCCTGCATTAAGCCATACAGACCCTCGGTTAGGACATAAGAAAATCTAATCAGAAACTTGATTGCAAATATTACTTCAGAAAAAAATATTGAGTAGCACCCACCAAGACGAACATCGTGGTCTTTCGTTAGAAATATATTCGAACACTGCATAATGTTTCATAGTTAGCATAAATTTCTCAAAGTTGTGAGTTCGGAGTATAAATTTATGCAAATACTAATCATTCACATACTTTGAGATCTCTATGAAGGACAAAATTGGAATGCAAATATTCAACAGCCAATAGTAACTGCGTGAACCACTTGCAAAGTTTCTGCAACAAAAGTATCAAAAAAACAAAATGAGCAAACTTCCAACTTAAACAGGCCGGAATTCAACTCCACCAAGTAAGAAACCATAAGCATTACCTCTTCAGGAAAATATGTACCATTTAACTTTTTCATTAACTCAGCCCTACAAAACATTCAAACACAGTAATGAACATCATTCATAATTTCATATACCTCTCGAAAATAACCAAATTCTCGGCTAAATTACAAATGTTTCAAAATTGCAATGTACTCACATATCTCCACCTTCGCAATACCCCGTGACTATACATACATAACAACCCTGCATTTCACAAAAGAACACATCTTCCAATTCCATAAATCCAAAAGAAACACCTTAAAATTGAATTAACCATAAAACCCCAAGAATCAAAGCCTCACCTTCTCGACCCACGCTTCTTTAAATTCAACAATGTACGGGTGTTGAATACGCGCAATCAACGCCATCTACATTGTAATCACTAACCAATTAACAACACAATCAAGCAACAAAGTTCGCAGCTTTATATACGAAAATACAACAAAATATCAACAGTTCAACTAACCCAGTTGGAATCATCTACATTGTAGCACCAAAGTTCACAGCTTTATACAAATACAAGTACACAACAAAATAACAACAGTTCAACTAACCCAATTGGGATCATCCACTTTCACACTGTTAACACTAAAGTTCGTAACTTTACGTGTGTATTGCGACAGATGTACGCAAGTCTTACCCCTAATTAATTCTACAACGAAGTAAATTAAAGTAAAAAAAGAAAGTAAAAAGATGGGACTTCAAGAAAAAAAAAAATTACCTCTTGATGAGCAGATCGACGACACCGTTCCGTTTGCCGAGCAAGACGAATCTTCTTCAACACGTATCTAATCACAATCAATTCAAAATCAAATTAGCCCCAAAAAAAAAAAAAAAAGTGGGGAAGAGAGAGAAAAATGTGATTACTTTTTCCTCTCAACTTTATGATTAACAAGAATGGCGGCACCAAAAGCACCACGCCCAATCTGCTCCATAATCTCATACTGATCCATCCTTGATTCCATTGTTAGATCCACCAAAGTATAATTATTGCTAAAAAAACAATATTATGATTATGATTATAGTATATAGTATGATAATATGATCTCCAGATTTTCTTGATGAAATTCTCAAATCAGAAATTTTGGGTTGAAATTTACAGTTCCAAACTCCATGGATTAAAAAAAAGGGAATGGAGAGCGGAAATTGGGGGGGAAGATCAAATGTTATGAGGGAAAGTTTTAGTAATTGAATGTTTTTGAGTATGTAGTAACGGAAGAAGAATTAATTAGTATGAAATGTTTCAGATTAAAAGTTAGCTTGAGCTAGAAGATTTTTAATGAGTAGTTAAAAAAAACAAACTTTGGATAATCGACAGTCGTAGTCTCGATGTGCTTGCATTTCATGTTTTTGGTCTTCTCTCTTAACAGACAGTCTCTCTCTCTCTCTCTCTTCTACTGAGCTCAGTTGAATAAATTTGATTTTTTTTTGTAAGGTATATGTTGGATTTTTTTTTTTTTTTACTGACTTTTAGAACAGTGACCAGTGGGAGTATTAAATAAAGTTTCAACTACCCAAATTTAAAAAAAAAAAAAAAAAAAGTGAAGAGGTGAGATGAAAAGTGGGTTCATTCGTGTCATTGTTGTTTTCTGTATTTGGCTTTTTTGCATCTTAATTTTAATTAATTAATTTACAAAATTGAATTAGATTGATCGTTGTTATAGTAATTATATAGAAAACGAAAACTGGCAAATGAAAAATAGAAAATCACTTTTTCTGATTTTCAAAACGGGATTGTGGTTTTTTTAATGAAAAGTGAAGATCAAAAGCGATACGATATCAAACATGCCTAGTTATTCTGCCTCGTGTTTGATCGCCTAACAATATTTTATCGTCTTAGAGTTTTGTAGGTAAGAGTTTTTTAGGAGGTTGACATTTTAATTATGGTTGGGGAGGTGTGTTTAGGTGAGCTTAGATGGAGTTTTAGGTCCGAAATCTCATTATCTCAACAGCTCAACTACTTTGACTCTATGAGTATTTTTTTTCTACTCACTCATTTTTGTTTTTGAAATGAGCTCTGCCAATAATGAATAGTTTTTGCTTTGTTAGTAGGGACTATATGAAATTATAGTAATATTTTGCCATAAAGGGAATAATATGCTTTTAAAGAATACTTCTTTTTAAGCTAAATCTTGATTAAAAGCATAATTTTTGTCTAAAGTGAAATAGTACATTTAAAGATTAGCATTTACCAACACATTATTTTCCTTTGCAGGTTGGGGAAAGAGTTAAATTATTATGCTACTCTGTAATTGTTTTGCTTTTGGATATAGTAAAAGCTTCATTTGGTTGCTACAGGAATTTTGGAGTGTGGGGGCTCAGATCGTGTATCGGCTCCCCACCAACTTCTTGTAAATCATTTTTTATTTTTAATATATAATAATAATAATAATATTTTATAAATGAAAAATATTTTTCATTATTTTTCATAATTAAGAAACCACACAATTAATTTTTGGTTGCCAATATTGTTGGAATTGCAGTTTGTGAAAACTTCTAATTCCCCAAAATGGGGCATGTGCTTACTTGCTCATAAATCCACATCCGACTTGAGATGTAGAATAGAAAGAAAAATTTAATAGAAATTGATTTCACACAATGTGTACCGTATAACTTTGTACAACTTATCAATATAGGTCACTTAATTACTTTGTGCTAGATCGCTATCAATATACTCCAGTTATTCCTACTAATATATTCCGGGGTCGTTTGGATACCCTCAAAATCCATAGAAATTTTATTTTCCTAGGAATTGATTTACCATGGATTGTTTGGTTATCCTAAAGTGGAGGTATTTAATTACCTAGGGGGGTTAGGTAAGTAGAAATTCTCATGGGAATTGAATTCCCTTGTTCATCCAAACAAATTTTCCCAATTCCCATACTTTCTAAATTCCTAGGATTTGCAAGTTCATGTGAATTGCGACTTCCCAAGTGTATCCAAACGACACCTCATAATCGCTACAATTTAAAAGTGTCTTTGTACTTAGTTTCCCTATACTCCGTTGGAATACGACACTCAATCTAAAAGACTGAAAGTCGAAACTTTATTATTCTTTGATAAACCATTCAACCATGTCACATAGTTGAACTGTGCATCCCCCTCCACATTGGGACTTCGTCCATGGCCAGGATTGTACTACTATAGCTATCAATAGCTCAGTCCAACGTTCTTACAACTTCATATATATAGCATCCCATCACACTCACTCGAAAAGGTTCCACCTCCGATAGTACCATTATTTGTACACGCCACATAAACATACTACTTATTAGACACCGTACATAGGTCGTCTATACCTATATTCAGGTTAAATCATTTGACACATGTATTCTCAAAACTCATACAATTAAGTAACTTCATTTATTCTGTTCATTCTAACTCAACCAAGTGTTTATAGCCGCTACATCAATTCCGAGTTCGTAGTACTATACTAGAACTAGCTAGTGTAAGGTCATCAAGGGTAGTAGATTAACCGTAGTATTAAACAGCGGGGCAAAAAATGAGTGCAAAATTGTGCTCGCCGACAAGTCCACCTAATTCCGATATGTGAGATTTTTGTATTCAAAGGAGGATTGGTCCCACCAGGCTGCCCTTAATCTGGGCCGTCAACCTGCCTAAACATGATACAGTTGACTCTATGCTTGTGCAGTTGTGCTATGCAACAGCCTAAATTAATCACAGATGCGAGAGACGACGTACTCCAGCCTTAATTTTATCTTGAGTACTCTGATCTGATTACGGTTCAAGTAGTGTTTAGTGAAACATCCCTTCTTTTTAACCGTAAACATTTGATTTGAATATGTGAAAATCATATACTTATATGTCTATAACTAATGTGAAAATGACTGATGTTTGATGAATGGTTAATAAACAAGATTCAATAATGCCTTGAAATATGGAAAAACTTTTGTAAAGGATTTCACATCTTGATATTCCGAGTTCTAATAGTATTGTCAAATATGAAGGAGTACCTAGTAGTAACGACTCTAGTGTATGTGTATAATTTATCGTCTCATTGTAGTAGTCTCTTTAAGGAGAAATGTCAAATGAATGTACAAGAGAATGAATGAAACCTATAGACTAAAGAGGAGTGGAATCTGATCTTGAAATGGAATCTAATCTGACTAAATACTGAAATCTTGATGTTAATTTAATGTAAGTGAGCTAGCTAAGTACGGATTTCAGACTAATAACTAACAGTCTAATACAATTACATAAGTAGTACGTCTGACAGAAAAAAATAAATTAAAAAATCAACAGATCTAATTAATCTAAGAACGAAATAATTAAGAAGAAGCTTGTGAGGAGAGAATTTGTTGGCGGGGGTAATAGCTTTAAAATACTGCGCCACAATTAACATGATATGTTTAATTTCTTTCTGTCAGAATGATAATATTGTCTTACTAATGCAAATGAACTCTTCAACTATACTTTTGTTCTTCAAGCATTTATTCCATTCGGTGCATCACAGACCAACTAATTGGAACTGTGTTGTACATACGGACTACGGAGTATACTATTGTAATTAACCCTACTCCATCTGTTTTATTAGATTGTTTACGTACAATTAAGCCTGGGCAACGGGGCGGGCCGGGGCGGGCCCGGGTCACTCTTAAACGGGTCGGGGCGGGCCCGGGTCATGCATATTCGAATCGGGCCGGGGCGGGTCACGGGTTAATTTTGACCCGGCCCGGCCCGGCCCGTTGCCTAAGGCCAAGTACCAAGAATATCAAGAAAAAAGGAAGGATTCTAAATGACCAAGGCTTGCTTTGTTGCATTGTCCTGCCAGTAATAATACTGTCCTTCCCATGATCCCCATTCACCACCATTGCCTGCATTCTGATCAAACCTTGGCTTTTCGACAAATCAGCACAACTCAGACGAAATTACATTTGAACAATCAATCAAACATACAAAAGTCCTGAGAATTACATTTGAACAATCAATCAAACATACAAAAGTCCTGAGAATTACATTTGAACAATCAATCAAACATACATGAGCTGCAATGTTACAAAAGTCCGCAATTAAAAAAACTAATTAGACTTGCACTAGATTATCAAAATTAACACTTACGGTATTTCTATTCAAATAGGCCTAGATTATCATCCTCCTCGTCGATATCATCATCACTATCACCCTCCTCAAGCAAATCAAATTGGCTAGAAGAGTCATCCTCGGCACGACGCCAATCTTGAACACACACGAGTGCTTGAATAGTCTTTGAGGCTAGAGAACTTCGAGCCGGAGAAATAGTTTTCCCTCCAACACTAAAAGCGGATTCGGACGCGACACTAGAAACTGGGATAGTCAACATATCACGAGCAAGATTGGAAAGCACAGGAAATCTCACTGAATTTTGGTGCCAATACTCCAAAACATCTAACTCCAAAGTCAACCCAAGGGGATCCTCTTCTAAATACAATTCAAGTTGTGACCTCCTTGTCACCCTCCTAGACCTCGTTCCTCTAAAGCTTGAATAATCCTCAAATAAGTTATCTTGTTCCACTCTTGGAGCAGGTGGACTAAGAGCCGACACACCCAAAGATGTTTTATACTCATCATACAAGGCCTTAAGGGTATCCAATATATTATCAACTCGTCGCACCGCTTCTTCCACCCCAAAAATTTTAGTGAAACTATATTCCACAAAGTCCACTTTAAACCTTGGATCAAGAATTGCGGCACAAGATAAATGAACATTATATTCCGACCAATACTTGTTAAATTTCTCCATCATCGGCCTTACTATATCAACAAGAAAATCATCCGGGCTATCTAGCGCCTCAAGTAACCGAACATGGATCATACAAGCTCCTTTGAAATAAACATTGGAAGTAGGCTCTTTAACACTAGAAAACATACATGTGACCTCGTAAAAAACCTTCAAAAACTTGTGAATTACATTTAACTTATACCATTCATCTTCCGTTGGCACAAAAGCTTTAAAAGAAGAATTGGATGATCCCACATACAAAAATACTTCTTTGTAGTAAAACACGTTATCGAGCATTTTATATGTCGAGTTCCATCGCACTTCCATATCTAAGCTCAATTTCCTCCTTGTTTCCAAATGACACATCTTATCCGCTGTCTCATAGAAATCTTTGCTTCTTTTAGAAGAATTTTTGATCGATTTCACTAATACTCTAATCTTATCCAAAATGCTTTTTATAGAATCTAATCCAGATTTAACAATCAAATTCACAATATGTGCACAACACCTTATGTGCAAAAAACAACCATTGCCAACCAACGTCCCTCTTTGAAGGAGACGACCTCGTAAATGGTTAATCATGGAATCATTGTAAGAAGCATTGTCAACCGTGAAAGTCAAAACTCTACGTTCTAGATGCCACTGACATAAAAACATATAGATCTCATTCGCAATACTTTCACCATCATATGGAGGAACTAAAGCCCTAAACCTTAGTATACGTTTTTGCAATTTCCATTCCGAATCAACAAAGTGAGCAGTGATGCAAATATAATGTTGCCATGAATGAGAAGAATTCCAATTATCAGTGGTAAAACAAATACGTCCAGGAGACAACGCTAAAGTATTCATCAACTTGTGCCTATGAGATACATAGAACATAAATAAATCTCTAGTAGCTGTTCTTCTACTAAATGGCACAAAGTGTGGAGTGGCTTTATACATCATACGCCGAAAACCATTCTCCTCTACAATTGAAAATGCATGTCCTCCCTCAACAACAAATAGCACAATTGCTTTTCTTAATTCATGCATGTCAAACACAAATTCTTGATTAATCTCACAATTACCACCAATTACAAGACTCTCGGGCCTTTTCGGACATCGTTCCAAATGACGCTTAAGGTGAGAAGTACCTTTAGAAGGACCAGCAATCAATTTCAAGCCACAATAAGTACAGATAGCAACTTTCTCACCTGATTCGTTTACACCCTCAGTTAGCTCATTCCACACTTTTGATGTTTTTTTCCTCTTTGAACCAGAATTCACCGTGTACTCACTAAAACCATCATCAACGGGAACTGAATTCTCTGTTGATTGACTCTCCATGTTCAATCAAGCCTTACCTATAGCAGTATTATAAGAACACGACAGATTATTATAAGAACACGACTGATTATATAATACTATCAGTATATAATAATTATATAAACACGACAGATTTGTGAGAGGAAAGATCTCAACTGCCGTCACTCGCAATTCACAAATTTCAACAGTAGCACATACAGTGCCACCACTCTGATAAACTTTAATTAATTACTAATTAGTGCAAACCTAATTAGTTCAGTAATTTTGATCTATCTAATGTAGCTTCTCTATCTGCTGTAGTCATCAAATGAGCATTAACACTTAAATTATCACCAAGCACTAGAGCACAATCACACCTGACAATTAACATCTCTGCCTCATGGAAATAAACCCATCGACACCAAACGGGTATAAAAGATCAAATAAAGAGCAGGTGGGACTCCTAGTCAGACTTGAGCATACACAAATTGAGCATACACAGGTTACAAAGAGCAAGAAATTCAGCAAGTCAAGGAAATTTTAACAATCAAAATTAGAAGAAACAAACTTCATTTCACTCGTAAATTTACAAACTTTCATCAAACAAGCAACAAAAAGAACACGATTCTTCACGTAAATTTACAAACTAACGATCGAGTAGCGAACCACATCATTTCACTCGTAAAATGAAAATTAAATCTCAATATAACAAACAAATCACAGATTTAAATTTAAACACCTTAATGAGTAAACCTGAAGATTTCATCAAATTTTAACAATCGAAATTAGAAGAAACAAACTTGACACAGAAATTTTCATGACAAAATAACAATACCCACATGAGTAAACCTGAGCTTTCATCAAAATTTATGAACCCAAATCAAAAAGTCAAACCTAATTCAGAAACTTTCATGCCAAAATAACAATACCCACATCAGCCACATGATTAAAACAGAAAAATTCATCCAAAATTAAACTTGATCCAGAATTTTTCATATCAAGATAACAATACCCAGATGAGTAAACACAAGATTCATAAAAAAAAATCGAAGATTTAGATACAGAAAATGTGATAAAAGTTGAACCAACCTGAATAGTCGAGAGGAAGGATCTGTGGGAAAATTGTTGAATTTGGGGATTGCAATTAGGGTTTAATTGTGAAGTATTTGGGGGAAATTTGTCGGGGAAAATTGATTTGGGGGAAATTGATTTGGGGGAAATGGGTCGGGGAAGGAAATTGAAGAAAGAAGAGAAGATTTGGGGGAAATGGGTCGATCGGGGGAAATGGGGAAGGAAATTGATTTGGGGGAAATGGGAAATGGAAATTTGGGCCGTGTTTTTGTTTTTAAAGGGCCAGGCCCGCGTCAGTTCTTAAAGGGCTTGACCCTTTTCGACCCGCCCCTTTATTTGACAGGCCGGGCTTTGACCCTCTTTATGAGGGTCATTCGTGGGCTTTTAACGGGGGCCTGCCCTGTTGCCCAGGCCTACGTACAATTAGTTATTAGACTCGTTAGTCGTCGTTACTCGTGCACTACTCAACCACGACGTTAGCTAGTACGCTACCACATTGCTCACTCTGGGTAATTAAGCGAATTATTGACCAATTGAGTAATTTATTACTTTCAGACTTCAATTCACTTAGCTATATACGGAGTAGTTGATACAGTATAGATGAAGATTAAGGAAACATAAACAACAATATTACAATAACAATAACTTGTATACGGATGAGCATCTTAGCAAAGCTAAAGAAGACAATAGGTAAACTTCAATATGCATGATATTTATATCTGCAGAGTTTATTAGAAGGTTTTAATTATAATTGTCAGCTTGTGAGTTGTATGTTATTGTTCCTACCCATGTGAGTTGCACATGCCTTGGCTTGTACAGAAGGAAAATTATACTGCAAAATTCTAAGTTGATCAATTTGGTACCTTACGATTTCAACTCACAAGTTGATCACATGCATGTCATGCGCATTTTAGCTCTTACACTAAACGATGAGTAATATGCATCAAAGATATATATAGATGAGAACCGTGGAGTTAAGGGTGACATCCCCGCTATTTTCGTATGTCTTTTTATGTATCGTGGAACAAGATAGTGTTTTTTGCTCCCTTGTAGTCTACACGTTGAAGTTACAGTATAAATGTATAAGAATTAACAGAGGGCAGTTTCGTTGGTGTCCCCATATATATGGCCATATACTTAGCCAACTTGCTCATCGATATGTAACCCCGAGGACTAATATTTGTCTGGTAATCAGGTTTGTTGGAAATGTCTACTGTTTAGTCTCTTCTAGACATAAATTAGCGAGATCTCGCAAGCTCCAAAAATACAAAGAAAGGAAAATTTTGGAGTTTTGGGTCAACGTACATTTAAGTATCCAATAAGGTACACAATAAGCATCTCTTGGCAAGAAAGGTCTCTATTTCTTGTGTTTTGTACTCTACTGTGTTACTCCACAATTTTATCGAAGGGAAGAAAAATAAATGTGAAGAAAAATCAATGCAATTTAAAAGTGCTAAAATAGTAACATAATGGATCATAAATTTTTGTAATTTTTTCAATGGTTTTCGAGGTGAATAATGTTATAAGTCTAAAGTGTAGAATTGTAAATGGATTTAAAGTGTGTAAATTTATGCATTTCTTGTCTTAGCAAATATCCTAGTACTTAGTCGATCTCCCGTTAGGCCACGGTTGCCTACATATGTTAAATAGTATTTTGAGGGTCCTCAAGTATGTTCAAACCGTTCAAAAATTACTGTTTTATATGGGTAAAAGTATGTTTGTGTATTACTCCTCTTATCACTATTTTGGGGTGAAACCTCATTAGACTTGTGACATGTCTTTCCAACCTGATCCTGCGAGGCTGCCGCGTTGATCCTAACACACTCAGTCGTACCTAAGCAACAACAACTCTCTGGACTTCCATAATACATAAATCTATTATCTCACATCATTTTAGGAACTGTATGTATGGTATTACAACTAGCAAATTAAATAACGTAACAAAACGTGTAGTTTCCCCATTTCCTTAGCTCTTGAACACTAATTGGTTTGTATTATTATCTTGGTTAGTTGGTTGTATTCATACTAAACGTAAACAATATACAAGAACGAGCTGAGCGAGGGGGTAGTTAATGCGATCTGAAGCATAAATCTCAACACCAATACTGTATTTTTCTATAGAGAATGTAAGTAATTTTTATAGCTCAAAACATGGCCATGGCCATTACACAATTACATGACTAAAATCCAACTAGTACAGACCACAAATTTAGATTTTCCAACCACTCTTTGTCCCTAAATAACTGTATTACAAGCTACAAATAAATTAAGCCACAAGATAATCAAGATTTAAGAAAGATTAGTTAGGCAAAGAGCAGATCATATATCAAAATCCTCGATAAGGAGACAGCTAGAAAAGATATCGTTTGCAATGATTAATTGGAATTTAAGTAATAACAAGTGCACGTTACTGTGTAGATTATTATTTTTCATGAACATTTTGGAAGATGACCTCTGAATTATTCCAAACTAGTGAACAAAAAGGAAGTTTATTTTGTTTGTTTCCCTTATATTTTTGCTTTTATAAGCTTCTTCCTAACAATTTAAGGGACCCTTTGCTCATAATTAACTTCAATTATTATTAGCAACTGTGTTTTCTTATAATTGCATTTGTGCCGCCGACAGTTTGTGAGATGAAGGTTGCTGCTGCTTCTTTTCTTTGCAAAAAGAAAGTACAAAAAAAAGTTTGATTTTCTATCCATTTTAGATTAACCAACCGCGAAATAAGCAAATATATCCTTACTTTGACTCGTTATTAGGCCCTAATCAAATATGAACTAATTTGAATGTGTTTGACATACATAATCAAAATTAATCGTATACATGCTAATTCATTTAAAATTTGATAGATTTTTGAGCAAATTCGTATCATCTTAAAACAAGAGAAAATGAGGTCGAATCATTACATAATAAAAAGATGCAGTTGAATTATACAAGACCTTACTTTCGCAGAGTCATGCCCCTCTCATTAGAGACTAATCTATCTTAAAGCTCTTATTTATTTATTTTGAGGAAACAGAGGATTACAATAATAGATAGACAAATTGAGAGTTGAGATGTAGGAGTAAAAATGATACATCCAAAATAATATTGGACAATGATAGAGGTCTAAAGTATAGACACCAAAAAGTGTCTACAATCCGTAATAATTATACTACACTATCAAAAATTTACTACTCACACAATTAATTTTACTACCTGAATTTTTTACTACAATTAATTTTACTATTCCGATCTCAATTTTACTACGACTAGCTCAATTTTACATTGTTGTGTCTAAACTATAGACCTCTATCAATTTGCAATAATATTATAGAGTATGTGCATTGAAAAGCTAGCCTCACAAATCGTCACGCAGAAGTTTTTGGGCTTGTCCAAAGTTTATGATGAATTGAACTAAAGAGGCCCTCAAATTAATTGGGGCGTCATTAGCTCATCAGGCCTACAGTATCCAAGAGGTTCCAGACATAACGCTATCTGTCAGACAAAAAACAAGAAGAAAAAAAAAAAACAATAGTTCAACCTTCCGCATCTAATCAAACTATTTATATACAGTATTCTGCTTTGATGAATTAAACATTCCGTTGTAGTCTAGTTGGTTAGGATACTCGGCTCTCACCCGAGAGACCCGGGTTCAAGTCCCGGCAACGGAATTTTTTTTCCTTGAAAATTTACCTCCCCCCCCCACCCCTTATTAGACTATACTCCCTTCTATTTACTATTTTATTATCTCCGTTTCGTTTGGTGCTTTTAACTAGCCGTGTTAGAAAATAGTTTAGATCAAATGAAAGACTCGTGTACCTTAGAATCAAGTGGAGTTGGTAGATTTTTTTTACAAATCAACGAGTCATTTGATCTAAAACTAATTTCTAGTCAAAATTAGCAAACAAAATGGGGGGGGGGGGGGGGAAACAGTTATGAATGAAGGGAGTATACACATAAGAACAATGAAAAATGCATTAGAATTCAGAAACATATTTTTTTATTATTAATGATGTGACAGTTCAGTTGGTTAACAGATCAAAATTCCCATCTCCAAAGGTTGATGACTCAAATCTCAAGCCCTTGTGACTTGTAAACATGAGGCCGGGTTGTGTGTAGTAGATAGACCTCCTCGCTAGGCCTCGCGTCGAGTTCATGTCAGGCTCTCAACACCATATAAGATTTGATCTCTCTTTATGGGTTAAATTTCTCTTAACTCGTGGAGTCGTAGTCATATGGATCGAACGCCTTGGACTTGGAAGCTTAAACTTCAGATTGATCAACTTACATAGTAATATACAGTTTACTAATTAAAATGAATTTCGAGAGCGTAAAAATCACTCATCCGGAGGGAGTGGCAGAAAATGATAAAGCCAAAGAAGGGAGAGGCGAGAAAAGAGGGGAAGTAGACGTCAGAATAGGCACCAAAAGAAGAAAGATCTCAGGAGGAGGAGACTGTCTTTCTTCTATTTTGCAGCAGAGGATCTCAGTAAGCCCAATCAAAGCACAACTGTATAAAGTTCTCCTGCTACTAAATACCAGCATGCACTTACTCATGATTGCTTATGTCATCAGTTGCTCATACTATATCTAATACTGACCACTATCACATCACTTTTATTTCTTTCAATTTATCCCTTTCTTTTTACTTATTTCAAGGTTTATTACTGGAGTACAATTTTATCAATTGAGAGTTGAGATAGCTTGTTAGATTCTTTTTGGAGTGAAAAATAATTTTTCGTTAATCCTCTTAAAAACCCGCAAATTATACCATGTTTTCGGGAGCACACGGAACATGTTGGTATTTCTCACAATAGAGGAGTAGGGGCCACAGTTAAATAGATTTTAAATTTTTTAAGTATGATCTCTACTCCTCCATTGTGACAAGGACCACCATGCTCCTTGTTCTCTCGAGAGTATGGTATAAGCATTGAAAGAAACCTACATCTACAAACTACTACTCCCTCCGTTCGGCTTTAAACTTCCTACTTTCTATTTAGGGGTGTTTATCTTTAAACTTCATACTTGGAATCTTTCCTTATTTGTACATATAAATACCAAAACACTCTTACTTTTTTTATTAAAAGTGGAAGTGGGACATACCCCTATGTGTAATTTTACACTAAGTGGACCCTAAAACTCATTCTTTATTTTACTTTTCTTAAAAACTGTGTTCCGATCTTACGCTTTTTGTAGCCGAACGGAGGGAGTACGTCCCTTGTATATGTTTCGCCAACATAAAAAATCAATTATAATAATATTGTGCAAGGGAAAATGGATATACTACAAGATATAAGAGGCGGACTAAGTTTCAGCATTACTTACATTTTTCGAGGTATTTTCCCTACTAATTAAAGGAGGAATAGAATCACTCTCTAATGATGATCAAATCAACTCAATACGGACTACTCCGTAGTTCATAACCTCTCATCAAAGCATAACCACCTTAGAAAATTTCATATCCATTCGTCCGAATGTCTAATGACCAAATCACCCTCCTTATCAAACATGTCAGTTTTCGTCCAAATCAATTTGAACATTGTGTTCTAACGCCTCTTGTTAAATTTTTTTCGGTACAACCTCTAAACCAAATTCATTTTATACAAAACTCTTACGAATTTGTGTTTAAATTCCTTCTAATAATGTACGTGGAAGTGCTAATTGAATTTGTGAGTTATCTGGCGTAACATTTTTCCAGCCTTACGAAGTTGCCTCACAGGCTCATCACACCTCACTTTTTTTTACCTTATTTAATGAGAAACTACCAGTTGCTGTCATTGACGTGGTGAAAACTTGCAGCTGAAGACGGCGCTGTCAAAACAGGTGATGTAAAATCCATCCATAATCTACTAAATGCATGCAGAATCCTTCCCTTTTGTTCCTCTCAGTCTCTCTATCCTCTCAAAAAGTGGGATTTTAAATACAGCACCCCAGATATGGCTGCACCAAGCAATCATTCGACACACCTTTCACTACACTTTCTTTCTACTAATAGAGAATACCGAAAACAAGCGTATTAAGGAATACGGTACTACTTTCTCCGTCCGTCGATGTTTAAATTTCGTATGGCCAAATCGTAGTTTTTAAGAAAGTAATTTTTGAATGAGTAACTTATGGTACATTTTGCCATAAAATTACAATATTGAAAACTGTCCAATTGCACAATCGATCATACAAGCATTATAGCATGGACAATTTCGCCCAAGATTTGACAAATTAAGGGAAGTTCATATAAGAATAGGAATACCCACACAATATAATGCTTGTCTATTATTGATAATAAGATGTGTATTTATACTACACAATAACTTGGAGAATACTCTAGGTTTCCTAGATCTAGAATATTCTATAGTCTAGAATATTCCAAAATACAACCTAATAATATTTATTCTATTATTATCTATTACACCCCCGCAGTCGCAGCGGTATGGTAAGGACGCTTCGACTGGAGCCAATAGTCGTAGACGCTTCAGCAGGAGCCAGTAGGTAACGACACGGCGGCAGGAGCCAATAGGTGAAGATGCTTCGACATGAGTCATTGGGTGAAGACAATGCGGCAGAGCATGACCGGAGTGCAACAAGGATCCAAGGTGGCAGCAAGCGTCATCAAATAGATCACTCATCAGGATGGCAGAAGAGGGCACAAAGATGAACAGGCAGACACATCGCATTATGAGCGATGAGTGGTCGCAGGTTGCAACACACACAGTTGCACTTGTGATCAATACCAAACACAAGCACGCAGAACAGTTACGAGTCAGGAGAAGGGGTGGTGAGTCACGTGATAGGGGTTGCGAGTCGCAAGAAGGAAGGGGCAAGTCGCAACACCCCGCTGTTGTTGTTGTGAGGTAGAGGACGCTAGCAAACCAGGTAGAGAGGTCATACCATTACGGGGACCATAGTGGGTGAACCACACAGATAGATGGGAAGAAGAGGAGAAGTCAAACTGGCGAACCAGGACCAAAGTGGGCGAACCACATAGAAAGACGAGAGGAGAAGAGGGAGATACAAAAGAAAAAGAATCTACCACGAAGGACACAAGCTTGTTGTTGTCATAGCTATACGCCGATGGCAAACCACGACTCAATCAAAATCATCAACTTTTATTGTGTGAGAAATAAAAACCTAACCTAATATGTGTGGGGCTAACATAATAGGGGAAGGAGAAGGCTGGAGTATGGCCAGCCGGAGATGGGAGAGATGTAAGCCATCTCCGGCCGAGAAAAAACGCACGAAGGGAGATCAAGAGTTAGGGCAGCGGAAGAAAACCTAACTCTCTGATACCATATAAGAATAGGAATACCCACACAATATAATGCTTGTCTATTATTGATAATAAGATGTGTATTTATACTACACAATAACTTGGAGAATACTCTAGGTTTCCTAGATCTAGAATATTCTATAGTCTAGAATATTCCAAAATACAACCTAATAATATTTATTCTATTATTATCTATTAGTTCAAACATAAACAACATTCCGTAAAAAAATTAAGGAAGTTTAAACATGATGGAGTACGTAATAGCATCTCGTGGATATTACAAATTTACAATATGAAACCTATGGTATGCTTGTTAACATTAAATATAAGGTACGTTATGTTTAGGAAAATGAATAGTATTACGAAGAGAGATTCAAACACGAGCTCTGTAACTAGTATATATCGTCTATTGAAGAATTCATTGAGAAAACCTAAATACCCCATAAATTTTCTCTCAGCTCAATACTTACGTACCCCATCACACTATCATCACCTCCTATAAATAGCATGCTACGTACATTGTCATAACTTCATCCCTACCTAAAAACCTACCTCTAAAACCCTCCTCTGTTTTCCCTCTGTTTCTAAACCTTTTTAATAAACAAAAAAACATTCTGTTTGAAAACATAAGACATGTCTACTTATAGTATTTCTACTACTTGTGTTTTAAGCTTCCTGCTACTTTCTAGCGTCTTGCTGACGGAATCTGCTTCTGCCTCTGCCCTTGGTCTCTATTTCTCTCCTTTTTATTCTTCCTTAGCAAGTTAGTCAGTATAGTTTCTCTGTTTTAATTTTATCATAAACTTTGTATTTACTCTATTGTACTCCGTATGTCTTTTGCATGGCAGATTGTACTCCTGGGCATAGCTGCCTGTTCCCCTTCAAAGCAACCGATGAAGAAATTGCGCGTCATCATAGAAAGGTTTGCTAAATTCTGTCATCGTAGAAACGTTCGTACTTTTTCCGTGCTTTTAAATTGTTAACGTTGGAAACATTGTATGGAAAACAATGCAAAACAAAGATAAAAAATATTTATAGAAAATCTAGCTCTGTTATTCAATGACGTAAATCAAAGAAATTATTAATTTATCAATTAAAACAAAATATAATTTGATTTTTTTTCAAAATCGTTACTCCTTAATTTTCTCCCTTAAAACCAATTATTTCCAAACTTTTACAAACAGATTTACTTCACATTTCATTTTATTTACTACAAACTTGACGTAGATACTTCTTAATATGATATAGACTTCTAGTATTTTCCTATTAAATACTGCGTAAGTTCATTTGTTTGCATGTTTAATTGTTGACTATAGAGTTAAATGTAACCTAAAAATATAACAATACTATATGTATTGGACAGGTTACATTAGTAAAAAAAAAAAAAGTTGGAATATAGTTTTTTTAAGACTAATGTTTACGTTCAACAATCATGTTTTTTTAAGACTAATGACGACATTTTATGCAATATAGTTTCTGATGGGCTTGATGGGCTCACAAAGAGTTGGAGCTGTGGATCATGAGAAGCTCAAATACGGAGTTGAAATGAGGAATGTTCCTGCTGGGCCCGACCCATTACACCACAACAACGGCCCACAAAGGGGCTTGATGGGCTCACAAAGAGTTGGAGCTGTGGATCAGGAGAAGCTCAAATATGGAGTTGAAATGAGGAATGTTCCTGCTGGGTCCGACCCATTACACCACAACAACGGCCCACAAAGGGGCTTGATGGGCTCACAAAGAGTTGGAGCTGTGGATCAGGAGAAGCCCAAATATGGAGTTGAATTTAGGGATGTTCCTACTGGGCCCGACCCATTACACCACAACAATAGCCCACAAAAGGACTTGATGGGCTCACAAAGAGTTGGAGTTGTGGATCAGGAGAACCCCAAATATGGAGTTGAATTTAGGGATGTTCCTGCTGGGCCCGACCCATTACACCACAACAACGGCCCACAAAGGAGGCCCAGGATAAGCCCATGAAATAAACTGTTAGAAGAGGAGCATAACGGCCCACGGCAACCCAGTTCCTCAGATTTTGGTTTTTGACATCTTTTATTTTCATGTAGAATTCTAATCTTAATTTATTACAAATAGTTTAATGTTCTTAAAACTTACTCCATAAATGTCAATTTCGGATGTTTTTTTTTTGGTTGATGTAAGCTTCACAATACAATGGTGCAGTGCAAGTCATGTTTAAATCTTTGTTTCGCTCATCAACATGAAATCTTCAGTTCCGTAGCGAAATCTTTAACTTGACCATCAAAATGAATCGTGTATGTTGATGTTATATCTACTCTTTCAAAATACGATAAGATAACTTGTGCACCGAGTGCAGCTCCGACTCATTTTAAAGGTTTGGCTACATATGACCTAAAGTCTAAACCTAAAACATTAGACGTTACTACTCTTAATACCGTATTTTCTCTCGCTAGAGAAATGCCAGCCCTGCCACAAGACATCCCAGCTTATGCATCACTACTGCAACGCTGTTGCACCACCAAAAACCTCCATAATCTCCGGCAACTTCATGCACAAGCTATCAAACTTAGGATATCTTATAATGATTTTATACGAGCTAAGCTCGTCTCCGCGTACGCTTCCTGCTCCGAAATCTCCGACTCCCATTACATCTTCTCCCTCTGCAACCGACAGTCTACATTCTTGTACAACACGCTCATTAGAGGGTATTCCTCGATCAAAGAATTTCATCATTCTCTCTCCTGTTTCCGCCAGATGATCCACCATCGCAAAGAAATCGACCCGAATACGCTACCCGCCGTGCTCAAGTCAGTTGGTGCTCTGTCGGTGTTGCGGGTCGGGAAACGGGTACACGGGTATGCTTGGGTACGTGGGTTCGGGTCGGATTCGGCCCATTGTAATGCATTGATCAGTATGTATGCGAAATGTGGTGACTTGTTGTCTGCACGTAAGGTATTTGATGGAATGCCTGAGAGAAATTTGATTACTTGGTGTTCTATGATGGGTGGGTATGGTATGCACGGTAACTTTGATGAGACGTTTGAGTTGTTTGATAGGTTGTTGAGCTCGGGTGTTGAGCCCGACGGGGCGGCATTTACGACTGTTCTTACGGCTTGTAGTCACGGAGGGAGGGTGGAGGAGGGGCAAAAGTATTTTGAGATGATGACGGAGAGGTTTCGACTGAGGCCGAGCATGGAGCATTATGGTTGTATGGTTGATATGTTAGGAAGGGCTGGGATGTTTGAGAAAGCGAAGGAGATAATCGAAAAGATGAAGATGGAACCCGATAAGGCGTTGTGGAGGTCATTTTTGGGGGCATGTATATTCCATGGAGAGCCTAATGTTACAGTCAGGGGGAAGATAATATGATATCAGAGAGCAAAATGATGAGTGTGCTGAGTAGCTGATGAATTCTTTCAGAAGTTTGAGGCTTTCTCAGTAAGCTAGGGTTAGGGATTTTGGTCTTTGTACTATAACGGGTATAGCAGATTTGATCGGTTCACTCGTAGTTAGCTTTCCTGCTCGTATTCTTTCAACTGAAGTTCGATAACAGAGGAGGGCGAGGAGGCACTGATTGGGATCAATGAGTCCAAGAGCCGAGACACATCCTAAGGCTGTTTGGTCTCTGGTAGCGTAAGATTGAATGACTAGCAAGTCGACAACCACCACAAATGTTAGTCTTTCATGGTGAAATTTTTACACAACATGACGCTGTATCTAAAAGTCCATTTACTTTGTTTCAAGTGCATTCAGAAATTGGTGGCATTGTAAATTGATTCCTTGCTTCAGATTTTCACTTAATAGATTGGACAGCAGAGCTTACAATCTGCTTAATTTGATGTGAAATTGCAGAAAAATATTTCAATTTACAGTTTTACACACATTCTACAGCATGAATAATCTATGGTGACTGACAAGTAAAATTGAGAAGGGATAGTTCAATGTACCTCTGATTCAATGTAGCTCTGAAATTGAAACCGCGGCTGTATGGTATTCGGCTTAATCCAAGAAGATAAATCTTGACTAGCCATTAGAGTTGAGATCAGTCTGTGGTTCTGTTAGCAGAGCATCTTCAAGGTATCCGCATTTCCCAATATTATCAGACAGAAGCTCCAGAACATTATAGATAGAGTCTGTCTCAGAATGGGATTTATCAGCGGCCACAAATTCATGAATATCACCCTCTATCTCGATTGAGCTTATTCCCGGCCTCTTGTGTATTCCATGGGACTTCATTTTCCTTCGAACGTTCCCTGCACCTTCCCAACTACCGGCTGCAGCATACATATTTGCTAGCATCACGTAATTGGAATCAATTGTAGGATCCAAATCAAGCAGGTACTTCATCACCATTTCCGCCAAACTAATATCCCCACAGTTTCTACAGGCTGCCAACAATGACCCCAAAACAACTTCATTCGGCTTCATTGGCATGTTTTTAACAACATTCAACGCATCTTCTAATCTGCCTGCACGACTATATAGATCGACTAAGCAACCATAATGCTCAATTCTTGGAAAAAGTTTATGAACTCTTTGCATTTCCTCAAAATACTTGAGCCCCTGATCAACCAACCCAGAGTGGCTACAGGCAGTGAGAGCTCCGGTAAAGCTTACACCATCCGGCTTGAACCCTTCTCTCTGCATCCTATTGAAATACACCAATGCTTCATCGACATACCCATTGGCAGCAAACCCACCAATCATTGAGTTCCAGGAGACCAAACTATGACTTGCCATATTCTCGAAAACTTCGCGAGCAAGATCCACACGACCGCACCGTGCATACATATCAACCAATGTGTTACACAAACGAATATTATCCCTAAATTCCTTCCTCATCACAAACCTATTAATCCACAACCCCAAACTAAGCGCGCCTAAATTAGCACAAGCCGAAAGTACCGCTATAATAGTGACATAATCCGGCTCAATCCCACAAATTTGCATCTCACAGAAACACTCCAACGCCTTCTCATCAAGACCCTTCCTCACAAACCCCCCAATCAACGCAGTCCAAGAAATCGCATCTCTCTGAGGCATTTCATCAAACAGTTGGAGTGCATCATCAACCCTACCATTTCTCATATACCCATCAATCATAGTATTCCACGACACCGAATTCTTCTCCAATATCTCATCAAAACTAATCCTAGCGTATTCCACAAGCCCACATTTCGAATACATGTCAACTACCGCGGTACCCACCTTCACATTTTCTCTCTCCAACCCTAATTTTGTAACGTAACCATGAAGTGAACCCCCAAGAAACCTGCCTATTGATGGGAAATGCGCGCAACCCGAAAGAAGTGTGATGAATGTAATGTGGTTCGGGTCGATACCCGCCATCTGCATCCGGGTCAAGTATTTTACGGCTTCGGAAAGATTGCCATTTTTGCAGTGGCGGGCTATGTCGGAGGTCCATGAAACAATCGGGTCAACCTGTTTGTTGAATTGCTTAACAGAGATTGTTCTGTGTTTTGCAGTGGTGGTGGCGGGAAACAGGGTTTTGTTAGTTGAATTTGGCGGCAAATTTGGCGGCGGTTGAGGTAGTTGGGTTCGGGTGGCGGGAAGACTCATAATTTCTCGAGTTCCTAATTTTGTGATGGTCCAACTGCCAAAGGTACGGAGTATTTAACTTGACGTCACCTATAGGTCTATTTCTCAAAGACGCAAACGTAGCAAGAATTGGTAGCGTTTTTAATAGCAGGTACTAGGTAGATATTGATAGTTACGAGTTTTACGACTATTGTTTTTTTATGAAAGAAGAAACAAGCGGCACTATTTTCGGCTTTTCACGTCTTTTGAGACTTTGTGTAGCCTATACAACGTCGTTACCGCATTGCAAATTTATAAATCGATTTCGCAAAATTAAAAGAAAAAGTGAAATTGAGGCTGAGGAGACTGTGTCTACTAACTGTAAGTTTGTTAGAAATGAAATAAATCAGATGTACAAATTTTGGTTTTACATTTACTCATAATTTTTTGGTCAAGAAATGAGCATTCAAGCTAAGTCCCCACCTGATCAGGTAGACAGAAAACTAGACAGAAGTAAGATAATGCCACTAATGAATATAGCAGACATTTAGCAGCAGTGGTATGATAGTACTATATCACTACTTTCATCTGATATTACATTTACTATTATCAACAACCAGCATTCAATTTTAAAAGCAGCATTAAAATGGAAGCATATGGTAAAACATATCCTGCAAATTACAATGATGGTAATAACAAAAAAAGTTGTATTTGCTTCAAAATTGCAACTTAGAAAACTTGATCATCACAATGGAATCACACAGAGAAATGTGATGTTTTACATATCGCTACCCGTCTATAGTAGATAGGAGCAGCTTCTATTGCAAGAAAATGATATGGTTGATATTGCTTCCCGCCTATAGTAGATGGGTGGTGTCGTGGTGATATATTAGAAACCGTATGCTCGATTGCTCGTCCCAGGAGAGTGAAGACTGAACAATTTTGTATAGAATTACCCAACACTTAACAACTTGACCAAACATGCACACACAAACAGTAAAACATGTTTTGACTTGAAATTTGGAACTCTCAAACATCCATCTAAATGTGTGAAATTCTACCCATAGTCAAGGAGAAATAACCTTCATTTTTATTAGAAGTGAAGCTGAGATTGTTCAACGGGCGTCAGCAGACGTGAAGGAGTCTGCAAATCCAGTAGGTCTTGCAGGTATACTTCCCCTGCTATCGTCGAGGCTTGTGCAGCTGTTGCTGTTGCTTTGATTTGATTCCTTCTGCCAACCTTTTAGCATCTCTCTTAGAGGCTGATTGAAATCAATGCCCAAATAATCTTCTGTCTCATCAGCGAATGGCTTCCATTTATCAACCAGTGGGGTGAGTACGCTCACAGCATGACCCATATCAGGTCGATGGTTTGGGTCCCTTGAAGTGCAGTGTCCTGCTAGATCAGCTATGGAGCTAATGGACTCGAAAACTTCTTCGTTGATGTTCAGAGCAGGATCAATTGCAGCCCATAGAGTCTCCCTGCTTGCTTTTATTCTCCAGAACCACTCAGCCAAATACCGGCTCTCTTCAGATCGGTCCTCATCAAGTGCTATTAAACCGGTTAGAAGCTCCATCAGCACCACTCCATAGCTAAATACATCAACTTTAGTAGTGATTTTCCCTGTCACTGAGGCATCAAAGGAGGGCTAATTAGTTAGAGAAGGAACGAACGTGTAATTGTGGTACATTTCAACCTTAAAGCTAATCATATAAGACACCAAATTAACAATCAAGGATCTATGTCATAAATGGTTGACGAGTTTTAGAAGAACAATCCGCATCAGTATACTTAGCTAAATTATATGATAAGGTTATCCCATTTGAGATTATTCCAATTATCCAATATGATCAGCTATATATAAAACAGTAATCTTCAGTCTGAAACTCAATTATCAGGTCTGCAAGAAGCCAGTCATTCACATATTCAAATTCCTTAAATCACAAGAAAAATCAGAGAGATGTTCTAACTTAGCAAGTATTTTCTAAAGAGACAAGCTTTTATAAGACTACAAGAATCTATCAGCTTTCTGTATCATGAAATCTATATATCTACAGCATCATGAAAGAAATAAGGTAAAAAGGCTCGATAAGATGAACATACCAGCATATTCAGGAGCCAGGTAACCAAACGTTCCTGCAAGCCTGGTTGCAACAGACTTTTCTCTATCAGGGGCTAGTTTCACCAACCCAAAGTCGGAAACTTTTGCCCTGTACTCTTCATCCAAGAGAATGTTGGACGATTTCAGGTCACGGTGTATAAAGCTTTGCTGTGCTAAAGTGTGTAGATATTCCATCCCTCTTGCAACATCCAAAGCAATACTGAGCCTCTTTTTCCAAGACAACGGCTCCATGTTGAAGGTCTTCCAATGAAATAGATGCTTGCTTAAAGCACCATGAGGAAGAAATTCATAGACTAAAAGCCTTTCGTTTCCTTCAGTGGCATAACCAAACAGAGATACCAAATGTCTATGCCGCACCTTTGACAAAACAGCTATTTCAGCCTGAAATTCATCCAACTGTTTACTGTTAATTACCCCAGCCTCCATTCTCTTGACAGCTATCTGTGTCCCGTCTGCAAGTCCACCCTTGTAAACTGCTCCAAATCCACCACGACCAAGAAGATTTTCTTCGGCAAAATTATTGGTAACTTTTCGAAGAATCTGAACAGATATGACCAGGTTTCCAGAATCTATGACATGAGAATGTGCAACTCCACTGCTTGCCCTACTCTCAGAACTACTCGCAGTTTGGGTGAACAGGCTTCCAGTATTGTTGTTACTTGATAATGCTACCTTAACTACATTGTCCGGATCATGGCTATTTCTAGGGTGAACAACCACAGAACTAGGTGCTTCCACAGTGGCTTTGTTCCCTCTCTTACAACAGAAAATGTAAAACAAGACCAGAAGAAGAGCCAACACGACAACAGCAGCAATTCCAGCAACAATGATAATAAAGGTATATCTTTTGGATTTGCCAGGCTTAGCCTTTTCATCTGAATAAGAACTCGCACTGTGCTTTGAGCCTAAACCAGGAAAATGTCTTGCCACAGGCGAAGGTGGTGTCGCACTTCCCTGAGATGGGCGAGGCAATGTAGGTGATAGGGGGGACTGAACAATCCGCGGGCTGCTAACAAGTGGTGGACTAACACCAACACCAGGAGCAGGGGCAATGCTACTATGATTTGCCACAAGCAAAGGGTTCCCAATAGTGAGGAGACTAACACCAGGATGAAATTTAGGTACTGGAGGCTCAAAGTTATTTTCACTAACATCTAACATTGTCAAAGACTTCAACCTAGTCAAGTCTACAGGAATTTGATCACTAAGATGGTTACCTGCCAACCGAATTTGGCGCAACGAATCTAAACTAGCAATGGAAGGGCTAAGAGTGCCATTAAGATGTCTGTTAGGCAAATTAAGAACCACAACCTCTGAATTTGAGTTGCAACTCACTCCTAACCAAGGTCCATCACATGGATTATTACCAGACCATTGAGAAGCAAGAAAACTAGGGAAATTCACACCACTAAGAAAGTCTATAAGTGCATTAACTTGAGGGGCACATGGAGCTCCAGGAACAGTCTGACAAAATGAATTAGAATCATAAGAAATATTACCAGACTTAAACTTAGGAATTGGACCCATCAGCAAATTGTTGCTCAAATCCAACTTCTCCAACCCCAATGAGGCTAACCCTTCAGGGATAACACCAACAAGGGCATTACCATTCAGATTCAGGCTCCTCAATGAGGTTAAATTCGCGATACCGGCCGGAATAGTCCCACTGAAGTGGTTACCATGAAGCCAAGCCTCAGTAAGGTAAGGCATTTCAGCAATGACATCAATAGGGCCAGACATCCCTTCTCCACCCTGATCATTCAACCACAATATCTGCAACATTGACTGATTAAAACTCAAGGGTAAAACCCCAGTTAACTTATTATAAGCAAGCTTCAAAGCACTAAGATTTGGCAATGAACCCAAAAAATCAGGCAATGGACCAACCAAATTACAGCTTCCTAATGACAAATTAACTAACTGAGTTAATTTCCCAACATCATCAGGTAAAAACCACCCTCCTGAAGTTGCATTTAAAGGGTTATTATCCAATGCTAAAACCTGTGCATTAGTTAACCCAACAAAGAAATCCATTGGAATTTCATCAAAATCATTGAAATCCAAGAATGCATACTTTAACTCTGACAACCCAGTAAAACTTGGCAATTTACCATGAAATTTGTTCTTCTGAAACCCCAAATTTTCCAACTTTGTCAACTGGTTAAAATCCTTGGGAAGTGTGCCCTTAAGCCCAAAACCTTGGACTTGGATTTGTGTCACTCTTTCACCTGAACAGTACACGTTCTTCCACTTATTCCCACATGGATCATCATCTTTTTCGGGTTCGGGCCATTGAAGAAGTTCCGGGTTTTCCAGCCCGTTTCTGAACTCATTTAGGATTCTCAAGTCATTCGGGTCAGTCACACAGCAAACCACAGAGATCAGACAGAAACCCAGTAATGCGTAATACACAAAGATCTCAACTTTCTGCATGATCTTGAATTTGCTGCACTATTATAATTTCATAGGATTTTACATAATGTGATGGATTTTGAGTAAACACATCCAATTCAATTAAAACCCCCAGATGGGTTTATTGAAGAAAGTGTGATGAAGAAGCAAACTTTTTATTTTAGCTCAAAATCTGAAAATAAACAACAGGAAGATCATGAAGTATTTCGAGTAAAAACATGCAATTCAATTAAAAACCCCAGATGGGTGTATTGAAGAAGGTGTGATCAAGAAGCTAACTTTTTAGCTCTAAATCAGAAAACAACAGGAATTTCTCCTCACAGAAGTATCAGAGAAAGAGATGAACTTTAATTTGTTGTACGTAAGGAATTTGTTTCATTTTTTTAAGAGGTTTTTGGATTCATCAAGAATTCTAGACTTATCTTATTAATGAAGATTTATCTAATTTTTGTTTATATATTTTTAATTGAAAATGTGGAAAAATTTGATCTTTTTTGAGGAACATGTGGGCAGGTTTATGGACAGTTGAGTGTCAAACAGAGTGTGGAAAGAGAGAGATGAACATAAATACTGTCAAAATTTTTAATGTAAAATAAACTTTGGGTATTTTATATTATTAAATATTTGTTCTTTTTGATATTAAAAATCACGGGAAATAAGCCAATTTAGCGAGGTTGTGGGACAGATGTCGAATGGGACTGTGACCTTGTGTTGTGCCGCTAACTCAGGTAAAATCAAGAACAAGAAAAAAAGATTGTAAAAGAGAATCCAGTGGTGTGTGGCATGAGAATTAGTGTAGGAGAAGCTTCCAAAAATACCAAACAGTCTCGGTTATCTCACACCTGAAAATGAAATGAAAGAATGAGAATGAACAACTGAATGTTCAACAAGATTCAAGATTTGGTTCTCTTTCAATCACTTGTATAAAGATTTCAAGATACTTTTGTGAAGTTTCCAGATTTGGGCTATGTAATCGACCGCGTAAAAACTTGTATCTCTGTTGACACTATTCATATACTTTGTTGTGAAACAAATTTATAAATTACGACCCAACTATATGGGTTGAGGTTATACATAGTCTGACAACAACAACTAAGAACACTTTATATAAACTTCAAACACATTATAAAATTTGTAATGGTTTGATTTGTAAGCAATACATTTTTAAATTTATATTATAAGTTATTGATGGTACGGTCAAAGTATAGCCTTGATAAGTGTGAAAGTCAAAACGTTAAAAATTCATGTAATGGAGGTAAAAAATATTTTGAAGCTATGTCTATATTGAAGATGTTATCTTGATTTGTCCTTTTTAAAACTAAAGTTGATCGGTTGTTTTAGGCATTAAATCCGTCTTTTTTTACTACAATATCACACAAACTTTTGTTTGATTGAATTTGAGGAGGATTCCCGTAGTGCTTTTTGTTTTGTGCTAATGTAATTTCCACCCTGATTTGTCCCTATAAAATTACTTGTATTATCGAATAAATCCCCAATATATGTCCCCTAGCTTTGAGGAGACCACGAGGAAGCGATAATGTGATTAGTGTATATTTAACTCATCAAATCTTAAATCTAGTGATCTACGATATTCATTACATTTTCTTTAAATAGTCCGAAACCGTAAGTTTAAATAGACTTGATAAGAGGTTCATCTGATCTTTATTTGGGATTATTGGGATTTCTAATTTGATAATCCCAACTATAACAATTTGTTATGTTATGTAAATGTAGTTTATACAAGTGTAACTAAACAGAAAAGGGCATGCATGACATCAAATCATGTATAAAGGGACAAATTAACCAGCTAATATAATCAAGACACAGGATGTTAAGAATTTATTTTTAAAGTGTAACAACCAAGAAACACGGCAAGAATTGATTGAGCCAACTAATTTTTCAGTCCACATAGGATGTTGGTTTGGGCATGCATCCTCTTGCCGTTGGGTGGTGAAAATAAACATTACATGTCAGCCCTGGTAAAATCAAATATCATTAACTCAAATTGTGAATTTGAAATACAGAGTATATACGACTCTTTTCAAACCTGTAAACAACGATAAATATTGCTTGGTCGACCCTTATTATAAGTTGTGACACAGGTCGCAAAAAAAAAAGATATGGCAAAAACTCATGGTTATGTTAGCTGATTCTAAAGAATTGTAGTCCTAGAGTTGTACCGTTTAACTAGTTAATGAATAAACTCGTTGCACTGAAAAATGATATCCACGACGTATAATTTGAGTACGACAGTACACTTATTAGCATGGTTTTTCCGAGTTTGCGATTCAAAGATACTGTACATCAAAATCGCATGAGGTTGTGTAGGAGACCATGTGATCTTTAAAATTTGGGTCCAAGTGAAATGATAAGGTATTGCGATGATTAAGTTACAGAACACGAGTACTATGATTCATATAAATGCAAGATTAATGGCCATTCAACACTTTAATTTGTATGGCAGTGAACACAAACCATAGAATGAGTGAAGTTGGCTTTTTGCCAACCTCATAATAAAAGGGTTGCAATCATCGTCCTTTACATTGTCTGCTAATTTGTTGAGCCGTCAATTTTGGAATTCAAAGACACCGTCACACTTTAAAAGCAGTACTAAACAGTTGGGTTCGATAACTTACTTTCACTTGAAAAGATCTCGAGTTTAAACCCTACTGTATATAGAATCACGGTTAGAACACGTAGTCACTAGAGTGTACGGTTAATAGCTAGATAGGTGTGCGATGAGAAAAATAAATTAATTAAGAACACTCAGAAAAAGAAAGCGATTAGTGATTAACTGCGGCAAATCCGGATTTAGTCACCTTTTAATTCTTCTCTTTTACTTTTTGCAGCATAGTTCAAAACACAAATGATTGTAGACTAGCAGGTCTAGCACTAAGGCCAAATTTCTATCATAGTTTTTAACTTTTAACCATCTCCTTTTGACTCTTTTTGAATCATGCTGTGCTGAGGAACTTTCTGGGACACAGGTATAACATGCCTGACATGATGGTGTACTTACTGCTATGACAATGCAGGAGAAGGCGAGACGCCACGCTGCAACAACATTACCCAGTCAGTCAGGCGTATTACAGTGCCTCAAAGTTCCCCACTATGAGGGATTAGAATCAAGAACGTATGTATACAACAATACTTCCAATTACGAGTCAGTTTTGGTTTGTTCCATTACATTCCAAAGCCAAAGAATAGAAATGGAAACTCCTCTACGTACCCTGCAATCTTACTTTGAAATTCCTGAGATACATAAAATGACTAAAGTTCAAGGTTAGGGTTGTCATTGTCAGAGCAAAAGTTGTCATAAAATTTCATGCTACAACTCCCACAAATTCATGAAACAGAAACATTGTAAGGGAACAGTAGCATTTGGAACTGGAAGAGTGGAACCTAGCTTGTTTCCTTCAGAAATGGAACATTTCTTCTGAAATGTTGCCTCATGGCATCAACAGCTTTGACAGTTGCAGTTTCATCCTCAGGGTAGTAAGCAATAGGATCGGATAGTAGAGGTTTTCGAATATCTAGTGCACCTTCGAGGGTTGCATGAACACAATAGGCTGAATATGTGATGTTATAGCCGCCTTCTTGGACAATCAGAAGTTGGCCTTGACAATGGACATCGGCCAAGCCACGGATTATCCTTGCCAATTCTCGGTACCCATCCATCGTCAAGCACTGCCTTCCATTTGGATCAAACTGAATGCATGCAGTAACATACTAACATAGTAAGCTCACTAAAGAGTATGACAGTAGAAACTTAGGGTCTTAACAAGTTCTGCATACCAACTTTCTAAGTTAATCAAACTTACAGCGATTGAGTCCTGCCCAACGACTAGCACAATCATATCCGGACTGAATTTCTGGACTGCTGGAATCATAAGTTCTGTGACGGCATACTGATATCCACGATCTCCACTCCCATTTGGCAATGGTATGTTCAGATTACACCCGAATCCAGGTCCTTCTCCGAGCTCATCAATGCTGCCACTGTGCGGATGAGAAGGGCCCCAAGAACTATGATTCATATGAAGTGAAATGGTAAGGACTTCATTTGAACGATAGAAACCTTCAGCAGTTCCATTTCCATAGTGAACATCAATGTCAATGACAGCCACTTTAGCACAGCCAGATTTCAAGGCTAATTGAACAGCCAGACCAGCATTGTTCAGAAAGCAAAATCCATCTGCCTGAGTGGGCTGAGCGTGATGACCAGGTGGCCTGACTAATGCGTAGGCAATGTTACCTTTTCCGTCTAAGATATACTGCATAGCTGAGAGCGTTGTACCAGCAGCAAGACGAGCAGCTTCCCAAGAGCCAGGATTTAGAATTGTTCCTTCACACATCTCCTTTCCTCCAGCTCTATCAGCTTCCTCCAATTCTTTGATATATTCTAGTAGACGATGTAACAACTTTAAGGATTAGTCTTGTAGACAGCAAAATTCGATCTTTTCAAAATTCGACACTAATCCACAGCACCACCTAGCTCTTAGCAACAGGCACAAAATCAGTCGCATTATGATATACGGACTTTGGATTCAGTTCTTCATTTTTTCCCTCAACAAAGCAATCTGAACAGGTAATTGCTGCAACATTTAGTATGACTACTAAAACAAGTATATAACTATTCAACAGCCACCATAGCCAATCACTCTAACTATATTGAAAATTGAAGTGTCTAGCTCCCAATGATCAACAAAATAATCCAGCTGATTGCTTTGCATACCACCAAAATTTTACCATTGTCAAAGTATATCAAAGTTCAAAAATTTTGAGCCACAACCACGATATTTGCCACGATGTTTCAACAATCATATAGGTCAGAAACTATATATAGATCACATCTAATGCAATGAGCCAATGACCATTAACAAAACTTTCGTAGGTGTTAAACACACATACAAACCCAAGGCCAGTGGTCTAATGGAGTAAGGTGAGCCGCACCAGATTTTATAGCCATATACCTAAGCACCCAGAGGGCTCAATCTAGGTGACTTCTACCATTGAGCACGACAAAGCATATAACTTACTCAACACTACAGTCCACAGTATATCTACATCAAAGCATATGAGTGATCTAATATCATCTTGGAGTGAATAATCTACATTCAACTCCCTAACTCATCATTTGCAGCATGGCCATTCTTAGTTTGAAAACTCGCTCACGTTTCTAGACATGTTTACGTTTTGTTTGGATTTGTGAGAGAAATTCAAGAGATTGATCACTTCTAATAGTTATTCATTTTCCATCTATAATGAGGCGTAAAGGCCAGTAGAAATAACATGTTATTATTAGCTTTTAGACTCAACAAGTACTAAAAATAGGACAAACCAATAACATCACAATGCAATCAATACATAAGAGTACATATCAATAGCAGCAGCCAGCAAGACAAGAAGGTTATTTTCTCCATTTCTCAGGGTAGTATACATTCCGTTTCTATTTTCTCTCGCATATTCAAATCAAACGTAAACAATATGAAACAATGAAAGGAGCATAGATAGAACAAAGTAGCAATACCTGCGGAGTGGAACGATAGGAGCTCAGAAGTGGAGGCAAGTCTGCCAGAATGCCATGAAATATGAGGGGAAATGGGCCCACGTTTAAGGATTGAGACCATGTTCCTAACTCTATCCGCATTCTCAATGTGGTTTTCGAGGACGTCGAGGAAACCCGGGTCTGCCATGAAACCGAACATGCCCCGACCCGGATCATGTTTCAGCATACCCTCTTCCCAAAACACATGTACTCTGCCATTATTTGTTACTTGAGCTTGCTCTGCTTCTGCCATTAGAAGTCAACGCTTTGTAGTTCAGGTTCAAACTTCAAAAGATACAAGCTGAGTTTGGGTGTGTCTGGATGGGCAAAAAGAGTATGGGCTACGCTAACCAATGTTGGGCCATTTTTTGGGTCCAACAAGTTTATGAGTTCAAACATGAATCATGATGATACCATGACGGTTTCAAAAAAGAGAGCGTCTCACATGAAACTTGCTCTCGTTTTTTTTGACGCTCTCTTTTTTTTTATTAAAATCTCACCAGTTTATGTTCAAAGCTCGAAACATTTGAAACTACGACATTTGGACTCATAAAAAGGGAACATTTGTTTTGAAATGGTGCTTCATAGCATCAACAGCTTTCACAGTAACAGCTTCATCCTCCGGGTAGTAAGCGATAGGATCGGGTAGAAGAGGGTTCCGAAGATCCAATGCACCTTCAAGGGTTGCATGAAGACAATAGGCCGAGTATGTAATATTATAGCCCCCTTCCTGGACAATCAGCAGCTGGCCTTTACAATGCGTGTTAGCCAGGCCACGGATTATCCGTGCCAATTCTCGGTATCCATCCATTGTCAAGCACTGCCTGCCGTTTGGATCAAACTGAATACACGGAAAAACATAGTTAGCAACAGGACAATCAAAGTGAAAGAAATTCAGAACCATTTTCAAGCCTGCGTAAAGTAAAGCAACTTACAGCGCTTGAGTCCTGTCCAACAACTAGAACAATCATATGCGGTTTGAACTTCTGGACAGCCGGAACCACAAGCTCTGTCATGGCATACCGATACCCACGATCTCCACTCCCGTTTGGCAATGGTATGTTGAGATTACACCCAAATCCAGGTCCTTCACCGAGTTCATCAATGCTGCCACTTTGTGGATGAGAAGGCCCCCAAGAACTATGATTCATATGAAGCGAAATGGTAAGGACTTCATTTGACCGATAAAAGCCTTCAGCAGTGCCATTTCCATAGTGAACATCAATGTCAATGACAGCCACTTTAGCACTACGGCCAGATTTTAAGGCTAGTTGAACAGCCAGACCAGCATTGTTCAGAAAGCAATATCCATCTGCCTGAGTGGGCTGAGCGTGATGACCAGGCGGCCTGACTAATGCGTAGGCAATGTTACCTTTTCCGTCTAATATATGCTGCATAGCTGAGAGTGTCGTACCAGCAGCAAGACGAGCAGCTTCCCAAGAACCAGGCTTTAGAATTGTTCCAATACACATCTCCTTCCCTCCAACTCTGTCTGCTTCCTCCAATTCCTTAATATATTCTAACAGCACACAAGACACCAACTCTAACAAGTATCAATCTTCTGATCAGCTAGATGCCATCTTATTAAAGTTCTCAAATTAGTAGAATGTACAAAATCAATCGCATTATGATGTTACATGTTAGAGTCGAGACCTAAGAAATTCATATGTAAAAAGTTTGGATTCAGTCCTTCGATTTTTATTCAAACATTTAGCATGAAACCCTATATGTCTGTTTAACAGCCCCCGGCCCATAGACGATCATTCTGACGACATAGAACAGTAGAGCTCTCAATGAACATAAATAATAATAATCCAGCAGCTTATGATGCCTAGCTACTAACTTCCTCTTACCATTGTGCACAAGTCACATTACACAAATCATGTCAAAGTGCATCGATTTTGAGCCACAACAATGATATTTTCGAGCTAATTAAGCACGGAACCTAAAAAATCCAGTGGGAATTGACAGCATTAGTAAAGTGGTAGATCCAATCACTCAATAAATACACATCCAAGGTCAGTGGAGAACAATGGGGGCTATATCACATATATACTTCGGTCTCAAACTAGTTCGGTTCCATAGACAAGTCCTTTCAAAGTACGACAAGGCGACAACCATTATCGTAAATGACAAATGATTTTTTGTCGCATAGAACGATATCTATGATTTCAGATAAATGCTTGATAGAAACTTGTATTAGGTTATGCACACAAAGTGATACATACAAACAAAAAAACTGCACTACATAGGCTACTGATTAGCAGAAAGTTTCAATCATTAGTGAAAGCAAACCGTGAATTAAATCTAATTTGAATGACTGAAATCATTAGTAGTGAAATGTAGAACTTATACACACATCAAAGGCAGTGGAGGACCAAGGTGGGCTATATCACATTTCCATAGTTATGTACCTAATAATAAGTCACTTTCAAAATTTAGCCCACGAGGGAATTCAACATTTTCACCGTTTCCCATCATCAAAATTTTGGGTGCAACCGTTACATACAAATAAATTTGTGCAAGAGTCACCACCATACCAAAATTTGTCATTATCGGATTTTCATGCTACTCCCTCCGTTCTTTTCATTTGTTAACGTTTCGTTTGTTTAACTTCTAGAAACGAAACCTTAACAAATGAAAAGAACGGAGGCAGTACTACTCATGAAAATACAGTGAAATGTTAGCCTTGAATAGTCGTTGATTTTTGGCTTAATACTATCTCGCTTCCAAGAATAAGTAACTATGCGTAACGGTTGCACACAAGACTTTTTAATCCGCATTCTTTCCCTATCCTATATAAGTGGTCTACATTCTTTTATAATGAGACACAAATATGAGTACAAGTTTCGAACTTAGATCACCCATTCTTACACTTCACTAGATCTAAGTCATCTAACTAGTGAAACTGAGGACGTTACACAAGTATTTGTAGCATAGTCTACAAATGTAAGTGTACTCCCAACTTAAAACTCTACTTACTAAATATAGAAGGTGATTGATTATTCTAATTTATAAGACAAACCAAATTATAAAAGTGAATAAATGACCAATCTTTTTGAAACGGAAGTTCTAAAAATAGTGCGAATAAATTACAGGTACTTCTACACCATTCAATTTAGTCCGAAATCGAGAAATGAACAACTAAATGTACCTTGGGAGTGGAAGGAGAGGAGGTCAGAAGTGGAAGCAAGTCTACCAGGATGCCACGAAATAAAAGGGGAGATGGGCCCACGTTTAAGGATTGAGACCATGTTTCTAACTCTATCCGCATTTTCGACGTGGTCTTCGAGGACATCTAGGAAACCCGGGTCAACGCCCGAATCGAATACGCCCCGACCCGGATTGTGCTTCAGCATACCCTCATCCCAAAACACGTCTACTTTCGTGTTGCTTCTTAGTTGACCTTGCTCTGCTTCTGCCATCGAAAGTCAACGCTTTGTCTGACTGAGGAAGACTAGGGAAGTCAACGACCCAGATTTTGTTGGTAGAGTGAGTGATTTGAAGAAGAGGAGGAAGATTGATTGAATTTTTGGTAATTTTGACTTTTGACGGAGAAATTAAACGGACTTGGTCTTTGGGCTGATAATGGGCTGTGCTTATCTCTTTTAGCCCATTTTGCATTCAACCAACTTAAATCTTTTTTCTCTAATGCTCGGTTTGATAAGACTGTATATTTCTGAACTGAACTGATCTGATCTGATCTGATTGCTCCTGATCTGATCTAATTTGAATGACTCTGAACTGATCAGAATTAGTAGCAAATTAATTGAATTTCAACGACTTTAGTGTAAATAATGGACCAAATTCATTGATCGTTATTTGAGCAATTCTGATGTTCATATCTGATTTGAATTACTCAGATCTCATAATTTGAATGATTTTGAACTGATCTGAGAACTACTTTTATTAACTCCTGTCAAACAGATCATAAGTCTTGTATGATTTGACTGCATGCATCTTCATGTTGTGACCTAATTTTGATTTCCTTTTGTATGAATTAACTTAATTTAATTGAAATTTATTGAAAGTTAGATGATACTTGTATGATATATATGCATTGGTCTGATTTGACTTCACTTTACGGTTTTTAAGGTTCAACAATAGCCTAGGATAAGTGATAGCTCACGGAATCGAGATTAGTCGTATTGCTAAAGTACTTAAGTAGAAGTGTATAATATTGAATGTCTATGTAGCTACCTCGAACAATTTCCTGTGAAATAAAAGTAGGAAGAACCGCGTAGAGTGTCAACAGTAATTTCTCCGAAGTACCCAATAAGAATGATAATGATGGACATTGTATTCTACATTTGATAAGTGACTCAGCCCATATTGAATAACCTGAAGTACAGAACTGACCAACATTAGCTAAATCTTAGAGGTTGATTTGGTTTTCACCTCTTCCCTTGGAAATTTCGTGGTGGGATTTACTGTTGTGCTTTACCATGGAGCGTTGTAATTTGTTAGTTTGTCCGAATCAATCATTCTCTCCGAAGAAAAAACATTAAATTATCGACCATGTTTGCCCAATGTTAGAACATTTAAAGATGTTTCTTATAACACACATTTTATATGTCACCTTTTATGTTTTCAAAAACATTATTTTATGGATACTAATTGATCGTTACCTACTTGAGTCTCAATTATGTCATTTTCATTTCCTCTTCAATTCTCATGTAAAGACATAGGCGACATTTTCGATTGGACATTAATAGAAATCACTTCCATGTTGCAAATTTTATGCCCTACCTTTGGTTATTCGTTAATCACCTTTGAATTGGCGTAAGACACTTTTGAAAATTCGATCTCATATAGATTGACGATTTATAACTTACAAATACAAAATAACTAGTTTCTCGGGTTACGTACGAAATAAATTTTATCATTTTATTTCTTTGTAAGCAAATATTTTATCAATAAATTTTATCATTTATAAGACATTCAATTTCAATATAGGTAATGTGGTTTCAGTTCAAATAAATAATAAAGAAGGTACAAAATAATAAGGTAAAGATGAAATCATTAATTGAAATATTGATTATTCATAACAAAAAAATATTGTGAATTTTTAGATATGGAAAACGTCACTTAATTATCATCATGTATGGAATGTTCATCTATATCTTTTTAACGTAAAAGACATTTTAAATGAATTTTTTTAAGTGAAAATTAAAGAGACATGCCATGTGGCATGACAGATTGCCTAACTGAAGCCGGTGAACGTGGTCGTTGCCTCTAACACAACATTTAATATATAGTATAAGATATAAATATGACTAGAGACTACCACAAAAATTTGAGTCGTTTTTGCTTCAGAGCCAATTTTCGAAAAACCGTCGATGATTCTGGTCAAATTTGATCAATTTTCCGAAAAAAGCCAAATGTCCTCCAAACATTACTGTAGATACCCTATGACTATACTTGTTGGATTTGAGTGTTACTTCCTCATTTTGTGAACTATTTCATGCGTTTCGACGCTCGTACTTAGTATGGATTTATGACCGTTTTTGGCCGTTTTTCTAACATTCTCTTAGGTTTTTGGTCTCAGTATTCTTTCAATAGTCATTGAATTATATCATACATAGAAATTACCACAAAAATTTGAGACGTTTTTGCTCAGGAGCCATTTTATCCAAAACCCGTGGATTATGTACCGCGATTCCGGTCAAATTTGATCAATTTTCCGAAAAACGCCAAATGTCCTCCAAAAATTAAATTACATACCCTAGGACTATAATTGTTGCATTTGAGTGTTGGTTCCTCATTTTCTAAAATATTTCATGTGTTTCGACGCTCGTCACTTTGTATTGATTTATAACCGTTTTGGCCGTTTTCCTTACTTTCTATTAGGTTTTTAGCTCAAATATTTTTAGAAATCCTCATTATATCATACGTGGAGACTACCACCAAAATTTGAGTCATTTTCGCTCCGCAACCATTTTTATCCTCATTATGTATTGTGATTCTGGCCAAATTTGATCAATTTTGGGGAAAAAAAAACAAATGTCCTCCAAACATTACCGAATCTACCCTAGGACTATACTAGTTGAATTTAAGTGTTGGTTCCTCATTATATGAAGTATTTCAATCGTTTCGACGCTCGTCACTTTGTATAAATTTATGACCGTTTTTGCTGTTTTTCAAACATTCTCTTAGATTTTTGGCCCTAATATTCTACCAATCCTCATTATATCATACGTAGAGACTACCACAAAAATTTCAGCGGTTTTCGCTCCGCAACCATTTTATCGAAAATATGTGGATTATGTACTGCGATTCTGGTCAAATTTGATCAAACTTTTGAAAAGCGTCAAATGTCCTCCAAACACTATCGTAGATACCTTAGGATTATAATTGTTGGATTTGTGTGTTGGTTCCTCATTTTTTGATGTATTTCATACGTTTTGACACTCGTCACTTTTGTATAGATTTATGACCGTTTTCACCGTTTTCCTTACTTTCTCATAGGTTTTTGACTCTAATATTTTGAAAATACTCAGTATATCATACGTGAAGACTACCACCAAAATTTGAGCCGTTTTAACTCCGGAGCCATTTTTATCAAAAAGCCGTGGATTATTGTATTGGGATTCTGGAAAAATTTGATCAATTTTTCGAAACAAGCCAAATGCCCTCTAAAAATTACTAAATATACCTTAGGACTGTACTAGTTGGATTTAAGTGTTGATTCCTCATTTTGTGAAGTATTTCATGCGTTTTGACGCTCGTCACTTTGTATGAATTTATGACTATATTTGCTGTTTTCTTAACATTCTCTTAGGTTTTTGGCCCCAAGATTGTACCAATCCTCATTATATCATACGCAAAGACTACTACCAAAATTTGAGCGGTTTTCGCTCCGCAACCATTTTATCGAAAAACCGTGAATTATGTACTGCGATTCTGGTCAAATTTGATCAAATTTTTGAAAACCGTCAGATGTCCTCCAAACAATCCTGTAGATACCCTAGGATTATACTTGTTGGATTTATGTGTTGGTTCCTCATTTTTTTGAAGTATTTCATATGTTTCGACGCTCGTCACTTTGTATGGATTTATGACCGTTTTGGCCAATTTCCTTACTTTCTCTTAGGTTTTTGACTTTAATATTTTGCAAATCCTTATTATATCATACGTGGAGACTACCACAAAAATTTGAGTCATTTTCGTTGCAGAGCCTTTTTATCGAAAAACCGTGGATTATTTGCTGTGATTCTGGTCAAATTTGATCAATTTTTCGAAAAAAAAAACAAATGTCCTTAAACATTAAATTAGATAACCTAGGACTATACTTGTTAGATTTTATTGTTCGTTCCTCATTTTCCGAAGTATTTCATGCGTTTCGACGTTCGTCACTTTGTATGGATTTATGACCGTTTTGGCCATTTTCTTTATCTTCTCTTAGGTTTTTTACTCTAATATTTTGAAAATCGTCATTATATCATATGTGGAGACTTTTACCAAAATTTGAACCGTTTTCGCTCTGGAACCATTTTTATCAAAAAAACGTATTGTGATTCCGGTCAAGCGGTCATATCTGATCAATTTTTTGAAAAAAAGAGTCAAATATACTCAAAAAATTACTGAATATACCCTAGTACTATACTTGTTGTATTTAAGTGTTGGTTCCTCATTTTGTGAAGTATTTCATGCGTTTCAACGCTCGTCACTTTGTATGGAATTATGACCGTTTTGCTGTTTTTCTAACCTTCTCTTAGATTTTGGCCCTAATATTCTACCAATCCACATTATATCATACGTAGAGACAACCACCAAAATTTGAGTGGTTTTCGTTCCGCAACCATTTTATCGAAAAACCGTAGATTATGTACTTCAATTCTGGTCAAATTTGATCAAAATTTTGAAAAGTGTCAAATGTCCTCCAAACATTAGTACATTACTATAGATACCCTAATATTATACTTGTTGGATTTGTGTGTTGGTTTCTCATTTTTGAATTATTTCATGCGTTTCGACGCAAGTCAAATTGTAAGGATTTACGACCGTTTTGACCATTTTCCTTATCTTCTCTTAGGTTTTTATTCTAATATTTTGAAAATACTCAGTATATCATACGTGGAGATTCTTACCAAAATTTGAGCCGTTTTTGCTCTGGAGCCATTTTTATCAAAAAACCGTGGATTATGTATAGTGATTCCGGTCATATTTGATCAATCTTTCGAAAAAAAGTCATATATCCTCCAAACATTACTGAATATACCCTAGGACTATACTTGTTGTATTTAAGTGTTGGTTCATCATCTTGTGAAATATTTCATGCGTTTCCACGCTCGTCACTTTGTATGGATTTATGAACGTTTTTGTTGTTTTTCTAACATTCTCTTAGGTTTTTAATTTGGCCCCAATATTCTACCAATCCTCATTATATCATACGTAGAGAGTACTACCAAAATTTGAGCGGTGTTGGCTCCGCAACCATTTTATCGAAAAACCGTGGATTATGTACCGCGATTCTTGTCAAATTTGATCATCTTTTTGAAAAACGTCTAATGTCCTCCAAACATTACTGTAGATACCCTGAGATTATACTTGTTGGATTTGTGTGTTGGTTCCTCATTTTTCTTAAGTATTTCATGCGTTTCGACGCTTGTCACTTTGTATGGATTTGTGACCGTTTTGGCCGTTTTCCTTACTTTCTCTTCGGGTTTTTGACTCAAATATTTTGAAAATCCTCATTATATCATACGTGGAGAGTACCCCCAAAATTTGATTTATTTTTGCTCCGGAGCCTTTTTATCGAAATATTGTGGATTATGTGTTGTTATTCTGGTCAAATTTGATCAAATTTTCGAAATGAGCCAAATGTCCTCCAAACATTAAATTAGATACCCTAAGACCATACTTGTTGGATTTAATTATTGTTTCAACATTTTCTGAATTATTTCATGCGTTTCGACGCTCGTCACTTTGTATGGATCTATGACCGTTTTGGCCGTTTTCCTTAATTATATTTACATTACAAAAATGAGTTCGAGTGAGATTACGCGTGTTACTCCTACTATTTGTGTTTTTTTAGAATGCTAATGAAAGTACAAAGTAGGTTAAAAGCTAAATTTGTACTGTTTAAGTAGTATGCATCCCACAACAAAAGTGAAACACATGCCGCGCACAAGTCTAAGTAATGATAAATTGATAAGTACGAATTTGATGTACGGGAAACATGTTATAGTCACCATTCACCATTACTACTTTAAAATATCAACAACTAATGATTGCTTCCAGTGACTAATAAGAACCAGAAATACAAAGCTAATCTCCCCAACCTTGCTTGCTTGATCCAAATTTGGATTAATTAGTATGTGTTAATAATGAAATATTATAGAGCACTACTCTTTGTTATTGAATTGAATTAGTAAGTTTTATGAGTCGGATTTTCATTGCTTGATTACAATTATGAGATTAATTATGGCCGGTTTTCGTCATATGATAATTTCTTTCATTTTGTTCGATCACTCTCATTCATTTTTGCGGTTGTTATTGGACATGATCATACCAGATTATAATGAAAAGTTGATTTGAATTTCTCTCACATATTCAAACCAAATGTTAAGAAATAAAAAAAAAATCGATGGAGAACTTTCTAAAGCTCAACTACTACATGCAACTTCTCATCAACTATCTAAGGCGATTAAAATTATCGAGAAATTATTATGTCTAAACGCTTCTAATGATCATGCCGAGCTACCTTCTAAGGCCGCCGGCTTCTCGACCACATGTCATGATACTTGGACAAATTGCCGAGACAGCTGACCTTAATAGTATCACGCATACTTGATTCAGCTTTAAGGAACCTTACAAGAAAAATAGGAAATGCGACTAGTAGTACAACAATTCACATCATTTTGGGGGAGATAGTATCTGGAGTTTGGACCACGGAAATTTGGGGGATGTCATACGGCGTACTTTCAAGTACAGAGGAATCTGTCATTATCAACTTTAATTACCACCACTATCGTACCACTAATTTGACTTTTGTTGCAATTAGAGCACTAATTAACCTAGGTTAATTATGTTCTAAGTGCGTCTACCACAACGGAATTTCTTTAATTTCTGACGGCTTAATCATACTACCCCTAGTTGCTACCACTAAGATTTGATTTTGTCCACATTCCTAGATATTGCGCGTCCACTATTTTAATTTCTAATTGTGGGTGCACATCAAATGCACAATGCAAATTTTGTGAAATGAGAATGAATGTAATTGGGTAACCAAAATTGCAATTGTTAAACGTGGTTTCGAGAAGAGATGTATCCACAAACTAAGAGCACTATAACTTTTACGGTTCTATTCCATGTCATACATTTACTATTTCAGGTTCGCTCGATATTGTTGACGTGATGTTCGTTCGTATATTTTGAAAATTTTGATTTCATACTAACTCTATGCTAAACATATTATTTCCGGCCTTATAGATCCCGTCAATGTGTTGTAATTGTGACAATGCAATAGAGAATTATAATTATTGATTTTCTTTTTAGAAGAATAGGGAGGGGGTAGCATATTGTCATCATTAATTAATAACAAGTTAAATGACAATTACAACAAATCAGTAATAATAGATCAAATCTAATAAAATCACATATACTTACAATTTTGTTGTGATCTATTATTAATTTCACTATGGCTCAAACCATACTAAGTTACTAACAATTCACTTGGACGATCCGATGAGCTAAATTGAGGATCAAACATAACCTCAATTTACAAATTCTAAAGAGAGAGTACGAGTACAAGTACCAATCAAGCAATAGAGGAATTCTTTGGTGGAGTTTGTAAATTTTACCAAAACTAGTAATAAGACAAAATAAAATGAAAGAATTTTGAAAGACACAAATAAAAATCTTAAATTATTTAGTCTTACCTTTTTGGGTAAACTCTACCACATAGAGTTCATTTTCAACTCTAGAGGATCCCTATGCGTCGTTATTGGGTTGTAATTATTAAACAAAAAGTATATATGATCATTATTGTTATTGTTGTTATATGAGCAATTTTTAGAATACGAAAGCATATCACAAATTAAATGATAAGTGGGTAACATTATATAAAGTTTCAACTTGATAACCTGATTGTAGTGGTGTCGGTCGATTTGCAGTTTCCTATATAACTTTTTCTTCTATGCATTAGTGGACTCTTCTTGTTACTTATTGCTTTTTTTTCTTAAGTCCTAATATGTAGACTATACAATAGTGCTCTTTAGTTTTAATAATAAACTTAACGAGTAAATTTTTAATTTGTTTTTTTTTATATCTTTTTCTTGAAATGTTCATTAATTCACGGGAAGCCGGAATGATAGTGCATGCATTTGCCACCATAAATAATAATGATGCACATTTGATAAGTGGAAATTTAAGCAGTTATATTTACCTTTTTTCTTTTTTCCGGTCAATATCGGCTAATTGATCGATTTGACATGTCCTTCGCCTATTTATTAAAAGAGAATTTTTATTGATGCATGAGTTAACTGTTTTTTTTTGTTCTTTTTCCGGCCCGTTAGAGGTTGATTTATCTAATAACGAATTAAGATTTATATCAAACATTTGTTTTATACAATTGATTCCTCTTATTTACTAATATATTGCGTCAAAGTCGGTGCTCACAAGTATTATTACAAGCTAATTCGTTTTAAAAAAAAAAAGTATTACAAGCTAATTAATGGTCGATCTATGATGAGTACTTTGTCGAAAAAATGGACATAAAGGAATTTTGTGCTATTTGACCACAATATGATCAATTTGAAGAGCACAACCTATACGTAGTATATTTTGTTTATTACTAGAAATTGAGAAAAATTACTTGTTATTATTTACTGGAGTACCTTTGCACAATGCACCTTGATAGGCGTTTATATGTTTTTGTACAACATATTCATAATATATACTAGTATACTATATGTTATGGTACGGTAGTATAAGAAATGATCATGATTCTTATATAAGACACCACGTATCTATAAGTGGCACACCTTATACATGATCTACAGTTCCACACACCAGTAACTTTATGCCAAGATCTTCTTTTCTATATCAATTGATGTGGAATTACCCTTTTGCCCTTGTGGCTCACTATTACGCTGAGCTACGTCGTCTTCTTGAATTGTGACAATATGATGAGGTCCAGTTCCCCCCGGTACCTCCCGGAGCTCTTCTTCCGGCCCGACCGCGCCGTCCATGGACTTAAAATTTGCCATAGAAGCTAACTCATGAACACCTTCTGATATACTCTCTATACAATCAACAATATCTATTAGTATTGAAGCCACCGTAGCTGCCGGTAAAATATCCAACAGATTGTAATTTTTCCATAAACTTCTATCTTGAAGCAGCAATTTTAGGTCCTGAGAGGCTAATTTCGCTTTGTTTAGTTGAGTTTTCGGCGTCGATATCCTCCTCATCTTCTTGAACCCTTGAGCTATCTCCTTCAGTACGCTACCTAATTCTGAACTCAACTTTGTGCATGCTTGTTTCACCTTCTCTTGGATTTCTGCTGGTATCTGCAAAACAAAAATTATGTTAACATCATACATACAATTCTTTCTGCGGTTTATAAAAATTGTACTGACTTTTGCGTCTCGTGTTTGATGTACATGATGGAGTAGCTTACTTGGACGTCAGAGTTAAGGTAGTTGTTAAGTGCGTCAACTCTGTAACCGCACCGCCGTGTTAAGGCTCCGATCTTAAGGTATTGCTTCCATGGGTGGCGGAACCTAAACCGACCATGGCTAGGTTCCCATGAAGCTAAATTGGCCTGTAATAATGTACAATAATACGATAGTCGTTAATTTAGAGAAGACGTACATGTCACGTTTTATTGAATTTATTACTTTGTAACAAGAAATGTAAGATATACAATTGGTCTTACCATAGTCTCTTCGGTGGTTTTGGTAGTGAGGGTGCTTTTATATTGATTACGGAATGATTTGTCATCCTTGGACTTTCCTTCCGTTGTTTTCAAATATTCACTTCCGAAACCTGTGGATGAGCACCATTACTTTAAAAATACGACTCATAATACGTGAGACGAAACTAAACTAAACGTTAAATGATTTGAGGAGAATATCATAGAGAGTAATGCGTAAGCCTTACGTATCAACGTTGTTTAAACAAATTAAAAAAAGCGTGTAGAGCGCATACCTTCTAAGAAACCGCCAAGCTTTTCTATGTTGGACGCAATGAGATTGTGCAAATCAGAGCCGATCCAAGCAGGCCGAATGCATATACAAATGATCATGGCAATGCAACTGCCTATGATGATCGTAGAGAGTCGTTGTTGCGCTATTTTTACGACCTCGTCGTCTCGATAACCCGATACCGACACCAAACAGAAGGTTAGGATGAAGATTATGAGCCCATAATCATATCTTGCCTTCAACTTTGGGAAGAACCTCATGAATGTCACTATGGCGGCTGCAAAACGAGTGAAAAAAAAACATGCACGTATATTTGTAAGCACTAGTTATATACAACGTCTAGAATGTCATCATTTCATATATACTTTAAACGTGTTTAACTATTAACCTTTTAACATTTCACTACTTCACTAATTTACCAGTATTCATTAATTTAGTGTGTCTGATACGTTGATACAAATATATATATTCGATATGTTTTTATCATTTTCAGACGATGCAAATGAGTTTCGAATATGATTATATATCGATCGTGCACGAAATAATATAGTAGTGTATGGTATAGTAAGTGATTTATTACCTACTAAGAAGCCAAATAGACCAAGCAGTATAGGCTCTCCTGTCTTTCCTGAGAGATCAGCCAAATGATGAGCTAAAACCCCTAGAAATCCAGCTACACATGTTGCGATCATTCTATTCAAACCTTTCCCTAGTGTTGCACCTGTGAAAAAAATTAAATAACACCCGTAATTATAAGTCTCGTTTTAGATCGTTTTCACGTGTAATAATATATATATGCATGACGATAGACAGTATGAGTGAAATCTCTTATAAATAGACTTGTATTACCTACGGAAAATTCGAAAACAACCACCACAGTTAAAACAGCCCACATAGCCGAGACACCAAACCCGTTATATAAAGGTTGGAAATAATAAAACAATGAAACAATAGTTATGGCTAGACCAACTTTCAATGCATGGATAATCTTTCTAGGATCTTCTTGCCCTATCTTTTTGGCTAATAGGGCAAAATCGACAATATTTTTCCAAAATCTCCTAGGCAAGGACGTTAAACACTGGCATGCTCTACGAAATCGACCGTGTTTTTCGGTGATCGGAGCTGAAATGACATTAGAGTCCATGGTTTATGGTTGGTTTATGCCAGGTTTTTTGAGGAGATAGTGGCTTAGCTTGAAGAGAAACAAGCTAAGAAGAGAGAAGAGCTACCAACAGTAGAAGTAATATGAGTTGATGGAGAAAGGTGTGAGGAGTATTATGTTGGTCCGCACTCCCTCTTATTTATAGGCCGGACATAAAATGTTATTACTATGACATACGAAAAAAAGCTAAGTTTAATGTAGTGATTAGATACTATACGCCCAATGGTATTATGTTTATACAAATAAGCGCACGTTAAAATGTCGTCTTGACTCTTGCTTCATAGTGGAAACCGTGTTTGTCACTGTGCATGTCATAAAGTAACCAACATAGATGGATTTAGCTTAAAAAAAAGTTATATATCGACCTAATAAGGTTGGAGGTTCGAGTCTACCGAATATGTATATGTGTGCATCTTATAATGAAAAATCGGGGACTTAGACTCACAACTTGGCAGTTGCTGGTGGTGGATCGACACGTAAATTCAACTTAACTAGTTGAGATTGACGTTTAAAATTGAGTAAAATTTTATAAGAAATAACATATTTGTAGTTTACATACATCAGGCTCATATAAATCGGCACAAAAACTAAACCAGTCAATTAAATAGATAGATAGAGATTTATAAAATTACAAAGTCTACCCAATTCAATGGGATGGAGAGAGTACATGACACACCAGGCGATCGAGCCTAACTATAAATAACGCGCATATATACTTTAAACCTAAAACTTTTGCCACCAAATAAAAGAGATCAAAGTACGTAATAGAATTATAAAAACTATATAAAATAAAAGGTAGTGAGGGAGAAAGGGAGATCCACAAAAAAAGATGTGTGGGTCGTGTCTTGTGCGACTGCTGCTAGCATGGGCAGGACTGCAAGAGAAGTGTTCGAGTGGGTTTATAACTTAGGTTTGTTTAGAAGTGGTCAAAAAGTTAGAGCAGCCATGCCCATTTTGTGCACCACAGCTTATGTTACACTGTTAGTATGAGCCACCAAAGGTTGTGCCTTGCAAGTCTCCACAAGTACAAACACCAATTCACTTTAATTTAAATAATTAGGTTATTATGATGATGATGATATGTTAAAGTTTAGTTTAATTAATTTGTTATTTAATTACGCTGGTTTAATTGAATCTGGAACTTGTGGTTTGATGGTAAAATTAAAGTACAGCTTTATGTTGAAGTTCATGCACATTTCCATTTATCCAACTAGCTGGCTATTCCCACTGGCCGGATCCCTTTATTGTCATACGATTTATTAAAACGCTAAAGTGAATCGATAATAATTCTTCATACATTATAAAATTTCGGTGTCACCATATTCGCATCAAATTATTGTATATGTTTTCTAGCGCCTCACTATAAGTAGGATTGAGACGACTAATTGAATGCATCTTAAGTTGCACTGCATTGGTGCCGATTAATTTTAACCTCCATGGTTAGTAACCAGCCATTCTAGGTCTATCTACACAATCACTTCGAAACGAAGTGGTCATCATCATATTGATTATCAATAATGTTTTTCTTAGTTTTCCTCTTTATAAAGGTAAGCGATGAAAAGGGCAGCTAGCTAGTCAAAATCGATCTCTTCCTAACTCGAAAGTGCTCTAAAAAGAATTGGCCATTTTTGCAAGAATTTTCTTTACATCCAAATACACTATATATGAGAATTAGTCCACTGCTAATCTCTGACTTGTGACTGCCCTTTCAAAAGCTTATTTGGCCTTTTGTTTTGTTAATGTAAGTAGCATCCAATGATATAAAGTTCTAGTAGATTTATTATAAACAGACACAATCCTAAAATCCACTCTAACATCTTTCTTTTTTTGTGCAATTTATTCGGGCTTAGCTTATCTATTTAACTTATGAATTTATACATGTGTTGTTTACTAAAAAAAGAGCTACTACATTATGGGAGCTCTACAAACTACAAGTGTGGTGGCTTTTGTCTGATCTTAGCTATAATGCTCTGGTCTATGATCCCATATATATTGTTAATCCAGATACAAATTTAAAGGTAATTATAGCACTAGCATTCTTCCATGCTTGCTTAATTATCATACTAATATGCATTGCACGGAATAAACCCTATACTTCAAAGCAATTTGAATGATGTAGACCTTTAATTTTTAGTTCTTCTTTTCGTCTAAATTATTTTCTTGATTGAAGTTCTATGAGATCTAATCCTAAAGAAAAGGTCTATAGTAAGATTTAGGTCCATATACTAACTAGTATTTAGACTAACCAGAGGCCGCAGGCGCGAACCTAGGTGGTGCACAAGCTAATAATTAAGGTGCACGGGCAGTTCCAACTTCTGTAAAACATGTGTGTATATATTTTAGAACTATCAAAACAATAAAATGAATAATAAGGTTAATTTAAACTCATTTTGTAATAGGGAGCCTCTCCCCATTATTTCATAGGGTTTGGAGCCAACCTTCAATATAGGATGCATGCATCCTCTATATATACTAATATCGCGACTTAAAAGAATTATACTCCTAATTAGATAATATGATTTCGAAATTCATCTAACCAATATCGTGGTTTAATTTCCTCTGTAACTTATTAAAGTAGATCGAGACTTTCAAGCCCAAACTATAAACATCTCTTCTAGTTTGGTTTAAGTGATCTAGGCCCACACCCAGAGAGCCATTTACCACTCACAGTCTCACAGTATGAAGTAGTATATATGAAGATTTGTAATTGTTGAAATGACACCCAAAATACTCCACATATGAGTGTCCCACATTGGAAAAATAGAAGAGATTTGTCTACCATATAAATTAAGGAGTTACTCCTCCTATTGCAAATTGGTTTTAGGATGGAACCTCATTGGGCTTATTAAGTGGACTATCTCTTCTCCTTACGGGTGTGGCCCAGGCCCGCGTAATTTTCACAGTAATGGACGACAGTGAAAGATGTCTCGTCATTTCGCATAGATGTTGAGGCCTTTATTCTGGTAAAACCATCAACATAATGTGGGTTTGATTTTGGAGACGATCTAGTTTGTTGCAATTTGTATACAAAAATACTAAGAGTCTATATGTAGATAAGTGAAAAATGTGTCTATGGCTAATTTGTAGTAAAAATAATTAAAAGTACAGTTAATTTTTGTTGTAATTGTCGTTACGATCGACTACATGATATCCAAGTTAAAGAATGAATACAATATTAAGGATTATGTTCATATTCCTTAATATACAACTCTATGAAAAGAACAATATATCTCCCTAAGTCTAGTATCGTGTCTGACAAGCAATACGCTAGGTATATGCATGAAGTGTCAAACTAATTACATAGCTCCTATATCATCTTTACTATGAGCTAGATCAGATAATTCGGTTACTTACTCCACAATCGTTATAGCTACTTCAGAGCAAACAATAGGAATAATTACATCAGTAGTAATCCTAGGCTGATCTTTACTGTCACTTTTACTGTCAACTGAATCCAGTACATCGATTTCTAGATCGACATTATTTGCAGGCTGCGAATTCTGTTTTTCTACCTCGTTGGCCTTAAAATGTGCCAAGGAAGATAGTTCATTTGTACAATCTGCTATTTTCTCAGTGCAATCGATAATGTCGAACAATATTGATGCAACTGTGGCAACTGGGATTATTTGAAGCAACTCACTATCTTTCCATAATGAGCTAGTTTTCAGCATGTCCTTCAGCTTTTTAACCCCGGCTTTCGATTTTGCAATGTGAATTTCACAAGAAGACGGTTGAGTCATATCTTTTAGAGAAACTGCTAGCTCTTTTAGTACTCTACTTGCCTCAGAGCTCATTGTACTGCATTCCTCTCTGATTTCGCGCTTAAATGTCGTTGGTTCCTGGTCAAAAAATGTAGCGTAAAGTTCAATCAATTGAAGCATTGTTGAACACTTGAACACATGTATTGTGCTACAAAGGAACAGACCCATTTGACCATTTTGCGCCAGAATAGTTCAGAATGTCCGAAAATATTTACCTTATTGCTTATGTTGATGTAAGAATTGAGAGCTTCTAATTTGAACGCACATTCTCGTGTCAGAGACGCTAGCTTAAGGTATTGTGTCCATGGATGTCTGAACCTAAATCGACCGTGGCATGGCTCCCATTTCGCAAAATTAGCCTGGTGACATTCCCTCGCACGGAAATGTTAAAAAGACGAAACAAAAATTTTCCCTGTTTTTCGTAATGAGAAAATTAAAACTACGTACGTAAAAGTTGCTCAGAAATTACACGTACTAAGGTTTCTTCTCTGTTTTTCGTATTGAGCACGCTCTTGCAACTCTGCAGCGCCAATATATCAACTTTTCGTAAAATGCTCTCATCCATTTTACATGAGTACGCTAATCCAAATCCTGAAATCATACACATCAAGTTAATAATCACGATATATAAGACAATTCAATTGCGCGAATAATTAACAAAATCACATTAATTATCGTACCGTCCAAGGAATCACCTAGCTTGTCTATGTTGTCTGCAACAAGATTATGAAGATCTTCACCAGCCCAAACAGGAAAAGCAAGGATAGATACGACTAGCGTACCGAACACTCCGATCACAATTGCCGCACCTCTATTACGAGCCAACTCTATTATCTCTTCGACTCGAAACCCAGAGATTGATACAAAGGCGAAAGTCAGGATAAAAATGAGAAATCCATAATCATATCGTGCCTTTATCTTGGGGAAAAATCGCATGAACGTCGCCACAGCAGCTGCACACAATTAAGTCAGAAATAATGAGCACAATTATACGTCAAATACTCGAATCTCGCATATGTTTATTAACTGCATATAGACTCCTAATATTTTCCTATTATTATACGTGTAGTACTAGTACGTAGGTATAGTCGTAGAAGATGTTACCTTGAAGAAAGACTAAAAGACCGATGAGAAGAGGCTGACCAATGTCACCACATTTACTAGCCAAGCTGTGTACCCCAACTCCTAGTGCACCAGCTATTAAGGTCGCCATTATTCGATTTAAACCTTTATATAAGCTCGCCCCTGCATATAAACGTACGTTGATTACATCAACATGTACATTAGGCTATTCTTGCTTAATTGTTACACTAGATTTTGTTACGACTACATTGATGTGTATCGAAAACTTACCAACGTAGAATTCGAAAACCACAATAACAGTAAGAACGCCCCACACAGCAGACGTACCAAAGCCGTCGTATAGCGGTTGAGTGTAGTAGAAGAGTGAGACTAAAGTCACCGCAACTCCTACTTTCAGTGAGTGTATAACTCTTCTATAGTCATCTTGAGCTAGATTTCGAATACTTTTTGCCAAGGCCACTATATTAGCCATTATTAGAGCGTGCTTACTTAGAGACAATAAAGAAGTTTCGAAAGTGTAAGTGTTGAGTGTAGATGTTAATTTCTGAGCCTATATATGTACGTGAATAAAAGTGCACGAATTGCATGAATTGCAAGTATTAGATTAATTCGTACTTTAACGAGCAAATAATCAATTATCAAAAAATTAAGTTGATGACCAAAATCTTAAGGCATGGTGTACTGTGTAGTCAAAGATGGCGTTGGTGGGAGTCATTCCCTTTTTCTAGAACTATTTTTTAAATTAGTTATACTCACATTTTTTTCTGCCATAGCGTATAAAATTCAAGTAATTCAACCATTTCGCGTGCAGAAATTTAACGACCTAAGGTCACGACACAGATATTTCTTTTACTTTTCGATTTAATTTGAATTGTGACAAGTGAAACGAAATCCGACTTAAATTGGCTCATGACATTTTCAGAACCGTAATGATATCAAAATATTTAAACCCAAAATCTTTGATGTACCATATTTTATTTTTAACTCAATTAAATGGTCATAAATTTTAAACACGTGTTGTGAACTTATATAACATAATAGTACTCCATAGAGCACTAGATCAGTAGATCATAACAAAGTTAACGAACAATCCAGTTTAGCCAACCGACACCCACGTCATTGACACTAAATTTGCTGGTTAAAAGTGGCTCAGTCCCATAGTGGGACGATCAAACTATACATTATCTACTTTCTCCACTTTAATCTTTGAAGCACTAATGCACCGAATCTCATCATCGTACTCTCTAAATAATCTCGATCTATTTCCCTACCCGCGCTCTGGAGCTGGACTAGACCCGTACCGGGTGGGTGGAAGTAACTACTCCATACTTGAGAATCGTATCCATGTCATTGAAAATTGTTGGCCGCTTTGGTGATTTCTGCCCTTCAAGTGTAACTAGACCCATGGTAAAACGTATACAAATGTGGGCCTCAGCCCAGGCCTATTTCGAGCCCAGTTGTAATTGCTATATAAATAAGACTTAATTCGTCCAAAGTTGCTCGAAGAAGCTCGCACGAGTGAAACGATCTACTCCCTCATGTTCTATTTATATGAAGTAAGATGTGGTGGAAAATGAAAACGGGTGGGTAACAAAACATTATACATTATAAATAAAGAAAGTAGAAAATCATTTTGAACTGGCTCAAAAAGGAAACATGAACATCATTCAAAACTGGAAGGGGTACTCAATTAATCTTTGAAATACAAAATGAGCCTCAATAATGCGCTACTCATGTATACAGTTCAACGGAGCCTACTACAAAAAGGTGTAAATAATTTGTGTAAGAGCATGCTAAACAACATTTCATGAGACTACTACTCTGTGTTATCCTGAGCCATAGCCAATGAAGGCGGATCCTCACAAGAACCATCAACGATAATCACATGACTATTGAAAGATCGTCTTTTAATCGATGTTTGATTAGCCAATTTAGGTCTTCCATTATTTTCTGCAGCAACCTTAGCACCCTCCAACGTTACACTCTTGAATTTCCCTAGGGAGGCGAGTTCTTGGACCGCCTCTGCGATTTCCTCTGTACATGCTACGACATCTACCAACGTCGAGCTCATTGTCACTGCTTGTGTTACATCAGAAAGGTTAAAATCTTTCCATATGTCAGTTGATCTTAGCATGAGATCGAGATTTTCAGAAGCTTGTTTTGCAATTTCCATATGAGGCTCGGCCTTTGAAGGTTGGGTCATTTTTCGGATTGATAATGATATTTCCTTCATCGCTTTGCCTGTCTCAATGCTCATCTTTGAACACGTCTCTTGAAACTTGGCCTTAACTTCTTCTGGTGCCTATACATCATAACATCATTAAAATCCCGACTCCCGAGGGATCACGACTAATACTAATAAGAGTCGAGCATGTGACCTTTCATTTAAGAATGTTGCAGTTCGTTACATTTTAATTTGGTTAGGTAAATTGATCAGGAAAATGCTGAAATTCTTAGTATTACTTCAAATTTCGAAAAATGGTAAGCACTCGAAGCTTATGAATCACTCTAAATTAAAGAGTGTATATACCTGGGTCTCAGAATGTAGGAAAGTGAGGAGAGCTTGAGTTGTACAAGCACAATGTCGTGTCAATTCACAAATTTTCTGGTATTGTGACCAGGGATGGTTGTGCTTAAATCGGCCATGTCGAGGCTCCCATCTCGCCAAATTATGCTGTTTTTACAGAAATTCATTTCTTATATATGTACTGGCACTGCAAATTATACAAAATGAAATCAGGGACAGTGAAAACGTGAAACACACACCAGAGAATCGACGTTGGTTTTCGAGTCGAGTATGTTATTAAATCCAACCCAAGATGCTTTAGTACAGTCCTTGGAGATTTGATCTGCTGCAGTTTTGAAATATTCAACTCCGAATTCTGGATGGAATCTATAGATTAGTCATTGGTTCCAATACTTAATTAATTACTTATATTAAACATTACTGACATGGTAATTTAACTTTACTCCGATTCACCAAGTAATGTAAGTAGAACATATATAATTACATTTTTTGGCAAATTTAACCCAAAATCGATATAAACGATAATGCTAAAGCAGAGATGCTTCATTCATGCTTGATGTAAGCTAAGTGAGAATTGTCAGTCTCAACACGGTGGAGTATTGTTGGTGAGCAATTCTCGTGTAATATAATCCTATCTATACGATATACGAGTACGTAACACCAATAACACAAGTGCATAATTAAGATTGAGATTAAAATAAAATGGTATAGTATTTGTACCTTCCAAAAACTTGCCAAGCTTTTCAATGTGGGAGGCAGTGAGCTTATTTAGATCAGTGCCAGCCCAAACAGGCCATATCAGAACACAAATAATCATTGCAGTGGTGCTTCCAATCAAAAGTGAGCTAATCCTTCTATGAGCCATGTCGAGTACCTCACTGTCGCGGTAACCCGACACGCAGATTAGACTAAACGTCAGTATGAATATTAGCATTCCATAATCAAACCTCGCCTTTAACTTTGGGTAGAATCGCATAAATGTTACTGCCGTAGCTGTAAACATTTATAAATTATATCAAAATCGATACGAAATAACATTCTTAAGATTAAAAGAGAACGAGATCATTCATTTATATCAAATTACGCAAATAAAACAGCTTAGCTTATTGTATACGTAGTTATAAAGTACCTGTTATGAAGAGAGAGGTGCCAAGAAAAAGGGGTTCGGTTTTTTCTCCTGGTAAACCGGACAATCTATGAGCACCCACTGCAAACAAGCCACCTATAATTGTTGCAACAACTCGATTTACACCTTTTCCTAACGTTGCACCTATAATCAATTAAGTTGCGTGTATTAGTGAAAAATCAATTGGCAACGAGACGAGTAATCCATAAGAAAAACAGTACGAGTAATACATGTTTTAAAAACTTACCGACGGAGAACTCGAAAACGACCACCACGGTAAGAACAGCCCACATAGCATTAACACCAAACCCGTCGAAGATAGGGTCGAAGTAGTAAAAGAGTGAGACTAATGCGAGGGCGAATCCGACTTTGAACGAGTGTACAACCCGTCTAGGATCGTCTCGAGCAATTTGTTTTGTGATCTCGGCGATATGAACTGCATCAGTTTTTATCTTGTTAAGCTTCGCACTGAAGTTGTTGTTGCTTGAGTTTTCTTCGCTAGTCTCCATAGTCACCAAGTATTGTTTTTTCTAGTTTAGAAATTTCATAAAGATGAGCTACATATAAATGAGTGTGCACTGATTGACCGTACCTATCAAGACGTACTGCTCTTTAATTTGTAGTAGTGGTACGGTGCTCTTAACTTATATATGAATGTTTTCACACTGAGATATTTATCGTAATATATTATTACACCTTAAACTGTGTCTACTAATCTAGTGATTTTTATGTCCACAAGATCACTCTATTCGTTCTTTTTATATATTGGCGTGTAGTTTAGATATTTGAATGGCTAACAAATGAGTTAGTACTCCCTCCAATTCATTCGATTATTTTAAACTTAGTAGTAGATTTATTTACGAAGGTAGGGGGTTTCAGGATACCATAAAAAAATTTGAAACGTGAATTTTTTTATTTTAGTTATGATAAATTTCTGAAAGAAGAAAAAATGATTTGCATAAATTATTGTTGAGACAACATGAAATGTTTTTCTAGAACCGCCGCATTATTTAAACTATGAAGTGCGCATTATCACCTGATCTTTTGCGCTACTTTACCAATGTGAGTATGTGATGACGTGTCCAACTTGTATAGTTGCATTGTATGTGTTTTACAGGTTAACTAAAAGCTGTGCTCATGTGCATGTTGTGTACTTGTACAGCATAAAGTTGAAATTTTCCGAAATGCCCACTAAATATTGTAGAAGGATTTGTGGCAACCAAGACCACACTTAGCCAAATACGATTTGATGATTTACAAAGCCGAAAACGACGTTCCCTGAAAAAACAAAGAAAGCCGAAGACGACGTTACTTTAAAGCTATAGGACTACAGGAGTACATCTGTCTGGGAAGGACCAAATCGACTTTCTTCTACAGTACTACAAACGACTCGGCTCCCTCCCTCCTTCCTGGTAAATTCTTTACTCTTTTCATTTTAAGCCGTCTTGATGATTTCTTTACATTCGTTATTTTTTAATTTACTTGCAAACTGACCATTCCACCCTCCCTTAAGTTACTAGAAGACAATAGCTCCATTTACATTTTGGTAATTAGTCCCACTGGGCTCGCGCCGCCATATGCGGCCCAGTGGGGGCCATTTTGGGGAGGTGGGAGGTGGTTGTTGTCGGCGGGAGGTGGTAGGGCAGTGGGTGAACCTGAGGAGAGAGAAAAAAAAAGTTTGGGTTTTTTTTTTAATGTTTTTGTTTTAATCATTAATTAATATTAAAAAAATTAATTAAGTATGACACGTCAGCGTTTAGCATCCAAAAGTTAACGATGTTAGTCAATTCTGGAGGTTAGGAGCACCACGTGCCTATAGGTGCAAAGTTCGGGGGCACCGCAAGGTACAAGTTTCAAACATAGAGGCACCATGAGCATTTTGACATAGTTCGGGTGCACCACGGGGATTGCCGTAAAATTAATTTTAGTGGTGTTCTTATAAATTAATAATGAAATCCTTCCTTAGCTAAGTGATGTTCTTATAAATTAATCAATGAGATTTCATATTTTATTTGTTTTCGACATTGAATATCACATAATTAAAAAAGAAAATGAAAATTTTATCATGTACCCAGCATCCTTTATATTCGCTCGAAAATATCTAATCCAATTTAACCCATAAACCTGAACACATCTGAAGTACAAAGATGAATACAACCTACTAAAAACAGTGCAAAAATGTTTACATCAGGAGTACATATGCTAAACACTGAACGAATTTAGTCGGCATTATGTTGAGCCAAAGCCAATGAAGGCGGATCCTCATCGTAAACTGAGGATCTTGGCGATGATAATTGTGACGAACACTCAACACTAATAATCGTAGATACCCCCTGACTAGCTCTTTCATTTTCGGGCGCAACCTCTGTATCGACAATGCTCCTAAAGTTAGCAAGGGACGCCAACTCCTGAACCGCCTCGGCCATTTTCTCGGTACACGCTACGACATCTACCAGTATGGAGGCCACCGTTGCTGCTGGCGTTACGGCGAGAAGACTAACATTTTCCCATATGTTTGATTCTAGCATAATGTTTAGAATTATAGCAGCTTCTTTGGCATTTTCGACATGAGGATGGGCTTTCGAGGGTTGGGTCATTTTCGTAATTGCTGATGATAATTCTCTTAATGCTTTGCCTGTTTCACTGCTCATCTTTGAAAATAGCTCTTGGAACTTCGCCTTTACTTCCTTTGACGCCTATACATACATACATACATATACATCAATACATTATAGGTGCATAAATTTACTTATTAATTATAATAATGTAAACAAATAAAACACATAGCATGTCTAATGTTGGCGTGAAATATCCATGCACGATGAATAGTAGTAGTCAAATTGAGTGACGATATCAAAAGGGTAGACACTTAAAATTGTCTGATATATATCGACATTAATTTTATGACACTAGCATAATTTTACTAATAATACAGTACAATTAGTTTACTTTTATAATTTAATTTTATTATTAAATTAATTTGATTAATTATCCTAAAAATCAATAATAATTTACAAGAAGTTGGCGTGTTGGGGAAGCGAGATACGATCTGAGCCGAGATAATAATTTATTATTAATTATTTTCATTGCACATTTATTTTTCAAGTTATATCAATTACGATTGTAGTAGAAAAATAAAATAGTTCGGCTCTTCAACGCTATTTACGTTGACTTGAAATCTCGCATTTCTAAGACTGTCAATTGATACTGGAGTATAATTTAAATGTACGAAGAGTTGAAGATTGTACCTGTGTATGGGAATATAATAAGAAGCTCTGTAGAGCTTCGACTCTACAAGCACAATCTCGAGTCGAGGCGCAAATTTTTTGGTACTGTGACCAAGGGTGCCGGTACTTGAAATGTTTATGTCGAGGCTCCCATTCCGCAAAGTTAACCTATATTTCCACACGACTTTATCACTCAGTAACGCTATCTCATTTTCTTCTGAAACTGAATTAATGGTTGATATATAGAGGAAAGAGGGACAAACCAGGGAATCCACACTGCTTTTTGAGTCAATAACATTTTTAAATCCACTACCCATAGATGTTTTAGTACTGTCCTTGATGTATTCATCTCCGAAATCTGCAAATCACGACAAATTTTGTATAAAAATGCAGGTATTCGTCGATGAAGGAATATATATATTAACTATATAAAAATTTTGTATAAAAATCACAAATTATTGGACTAGCAAGTATCATACGAGTGTCCTAAGGCCCACCTCGGATGTCCAAATCAAACTAGTAAAGTATACAAAATTGGTCGATGTTTGTTGAGTCAGTGTATATATGACTCCCTAACATAGTAAATAATTATCATACATATATGATCGGAAATACAACATGTTATTAGGTCATAGGAATATTTTCGTCTTCTCTTCGGAAAGATCCAATTAACTCTTTTGGAGTCTCTTCAATACCAATGTTTTTTTTTTCTTTGAAGTGGATGTGGATCAATACCAATGTTGTACGAGCTCATGGATTCTTTGAAGCGGACAGTATCATACTAATTGTAGAGCTGATGGTTTCGCAGTCCACAACAATTTGGTATATCATTTCACATTTTTCAGATATCACGATTGGACGCAATTAGTGCCAAAAAAGATTAAATAAAACATACCGTCAATAATTTAAAAGAACGAAAAGTTTAATCATCGTTGTGATTTGTCATGGAAATACGAATTAACTCCAACTATTATTACTTACGGTTATATTATGAAGAAGTAGTAGTAGTAGTACCTTCCAAGAAATTGCCAAGTTTTTCAATGTGTGAAGCCGTGAGCTTATGAAGATCATTGCCAGCCCAAACAGGCCAAATTGCAATACAAGTCACCACAGCTATGGAGCATCCTATTATAATCGTGTTCATCCTCCTCTCAGCCATATCCATCACCTCGGCGTTTCGGTACCCCGACACGCAAATTAAACTAAACGTCAGTATGAATATCACCATTCCATAATCAAACCTTGCCTTTATCTTCGGAAAAAACCGCATAAATGTCGCTACCGTAGCTACATTTTTTTATCAAAGACGTGATCAATAAAATTATTCCGTGGCCCGACAAAGGAATACGACTATACGAGTATACGTCATTAAGTCATTTAATTTATACTTGAATAGAACGGAAGGAGTATATATATATGTTACCGATTATAAAGACCAACAATCCGAGAAGAACGGGCAGCAGATCCGGACCCAAACCGCCCGATAACTTGTTAGTTCCGACTGCACACCAGCCTCCTAAGATCGTTGCCACCACTCTGTTGAAACTCTTCCCTAACGTTGCCCCTATATTCAACCATATAATAATAGAAGATAAATAAATTACTTGTAAGACCGTGGAAGCTTAACGTACACAAGTTAACCGATTATCAATATTGACTCGCATATTGAAGTCAATTTGATCTCCTACCCTACTACTATTGGTAAAAATTCAACATTGATATAGTATGTTGCGCATAAATAAATTTCGACTCAGTCCAACATGAAATCATAAATCTGACTACTAGATATCTATGATTAGTGTATGATTCAAGATACTTACCAACAGAATACTCGAAGACAACAACAACGGTAAGAACAGCCCACATTGCGTCAACACCAAAGCCTTCATACAAAGGATCGAAGTAAAACGAAGAGACAATTGCAATAGCAAGTCCAACTTTGAGGGAGTGCACAGCTCGTCTTGGATCATCTTTTGCGAGCTGTTTGGCCAACTTTCCGAAATCGAATACGTCGCCTTTTATCTTGACGAGCTTAGCTTTGAACCAATTATTATTGTTGCCGTTGCCGGGGAGTTCTTCCCGAGTTTCCATTCAAGTTTTTTTCTCGTACAAACTTCGTTCTTGATGAAAACAATAATCTCAAAAATGTGAATTTCTAATCGCAGATATTCTTTGCACCTCTTTCTTCTTTGATGATCGAATAACTTGTTGGAGGATGTAATAGAGATTAGCTAGTATCTCGTAATTTCGTCTGATCTTTCTACCCAAAAAAATAAAATAAAAATAGTCGTATATTTAACTAGAAAAAATAGATGATGAGAATATAGTACGAGTGTATGTATATTAAAACATTTTGATGCACGGATATAATGCGCTTTTAAGTGTAAAATCAGTTGAACGCGTAAATGGAAATACTCAATGATCACTTGATTATAACATGCGTATGTGTAACCAAATCAAAACATGTAGTAAGATATCGGATGTTGGTAGGGATTTGAATTTGGTGAGAGACTGCTTAGATGAAATTTCAACAGATCAGAGAGATTGAGCCGGTACAATAATGGTACATTTCTTTACTTGCTTGCATTGTACTTTATAGTGTAGGAGTATTGAGTTACCTTAGCAAGACAACAAAAACTAACAAAAGACAAAAACATTTATAGGTGACAAGGAGTGACCGAGTGACTAGATAGGATAAGTAAAAACGAGGAAAAATTTCTAACTCCTACTTTTTATGTACCAATTCTTACAAACTCCTACCTTAATTTTAAAAAGTTTCAAAATCCTACCTTATAAAACCTTTTTTATCAAACTCCTACCAAAAAATCATCTCCGGCGAGTTTGACTATAATTTCCGACATTGACCTCGTCACATGTCTTGCACGTGAGCAATTTTTCATCTCCCAGCTTCTTCACCCGCGTAACTCTTCAACACCCCCCCCCCCCACATTTCATTTCAGCTTACATTTTTTTCCTTTTCCCTCCCAAATTTCTCGGTTTCTCCTCAAAAATCCCCATATACCAAATCCAACCCTAATTTCATCATCTCACTTTTCCTTCACATTTTTCGACTCAGCCACTCCTTCACGGTGACGCGATCAAGTCCTCCTCATCTCACTTGAAACGATAATGACGATTGGGATCAATTAGAACTACTGATCAACACACAACTACTCTAAAGGGGTATGTTGAGGCTTTACGTCAATTAAACCCAAAATTATGCGTCAATTAGTGAAGTAATTAGTAGTTGGATTGAGTTGATTTTTGTATGTGGCTAATTGAATTGAAATAATTAGTAGTTGAATTAAATTGATTATTTTCGTTTGAATGCTATATGTATGTTATAGGGTAATTTCGATGAGGTCGAAACCCTCATCGTACTATTTGAAAAAGTTGCAGCCACGCCTTTGGGTTCGCGAACAATAGATCTTGCAGCCCCAAAATCTTCTACCAGGGTTATCACGGGTCGTTGCCGTGCGAAACGCAGCAGGTATGGATCAGTTGCAATTGATTCCTTTGGTTGAAGGGGAGTATGAGCATATTGTGCTCTCGGACATTGTGAAGAATTTAGCAAATGAGAGGAGAAAGAAAAGAGAGTGCAAGATGTGAGCAATAGGAGAGAGAAGATTAAATGAGAGGGAGAAAATGGAGTGCATCTAAAAGTGGGGGAAATAGGTGAGGGAAGATGAAATTGGAGGGAGAATTTGGGGGGAAAACGAAACAAAATGAAAAGAATCGCGCTAAATCGAAGGGAAAAGACATGTGACGAGGTCAATGGCGGAAATTATAGTCAAACTCGCCGGAGATGATTTTTTGGTAGGAGTTTGATAAAAAAAAGTTTTATAAGATAGAATTTTGAAACTTTTTAAAATTAAGGTAGGAGTTTGTAAGAATTGGTACATAAAAAGTAGGAGTTAGAAATTTTTCCTAAAAACAATGAAACAAATCATCGTATTAATTAGTATAGTGAACGCAGACCTCCCTGCTTTTAGTGAAGTCATTATGTTGCGTGGGAAATTATTCAGAGTCAAACATTTGCAAATCGTTCGTTTGCCAAGATTCATGCATACCGTACACCATTTTTAATTATTTTATAAATTATAAATAAGCCTGCAAAAACAATACTAATAGCCTGGTTCTGCACTTCTGCAGCATGTCGCATGTACAAATTAAATGTGATGATCTTTGATCTTGCCGCGCCTTTTTTAAGATGCGCTTGATATTATTCGATCCACTCTTTTTCGATTTTATATTATCAACAAACTTCTCTCGTACACGATACGTCTCTTGCATTTTGAGCTAGTTATTTCCGCGTGGGGATCTTCTAGAATTTTTTTATGATGGGGTTGGCATTTAAGTAACTTCTTTATTTTTAATTTTTTCCTTTATTGTTAAACTCTACCAACTTTACCTTAGAAAAACTCTAGAGAATCCTTACCCGTTATTTCCACTACTAATTATTCTCTGATCTATTAACCGTGCGTCACAAGAATCTGTTTGTCCGTTCATAATATGGCAATTCAAATCACGATTTTGTGACTCGGTGTGCATGGGGCATATATATTATTATTGGGATGGACTCATGGACATGGACCGTATGTCTACACCCAACAACAATTATAATTTATATATGGGCTGCAAAGCTGCATTAATCCGTGTACGGCTGTACCCCTTGTTTTAAAGGAGTTTCGCTGTGTATAAACTTGCTCAATTAATTCTCATAAACTTAAGGCCTAGATTAATTAAAGCAACTTAAACCAGATTGGTTGGTGGGGGAAGCGTGGTGACTGCGAGGGTTTTTCATACAAGTAGGAGAACTATTTTCTTAAGATTTTTTTATAAAGTTAGGTAAGATATGGTTATATGCGTCATCATTAACAACGGTTATACTGGAACCGCTGTGATAATGCTAGTTTCCACATTTTACAGTGGTTCAAGGGTAAGCCGTTGTTGTGAAATGTAAATTCTGTTCTAGTGTCTATTGTTTCATATGCCATTATTCTCTCACGTGTTTGTGACGCTCATGTGAGTACGTGACAACTATGATAAACCTCAAAAAGCACAAGTAAAATCTTCTCTTTTTTACGAGTGTGGTTCAGCCGTGTTTTTAGTTATCTAGTAGGTTGTTCAATCATAACCAGGACATGGCCATTTATGCAATAGAAGTTGTTCAGAATTTATTACCACTCCCGACTATCTTACAAGGGCCGGGGCCTCAAACGTGAGAAGGGATGATACCAAAGGATCTCTCATTATGTGCATTTTACATGTAAGTGTCGTACACCTAAAGATAAATAAACAATGAGAAAATTTCATCACTTTTTAACCCAGGGAACTGTACCTCTCGCTCATTCCGGTTAGTTTTCATATCACGAGATGAACCTCCACTCGTTTATAATGTGGAATCAACTCACTCTCTTTCTGGTTTTTTATGGGTGTGGCATTGGTCTATTTTCTCCTTATCTAACAACGGAAGTGTAAACTTTTAATCTCGCTTAAATTGAAAGTCAATTTGCTATTTAGTAAAGAAGCAAAAATGTCATCTAAGAAAAAAAAACTAGAAAAAAGTGATCAATATATATATAACAGAAAAATATGGCTGAATAATTAGGGTACGACTATGTACTATACCATATCTTTAACCCCGGTGCCTTAAATACTCCCGTCATAAGGCAGGGTAAAGGGGGGTCAGATGCACGCAAGACTACTTACCCCTATTGAAACATAGAGAGGTTGCGCACTGATGACCCAAATGTTTTGAGAATCGCAACGACTGATTGCTACTCCACAGAATAAGAAGCACATGCATCTAATTAGGGTACGACCATGTACAATCCTTAACGAAATTCATTGGAGTAGCATGCATCTAATTAGGTAGAGCGTGAACTCTTCCGACTCTGATTAGCTTAGGAATCTACCTGGAATTTTGAATCGATCGATTTCTCCGACACTCTTCTTCTAGATTTTCCTATAAGAAAATGATATAGTCAAATATTGTTAATATTGTAATCAGATATTTTAGTATAGTTATTATATTGTTGTATTATCTCTAAGGCAAATACTATAGTACCCCGGGGGTACCAAGAGGAAGGTACCCCCTGGGCCTCCTTCTGACAAAATCTAGCTATTTTTTAAAAGTCCAGTCCAATTAAGAAACAGGCCCAATTAAAAATAACACAAATAAGAAATCTATACACATAAAATTAAAACCCAACCCATATTTTCTCCCCTTCCCCCTTTATTTTCTCTCTTCTCCCAAACCCACCCACCACCACCACCACGAACCACCTAACCACCGCCAGCCACCTTCACCGACCACCACCCCACACAACGCCGCCCCTACCATTCGGTGGGCGCCGCTCCGGCGACCCTACGGCGGACCCCATGGCCCGCGCCATCGCCCCCATCGTCATCCACTTCCTCTTTTTCGCATTTTCTCTCTCCTCCTTCACTCCTTTCCCCAGCCCCTTTTCTCGACCGCCACCACCCATAAACCCTCCCCCGGCCCTCTTCGTACGCCGCCTACCCCAATCACCACCATCATCGCCGCTAATAAGGGATAAAAAGGGAAATCAAAAAGAAAGGATGGGATAATGGGGGAGAACGAAGGGACGACACCATCGTGGAATGCCGGGAAGAAGGTCGCGGTAGCCGCGCGGTAATGGTGGCACTGTCGACGCGGAAATGGTGGTGGTCGGGGTATGCCGCCGGCGGAGAAGGGGTGGTCGGGAGAAGTGGGAGGGGGTGTTGGGGGAGGAGAGAGAAAAAGGAAAGGGAGGGTATGTTTTTTTTTTTTTGATTTAATCTTGACCATTTATATAAAGTATTCATTTTTAAACAAAAATCGTTCATTTTAACACAAATACGGTTCATTTTAGAACAAAAACTACCTATTTCAGATTAAATAAATCAAGACAAAAAGAATTCATTGTAAAACAAATAGAATTCATTTTAGAACAATAATCATTCATTTTATAACAAAAAAACATTCATTAAATAACCATTCTTTTTAAAACAAATATCATTCATTCTAGAACAAAAATCATTCATTTTATAACAAAACTCATCCATTCCAGAACAAAACTAACCATCCTAGGACAAAAATCAACCATCGTAGGACAAAAATCATTCATCCTAGAACAAAAACCATTCATCTTAAAACAAAAACTAATCATCCTAAGACAAAACTAACCATTCCTAAACAAAAACCATTCATCCAAAAACAAAAACTAACCATTTTAGAACAAAATCAAATCATCCTAGTACAAAAACAATATATTATTTTTATAAAACAAAATTAAACAAAAACAGATTATTATAAAACAAAATTAGATCATTATAAAACAAAAATATATTATTTTTGAACAAAACTAAATCATTACCAAATAAACAAAGAATAGTTATTGCTAATTTGTTTTAATTTGGGAGTATCCATTTTAAAACAAAAAATCGTTCATTTAACATAAATAATGTTCATTTTAGAACAAAAAGTACCTATTTCAGATTAAATAAATCAAGACAAAAGAATTCATTCTCAAACAAATAGAATTCATTTTAGAACAATAATCATTCATTTTATAACAAAAAAACATTCATTACATAACCATTCTTTTTAAAATAAATATCATTCATTCTATAACAAAAATCATTCATTTTATAACAAAACTCATCCATTCCAGAACAAAACTAACCATCCTAGGACAAAAATCAACCATCGTAGGACAAAAATCATTCATCCTAGAACAAAAACCATTCATCTTAAAACAAAAACTAATCATCCTAAGACAAAACTAACCATTCCTAAACAAAAACCATTCATCCAAAAACAAAAACTAACCATTTTAGAACAAAATCAAATCATCCTAGTACAAAAACAATATATTATTTTTATAAAACAAAATTAAACAAAAACAGATTATTATAAAACAAAATTAGATCATTATAAAACAAAAATATATTATTTTTGAACAAAACTAAATCATTACCAAATAAACAAAGAATAGTTATTGCTAATTTGTTTTAATTTGGGAGTATCCATTTTAAAACAAAAAATCGTTCATTTAACATAAATAATGTTCATTTTAGAACAAAAAGTACCTATTTCAGATTAAATAAATCAAGACAAAAGAATTCATTCTCAAACAAATAGAATTCATTTTAGAACAATAATCATTCATTTTATAACAAAAAAACATTCATTACATAACCATTCTTTTTAAAACAAATATCATTCATTCTATAACAAAACTCATCCATTCCAGAACAAAACTAACCATCCTAGGACAAAAATCAACCATCGTAGGACAAAAATCATTCATCCTAGAACAAAAACCATTCATCTTAAAACAAAAACTAATCATCCTAAGACAAAACTAACAATTCCTAAAAAAAAACCATTCATCCCAAAACAAAAACTAACCATTTTAGAACAAAATCAAATCATCCTAGTACAAAAACATTATATTATTTTTATAAAACAAAATTAAACAAAAACATATTATTATAAAACAAAATTAGATCATTATAAAACAAAAATATATTATTTTTGAACAAAACTAAATCATTACCAAATAAACAAAGAATAGTTATTGCTAATTTGTTTTAATTTGGGAGTATCCATTTTAAAACAAAAAATCGTTCCTTTAACATAAATAATGTTCATTTTAGAACAAAAAGTACCTATTTCAGATTAAATAAATCAAGACAAAAGAATTCATTCTAAAACAAATAGAATTCATTTTAGAACAATAATCATTCATTTTATAACAAAAAAAAACATTCATTACATAACCATTCTTTTTAACACAAATATCATTCATTCTAGAACAAAATTCATTCATTCTATAACAAAACTCATCCATTCCAGAACAAAACTAACCATCATAGGACAAACACCAACTATCGTAGGACAAAAATCATTCATCCTAGAACAAAAATCATTCATCCTAAAACAAAAACTATTCATCCTAAGACAAAACTAACCATTCCTAAACAAAAACAATTCATCCCAAAACAAAAACTAACCATTTTAGAACAAAATCAATTCATCCTAGTACAAAAACACTATATTATTTTCATAAAACAAAATTAAACAAAAACAGATTATTATAAAACAAAATTAGATCATTATAAAACAAAAATATATTATTTTTGAACAAAACTAAATCATTACCAAATAAACAAAGAATAGTTATTGTTTTTGTCCTAGAATGGTTAATTTTTGTTCTGGGATGATTAGTTTATGTCCTAAGATGATTAGTTTTTGTTATAGAATGATTAGTTTTTGTTTTGGGATGAATGATTTTTGTCTAGAAATGATTAGTTTTTGTTATGAGATAGTTGTTTTTTGTCCTAGGATGGTTAGTTTTTGTTCTGGGATGAATAGTTTTTGTCGTAGGATGGTCAGTTTTTGTTTTGGGATGAATGGTTTTTGTCCTACGATGGTTGGTTTTGGTCCCAAGATGGTTAGTTTTTGTTCTGCAATTGTTAGTTTCTGTTCAAGAATAGATGGTTTTTGTCCTAGAATGGTTGACTTTTTGTTTTGAAATGATTAACTTTTGTCCTAGGATGATTAGTTTTTGTTCTAGAATTGTTAGTTTTTGTTTTGGTATGAATGGTTTTTGTCTAGGCATGATTAGTTTTTGTTATGAAATGATTGTTTTTTGTCCTAGAATGGTTACTTTTTGTTATAGAATGGTCAGTTTTTGTCATAGGATTATTACTTTATGTTCTGGAATGGATGGTTTTTGTCTTAGGATGATTACTTTTTGTCCTACGATGATTAGTTTTTGTTCTAGGATGATTAGTTTTTGTTTTGAAATAGATGTTTAGTTTTTGTATAGAATGAATGATTTTTGTCCTAGGATGATTAGTTTTTGTCCTAGGATGGTTAGTTTTTGTCCTAGGATGATTAGTTTTTGTTTTAGGATGATTAGTTTTTTTCGTAGGATGGTTAGTTTTTGTCCTAGGATGATTAGTTTTTTTTTTCTAGGATGATTAGTTTTTATTCTAAAATGGATTATTAGTTTTTGTATAGAATAAATGATTTTTGTCCTAGGATGGTTGCTTTTTGTTATGTAATGGTTAGTTTTTGTTATGTCATTTTGGAACAAAAATTGATCATTATTAAACATAAATACGTCATTATAGATTAAAATCTGATAATTAAAAATCAATCATTATGAAACAAAAACAGATCATTATAGAACATAAATATGTTATTTTGGAACAAAAACTGATCATTATAGAACAAAAATTGGTCATTATAGAACATAAATACATCATTATAGAACAAAAATTGATCATTATAGAACATGAATATGTCATTCTTTGACAAAAACTGATCATTATAGAACATAAATTAGTCTTTTTTTCTCAAGTATAAATTGATCATATAAACATAAATATGTCATTTTAGAACAAAAACTTATCATTATAGAACATAACTATGTCATTCTGTAACAGTAATCGATCATTATAGAACATAAATATGTCATTATGGAACAAAAACTGATCATTATAGAACACAAATACACCATTATAGAACAAAAACTGGCATATTTTTGTTTTATAATGATCAGTGTTTGTTCCAGAATGACAAATATTTGTGTTCTATAATGATCAGTTTTTGTTCCACAATGACATATTTATGTTCTATAATGATCTGTTTTTGTTTCGTAATGGTTGATTTTTAATTATCAGTTTTTGTTCTGGAATGAATGACTTTTGTTTCGGAATGATTAGTTTTTGTTCTGGGATGAATGATTTTTGTCAAGGAATTACAGGTTTTGTCCTAGAATGGTTAGTGTTTGTTCTGGAATGGTTAATTTTTATCCTAAAATGATTAGTTTCTGTTTTATAATGACCTAATTTTGTTATAAAATGATTTACTCCTATTATGAAATAAGAAAACATTAAAAAAAAAAAAACAACCAAATTTCATCACCCAAAACCCCACCCGGCCCACCAACTCCACCCCTATAGCCACCTTATAGCCACCAATTCCACCCACCACAACAACCACCAACTGCACCACCACGTTCGCCACCCTTCAACGACCACCGCCACCATTCCCATCGTCGTCGCCTCCTTCCTCTTCCACGATCAATTCTCATCTTGAAACATTTCTCTCTCATCCCCGAACCCCCACCTGACCCACTGCCACCCCCTCGCCGCCAGCACAACAACCACCAACTACACCACTAGGTCCCCCCACGGCCACGCACGCCATCCTAGCCACTCTACGTCACCTAAAAGTGAGTAAATGTGAGGAGAGAGAAAAGAGGAGAAAGAGAAAATGGAGGAGGAGGGGGGAGATGCGGTGTCGCGGGGGTGGGCTGATGGGGTCGCCGGAGCAAGGCGGTGGTTTGGTTTTGTCGGAGCATGCAACGGTGGTGGTTGGTGATGGAGGTGGTGGCGGCTAGGGTGGTTTGTGTGGTGGTTAGGTTTGGGGAAGGGGGAGGTAGAAGAGAATGTGATTTTTCTGTTTTTTATTTTTATTTGGGCTGAAATTTATAAGGCTCAAATTATAATTATGGGCTGATTTATCAAAAAAAGACCGGGGGAATGGTACCCCCGGGGTACCATAGAACAATTGTTACCTAGTTTATAGGACTAATCTAGGTTTGTATTTATACTGATCACTCATAATGAGAATGATAAGCTTTTCCCTGATCTCATACTCTTCTCCTCAACATGGTATCAGAGCATAGATCATATACTCAGCCTAACCCTCCGAAAAGCTTCAACTTCAATCCCTCGGCCACCCTCTGATCGGCCACCTTCAAGCTTCCCACCCTCTAATTACGCCAACTCTCTCCTTCACTCTAAACCCCTCAAAACCTTATTTTCTATATTTTAAATCTCCTAAAACCCTGAAATTCACCCTATATTCCGGCCACCCTCCCGCCGCAGGCCAACCCTCAACAACCATGGCCAAACTCCAATTCGGCCACCCTCAATTTCTCTAATAAATCATTCTCGCTGCTCCTCAAATCTTGATCATCTAAACTCTGATCTCCTTCTCCAAAACCTTGGCCACCCTCTTCTCCGGCCACCCCTCTCACCCTTCAAAACTCCATGGCCAAAACCCTCCTAAACCTTGGCCACAACTCACACGTCTCCTGAAACACTTCTCTCGAAAATCTCTCATAACTCAAAATATCAAGTTCTAAACACGATCTCCACCGTTCAGATCATCATCTCGCATCAAAATCCGGGAATTGGTAACCCCACGGCTTTCCTCCCAATCTCCATTTTTTCAGTTCTTTACAATTCTCTTTCAAGTTGATTACTCTAAACCCTTCAAAGTTTATTTTCTTCGTTTCAAATCTCTTCTTTTCCAAAAAAAAAAAAAAATGCAATTCATCATCTATACTCACTCGATGTACTCTGTTTTACCTTACAAATACAAGTAAACACTCCTCTGTTTTCCCTTGCCTTGCTTCATCTTATATGAAATCTCAACACTCTCTGTTTGTTAATCTTTTCTTTTCTCCCTGCAAACACCCTCATTCCATTCCCAAAATCTTTTAATCCTTAAAAAAAAAAAAACAAAATCTCATCCACTATCTCCGCTGCAATCCAACAACCCTTTCAGATGTTACACTTCGCTCACCGCATACAAGATCCTCCACACTCCATCAACGAGTACGCACGCTATCAAGTCGCTACTGAGCCTCTTTTCTCCATGGTTCTCCAAGATTGGTCTCCTCTCTTGGACACATCGTCCATCTTGCGGGGCGTATAAGAAAATGATATAGTCAAATATTGTTAATATTGTAATCAGATATTTTAGGATAGTTATTATATTGTTGTTGTTGAAGGTTTCTAGGAGAATAAAGAGAAGAATAGTATGTATATTATTGTATCTCTATCATAGGACTCGTACAAGAGGTATATATATACCAATATGCATACAAAGACAAAAGGAAAGGAGAATCAATCTAACCGTAATCATAGGGCTATACTACCTTAATTAAACACTATAATATTGCAATGATATTATTACGATAACCTAACATAATTAGGAGATATATGTCAAGATATCACAATAATCTTAACACCCCCCCTCAAGCTCAAGGCGGATGCAGGGAACCCATTTTGAGCTTGGACACCAATTCATTGAAACGTCCAGGAAGAAACGCCTTAGTAAAGACATCAGCCGTTTGGCTTTCGGAAGAGACTGGAACTAGATTGAGATCATGTTGTAACAGATGTTGCCGGATAAAATGACAATCGACTTCAATATGTTTCGTCCTTTCATGAAAGACATCATTGTGAGCAATTTGAATAGCACTTTGGTTATCGCAATGAAGATCTGTGGGTGTTGATTGACAAGCTCCCATATCATCTAAAAGCCACCGAAGCCATAAAAGTTCAGAAGTGGTTTCAGCCAAAGCTCGATATTCCGCTTCTGTGCTAGAACGTGAGACCACAGTTTGCTTTTTACTTCTCCACGAAATAAGAGAGCTCCCTAGAAAGAAGCAATTACCAGTAGTAGATCGTCGATCAGTGGGATCGCCAGCATAATCGGAATCAGAGTACGCTTGTAATATAAGGGGCGAATCAAAAAGAAATTGAAGGCCATGAAACATCGTACCCTTTACATAACGAAGAATCCGGAGTACAGCGGCATAGTGTGTCGTGCGGGGTGCCGACATAAATTGACTAACAATGTGAACTGCATATGCAATATCCGGACGAGTAACGGTCAAATATATAAGACTTCCAACAAGTTGTCTGTACAACATAGGTTCTGGCAAAGCAACACCATCTGTCGGTGTGAATTTCACATTTGCTTCAATAGGAGTAGGCTCAATCTTGGTGTCATCAAGACCTGCTTTCGACAGAAGTTCACCTGCATATTTGGCTTGGGTGAGATGATAGCCATTTTGATCCGCAGAAACTTCTAAGCCAAGAAAGTAGCTTAGACGACCAAGATCCTTCATTTCAAAATTTTGGTTCAGAAATAATTTCAGGTCTTGAATGCCATCTAAATCATCACCAGTGATAATCATGTCATCTACGTAAAGTAGTAAGAGAATACAACCTTTCTCCGTACGTTTTATGAAAAGGGCATGATCGTATGCACTGGAGGTGAAGCTGAGGCGAGAAATAGTAGAGCTGAACTTAGCAAACCAAGCTCGCGGAGCTTGTTTTAACCCGTATAATGCTCGTCGAAGACGACAGACTTTGTTGGGAGGATGATCATAACCTTGAGGAGGTCGCATATAAACTTCTTCACTGAGATCACCGTTAAGGAAAGCATTCTTCACATCCATTTGGAAAAGATCCCATTTCTTACTAGCGGCAACAGCAAGAATGCTTCGAACAGATGTGAGACGTGCTACAGGAGCAAATGTTTCTTCGTAGTCAATGCCATACTCTTGTTTAAAGCCTTGAGCAACAAGACGAGCTTTATACCGTTCAATAGAACCATCAGACCGAGTTTTTATTTTGTATATCCATCTGCACCCTACCAATGATTTGTTAGAAGGCAAATCAACCAACTCCCATGTATTGGCTTTAAGTAAGGCGTCCAACTCTTCCTTCATTGCTTGTTGCCATAAAGGATCACTACTCGCCTGTCGATAAGTTGTGGGCTCATAAAGTGACTCGATAGCAGCATAACAACTGTGACGCTGGTAGTCTTTATGCCATTCAGGAGGACGACTCACTCTAGAGGATTGCCTTGGTTGAAAGGTATCTGAGATGATTCTCTCTTCTGTTATAGGAGGAGATTCAGGTGTATCGGCATTATTGCTGCATGCTGGAGAAGGAGAATCAGATAATACATGAGAGTCATTGCTATTACCTAAAGAAGACAAAGATTCACCGCTGAGAGAGCTTTCAATGGTCAAAGATGAATCAGCAACCGGAGAATCACCAACGTTGATGTTGTCTACATCAATGCTGTTATCAGGAAACAAGTCAAGATTAACATTAGTGAAATATGGTATAGTAGGCTCAGAAGAGTGAAAGCTTGAAACAGAGGTAAACATCTTGTGTTCCCAGAACACTACATGTCGAGAAATTCGTATCCGCCTTGCTATAGGATCCCAACACTTATATCCTTTGTGTGCGGTGCTGTACCCAAGAAAGCAACATAATCTTGCGCGGGGTTCCAGTTTTGTATATTCATGAGACTGAAGAAGCACAAAACTCACACATCCAAAGACACGAAGAAAATCATAATTTGGAACTCTGTCATACAATCGTTCATAGGGAGACTTGTGACCGACCACAGAGGAGGGAAGCCGATTTATATTGTACACTGCAGTAAGGGCAGCCTCCCCCCAAAAATACTCTGGACATGATGCCGAAATAAGCAATGCTCGAACAGTGTCCAAAATATGACGGTGCTTGCGCTCAGCACGCCCATTCTGCTGGGAAGTACCAGGACAAGAATGCTGTAAATTTGTCCCTTGACTAGCAAGAAAACTCAGAAAATTCTTCTCCTTGTACTCCATTGCGTTGTCAGCACGAAATGTTTTTATTTTGCAATCAAATTGGGTTTGTACCATAGCAGCAAAATTGTAGTAGAGTTGCTGGAGTTCAGAACGATTCTTAAGGAGATAAATCCAAGTGTATCGTGAGTAGTCATCAACAAATATAACAAAGTATCGTGATCCGTTGTATGTAATATTTGGTGAAGGGCCCAATATGTCTGAATGCACAAGATCAAATGGAGCAATGGAAATTGACTCATTATTATTAAAAGGCAAGGCATGGTGCTTTGCAAGCTGACAAGAAACACAATCTAATTTTTCTTGTTTAATAGAGCCTAAGACACCACTAGAAATCAAAGAATTTAATCTAGAGTGGGAGACATGACCCAATCTTGAATGCCAGATACTGTGAGACACTGAAGCAACATAGGAACCAGACCCATGATGGGGTACTTTCAGAGAAATGGCTTCGAATAAACGTCCAACTCTACGTCCTTTTCCTAGTATTCGGCCACTCTCAGGATCCTGCACATAACAACCACCGTTCGAAAAATGTACTTCCAATCCATTTTCACAGAGTTGACCCACAGAGATAAGATTTAAAGCAAGGTCAGGAACAAGAAAAGCATCACGTAATGAGAAATTGGGAGTGGACACATCACCGCTACATGTAATTTGCATAGCAGAGTTATTGGCTGTTCTAACAGTTGGTGGGAATAATGAACGATGTTTGTTAGTCACGTCACCAGTATTAGATGTCATATGATTGCAACAACCAGAGTCAAAAAAACCAAGAGTGTGATGTACCTGGAGTGGCTGATAACACAGATGTGGATGTATTTGCACTCATCTGATTTATGAATTCTTGTAAGTCATTCAAGGTAATGGACGTGGGCGGAGAATCAACCACAGCACCAGAAGTGTGAAATCGAGGCTGAAACTGACGATTGTACTGTTTGGCCTTGTTTTTGGCTATAAGCTTGCGACATTCCTTGATTGAATGACCAGGGTGCTTGCAATAGCGACAAGTGGTCTCAGTTGATGCTGCCACGACAATATCAGGAAGGATGGGCTCAATTTTAGGTTTCAATATCCCAAGGCGCGTCTCCTCGGAAATTAACTCAGCAACAGCATTCTCTAGAGTCGGGAATTTCTCTCGATGAAGAAGAGGACCACGTACGCCTTCGTAATCATCATGTAACGCCATGATAAATTGCATAAGGCGTAATTTATCACGATAGTTACAAAACTTTGCACTGTCCGCGACATTTTCAAATTGCGGTTCAGATAGGGCCAATTGATCCCAAACAGAATGCATTTGGGCAAGGAATTCGTTGATAGACTGACCTTTAGTTTGTTTCATATTTTGGAGGCTCTCAAGAAGTTGGTACTGATGTGCAATATCAGTAGTAGAATAGCGCATAGACAACAAATCCCAAACATCCTTGGCAGTCTCAAAACGACCAAACTGAGCTTTAATAGGCCCAATAGTAGTGTTCCGAAACCATGTCAAAATTTGATGATTCTTACTATCCCATAGTTCTAGTCTATCAGCATAGGAAGCAGCGTCTTCAGTCTTTTGCTGAACAGGTATAGTGACATCACCAGTACAATAACGCCACAATCTACGACCTTTCAAAAAACTACACATTTCTTGAGCCCAAAACACATAATTTGTGCCATCTAAGACAGTCTTAATAGGCTGAATAACATCCACCTTTTCCATAATAGCAACGCAAGGACTGAATTAAATATGATGTAGTAATCAAATAATAGAAGGAACACACCTGTGAAAGGCTGAAAATAGACGATTGAGAGATTAGACTCTGGTAAATCAGAGTATGATTGGGCGAAAGCCAACAACGAACGGGACAAAACAATGAATTGAGTGCACTTGTAATCGAGCAAAGGGCAGCAAATGAGTCGAACACCGCCGAAAAAAAAACTCTAACGTCGCCGTCAATCAGTGCGGAAGCAAGAAAATCCCAGAATTTGTGATGAGTGAATCGTGAGGATCAGATGGGGAAAAACAAATGAAGAGTGCCCCCACTGTGGAAAAGTGTAAAATATGGTTGGTAGGATAGAGTACCACGTGTGTGGAGTAAGTCAAAGGCTTGTTTTCTCATAGAAATTGTAATTGAAAAAGCATGTAGTAGGGGACATGCTCTGATACCATGTTGAAGGTTTCTAGGAGAATAAAGAGAAGAATAGTATGTATATTATTGTATCTCTATCATAGGACTCGTACAAGAGGTATATATATACCAATATGCATACAAAGACAAAAGGAAAGGAGAATCAATCTAACCGTAATCATAGGGCTATACTACCTTAATTAAACACTATAATATTGCAATGATATTATTACGATAACCTAACATAATTAGGAGATATATGTCAAGATATCACAATAATCTTAACAGTTGTATTATCTCTAATATTGTTACCTAGTTTATAGGACTAATCTAGGTAGGTTTAGTATTACGTTCCCACCTTGTACTTTGTATTTATACTGATCACTCATAATGAGAATGATAAGCTTTTTCCTGATCTCATACTCTTCTCCTCAACATGTCCAACACCATGCACCTTGTCTACGTAGGTTTTATATTCATTTATGTCACCTGTAGATTTGATTGAAACACGCAATCAATTAAAGTTGAGGTCGGGACAATGGTTTTACATCTTAACACGTTCCCTTAACAGACGACATTGCGCAAATACGTACTACACGTGGTTAAGATTACTCTGCATTATGTTGAGCCATGGCCAACGAAGGCGGATTATCCTCACAATCGGAGCTTCTTCTTGGAGAAGATTGTGAGGAACTCTCAACAATAATCGAATAGCTGCTGAAGGAGAGTAACTGATGATGATTATTAGCTAACATAGATCCTTCATGTTCAGGTTGTGCAACCTCTGTGTCCGCAATGTGCGTAAATTTAGCTAGGGAGGCCAACTCGTGGACCGCCTTGGCGATTTCCTCGGTACACGCTACGACATCTGACAGTAGTGAGGCCACTGTTGCTGCTGGTGTTACGGCCAAAAGACTGACATTTTCCCATATGTTTGCACTTAGCGTCATGTTTAAATTTATAGCAGCTTCTTTGGCAATTTGGATATGAAGATTGGCTTTTGAGGGTAGGGTCATATTTGTCATTGCGGTTGATAATTCTTTCAATGCTTTGCCCGATTCACTGCTCATCTTTGAAAATGGCGCTTCGAACTTAGCCTTTACGTCCTTTGGTGCCTATACATCATGATATTTGTTGAATCGTAAAAGTTTGTTGTTAGTTTCTACGTCGTATAATAAGCGTATAAACTCACTAGTAAGATACTAAAATGTAAGATTCCGTTGATGGTAAGATTAATAAGCAATTAATTGTACTTGTTTTAGAATTTCACATGTGACATTGTAAACAAGAAAAATCGAAACAGAACTCATCAATTTGGTTCGACTCCCTGACTCAACTTTGCGTCAGTTTTGCGTGAATTGTCCAAGGCATTTTTGGATCAGTCGATTGATTGATTCTAGAAGGGTCAATAATAACACATTAAACCCATGTTACTTAAACACTCCTTGAATTTGGTGTTTAGTGTTGTGAAAATGACATCTCTTAACAAAATAGGCGTGTCTGACACTCCGACACAAAGATAAGGAACACATCTGATCACTACTTTAATTTATATATGAAGATTACCTGGATTTGAGAATATAGGAAGCTATGAAGAGCTTCGGCTTTACAAGCACAATCACGAGTCAGGGTGCAAATCTTCTGATACTGTGACCACGGATGCCGGTATTTGAATCGTCCATGCCGAGGCTCCCATCTTGCGAAATTAGCCTATATTTACACACGTCTGTAACGCTATTTCATTTTCCAATATTATTGATCATAAGATAAGAGAGAAAGAGAGACGAACCAGGGAATCCACACTACTCTTGGAATCAAGTACATTTTTAAAACCACCGCCCCAGCAGGATGATTTAGTACCATCCTTTAAAGTTGCATTTGCTAAACTCTTGAAGTATTCAACTCCAAACTCTGCGATTCATGGAATTTTTCGATTAATTAATGTGATCTCCGCAATTAAAAGATTCAAACAATTAGGCGAAGGATGATCCTTATAGGCAATAGAAAAATTGTCTATAACACAATCAAGTATGATAAATTAAAAATTGCAAATAGTAAATAATATGTTGATTGCGTAGTAAGTTTAACATGTTTGAAGTAAATCTATAAAAGTGACAGTAAAATTAACATTGTTACGAATCTATCAATAGAAAGAAATTTAAATTGATTACTTCGATCCCAAATCAAGGACCACTGATTGCCTCTCCTTCGTTATTATCCGACATTTACAAAATTATTCGACAAATTTTACTGCACCTTTGATTAATTTTACCACAAACTAACCATAGCCATTTTTTCTATTCGTTTATATATAGACTCCTAGTATTTTTGCTGAGGGAATAACAACAATTTTTTTGCTAATCAAAGGTTAATTTGTCAAAATTGTTTTATTTAATTTTTTGCATACGGCGAAAGGTCAATTATCTACTATAGAGGTACCTTCCAGAAAAATGCCGAGTTTTTCAATGTTTGAGGCAGTGAGTTTATGAAGATCAGCTCCGGCCCAAACAGGCCATATAACAACACAAATAATCACAGCAGTAGAGCATCCGATCAAAATCGTATTGATCCTCCTCTGTGCCATGTCCATCACCTCGTCATCGCGGTACCCGGACACGCAGATTAAACTGAACGTCAGTATGAATATCAACATTCCATAATCGAACCTCGCTTTGATTTTTGGATAGAACCGCATAAATGTCACAACTGCGGCTGTATTTTGTTAATATCATCAGATTGGGTTAGTCCATCAACTAATTTGATATATAATAATACTAAAGGGATGTAAAGTACTTTTATAACGCGTTAATAAATTGATCGAGACAGAAGAAGTATGTATATATACTCCCTCATGTTCTATTTGATGTTCCACAATGAAATAGCATGGATTTTTTGTAGGAAATAAGATGTGGTGGAAAATGGAAGTTGGTGGATCACAAACCATTAGGATTACAAAAGGCATTACAAATAAAGAAAGTAGAAGATCATTTAGATTTGACCCAAAAAAAAAAAAAGATCATTCAGAACTGCAAGGAGTACGTAATTTACATGTTATGAAGACGAGAAATCCGAGAAGGAGGGGCTCAAAATCATCTCCCAAGTAGCTTGATAACCTATGCGCTCCCACTGCAGACCATCCTCCTATGATAGTTGCCACCACTCTATTCGAACCTTTGCCTAGCGTTGCCCCTTTTATTTGAACAGTATAACGAAAATCAGATAACAACTTGGCCGTAGTGTTATTCCTCAACTAAAATTCGTAGTTACCAAAAACGTCATTTTGTACGAATATAGTAGAGAGATTATTTAATCAGTCCAAAAAATTAGAAAACCCTCCAACTTCCCGAAATCGCATTTTTAGTATGTGACTTTTTGTTAAGTTGACTCCTTAAAACTCGCCCAAAATGTTGTTCTTTTATTTTATTTCGACAACAATGAAATATCTGGCCTAAAATATTGGTTAAGCTCGTGAAATTGTACATGTAGCCCATACTCCCTCTGTCCCACTTTAAACACCCCGCGATTTCTTTTTTAAGTGTCTTTAACTCCTGTATGATTAGCGCTAGTATACGTAGTAAATTTCGGCTCTATCCTAAATTTCTAGGTTCAATTCCCCTAAATAATGTATTTTGGGTACAATTTGTGTAAACTCCTATACGATTAATGTTGCAAATTACGCAATGGAAAGATAACAATAGGCTTACCAACAGAGTACTCGAACACAACGACAACAGTAAGAACAGCCCACATTGCGTTAACTCCATATCCCTCGTAAAGAGGATCGAAGTAGTAAAACAAAGAGACTAACGCAATTGCTAGTCCAACTTTGAAGGAATGCACAACTCGCCTTGGATCATCTCGTACAAGTTGTTTCGTTAACGTTCCGATATTTACAACATCGGCCTTCATCTTGACAAGCTTAGCCTTGAAGCCATTATTGCCGCCGGAGTTTTCTTCCCGAGTTTCCATCGATCGATCGATGTTACGAAAATTTGTTGCTTAGAATGAATTGTAGGATTGAATTCTAGTACAAGAGTAACTAATAAATTGATATGATTATGGAATGGAGCAAATGTACTTGTGTGTGTGGACTGTGGAGGAGGTACTTAAATAGGAGAAGACCAATCACATAACATACTAATAAGCGACCTCTGTCCCATTTATTTATTTATGTCTATACTCGACTCTCCATTCCCCTTTATCTCAAAATAATGGACACAAATAAATAATAAGCGACCTCTGTCTTATCTTTGATCTGATTTGAACTAATCTGAATTTACTAACATTGTATAACAACATCGATACTAGATTTTGTAGGGAAAAACCTTGCTCGAATAAGAGGAGTTCTAGGATGTTTTATACTCTAAGTTGTTGAAAATAAGGTTAAACTTGAATAGAATAATTAAGTAGACAAAAGATTGATGTGTGAAGTTCTGATTAAATAGAGTTGTTTAAGTCTTTAAGACCAATCTAGGTGTCATACATCTCCCGAGAAGACACGTTAAAGGCCGGGTCCAACTTAATATATGAGATGAGATAAATTTTAGTTAGGGAAGGGCTCTTCTAGTGTGAGATTATTTGGGGTAAGTGATCTACAAGCTACAAACATACGGAGTACTATACTAGTATACTACTAATAACTAATTCCTAAGTAGGTGAACTAAAAACTTGCAAAAAAAAAAAAAATCACACAATATGAAAACTCACTTGAAATTAACAAATGTGTATAAACAAGTTTTACTTATAACAACGTCTAATTAAATTTACCACATACTCCGTATCGGTTATCAAGTTATTGACAACCGGTGTAGCCGTAGCCATGTAGGTGAGATAATCCGCAAAGTTGTGTGGCAAGTTTGGTGAATGATTTTGTCGCAACTAAAACATTCAACTTTTACGATCTGTTTCTTGCTCATAATTAAAGCGGACAATGGGATTGTGTTGGGGGATTTGATTTACTCCTTTACACTAGCTAACTAGTGATGGTGTTATCCTGCACGGTTTACCTAGTGTTCCTTTTTTGTTTAAGAGAACATAGAAATGTGATTGGATTTGTAGTGAAAAGGTCTCAATTAATTCAACAGTGAGATCGTTTCATCGCAAAGGTGGTACTCTTTTTTATCATAAACATGTATTAATGATATAAACCTGTTGATATTACATTCTAAAGGTACTCATCCTTAGAAATGCTTCAAGAGATCCACGGACCCGGCCTTTCGGTAAAATGGTATAAAGAAGTATCGATGTTCCACATCGAAACATCTAGCTACGAGTGAAATTATCTATCATGATCACAATTATCGTAGTTTGAGGTTGGAGCTAGATTTGTTTGATTACTCAGGGCATGTTTTGGCCAAACTCCAACTTCTGCGGAACTACTTCTCAGAAACAGTTTATGAGAAACAGTTTCTGGAGCAGAAGCTCCAAATTGGAGCTTCTACTCCTGAAGAACAAATTTACAGTAAAGTGCTTCTCAGAAACCAACAGTTTCTCAGTTTTTGGTGTTTTGCCAGTTTTCAGTTTCTAGGACCCATAAATAGTTCAGAAACACTTCACAAGCTTAGCCAAACACGCCCTAATTTACTAGCTTCGCGTTTTGTTAAATTTGAAAGTCATTTTAAATGACTAAGGTGTCGTTTGGATACACTCGGGAAGTCGGAATTCCCATGAACTTGCAAATCCTAGGAATTTAGAAAGTATGACAATTGAGAAAAATTGTTTGGATGGACAAGGGAATTCAATTCCCATGGGAATTTCTACTTACCTATCCCCCCCTAGGTAATTAAATTCCTACACTTTGGAGGAATTGGAAATGCCTAGGAATTTCCAATTCCTACACTTTAGGGTAACCAAACAACTCATGGTAATTCAATTCTTAGGAAAATAAAATTCCTATGAATTTTGAGGGTATCCAAACAACCCCTAAGTTTTTGTACGACGAATTGTTATGAATGAAAGCTCACTCGATAAACATGTAGCTCTGACTCTGTGCTTATCATCGATACTATTTGGTTAAGGCGGCCCAAATAGAGTTATAACGGCCCATTCCCTAACTACCAAGCGGCCCAGACACTTTCTTGTTTCCAAGTCCAACAAGCGTAGTTGCGAGAACTTCCAAACCTTTTTTTTATTCTTATGAAAAGTGAATTTAAAACCACAATAAATTTTATCATCAATACATCTTAATAAATGATGTAATCTGAGCATGTTGGATTTTATTCGTACAAAAAAAAAAAAAACTACAAAATGAGGGATTATTAGACTCCGTTAAAAGTATAAAATTATTGTGGGTGTCTACTTAACCATCAATCTAAATTTTTGGTTCAATTGGTTATATTATATGGATAAGAGCCTTAGTAAATATGAGGTCTCAAGTTCGAATCCATGTAGCCCCCTCCTATGTTGTCTTGGAGTCTCAGTATAAGTCGTATGTTATCAGTGGGCCAGTATTATCCACGATTCAAGCCCAAATGAGTCTTTGCGTGAGGGGGCGTGTTAAACTAGAAAACTATTGTGGATACCCTGACCATCAATAATTCAATATAGACTTTTAGTTCACTTGGTTATCTTATAGACTCTCAACTCTTCCAGAAGTATAAAATTTCCTCAAAAAAGAGCATTGATACTCAATGTGTTTGATTTACTGATTATGTGGGACTTATCGTTGATTTTCTTGTAAAGGGTAGATATTGGTTGTTTTCTTAAGAAAAATGACACGAAATGTCTCACAGAGCAGTTATCTAATTATAAAGTGTTAGATTGTTATATAGTCATCTAATTAACCAAGTGAGCTACCACTCCCCCCAACATGGAGGTTAAGAATTCGATCCTTATCAACTCCAACTTGTAAAGTTGGTGGTTCTTTGTGATATGGGCTCTCATATAAGGTCCCCTGTAGCCTGTAAGGTTAATGTCTGGTTTCCAGTTGGGTCGACTACAAAACAAAAGTACTAAAATTGATCCCATAATGACGCAACTATGACAGTGTAGAGGAAGTTCAAATTTCTTTTTTCTTTTTTGACTTATGAATGAAGACACATTATGATGATAATGGAATAATGTATCAATGCAACATTGTCAAAAAAAAAAAAAAAAGAAAACCAACAAAAGTTGTACTTAAACAGTTAAACACAAAAGAAATGGAAAAAGGAGGTTTAGCTGGAAGACTACTTATTCAAAATCTTTAGTAAAGATTGCCTGATAAGCACTAGGGGTCAAACACTTCGAAAGTTGGATATGAAGCTTCGGCTTTACTATGATAAGTTCTTTAGCCTCTCACTAATTATCTTTATATACACAACTTGCATCCTTTTCCTTCTTTTTGAAATCGAATAAGAGAGTTAAAGTCATCCTCAAAAATTTGTTACATTGTCGTATATCTAAGACATGGATGCAAAAGACGAAAAGTGTAACTAATAAGTTGATCGAGTTATGTACCAACTCTATCGAGTATTATCTATCAACTCTTGTACTTGGTTGTAGATAGAGTAACTTTTGTGGTAATTTGTAGTGGGAAACACCTCACTAATGTGACTAAATTTTAAAGTACCTTTGGCCAAATTACCTCATTTAATTTGCTCTTTTACTGTTTTACATTACCAACTTGTTTCTTTGTTGTTACTTAAAAAATCAAAGCTACCCATTTGTCCACGACATCCAATTCGTACTTGATTACAATAACGTGTAATTCACCAGATGATCAATTGATCTGGTAAAATATTACTATTATAATAAAGAAGCTAAACTGTGACTCATGATTTCATGTTTTGACATTATGATTACATAAGATGCGAACTCAAACATGCGTCACTTGTGTTAGTTGTGTACTTGGACATAGATATGTTAGCATGTTCATCCTGTATATTTCAGTTCTCCACAAAATAATATTCTTTCAGTTTCTTTTAATTCCCGTACATTTGGTTCGAATTACTCTCTACGGAGTATATGAATTTAAATCAGTCTTAACCAGACCGTTTCAGTTCATAGGCGAGTTGCCGAAGTTAGGTACGGCTCGAGCCAGCTGCCCAGCCCAAGGCCAACTTTAGTGGAAGGTCATAGCTACAAGTCTATAACCGTGTTTTAGTGGAATTCTACGGCCTCTGTGGCTTAAAGTACAAATATAGCTATACTTGTTGCAACATGCACGGCACTAAAAACTTTGTCTACAATAGGTTTTATTCTGCCTCTCTTTTCTCATTTTCTTTACAAAACTAGGTATAAATTGCAACGAATCGCAACTTGTGCTACCAGAATTTGTTACTATGAAGATGGGCAACTTCTAAAAGAAGATACTATAACGAGTCAAGAATATGCTAATATGCTATGCACGCATTCCTTACAATGTGAATAACAGACCGTTAAATGTACAATCGACGAAATCTATTATTCTTTCCAAGCACGGCAAAGTTTATATATGGTATACACGTCGGTCTATAAAATTGGAGAATCTGTTATTATAATTGAGAAATCAAGGAAATACAAAAATCAAGGGCTTGCATACATTGTCGAAACTAGGATATAACTTACCCAGTACCTCGATCTTAACTGTTACGTCAAGATATCATTGGTAAAATAAAGTTAGGATCGAATAGAGTTAGTACGACTTGTACAAATATTTACTCTATATATACGAACGTTACTTTGTTATTATGCTATGTTGGCCATCAACCTTTCCCTGATCCACAGACTTCTCCTGAGCAGAATTATTTGCAGCAACATGCTGCAGCTCATGCAATGACAACCTGAGGACACTTAACTTCCGATATCTGGTGTACAGTCTCAGGTTTTATACTGACTCCTGATTTCTCAGCTGATACATTATTGGACTTCTTATTATCCTTCTTAAACTGTGCAAGAGTGGCAAGATCATGAGCAAAAGCCGCGATTTCCTCTGTACAATCGACAATGTCGATGAGCAGTGATGCTACTGTCGCGATTGGAATGATCTGTAGAAGCTCAGACTCTTTCCATAATGATCCAGACTTGAGCAAAGAGTTGAGGCTTTTTACTGCAGCTTTTGAGCTTACAATATGTGCATTTACTGTTGTAGATGGATGTTTCATTGCTCTTAAGCTTTTACCTAGCTTTTTCAGTGCTTTGCTTGATTCTAAGCTCATTAAAGTGCAAGCTTCTTTGATCTCTCCTCCAAATTTTATTGGCACCTACAATGAAAATCGCGGTCATTTGACATGATCGAAAAGATGTTATTCCTAAACCTAGACATGTAAAATGCACATTTAAGAAGAAATGTGTAATGCAAGCATCTTTTAGTGTACCTGAATGTCAGAGTTAATATGGACACTAAGAGCATCAATTCTGTAAGCACATTGTCTGATTAGAGCTCCCAACTTTGTGTACTTATTCCACGGATGGTTATATCCGAATTTCCCGTGTCCTGGCTCCCAACTCGCGAAATTGGCCTGATTACACACGCGTTATGGTAAGCTAAGGAGGGTCGGATGTATAAATATGTCGATGACATTCATAGAGAGACTGTTTCCGAAAAATAAAATGAAACAGATAATTATCATTTTATCATACCAAGTTTTCCTCGATACTTTTGGAATTCAGGACACTTTTGTACACTTGTAAGAATGATATGTTTACGTCCTTGACATTAACATCACCTTCAGACAACTTGAAGTATACGTCTCCAAATTCTTCAAGAAAATGTCCAAGTTTTTCCATGTTAAGAGCAACTGAATTATGAAGCTCCTCACCAGCCCAAACAGGAAAAACGAAGATGTTTATAAGCAGACTAACACATGCACCAATCGCAATGGTCGATAATCTTTTGTGTGCCAATTCTATGATTTCTTGGCCTCGGTACCCTGATATCGATATGAAGCTGAATGTCAATATAAATATCAAGAATCCGTAGTCGTATCTCGCCTTTATCTTTGGGAAAAATCGAATGAACGTTGCTGCTGCAGCTGCAAATTACATCAACCAAAAACAACGATAACACTAATTATTAGGACGTACGTACTCGTTGTCACACATACACGTGCTTCTAAAGAGTTTCTCGTTGTAACTTGTAAGCGGTATATAATATAATAAAGATTGTCGATTTTTATTTTCGATATGTTGAAAATTCTTACCAAGAAGAAAGACGAATGATCCAATGAGGAGAGGTTCGCCAATCTTGCCACAAAGACTAGCCAAGTGATGAGTCCCAATTCCTAGTCCACCTGCTACCAATGTTGCCGTAGCTCTATTCAACCCTTTTCCCAATGTTGCCCCTGCAAAAAACACACACATACACCTTAGCAAACATTCCAAGACTTTTTACCTAGGGGTATTTACGTAATTTCGAAGTAGACTTACCAACAGTAAATTCAAAAATGACCACCACAGTCATAACTGCCCACATAGCAGAAACACCAAAACTATCATACAGTGGTTGAAAATAGTAAAACAAAGACACCAAAGTTAGAGCAAGTCCAACTTTGCAAGAATGTATCAATCTTCTTGGATCATCTGTTGCAATTTTTACTACCATCGCGGTATTTTGAACCATTTTCGCGCTCATCTTCTTGGACAAGTCACTAACCCAATCGGATAGACGAGCGAAAAATGTAGGTTTAATCTCATTGTCACCACCTGAAAACCCCATGTTTTCTTGTATGCAAGAATGAGATCAGATAATTTACGTATACAAAAATAGGGGGTGGTCTATTTTTGCATATGTTTTTATTGTTCTAGACTTTAGAGATAGAGATATGTCCTAAGATCAGCAAACTCACCACTTATTTATAAGGAGAGCTTGTGATCGTAAAAGTCATAAAAATAATTTATTTTTTCTTTTTTGTTATTATGAATTCTTTTAGCAAATTGCTCGGAATATTTATATATACAAATTAAAAAGTGTCTAATACTTACGTAATTCGTAGTAAATTTAACCAGAGGGGTCGGGCCTGTTTAGTATCGTTTTCTGTTTCCAGTTTTCTGTTTTTTTTTTTTTTTGAAAACCAAAGTCTCGTTTTTGTAAACCAGAAAAAATGGTTTTCAGTTGTCAGTTTTCATTTTCTATATGACTATTATAGAACTAAACAATTAAAAGTTAATTTTGTAACTTATATAACTAAATTTTTTACGCAAAAAAAAAAAAAAAAAACAAAACAAAAAACTGAAAACGACAGTGCTACCGAACGGCCCGTAATAACCTTTGTCGTGTAGATAATAATTAGATATAAGGAAAGAGAGTTAAAGATTATTATTGATTTTGTAAAGAACTCAATTTCTAAATTCTTTCTATTGTTAGATTCATTACATATTTAGTTTACTATGAATGCCGTAAAATGACATTATCATCACGCATATTTCATTACTCAGTATATAAATATTGTTAATTATAAATTAAATAAGAAATTACACGAAGATGGTAGGAAGACGCGAAACAATCTTTGATTATAGAAAAACCAATACGAGGTATAGAAATTAATATGTGTAATTTTTATTTTACTACGCTAACGATATACTAGTATTGATAATCGAACTGAAGACAACTCTCTACTTCATATGTGTTTATATGTAGACTCCTAATATCATTTTTTCGAAGGAGACAAATGTAAGTGTCATTTTCATTTAAGAATGTACGATGAAAGTACACGAAAAAAATATAAGGTGATGGGTGTAGTCTGTCTCATTCAGTGGACATCAGCCCACTTTTTTCAAGGTCATGTTTTGCCACTTTTTTGAGTTTGTGTATCTGTAGCCCACATTTGAAAGCCCATAAAAGTAAGCAGTAAATGTGGAAAGGTGATCTTACAAGTAAGTCCGTTGAATTTGGTAAACTGTATACAGTTAGCTTTCGACTTAGCTTTCTCAGGGCCTCAACTACACGGGGGTTGTTGCGTACAGTTGATAGCAATCAGTGTACGTAGGCGCATCGAAATTGGATACATATGGACTATTTGGTTGTTAGCTTCGTGTTGGTTTCCTTTGCGAGTTACGCCATTCTCTCTTTTAAATTTGTTGACGTTTGATTTAAACATATTAACAACTTAACAAATAAGGAGTTCGGACTCCGGAGAGAGCACTTATAGATCAAACCATCTTGATCAACAAAGAGTTATTGACACCCTTCAATTTGGATGGTCTTTTTTACACTTCGTAAATTGATTATTACACTTATTCAGTATACGTGAGAGAAACATTGAGAATTATGACTCATTAAAGAAGTATACAATTCACTATCCCTTAAATTTTAGATATATTTATACTCGGTATGTGCTTATTCCTTTTAAGAAATGGTAGAAGACGTTACGAGAATATATGAAAGCCAAGTTGCAATCAATTTATTCTAAGTAATACTCCGTAACAAATAGTTTCGATTGTGCTCTTTCTTCTTTTTTGTTTACGAAGATTGTGCTCCTTTACTTATTGAGTCAATTATACATGACATCGTCATTTCGTAATGTTGTTGCTCAAGTTACGGCCTACCTCTGATCTTTGGATGAACACCTAAACAAGTCAAGGCCTATCTGTCGTCTTTTTAAATTGTTCTAGACGAAAAGGAACTTTGGATGATCAACATATAAAAAAATGACTCTGTATTTCTAATTTTCTTCCTTCTTGCAGATTATACCATTCCGGAGAGCACAAGGAGCATAGTGAGAAGGATCACCATGATTCTTGTGCTCTCGAAAAGATAATATAAGCATTGTTCGCTTCTACCTGGATTTCCGTGTACCAACCCGGATACCAGATACATCAGCACACCCCTAGCGTCATGGAAAAAGGGATAGGTACAATTGGATGCCATGTAAGATATATATTTCCAAAACAATGCAAGTATTTCCACCAAAACTTTTAGGACAACTTATCTAACACATACATATACCAATTAAGTGACCTAAAATCTAGAAAGATGGATATTACAGCTAGCTTGATTAATGTCCGAAAAGAAATTAAGCAAAGAAAAATTAAAGGTGAGAAATCATGCAGCAACGTAAGAGAGAACCATGCAAAATCGGGTAATTATTCTCACACCAAATTAGCAAACTAGTAGATGTTGTTACGCTTGGATAACCTTAGATACGATTATAAGCGCACATCATCCATTCAAACTTCAAAGTTTCACTGATAAGATATTAATTAGCTCTATATATGGACAAATTTATCTTATCGTAGATTTTGTTTCGTTTGGGAGTTCTGGTTGATCATTCAAGAGATTCATTCATTGTACACAAGTCAGGATTTTTTTTTTTTGATTGGGAACTTTTTCATCATGTAAAACCCAATATAACATAATTATGCGTGCATTGCGAGTATATAAGGTCGTCTTACACTCTTACATTATGTTATATCGACCATTACATGTTTAATTTTAGGTCTCTTTAGGCATTGATTTTGCTAAATTTTCGGAGCTGAGTTATGAGCCTGTGAAAATGAACACTCGATCTAAATATCAAGAGCGAAACTTAGGCCCCGTATGATAAGACTGCATATTCCTGAACTGGTTTGAATTATTCTGATCTGATCCGATCCGATTTGAATGACTCATCTGATCTGAATTGAATGTGTTGAAATTTTAATTGAATTTCAAGTAATTGGTATCAACAGTAGACCAAATATATTGATAGAAATTTAAACTTTTCTGATCTATGACTCTGATCTGAATGATTGTGAACTGATCTGAATTCATTTGACAATAAGTGTGTGTTAGGCCAAGCTTTTGAAGTGTTTCTGAACTGTTTCTAGATCCTAGAAACTGAAAACTGGCCAAACACCCAAAACTGAGAAACTGTTTCTGGTTTTTGAGAAGCACTTCTAGTGTAAATTTGTTCTTCAGAAGTAGAAGCTACATTCTCCTCCAGAAACTGTTTCTGAGAAGTAGTTCTGCAGAAGTTGGAGCTTGGCCAAACAGGCCCTAAGTCCTATTAAACAGGGCGTTAGAGCAGAACAAATGGCTAAACATTGTGTAGAGTTTTTGACGTACAGCGTGAGATACCCACCCAAAAACTTGCTAAACATATGAAAATGAGGAATATATACCCTCTAAATTACATGGCGAAGAGCAACATTCTTGGATCATGGATATATATTTGATGTTGAAGAGGTTCCCTCTATAACATTATCGACCTCTCTGTCCGATCGATTCAAGAAAGTTACTGCGCTCCACTGATTTCCTTAACTTGGCAAGGATACGATTCTTCTCATAGAAGATACTACGAGAATCGATCGTGCCAACTATATCAAGACTACCTGAAAATACAGGACCTCAGACAGAGGAATCCTAAAAACATGAAAATATTGAGGAATAGACAGGAAGATCCGAAAGAGTGACGGAGATAAAAGAGTACATCCTCGACACCTGAGAAATGGCGACATTGTAAGCGACGTTCTTAAAACTCTAAACATCAGAAAAGTTCCATAATAGCTGTCTAATGACTTCGGAGAATCGGAGTGGTTCAGTATGGGTGAAGAGTCTCCAATGGCCTTTGAAAAATGCCACTTTGGTTGCGACAATGGCCGAACCTACTTACTTTCGAGATATCACGAATGCACTGCACCTAAGTCAGTTAGTGTTTTACTGCTCACCCTCAGGGATGGAACAGGGTGAACAGACCTCAATCCAGCCACTGCTATGAGGCGAGGACGGGGAAGGAAGTCAGGGAACTGTTGATGAAGTGTTAGTTACTGTCACTCAACTTCAAATAACAATGAGAATCAGATGCTGTCAAAAAGAGTTATCAGTAGTAGACGGATAGTTATCAATCTTTCACTTCGGAAATGCTCTGTCGAGCAATCAAGGAATGGGAGCACTGTCACCTGTCGGCAAGAGGTGATATTTTCACGCTACTGCGTACAGGTTACTGGACAACAGTAAGACATCTCTGCTTATGCATCTTCTCCTGAAACAGTACACTACTTCCCTGGATAATATATAGCTTACAACCAGCACAGGTGAACAGCCAGAGTCATCAGGAATTTCAATCTGCCTGATAACAGGAAGGTGTCGAAACTTATACTGAAGAGTACACAAAAGCATACAAAACAAAGACAATCCACACGATCACGTTTAGACACATTACTGAACATTCTGTCACTAAATTGTAGCAGCTTAACACAATCCAATTACATATACGTGAACAAAAACAAAGTACATAAAACAGGTTGAAGTCTTCAAAAACATTACCTAAAACTTCAACCCTTCATCTATACCCCCCATGATTCTCCTATTATACCACCCTCCATCTATACCCAAATGATTCTCTTAATAAACATAAACCCTTGATCTATACCCCCCATCACTTTATACATCCCACAATCGTTTGCTCCTTCCAGCAATAACCATTTGCTTTCCTCCTACACATTCATTACGACTTGACGTAACAAATGAGAGAAGAATCCTAAGGGAGACAATGTGCATGACGTTACACTAACTATCCTGCATATATGGTGATCTAAACCTCTAAGCCATATAACTGACTACTGCATAGACAACACAAACCCAATTACATCCTAAACATAATTCCAACACGAGGGGCCACAAGTATCAGTCTAATCGACAACCCACCCACAGATGCTGCATTTGTCGGTCATAGCAAAGTGTACCTTGCTCTCAACATATCAGCTCAACAACTACATTGCAGATGGCTCACCGCAAACTATTGGGCCTACGAGCTGTTGTTTACCAGGCATGTCAGCAGGATAAACTACCTTCTCATTGCTTGCACCAGTAACTGGAGCAGTGTTGCTGTTTAGAGTTTGCTCCAACAGATGGACTAGCGATATGAACACTTCCATCCTCGTGACATCCCTGTCTGCCTGCAACCGAAAAGAAAATCAAGTTGATAGATCTTATTTGCTTTGCAGTGTAAGAGCGTAACACTTGTACAATGTGAAGAAGTCAAGTATTGGAGAATTACCTCAACCGCAAATTTTCCCCATATTTTATCATTTCGAGCTTCCATTACACCCTTCAGGATGGTCAAGCCCAGACCTCTAATGATATCAGCTATCTCCAAGAAAAACCCACGTTCTTCGCAAAGCATCTGCAGATACAGAACTGATGATTAATATATACAAACTAGACTGATAGTATTGGATTAATACGTAGGATTCCTTTAAACACAAACGAAACCAAGATACCTCTACTAGCAATTGACGAGGTGGATTTAAATCCTCGACAACTATAGGGCAAATCATAGATTGGGAACCAAGCTCGAAGGCCCAGGTTGCACCGCCTTCAAAGTTGTTCTTTAGCAGTGTTTCATCTTCCTTTCTATCAACCTGAAAGTAGATATAAGAAGGGAAGAAAACGGTATCTGTCACACAATTGCTTCACTTATCCTCACTCCAACCAAGTTTAGCATCTGCTGCAACTCAACATCAAAGTGGTGCCAAATCAAAAAGAAAAACTAATGACAGAAAGACCCATCTCTACCTTTGACTCCATCGTCTGTTGAAGTTTGTCAGCATGCTTACTAACACTTTGTAGAAAAAGCATGTGCTTAATTGTACGCTCCAGCAGACAATCTATGCTACACTGTAAATCATGCAGAAACAACGTCAACTTAAGAAAGTAAGTATACCAACCAAAAGGATGAGTATACTAGAAGGAGGTATACCTTAGCCCCATTTGGCACTATTTCACGGAGTTCCTTCACACGATCTTGGATCATTTGCCGGTCTTTAGGCCTTGGTCTAGGATTCTCACCAGATTTAAGTCTTTTGCGGTTTCCTTTGCCCCCCTCATCAACTTTCTTTGAATTTGCAGTAGAAACACTAGTGGCAGGCCCTTGTTCAATCCAGGAATTGATTTGTGACCCGTAGGCAGAACTCGTAGTTGAACAGATTCCTCCATCGCTCTTCCCAGCAGATCCAATGGATCTTCCCAAAGGCTCACCTACTGACTTAGAGAAGCCAAACAGTTGCCGCTGCATGCTATCCCCCAAAGTAAATAGACCAGATACTGGAGTTGGATGGTGTGGGGGATTGCTGAGAGGAGTGCTGGGCACAGAGGAACTACTGATCTTCGAAGCAGTTGTCCTGCAGGACATGCTGTCATCAGAGGTATGCCTGGAAGCAGAGCTAACCCCAGATATCACAGCATCCAACAGGTGATCAGAACCAGAAGAGGAGAACACACCACTTTCCGAGACTCCTTCATAATCTCTATAGATCCCAGATCCAATGTTCGGCAATGTCATAGATCTCGGCAAATCTTTAATCTGATTTCCCAGACTTGCACCAAATGCGTTGGAAAACTTGGTATCATTGCAGTCAAGCAGTTTACTTTTTAGATCCGTTCCCAGTACATCATACAACTCATCTCCTGCTGAGGACTGGAAGAAACTATCATCAGAGATAAAATTATTTGATGGAAGCACCTGACTTCCAACATGAAAACCGTCGGAAGTGAAACTACCAGATGTTAGATGCTCCTGACTTTTGGAAAGCGTTTTCATAACATCTTGCATATTCATATCCTGCACTTGACCAGGGTAAGCTGTATGCCCACTGTTGTTATAATTTCTACAGGAGGGCACACTTGTTAACAGGCTACTGCTACTTGATTGTTCCACTGTCTTCAATCCTGTAACCAAGTTTTCCATCGCAGATCCAGTATCCTGACTCAAGTTACTGGCATAAGCAGATGTTTGGAAAGATCGACTCTGGGGGACATTAATACCAGCTTCCAGGTCATTTTTCATAGACGAGATGACTGTATCAGACCCATTTACATTGACCAGGTGGCCAGAGCGACTATAGCTGGCAGATGACTGGGGGAAACTGGCACCAGAGCCTGGATTATTCGTCAGCTGATTTATTGCAGAGCCATCTAATAAAGTCGTCTCACAACCCCCTGTGACACTATGTCCTACCAAGCCCTTGGGAGGATACACACTGGAAGCTGGACATGTAGTCTTTGCTGCATAACCATGTCCATGGGAGTTGCTCAAGTCATGGATTAGACTGTTCACTGCAGTTGATGTACCACTAACTTGAAGGCTATCCTGAAACCTAGTCAGCAGAGTGTTGGACGATTGATTGACAGAATTCGAGTAATTCCTTTGAAGGTTGGAGCTGCCAGAAACTAAAGGAGTGGAGCTCATATGCCCTAAATTTCTAAGTGAATTAACAGGATTTGCCGTAGCATCAGCAACGGGCAGACCAAACATGCAATCATCTTTTCTCATATAGTTGTCAGAAATGATTGCACTGGGAACACATCCCAGTTGAATTATTAAGCTCCTTACATCATGCATGAAGCCAACGTTCTCAGAGATCTGAAGGAAAATAGACAACATATAAAATCCAACTGTCATATCACTGCGGCATTTTTGTTGCTGTTGCTATAAAATTAAGCTTCCATAGTTCCATATGCATATCTGTAACGGCCAAGAATACACTATTGGAAACCACCAATTGACTTTTAATTTAGAGACATCTATGAGACAACGATGAACATGCAATCCACTTGAACAACAAAAGTCAACTACAAGAAGACATCGAACATGAAGAGTTTTAACAGTGTAGGGAGATTCAGACTTTCAGATACCCAATACTCCTAAATTGCTAAAATTGTGATATGATTTCAACCTATTACAATCCGAGCTCTAAAAGAAATCTCAGGCCTAAATAGTAATACCCCGTATACCCATAACTTCGATAGGAAAGAATCACCCCAACGTCACAGACAGACACTTCAAAAGCCTGAACTATAGCCAAGTCTTCCCTGTTGTGTGTACCCAGAGAAAGATAAAATGCTAAAAAACTCGAAAATCTTAATGGAAATCAAAGGGTCATAAACTTACAGCTAATGTTGAACCAAATTGAACAACTCCATGTGGTATCACGGGAATGACCGCAATTGTCTGCATGACAAAAACGAATGAGGAATCCAGAGCAACAGAGGTAGTTATTGTCCTCAAACAATGAAATGAGAAACTTACTTTTATGCCAGCAGAAAACTGAAGGCCAACCTCATGAAGAACCTGCAGTAAAAAATCCAGTTACATAAACAAATGAAAACTCAAATATCACATTGCCAATAACTTGAAGGTGATGCTACAGTAATTGGATATACCTCCGCGGGGTAAGAAAATTCATTGTAGTTTCCTGAAACAATCCACTGATGATTTCCCGAAAATGCAGCCCGACCAATCAACCTGGACATGTGAGTGAATAAACAACAAAAACGTCAAAACAAAGGACATATAACACCTTAAAACAAAGTTCTTCCTCCATAATATTAACAAAACTTCAGATGTCGAATATGACAATGTCAACGAAAGCAAAACAAAAGCATAACATGACATACCCTTCCCCAACCATATTAACTTGGTTAGACATCATCATCTTATCCACAAGAAACTGTACTCTGTCTCCTACTCCAGTCCCATTCTGATAACCATCCAATTTCTGCAGAGTCATTCCCTGGCTTTCCATAGTATTTCCGGCATGGTTGTTGGAAGACGGTACAGATGCATAATAACACTCTTCCCATATCAACAGGCTGTTTCAATTCGTTCATTAGATTAGCAAAACGATACAATCAAATCACAAACACCGACATTACGCTTACAAGAGTCATCAAAGACACACACAAAAATCGCGCAAACAAACACAAAACAGTCTTAGTTACTTCAGGCTTACAAAAATAGAGAAACTGAAACCGAAAACACAGAACCCACTTTCCTTTTTTAGATTCTCATATTTCATAAGACAAAGAAAAACAACCAAAGTGTAACAATCACACATAATGTCTAAAACAGAAGGGAAAAATAAAGTACTAATACAAGGACAGTGATTCATTTATTAATTTGCAGATTTCGTTATTATTATTATTATTATTATTATTGTTATTATCATTATTATTAGTACTAAGATTCAAAGAAACATAAAAGTAACCAAAAAATTCAGCACCAGGCCTCATTTGCTTTAGACCCAAAAAAGACCAAACCATAAATGTTGTCATTTCATTTTCTTCACTTTATCCTCTTTCATCTCCTCGGCAAAGAAAACAGATCTCACACACATTACTCATACAACCCCGCTCCAATTAGAAATTAAATATACTAATTCCCGTCAATTTAGTCCGGGTTCAAGCCGAGTAACTTCTGTCAGAGGTTTTTTTTTTTTAAAACCGGGGAGGTTAACATTTCCGTAGTCGATTTTTACACTCGACTTAGAACAACATTTCTTATCTAAGCTAAGACCGATAATTATTGGTTGTGGTTGTGGTACTAGTACTCGTTACTCCTCCTTTAAGTCCTAATAACAAAATCAAACAAATGAACAATTAAGAAAAAAAAAAAACAAAAAACAAATTAAAACAAAACTATTTAAAGACTAATTAGTTCATTACAATACAACAAAGCTAAATACTAATGCGGAGTATTTCCATTGGTCAATTTAAAACCGACTATATTACGAATATAAAACCATTGATTGAGTATCAAATTATCGCCTTTTTTTTACGAATGTCTCTATAATTAACATGACACACTTTATAATAATATAATAATAATAATAATTGAAAAACGTAAAGGAGAAGACATATGAAGTAAAAATTAGGAAGTGAGAGAAAATCATACTTAGGGTTTTGACAACCAATCTTCCAAAAAACAGCATAAGACCACTGATTAACGCCGCACAAAGCTTTTAAAGCTTCTTTCATCAAGTATCCCATCCCCTTTCTTTCCGCCGTGGCAGCGGCGGCGACGACGGCGGCGACAACGGCGGATTTTATATATATATATTTTTTTTTAATAATTTCCAACGACAATATCAGCAGTAATTTTGAAGGAATAAAAAAAACACGAAAATATTCCACAATATATCAACGCCGGTGCCCGTACATTTCTTAATTTTTTATTTTTTTTCAATTTTCCCGGCAAAATTCAATTTACTGCGAAACAAAACACACAAAAACCTAGCTTCCTCGGCACGACCCTCTTCCCGCCTGTTTAGTTCTCAATCCGCCACTCCTCTTTCTCAACGGATCCAAGTTCTGGATGTTCATACTCCTGTTCTCCATTTCGGCGGAATTAATTAATTAATTAATTAATTGCGAGAAAAACAAAAATTAAAACCGAAACCCGAAACTAAGAACGGCAACCGCTCTCGTGTAGCGTGAAGATGAAGAGAGATCAAGCGAGCGAGGATATTGGGAAGAGATTAAATCTACACTATACCGCAAGCCTTAAGCTCACAATCAACAACAACTCCCTCCATTTTCCCGACAAGTAGTAAAAGCTAGCTGGTATTGGGGAAACAAACGCGGTTTTCCGGCGGTGAAGAAAGGCGGTTTTCCGAGGGGGAAGAGTGAAGGTGAAGGTGAAGAGAAGAGAGGGCGGTTTGTTTGTTAGTTGTTTGAGTGGGTTTGGAGTGAGTCAGCTTTTTTGTGAAAGTGTCGAGTGAGGAGAGGTGAGCTGTGTGCTATAAGATTAATGGGAGAGGGGTAGTTTCGGGATTTTAGATGGACATTTGGGGGAAATTACGGGTTAATGCCATTCCGTGATTTTTTTTGTCGTTTTGAGGAGAGAGAATGAGAGGAGGTTGTTGGTGAGCAGAGGGGATGATGACGTAGATGACATAAATGCCCTTGGAATATGGGGAATATTACAGACAGTGTGACAGTTGAGAGAGATGTTTTTTTTTTTAGCAGCTTTATTTTTATTTTTATTTTTATTTTTTCTTTGGGTTTCAAACATGTGAGAGTGTCGGGAAGAAGGGGTGATTTTTTATGAGATAAAGCTGCCTTTGTTCAAGAGGGTGTCTTGTTTTGGGGCACGTGTCCCACTATGACGATTTTTCCCTTTTCTCCAAACACCCAAAAATAAAACAATTAAATTCCCAAAAAATGGATTTTCGTTTAAACAATAGTACTCCGTAATTGTTATATTCCATATTAGCTCCAAGCTGAAATAGTGACTCCGTGCTCGTGATAATCAAAATTTAGGTTATGTATAGTTAATTGACTTAGTAACACTCATATTAGTGTTGTATGTATATTGTTTTACAAGGGATAAGTAAATATGTCTTGTTGTGTTAATTAAAATTATAGTATCGCATTTAACAAATTTCATAACCGAATTCATTTTCTCATTATATACTCGATCCTCACTCTGTGACTCTTTTTGAACATATGAATGAACAACTCAAATTGAGAATTGAGGTGAGGAGAAATTAAGCTAAATTTCTACCCGAAGTCTCATATGAGACCGTCTCACGTGAGACCAATACACTTCAATAATAATTAATTATATTTCTATTTTAGTTTTATGTGTGTTCATCTCACAATAACTTATGGTGAAACCGTCTCACACAAGACTGACTGAAATTTCTAGTGCCATTAAATACTAATCCATCATTATATCTCTTGCAAAACAAAATGATTTAAATAATAATAATGGTCCCTTTTACTGTCTTTCCTTGATAATTTACGCTTCCCCCTTTTATCCCTTTTCTTTTTGTTTCTCGTTATAGTACAAACATAAAACAAAATTTACCTACTTTTTTTTTGTTCTTGCTTGGTCCCGTAGTGTAATTTGCATTCCATTTTTTCCATTATGTCGTGATACATAAACCGATGTTATTAAAGGTGATATTGTCAAATAATTTATTTTGAGATTACAACTTTACAAGTTATCAACAAATAAGCTAATGAACTAATTTTCCAATCAACCTCTAATGACTAGGCTAATTAGTTAGCAACCCCATTGCATATGGCTCAAGCTCAGCCGAAACAACGCAACATTTAAATATCCGATCTATTTCAAATTCAACACATAACGATGATAAAACGAATTAAGTTCTTCCTCTGAGTACATAAGATTACGTATTCCATGTAGTATATAACCCCAAACCGAGCAAAATTAGTAAACATTTTGCCAACAAATCTTTGCGTATTTGCGCATACCATGGATGACTCATGACGGATGTAAATTAAAATTTGCAAGTTTTTATTCCTTAAGATAAAACAAATGGGTAGAATAAGAACAAAATGTAACCTACGAATGAATTAGTTAAGCTAAACCAGCCAATCAAACGTATGTGTCCAAATAATTTGGATGCTTATCATTTGTAAGTATAGGTATAAACCTTATTAACCCTTCACTAAAAACAAAAGAGAGAACAGATCAAGAGTTTGCATGCGCAATACCAAATTTTGAAGGCCGGAAATTAAGAAACAATAATCACGATTATAAGATAGGTTAAATTATTAATTCTTGGAAGAACTAACTCATCATTCTACCTATGTTATTCTTTTTCACTGCTCAATACAGAGATATAATAATGTCACTAGACCTTTTTTTCGCATAAAAATTTGTTTTGGTATGACCACAGATTAGCTGACATGTACAGTCATTGTTTCTCACCTTTTATCTCTTTCCTGTCATTTCCAATTATTATTAGTTTACTGAGCAAAACATTCCCCCTCCAGCATCCTCATGGATGTTCGGAGTTCGGGTAGAGGCAAAGCTAGAATTTAATCTCCGGAGTATCAAATTAATGGCTATTATATGCTGAAATTGACGATTTTGAGTATGTATATGAGAAGCTTTAGAGTTTAGATTCAGAATAAATGTAAAATTCATAGGGTAAGAGGTTAGCTTAGGACGGGGATTGTGTGACACGATGACACCTTATACAATAAGTTGGCCAGTATGCTCTTTACGACTCTTCGCCCCTAAATATGAATAGATATTCAATTTAAATGTATATTATTTCATTAACAGATTTAGAGATTTGACAATCACCATATTATCGATATGAGATTTAGCAAACAAGTAACGACCTTCTCTTCGTTTAAGCATTTAATTATCGTTAACCAAAGACCCACAGTCAAAAAGTTGAACTTATTTTTTCGGATGAAGTGAAATAGTGGAGGGTCGGTAGTATTGGTAGGTCTGTATGAGGCTACAATGCTACTTACATTTGTACATGGCCAACATAGGACATGCATATGCATTATGCAATAAGCGTACGCTGATGACGTACGTCGTATAACTAAGCACATTTAATTTAGCTCACCACCCTCCGTTGGTAAATCATTTCGTAACCATTTCTTTATTCTATTTTGCAATTTTCACTCTTGACTAACTACACTGGGGACAACTTTTATTCCAAATTAAAGATTTCTTTTTTTGGGAAAAAAATTAAATATAATTAATATGCAATTTGTAATAAACTATACGGTGTATATTGATTTGTACAACAAATGAATAGTTCATTTGATCTAGAAGTAACTCCCAGTAAAGTTCATAAAAAAGTAAAATAAAACGATAACGTATTTTTAATTAAGTAGGAGTAGTTATCATACAGAATTAGTTATTACATCCATATATTTTTATTTTTTTTCTATGTAATTATGAATTTACTTTTGCGTAAATATCGTACACATAGTAAAAAGGTTGGGAGGGGGGGGGACGATGGCATGAAAAGGAGGAGCCATAGTTGGAGACACATGAGTCTGTGCGGCCTTTTGTAGCCTTGTACTTTATTTCAATTTTATTTACTTGCAATTTAACTTAGTAAGTTAGTAGGCTTTATTTTTCATTTTAAATTCGTGGTAAAGTGGTAAGTCACAGTAGTAAATTTTGTGGAGCCAAGTAAAAAGATTTCATATCGAAAAAGCACACGAGTACAACAATGGCTTTATTCCCTCCTGGCCTCTCTCTTTTCCTATTTTGAGTTGACTGATTTTCACCTTCCTCACTTGTCCTAAGATAATGTGAGCTTTTCTGCTCCATTGGCTTTGCATATACTCCGTAGTCCGTACTATATTCGGAGTCGCCTGTGATCGAGTGCGTTATCATGGTCATGCGCAATTATTCATAACTTCATTTCGCATGAAATCTAAATATTCAATGAATTATTTAGATAAAACGAGTTTTATGTAAGTTTACTGTTGAACGTAACTGATGATCTAAAGAAAATCAGTGTATTTCTATTGAGCTAAGAGATACAATTGTAATAATAATTATATCGATAAAATGTAAGGTGAATTTTATTATATATTATTGTTTTCATATGGGGGAGCCTTAAGTTTTCTGTCCCTCTCCTATATATGCTGCAAAATAATTAATAGCACACACTCAATTGCTAGTACTTGATATAGTAAGCCATTTTTTACATTACTTCAAACAGAAGCATAAGAGGGGACATTTCCATATGTGAATGCAACAGAGAATAAAAACAAGTAATTATAACAAGCAAGCAACTTTCTTTAATAATTAATGAGTGCTACAAAATAGAATGAAATTGGTTTCACCTTCATCATGCAAGGTGATGAGCATTACTGAATTAGATGGTACCACTATAAATGGCCAATCTATAATGACCTACATTTATCTAGCTTGGTGAGTATGGGCATGACACCTTATTTGGACAAACCATTGGCAAAATAACTCAAACACTAACCAATTCCCAAAAGTATATATCATGCTATTTGCATTTTATTATATGCAACGGCTAATTATTATTATTACACTCATACATAATACATTTCCGTTCAAAATTAAACTTCTCATGGAGTAGTATTATGTGAGAGGATTTCAAATTTCTATGAGAAGTTTAAATTAGGACATAATGGTACGCCGCAGTACCTTTAAAAATATACTGTAGAAGTGTAATATTTGATATATGGTGAATAGGTGATCACACACGCCATTACATTCCAAGTACTTTAATACATCTAAATTTGTCACTTCAACTAGTTTTAAAGTCGCTTTTGTCTAACTTCAACTCCCCTTACCAACAACTTTGATAAATGGCAATTTTGTTCTTAGGAGATCGATCTTTTGTACAAAATAAAATTCTATATGACGAGATTAAAAGTTTTATACATACTCCCTCGGATTAATTCATTGTATATTAGCATCGCCAGGATGAGATTAAAATGACTCTTGAATTAGTTAAGGTGATTATTAATTGACCCTTGGATTTCCTTCTAAGAATATATGGCTTTACAAGGGTTTGAAATCGATCTAACACCCAGACTTTGATCAAGCCAATCATATTCACAAAGATTTGGAAAATTACTTGGATTTGTAATAATGCGCCACGAAAAGGGGGCAGACAAAAACCCCACCCTCACTAATAAATGCGAAATATATATAACGAAAATCTTTGTGAATATGATGAGGTGATATGGCGGAAAGCTACAAGAAGATAGAGATAAATCTCTAAAGAGCAAAAGCCGCATGATGATCTTGACCAACCACAACACATCTGATGCAATTCGCTTCACTCATTTTTCTTACTGAACCTTTACTTTGGACCTTAGTTGTGCATCTTGTCCAAGTATTGTGACTTTCTACTAGAGTTATGAATATAGGAGCGTTTAGACACATGTGTCAGTTAAGTTGTCTCGATCGTTTTTTCTTAGTATTATGTATATATGTGTATCGACGTTCTATGCATGTATGTCAAATTGTCAATTGTTAAATTATACTCCGTACAATTAATTCATTAGATAACTTCGAATATCATCCCATGTACTTATATAATATACATTCGGAGTATTTCTAAATTTACATATATGGACAATGTCCACTACAAGCTAAGAAAACAGATAAAATACAACCGATTTTTTCGACGAAGTATAGAGGATTAGATCGAGTCGTTGATCACGACACAAGTCGAAATTGCTACTCTAAACGACGCGAAATGAAATTAACCCACAAAAATATGATCACTTTCCCTCCTTATTTTCTTGGAGCAAAATAAATGGGTGGTGCAGACCAAATCACCACTATCGAACTTGGAGTTTTCTTCTCTTAATTATATGCTTAGCTTATGCCTTATTGACGTGATGTTTTTGCTATGGGATTCGATATAATTCTCCCAAAAAAATCGGATCAATCGAAGATCACGATCAAAATTAGGAAGGTAGCGCAATTTGTTTTTATTTAGTTAAGTCCGTCTAGTGAGGGTCGATTGAGACAAGTGCTTGTCATTTTCTCATTTGTCAGTGACTTATGTAAAACTATAAGTATAGCAACGTGTCGTCTTTTAAATATCCAGATATCTTATAACCCCATTGATATCTTATTAATGAAGTTCATCGGAAAGTCGCGAAGGAGGCATCGATTCATAATTTCATATTTATATACAGATTGACGTTCACTCTATAATCTATTGTTGACCAAGTTATAACTCATGAGTTATGACTTCATGAGTTATGACTATGAGAGTAAGTACACCTGAGAAGAAAAAAAGTTATGAGAATGCATCTTGTTAAGTCTAGGGCAGTCCTCTCACAAAAAAAAAAAAAAAAAAAAAAAAAAGTCTAGGGTAGCAAATTAACTGTTGCTTTTGGACCGAAAGACGCGTAAGTGTCAAACATAGTAGAGAAATAAAAGCAGCGTGATGATCACACTAGTGTATAACTGTATATACGAGGGACAAAATTAGATTCATGCTTATCCCTTAATTTGACATGTTTGAGATATCATTATGATGAGCCAAGAGACTCGATTGATCACTACTTCACTAGGCCAACTGTATGATTTTGTCCTTCTTTTTGACGCTTGCGTTTAAAATGTGATACATTTTGTCTTGATTTCTCTACGCTCCTGTGTTCTTATTTATTGATATGACTAGAATTTGGGGAATTTGGTGGCAGGGATTTGTTCATGTTCTAGGAAAATGTACAACTTTTCAGGTTGAAAAAACATTTTTCCATTTTCTTTGGTGACATAGTATAACTTTTTCGTTTTATCTTCAAATCTATTCGGGGTTTCATTGTCTTCAAATCTCATCAAATTGTATTGATAAATAGTATCTAACGATGATAAATTATAATAAACCGTATGACTAATGTTTCATGGAATTTCAGCATAATGCACAACCATATAATTTGCTACCATATAGAGTAGAACAAGTCCGTGAATTATCACATGGAAGAAGATGTTAGATGCTTCAGGTATAAATTAAGACGTCTTGGACCTTGGTAGTAGTTTTACTTCCATTGTTGTTTCTCCTGTTAAACGAGTGGGGAATACAGTTGCTCATTTGGTAGCTAGACTCACTACTCTAACTGAGCCAGAACTCATGCTTGTAAACAACTTTTCGGAAAGAGTTTTATCCATTGTGGATCTTGATTTGAATGAGTAATACACCCCTCCAGTTTGATCTCAAAAAATAAAGACGTAAATTCGTAAATTGAGTTATGTCTATGTGCTTTTGGTTGAAATAGTTGTTCGTCAACTTTCGAGTGATCTTCCATTCTTCCACATGATTCGGACCCCCCCCAAAAAAAAAAATGAACCCAGTTATGTAGCCCAGTGTCATGGGCTGGGCCTGCAGCTTGGTTCAACATTAGCACAGGGCGTAGAAACCAAACCGAAACTACTTCAGGCTGGGCCCTATGACAGGGCCTGCAGGGTGCTTCGGTTTTTCACACACCTCCTTTTTTTAGGCCCATTTTTCACAGATTTCATCTGAGTAGGCCCAATGTTAATGTATGTCATTTTCCTTCCTTTTTCGAGAGCCAAAAAAGTCGGGCCAGGAGAGTTATTCATTGGTGTTATGACTTATTAGCATGAAATGTACGAGCCAAAATCGGTCTCAAAACGAGCACGTATATATACGATGTCGGTTCTTTTAACTGGTATATCTGTAATGAACGTAAGCTCATTGTCCAAGTCTCGATCTTCTGCTTACATTTCATATTTTCAATCTAAAAATATAAAATGCAGGTACTTGGCATAATAGCATTGGTTCACTTAACTTTCAGATGATTGATAATTCGATCATAATGTACTTAGTATTGCTGGTATGATGCATGTCATGCATCTCATATTCTCCATATTTTACTGGCTTTTTTAAAACGTGAACTGTACGAATGTACTATGAGGCTACAATAAAGAAATTAATAATTTATTGTACAGCAAAAGCACAGACGTACGCCCAAAAAGAACATTGAACATCAACTTAATACAATAATGTAGCAAAAGACAAAACAATGAGCATCAACTTGAACAAAATCCTAACGGTTTTCTGATCTTGCAAATATTTTCCCTAGTTTTTGCCTTTTGGGTCATATACTACCCGTCCCATAAATAGTTACGATGACAACAAGATTTGAGTTGCTACATCGATTCTATTAAATTATTAATGTTTGTATTTGGTGCGAAAGTACAAATCAAACCTCTAACAACCTAAAAAAAGTGAAGAAAGTATATATGTATTGATATACGGAGTAGCATATAGGGCTAATACGTCGGTGATTGTCAAAATATATGTCTCAAAAATAAAGAGCTCCATGACATCAAATCAATATCAAAAAAATAGGGAACATATTTTGATCTATTACTAATAGATTCTGGTACATGAAAGACGACGTTGTATACAGTTATAAGTTTAAGAACAGATATTACTCCTATACCAAAAGTTTGCAAATTGATCTATGATCTTCTAAAGAAAAGGAGGTGAGAGTGAGGTTAAAAAAGAGAGGAGAATAAAAAGACCCAATTAATAAAGGACAGAACAATACTCTACATAATTACCAACTATTGAAGATAACGCTACTCTTTTTATAAAGGTTAGGCATCATTAGCATGACGATAAGCTAATCTATCACTTCTCGATCTAATTTTAATTATGCAAAGTGAAATGTCATGTTATTACACTACTTTAGTTAAAAAATGCTAATTAACTGAGTTGTTGATGACTTTATTTGCATGAATAATTCGCCATGTCGACACGTTTTATGCTCAATTTTTTCTTTTGGGGCACACACTACTACAAAACTTATAAATCGACTTTTTTTGGTCGTGTTGGACGGACCAAGGGCAACATAGAGGAAATTATAAGAGAACTAGAGAAGTATATATGTGATGTGATGATGGAGTATAGTGTACTAAAGATTATTTATTTGAGTTTGGAAGATAGTAAAGTATGTGCAAATCATTTTCATGACAAATAATCTTGATTTAATAAGCACTAGTTAAGTTTGTTAAGCGAATCAATATGATTTGCCTATGCTTTGTGAAGCATACCACTATATCTCCTTCCACATTAAAAAGCACCAATTACTCTCTTTACCATGCATTTCTTATTGCAACACTATGAATAAAAGTATACATATGATGACACGAATAAAAGATTTTTTTAATCGGTTTTCCGGAGCAAATAATTAATACTGCGGGGGTGGGACATGAGGATTCAATCCCGGGACAAACCCCAGAAAGATTGTGCTTCTAACCTATAGGCCAATTCAATCTTGATCCTCATCAGTTTTTCTACTTAATTTAAGGTCATGTTCATTTCAATGGAGAAAACTTAATCCGAACGATCCATTAATTAATACCTATATATATAAATTAAAGAGTAGTCAATTCTTAATTATCAACTACCATACGTCCTTATAACAGTTAGCTAGCATATACAAGTTCCAAATCAGAAGGGGGCAAATTGGTAGGGGAAGTACATATATAGTATGCATATACATATATACAACGTCATTTTCTTTGCCAACTTGTGACTCCGTTCCTTTCCATTCGCAATCATACGTCATTCAGGCTTTTGGGAATTGTGATTCACGATTTCACGGAACTGTGAGTCACGTTACCCCCGATCCTAATGAGATAATTGCGAATGAGCTATATATACTACATGTAACTGTACCATAATATCGATTAATCTTGTCGATAACACTAAGTGGATGATACAATTAGATGTTAGTTTATGTTCGTTAATCAATCGATTTTGGACACATTGGTTTATCATAGAGCTGATTGACATTTTATATATGAGTATTGTTAACGGTAGAATGAATGGTCGTGTACATAACTAGTTTTAAGTTAATCTATTTAGCATCAACAATTGGAAGTAATATGGAAGGTTTAAGCAAAGTGACTTTTAATGTGAGGCTAAAAAACTAGGTCTGCTTTAATTATTGGTACCTCGTTTTGGCTGGGACGGGAAAAAATGGCAGCAACTTTAATCTTTTGCCCCCCTATCTAGCAAGCTCCAACCTGTGTGGGACATCTCGATACATAAATCTTCTTTTTTTTTGTAAGATTTCTCTTACGTTTTAATACGTCTATTGTAGACCGGCTTTTTTTAGTCTTGTAACTGAGTTCCGATTCAAAAACCGAATATGGTTTGTCTAAATACATATATCATGTGATAGTAGTAGTAAGTAGCAATTACTTAGTTCCTTAAAAAAGGTATACATTAATAATTTTCTTCTCATAACCGAAAGGAGTAAACATTGAGTACCACATTTTATACATTCTGTTCAAACGTAAGAATTTACGAAAACCGATGTATAGTAGCAATTTTCGAACATGTATTAAAGAGTGAAAAACTAACCAATTAACATTTGATTGAAAAGACTGAAAATGTCTTAATCTGATAATGATAAACTCAAAAATTTGATGAGATGATGGTGAGCTCTCAAAGTCTCGAAGTAAAATACGAGGTAACCTAGACTTTTCAAAGAGCACCTCCAAATACACACTATACTCTAACTCTTTGACACGTGTACCAATAAGAAGCAAACAAACAGTACCCAAGAATATAATATCCAGAAGAGTTCCAAAATTCTTGGTTTTTTCTTAATCAATTTTTTCAAACACTTACTAATTTTTTATTGGACAAAAGATTGAAATGAGGAGGGGTAAGAAAATAGTTGGGGCCCACTGGGCCGTATGATGAGCACCACCCATTAAAGCCAAAAGGCCCAATCTTAGCGGCACGACGAGACCGAATCTTACTGTGTACCCCCTTGTTCATTTCGTCGGTATGTATAGTCTGGAACCCGACGCGTGTTCATGGTCCACGGTTGCAAATGGGCCCATGATTGTGACTTGTGTCCAGCCCACGTCTTCTCTACCGTTAAACCCCGTCACAACCTCGTCATACAAAATTTGGGAAATGTTTCGTGATGCACTGTATAATGTGGGTGTTATTAGACATTTAGACCTAATATTGTGTTGGAATTGCATAAGATAGAGGTGGTCGTTTGGTTCATGTAGAAATTTAATTGCGGTAGGAAGTTGTATATCCCATGAATTTAGTTTCTATGTAGAATTCATGTGAAATAGTTTCAACATGTTTGGTACACATCAAGCAATTTGAATTTCACATGAATTAAATTCCAACATCTTGTTTGGTTGCACCATCCAATTCTCTTTTTAATAATATGTAATTTCTATTATATCTCTTATAATGGCGTCCTTCCAATTCCCCCATTTTTTTTTTAATTATGGATTCATGGGCAACCAAACAACCTGGATAATATGTAATTCATGAAAACTTAGAATTGGTGTGTTTTAAAAAGGCAACCAAACGACCACAAAGAATAAAAATGATGGATTATATCTTAATATAGTTCTAGTTTTGCTCGGCCTAACAACTTTCGTATATTGCTGAGGTAAACTAGGTTACTATTGTTTTTTTTCTTTACCCAATACGATTAATTCTGAGTAGAAAAGTGAAAAACTTATGTTTCATCTTTTTAACTTGTAATAAGATGATTTTTTTTTACATTATGTCTTTTGAAAAATCTGATTTTTGAAACGTCTCTGTGATTGATGTCAATACCTTTGGCTCTTTAATGGTCGTACCTTATGCGTGGCTTATTTTAAACCCACACCCTAAAAAATGTTTTAAATTTGGTGACTTAGTCTTGTATCACGGTATGAGCAATTATTATGAGCAATTATGACATTCTAATAAGTCACATTATTAGCAGTTTTCACATTAAGTCATATTAATGTCTGCGAGCTTATAAAATGAACTTTCTCGTATATTAAATATGTCATGGACCCATTTTTTTTTTATCATCCAAGTCAATTTTGTTTTTGCAATGCATATGGACTAATGGGGAGATACTTACCAAACAAAACCCCCAAGTCTCGTATGAGACCGTCTCACGTAAGACCAACACACTGAAATAATAAGTAATTATATTTATATTTCAGTTTTGTGTGTATTGGTCTCACAATAACTTATGCTGAGATCGTCTCACACAAGATTTACATAAACAAAACAATGGGTTACGTGATTCAACGGTATTTTTCACGAAGAAAAGGACAAGATATATTCATAGTAGAGTATCGAAGTATTCCTTGTTTGGCCAAAGCTGATCAACATCTTCTGATCAGTCTTATTACTCGGATCGAGTGGTCCATCGATGAGATCATCAGAACCTGTTTTGCAGCCCTCGTATTTCTCGGACGACATTTGTGGGATCATTGTTGCTTTTGCAGACTCTTATGTTCCCTTCTTTTTCCGATTTAACTTAGCTTGTAGCACTAATCGATCTACTGTATCCTGTATGTTGAAAAGACCATTTCTTATTTCTTAAGCCGTGGACGCAATAAAATTCTAATTCTAAGTTATCGTTTGCTTTGAATTTCTCCCAAATATTCAAACTAAATGTTTGATTACTGACGGATAATGTATGTTGTTCATATATTATGATGAATTACAACTTACATGTATGTATGAGTTATTATGATAGTGCGTTCGAGATCTGAATCTTGTTTTGCTTGCATGCATAATGCATACTCCCTCCGATTTAAAGAAATTTTATTGTTTCCGTTTGCAGTTTTGAGCTGGCATTTTAGATACTACTTACAGACCAAATGAAACCCCGTTTGCCTTAAAATCAAGTAGACTTGGTAGATTGAAACGCAGAATGAAATATTTATTACTTTTTGTAGTAAGTGAACGATGCATTTGGTCTAAAATAGACCCCAACATGTCACCTCAAAACTGCAAAAAGAAAAATGATTTTTTTTTAAAAAAGAAGGGAGTATGTTGTATTAGAAGTGCCTTATATTGTTTTCATCTGAAAATTCATTGACCAATACTCGAACTATATTCCTTAGATCTGAACTGAATTGCTTTTACGTCGTTGAACAAAATGAAGCTTGATGATAATTAATTAACTACGCAGTAATAAGCACCAAAACAAATTTTGTACTAAAACGAAGAATGAATGACAGAATCTTAGCAATCAAATCAAAGAAGTTATCACAATTTATGTAACCCTAAGTTCGTAAACAAGTATTTTTTTTTTTTGGCTTGAAAGCAGCAGCAGAAGAATATAGTTGTCACTCATAAAAGGTGCTTCATACATCATTAACTGTCGAAATTCTGATCTCTGACTCTGATACCTGATCATATAGTACTGTAATTATATATTTATTATCACGCCGCCGATTTAGTTGCCATTTCTGAATCTTTATGTTAGTGAGCTCCAACCCTATTTACTATTCCAACCCCAAAATCATTAATATAACTCTAATTTCGTCTAAGTGTACATATATGTCACTCTCATCTCTCGTGGTAACGGTTTTACCTCATAATCAAACAAAACCCGATCTGTTGTACGTATTTTCACCGATATATAGTCTCATTATAACTTTCTTGTATACATACATTATTCCATGAAAAACAAGAGATGGAAATGAATGAATATTATTGATAATTGAGTGATGAGTCACAATCAAGATGATCAAAGGGTTAAAGTAAGCGATGGGATTGATAATGGTAGATAAAATTAAAAAGAACGAAATAGGGACCTCCATAAAAATGTCATCTACTTATTGATCTTAGCTTAACCCAAAGTTTTCACATCATTGCTTTGACCATATTCATAAAAGTAACAGCACCATGCATTTACTTAAGTTCATCCATACACACAATGTCTACTACAGTACAAATCTTCCACTATACGAATCACGCCACATACTCCCTTATGATTATGACATTTTATAGGGTTCTAACTTATTATTTATTTATTCCTTGTTCATGTTATTAGGAGATTGACAGATTGTGTGTGTTCATATAATTATTCCTACTCACTTTGAAGTTTTTTTTGTAGTGTAATATAGATAGTTTTGCTCTTAGTCTTCGTTATGGGAGAGTTGCTAACACGTTTTTGTCTTACTTGTGTACATTTGAATAGATTATCACACGCGATGTCCTATATTTAAAGCCGGTAAGTACTTTTAAGTGCAGAGATCTTGAAAACACAGGGTTTTCGGAGAGAAATTAAAATTCAACTACAGAGTATATTTTTTGGGTACATAGGAGTAGCTAATGCTGCATAGCCTGCATGGGGTATGGAGAATACTGATGATATGAGAATTAGTACGAGAAATACTAATAAACCGACCGCAGTCCTCGGATATTCGACTATATTAGTACGAGATCAAAGTACTGTGAATACTTTCAAGCATTCATCATCTCAACATATGTACACTTGTAGAATCCTAGTATTAGAGTGATTGACAGTTGATGAGAAAGACTTCTATTGGACCTAATAATAAATTGGAAACTTACGAAATGATACTCTTGTCAGAAAACCATTAAAAACTCTGAAAACAGAAGAATGTGTCAGACTTCTTTAATAAGCTGGGGATTGGAGTTGAGTTCTCATCAGTTTGTCTGGTTCTACCAGAAAGGTAAGTGTAAGTAAATATGTAGGAGAAGATAGAAGAAGGTCATTAAATAGGAAATGTCGTATGTTTTAAGTAAAATCAACAGTGAAAGCATAGCCATCATCATAAAGACATAAATAATCTTTACAGAAAAGAGTTTGGACTGTGCGCACCACACAGTTAATTCTTCCCTAGTATTTATTTGTTAAGTCGTACGAAATTATATTCCCTTTTGTCAGAGATATCAGAGTGATCGATTTAAACCTAATTCTACTGAAAAAGCTGCTCTAGATCTAATACACTCAGCATCTCAGCCTGTGTCAGTGTTGTTAAGTGAGAGTGCATTAATTGTAAAAGGAGATAATGGATAATTTTCCTGAACGAACGGCTAAATTCACATGTTAGTAAATAGTACGGAGTACTCAACACTAAACATCATAATCCGATTCTTTCTGATCTTTTAGAGGGTAAAAACATGCATGCACATTACACAATGATAATAGTGGGCCGAATTGCGCCTGAGCTCTCCCAAACCGGTCATAACTCGATGGACTACTTAAACATGAATCCGGTAGATTCCTAGGAACTGATTATATTGTCAATTCATTTATAATTACTTGAGATACTAGATCAAAGTTGCATATATATTAAGTTGCATCTTGTTTAAGATCATACACTCATAATAACTACACACACTTGATCAAATCGTTGGAAGTCAGCGCAACTACTACTTATGCCATTGGAAGTACTCTTGTAATATAACCTCATACGGAGTATTACATATGCTTGCATGGGGCAGAACAAACTAACCCCGTTCTATTTATCTGATACCATTTGTTAGGACCGTGACGAAATGTCTAAATAGCATCCAACTCAAACTAGAAATAACCTACTACCATAGAAATGTTGATGCTAGTAGTAGTACTACATGCCACAAAAAGTGCACTACATAGAATACATACTCCACACTAACATGTTGAGTAGCACCAGAGTACTAGTAGGAGTAATGTTTTGTCTAATGTTGGTTGGTGCTTTCTCCTTTGGTACTATTACCCACCTTTTCTCATCTTATCAATCATTCACTTTTATCTCAATATACCACCTTCTCCTCCTACAAACACCACATAATAAGCTAAATTATTTGCCATTTATAATTTTTTAAGAGAAAAGACAAGAAGATATTTAGAATTTAATGGAGGTGGGTCCCATATCTGCCCAACTTTTCTTCAGCTTTTTTGATCTTCTTTCATATCCTCTAATTTTCTTTTCTCTCTACTTACTATTCTATCATCAACGAGGGGTTTATATGGAAGTAGACGTTTCCTCGTTTTTCAGCTGTTTCCTTCTCTCCCTGCCCCCACTTTCCAGTGTTTTCCATCCTTCTCTTTCTCCTTAAATAATTTGAATTTTAATTCTTATTTGCAATACTTAAGAATTTGCCCTTTTCAATTCATGTATTGTATTGCATCAAATCATCTGCCAAGAGGTAATATTTAGGGTACCAAAAAGAGAGAGTAATCTTTAGGGTCTAACTATGAAACACCGGTATTTAAATCTAAATTATATAAAACTTGAAATGAGTCGACTAATGCTATTTCAATTCATTTAATTTGTTAACATTGAATTTGAATATTAAATAAAAAGAACAGAGGGGCCGGGGCATAAGTGCATAACCTTAATACCTTATTGCCGAAAGTCACTCTATCAGTAGTTTTTATGGAGAGTAGGCTTCTCATTTTGGGTTTTTTTTCATAGTTGAAAATAATTTAAATTATAAAATTTTTAATATAGCTTATTACAGCTAATAATAAGGTACTACATTCAATAATATACAACTGTTAATCTATTAAGTTATTCTTAATCCCACAATTTATTTGTACAAATATATGATGACAACATCTACGATATAATGTGTTGCGAACACTACCAAGCGAATACAATACAACACATAATACAACACTACGCATACCCATGACTCATTTTATAATAAAAATCATAATATTAACAATAAAATGTTACAATATAACATATCATCCAACATTACCATTACCGATCATAACAAAAAAAAATCTAAGTACAAGAAAAATATCTCATGTTTTACACGAGATAATAAATTAAACAAGTCGAACAAAAAACATTATTTCAAGAAATTCATTTCTAGAGGAAAAAAAGAAAAATGGTGTGAAAAGGGGGTGCTTTCTCCATCAAAATGATCAATAGACTAGTACTCAAATCTAGTAGCCCTTGTTATTATATTTGTGATTGAAAAAAAAAAAAAAAAAACAAGATCCTTCATACTCACATAATAAAACATGCATATAAGAAGTCACCTCCTTGTCAGTCAGAAAAACTCTCCCAACTCCCATCTCTCTCTCTCTTTAGTCTCTTAGTTTAGTATTTTTTTCCCCAAATCAGTTGGAGAAGTTGCTGCTGCAGACATCAATTTTTTCTGACAGGATCCATCCCAGATAAGATATACTACTGTCTATCTATCTATCTGTCTATATATTAGATCATGTAAGTCTACTACATACTCTTTCTTCCCTTTTTTCTCTCTTCTCATCTCTCTCTCTATCACCATATCTTTATTAATTTCCACACATTTTTGACATACTATACATATTCTATTCTTCTGCTTAGTTAAAAACTTGTATATGTTAGATTGTTGAAGAAGCTTTTACTAAATGTATGTCTACTTTCTCCAACTTTTCAGGTTTCATCATCTTCAATCAGATTTTTGTATTCATCAACATGGGACTAATTTAACCCATCAGATACTTGACTTATAATCATAATTTAATACACATACACATACATACATAAATATACAAAATAAATAAATACTATACGACTATACCCTTTTTTATTTTTGTACAAAATACAAGATCTTTAAAATCATCAAGTAGAGGTTCAATGATGGCTACGTACTTTCATGGAGGCACGGAAATCCAAGCAGCAGCGGCGGCCGCGGCAGCAGCGGGAGGAGGAGGTGGAGGAGAGAATCTCCAAACACTTTACTTGATGAACCCTAGCTACATGTCAGCTGCTGCAGCAGCAGCAGCGTACTCTGAAAGCCACCATAATCATCAGCAACAACAACAACAACAAGCATCTCCAAATAACATGGCGTTCCTTAACCAAGGAGGTATTTCGCCACATCAGCAGCAGCAGCACCAGCTCATCGGAATCCCACTCTCCGGGCCCCACCACTCCAACGATCACGGACGTGGGTCGGATCATAACCAGCACCAGATCCCTTCTGGTGCCATGCATCATGGGCTACCTCCTGTGTCGTCAAGAGTACAGTACAATCTCTGGAGTCCAACGAATGAGGGAAGCCCGACCCAGCCCGGCCCGATCCATGATTTGGCAGGGCAGATGGGGTTCAGGAGGGCCGGGTCAGCTGCCCAAGGGTTGTCCTTAAGCCTGTCAGCTGGCCAGCAGCACCACCAACATCAAGGCAGTGTCGGTGGTGGTGAGGATATGAGGATGTCGGTGACGGTGGCGGGTGGACCCGGGATGAGCAATAACAACGGGGTGATAGTCGGGTCAAAGTACTTGAGAGCAGCCCAAGAGTTGCTTGAGGAGGTGGTGAATGTTGGAGGGTGTGGTGGTGGTGGTGGTGATAATGGGGACTCAGGTGGGTCCCATAAGCATAAGGCGAAAGCGGCCGTCAAAGATGATAATGATGACGATAACGACGTTGCGGCCTTTGGTGGCGGTCAAGGTGGTGGTGGTGGTGGTGAGAGTAGTAGTGGTGGTAAGAAGGTGGCCGCTGAGTTAAGTACGGCTCAGAGGCAGGAACTACAAATGAAAAAGGCCAAGTTACTCAACATGCTAGACGAGGTACTCATACTATACTACGTTCTTCTCATTACAAATTTACAATCGTTGTCGAATAATACTTGTATGAGATCGCTTCACATATCAAACAATTATTGTTTCTATATAATTTTTAAGTGACGCGTGAGCAAATACACCACTATTACGTGCATATGTTATATATAGCAACTACAATCTCGATCGATCGATCGAACATCTGTTGTGTCAAATAAATCCTCAATTTTTCCAGAGTAAATTTTCTTCAAACTTCAAGATTAAAATGAATTGTTTTTACAATTTTCAAAATATTTTGTCATCCTTAGATTTCCAAACTCAACTACACTGTCATCAAACATTCTTAAGAAACCGTTTTCGTCACCATCTCTTCGATTCATTACCACTAAAATTAAGTTAACAACTAACAAAAGTACGAATTTTACAAATCGAATTGTAGAGTTGCATGAAGTATTATACTCGTACACAAATAATTGGGTTGTACCGTGCTAGTTCTACCATGCAAGGACGACGGGGCAGCTCTGCTTTTATTTTTGTACATCAATAAATATTCCAACTACCTAACTGTTCTTTCTGACTCCCTCTGATCTATCCTTCAATTATTACTCCAATCATCAAAACTCTATCTCACCAAAACTATGCAACTGTTCACCACACCAACCGCTCTCTCAATCACTCGTACCAATTAGTCTCCCTTTGTTGCACGTCTACTTAATCCTTTATTCCTACTTTTACCCGTCTCACATTTACTTTACCCTTTTATCTTTTACGCACATAAATTATACTCTCTCTGTTCTCTAGAAGTACTGACGCTTCATTTGAATTTCTCTCGTATATTTCAACCAGTTAGTTTCTCGATCTTTTACCTTTGGAGTTAAATTTTAATTCAATGTGTGTGTATATATGCATATATAGGTAGAACAAAGATACAAGCAGTACAACACACAAATACAAGTAGTGGTATCATCGTTCGAGCAGGCAGCAGGAATCGGGTCAGCGAAATCGTACACTTCATTGGCTTTGAAGACGATTTCGAAGCAATTCAGATGTCTAAAAGATGCAATTACGTCACAGATCAAAGCCACAAGCAAGAGCTTGGGAGAAGATGATAATGGTGGAGTGAAGTTGGAAGGCGGGGCGGGTTCGAGATTGAGGTTCGTTGATCATCAGCTAAGGCAGCAGCGTGCGTTGCAGCAGCTAGGTATGATGCAGCACAATGCTTGGCGTCCTCAGCGTGGTTTGCCTGAACGTGCTGTCTCCGTTCTTCGTGCTTGGCTCTTCGAGCACTTCCTTCACCCGTATGACTTCATTCCTATTATCCTTAACAACTTACTCCATGCGTTTCATATTATAATTTACGTTACCTTAGTTTGAATGCGTGACAGTAATTCAAATCAAACGTAATTATCTTTGGACAAGTAGAAGACGTGACATCTTATTATTACATCGATCAACAAGAATTATTGATCGATCGTCTTATTCTCTTAACATTTGTTACAATACATATATGGGTTTAATTAATTAAAGAGGGTTTTAGTTAGCCAATTGATGTTTTTGATTAGTAATAATTTTGATATTTTGATAGGTACCCAAAAGACTCGGATAAACACATGCTTGCTAAGCAGACAGGTCTCACGAGAAGCCAGGTAAAAACTCTTTTGAATTTTACAAATGACGAGAAATATTATTTTTTGCTTCGGTTATTATTCACGTCACATTTATTTTCAAATCAGACATGTAATGAGCACGGCTTTGATTTGCATTATTCATTTTAGCTAAACTTTGTTACGTACACTAGTTGGGAGCTAGCTTAGCTTATCTTGCTAGGCAAGTGGTGCAACATGATAGTGCTATTTGATTCCTTAAACCTCATCCTTAAACTCACATTGATGGTGACTCTTCCCTTAATTTCATCCTTTCAAATAATAAAGATCTTTTTTTCGAACTAACTAATTAATCACCTCCTTAATTATTGTAGGTGTCTAATTGGTTTATCAACGCTCGTGTACGCTTATGGAAGCCAATGGTGGAGGAGATGTACGTGGAGGAGATGAAGTCTCAAGAGCAAAACGGTGGCACGTCCGAGGACAACACCAACACCAACACCAACACCACGGCCACCACCAATAATGGTGGCGCAATTGGTACTTCCTCGTCAAAACATGAACTTAACCATGACAATTCTCCAACAAATAGAACATCAACCATTACTCAACAACAACAACAACAACATGACGATATAGGTTTGGATCAAAATTTGATCCAAACCCATCAAAATGACCACAATCACCAAACTACCAACGACATGATCTCGAGTTTATCAGCAATGTCAGCAACATCATCCCAAGGGTTTACTCTCATAGGCTCGACCTCAGACATGGAGTCGTTAATGGCAAGAAGTCCAAAGAAACAAAGGAGCAATTCCGATATGAACTCCCCAAGTAGCATTTTGTCAATGGACATGGAAATGAAGCCAATTGATCTTCAACATCAAAAGTCGTATGGACATCCAGACCAAAGGCAACATCACTCTTTACTGAGTAACTCTGGGGGTGACTCTGGGTCCGGATTTAACCCCTACATTGTCAATGACATAGGTAGGTTTAACCCGGACCAACAGCTCACCCCCTCCTACCATGGGAACGCGGTGTCTCTTACCCTAGGCCTACCTCATGGTGAGAATAATAATCTTGGATCATTATCCGAAAACCATCAACAAAACTTCTTCCCTACACAAGGAATGCAGCTAGGAAGGAGGCTCGATATTGGACCGGGTGAGGCCGATTTTTGTGGGATTAGTATGGGACAACCTTCACATCCAAGTAACGGGTATGAGAGCATTGATATTCAGAACCGTAAGAGGTTTGCTGCTCAAATCTTACATGATTTCGTTGCTTAGCATGATGATCATCACATATACATAAACACATTTTGTGATTGAAAATACGTACTGCATTACTTCTTATTGATCAAAAAAAAAAAAAACATTCAAGAATTTGAAGGGGGATTATTGGTATAGGTTTATATACTTGATTAGGGTACATTATGCATGGTATGTTAGTGTATGTATAGGGAATTAGGGATTGTTGAGCGAGGTTATTATAAGTTTCGCACAATTTTTTCTTCCCTTTATATATGTTCAATTGCAATAGATTAGGATGATATATAGGGTCTGTAACATCAATTACACCATATATGTAATTATTGAACTAAGTCACGTACAGTTGTGTGTATATATATATATATATATATATATATATATATGTTTGTAAAAAAAAAAAAAAACAGTTTGGTCACTTTGGAATTGTTGTTATATCTCAACGTTTGTATGAACATATGGATTATCGTTCGGATAAGGTATGAAATTTACTATGAATTTGGTATGGGGCAGGAAATGTTATTGTCACGTTATGTAATACTATTTTCATTCTTTTAGTTTATGAGAGAAATTCAAATTTAACGTGAATTGTTTATCAAATGAAGAAATGTAGCATTACTACGCGTGACTCCATACTTTGCATACATGTTCATGTAAGGCTGTGGAATACGTAAAATATAATCTAAGGTGATGAATTACACACCCTCCATTACCCTAGAAAGATAATTATTATTGTACACCCTTTTATGATTTTTATTTGTATACTTCATACTAATTTCAGTACTACAAAAAGCCTTTATACTTGATCCGTTTGTTTTGAAGATGCATCATGTGCATTTTGATTTTTGATTGTGTGTTTGAAGTCAAGAAGGTTCGACATCTTCGGGTTAATTACGGAGTACTTTGTAATTTACAAATGTAAACGGGTTCGACAAGTCCTAATTCCTTGGAAACAATCTTATAATTGTAATTGCCAAATTCCCAATTTGCAACAATAACAATATCTAGCGCAGCAGAACCCTAATTTTTTTTAATCACATTACTACTTGACCATTGCACATAATTTAATTCTACAATTATGACATGTTTACTAACCATCCATTAGTAAACCCTAATTGGTTGATCGAGAAAATCCCCAATTTGCAACAAAGATATATAGCAAAGAATACGAAATGCGAATTTATATTACACAATTACACGTAGAATACATATACCTACAACTACAGTAATAAGCAAAGAATTGAGAACTTTATAAATTATGTAGTACCTTTTTGGGAGAGACGCTAGCGATCGACGTCGTAGAAGGTGGTCAGGCGGCTGCATAGGCGGCGGTCGGAATCGTCATTGGTGACGTAGTGGCTGGCAGCAGCCGGTGAGTCTTGGGAATGGGCCGGGAGAGAGAGAGAGACCTGGGAGAGACATGGAGAGGCCAGGAAGAGCTGAAGAGTAATTTTTTTTTTTTTTTTTTTTTTTTTTTTTTTTTTTTTTTTTTTTTTTTTTACAAATGAGCGGCTAATGCTACGTGGGTGGGGTATGAGGATTTGAATCCGATATAACTCTCAAGCAGATAACAAAAATATTATAATGTATGCAAGCAGATTGAGTTTGTAACCATTAGGTCAATCTTGATCATGTATGCATCAACGTTAGTGGTTGATCGAGTTGGTTTAGTCTATTGATTTTAGATAACATCGAGTAATTGTAATGTATTCCGTATTAAATATTCCGATGTAAAGAAAGACGTATGAGTTATTCACTCTTCTCACAAGTCACAACCAATTTCAAAAAGCAGATGATAAATACAAAAATCTTCAATCTAACACGTGTAAGAACTCGTAAGATAATTGTGTATTTTGAAGAGTTTTGCGATGTAATTTTAAGATTCAAACTTTTACTATATAAAATTTTACAAGGTATGAAGGTGCACTACTAATAAGGTGACGATTTTATAGTTTTTTAGTATTACGCTATCCCTCGAGAAATGGAACATGGAAAAAGTAGTACTCGTATCAAACTACCACATTTTAAGTAGTACTCATCCGATGTCTGTTATCTCTTACTCATATTCGAACCCAAACCGTAGTTCTCCAAAAAGTGTCGTTTAAGACAGAGAAGTGAGGAAGAAGAACCATTGCTTGGGGACACTAGCCGTCTAGCCGACAGGGTGATGAGCATCTTAACAAGCTTAATCCACTAATGTGCAAATAAATAAATGGTGATATTTCTCGTACATTTTAACATTGCCAAAAAAAAATGGTTCCCCGTATACGCTGTAGGAAGTTCCCGAAAAAGTTAGTGTAGTCGATGTTCCCAAAAATTCGCTCATATTATAGCAGATCAGATTAGATCAGATCAGATGAGAAAATTATAGTTTAATCGCACATGGCGTCACTCACGAAGCCCATGTATCAAACGACGCAGCCCATTTCACATCATAATTCACAACCCAACAAGAAGTATCTTCTTCTTGAAGCCCGCTAATCACTTCTCAATGAAACCATCTTCACTTACATCTGTTGTCCGGAAAAACAGACTCAAACAAAACCGAGAAAAACCAGGAAAAAAATGGAGACGAAAGAATCAGAGAAAAAAAACTGGAGTGAGAAAGTGGAAGATCTAATTGAGTCAGGAGAAATCGATTCCGCAATCTCTCTCCTCGAAACCCTAATTCCCCAATTCGAAACCCTAATTTCATCCGATTCTCAATCTCAATTAACTTCTGCACTTTTCGAATTATCCAAACTTTACTCTTCCAAAGGCCTCTCTCTTAAATCCGACCAACTCTCATCTCGCGCTTCCGCCATTAAAGCCCGTTCTCTCTCCTCCACGTCAGTTGCTTCTTCTTCACTCTTTCTCCATCGTCGTTTTCATCAATTTTGATATGATTTTGCCTTTTGTTTTCTGACTTGTTCGTTGTGTTTTGTATTTGCAGTGAGGTATCCAGCAAAAATGGCGTTTCTAGGGTTTATGATGAGTCTAGTTTACGCTACGGCGGTTCGAGTTCGACTAACGGTAAAGTTATTCGCTTAATTCTAGCTTAATTGTGCAATATAATTGTGTTTGGAAGTAGTGTGTGTTATATAGTTGAGTAATTTGATCAGGAGTTTAGTTTTTTTTTTTTTTTTTTTTTTTTTTTTTTTTTTTTGTTTCAGTTGATGTTGAGCTTGTTTCGAAACCGTCGAAAAACAATGTAGCTCCCCTTGAATCCGCAGATGATGATGACGGTATGTTCGGTTTTTCTGATAGTGATCAAGTGTTATGATTGTTAGGCTGAATTCCATTTAGTGGCATTGTCGAAAAAATCGATTAATTTCGTTGATTTTGGATCGAAGTAAAGTATTAGGTTGGCTAGTGTTAGTATCCGATTTCGTTGGCCGTTGCTGGTAGCTTTATGTTTACATTTCAATTGCGGTTTATTGGAGAGTAGTCAGAGTACTGTGTGATGATGTTGGTGTAATGTAGGATAGACTGGGAAGCGTTGGTAGATCGTGAACCAGATGAGTTGCTCTCTGTCTCTCCACGGAGCATTCCCGAGCCTGAGGTGGCCAAGCTTTCACTGAATGACACGAAAGCAAAGGGCCCAAGAAGGCGTGGTAGGGGGAACTTTACCTATAGAAAAGAAGGATTGCATAGTGATCGTCAAGATGATGACTTTGGTGGGTATGACTCACCGGATGAGGCTGTTCCTGATAGGCCTGAAAAACTTTCCGAAGCAAGAAAGGGTGAGTTTACTTATGTGCTTGAACCTTTCGTTTAGTTACCATGAGATGATTATATTCTGGTAATGTACAAATGATTCTTTGTTCATAGCAATTGTCTAGCTACTTTGATGAATCTAATTCTTTCAAACATGCGGCCAAAAAAAAAAATCGTACATTCCTGCTGCTCTGTGTAAACTGATTTATGACTATATCTCTGCTTTTCTGGGTGAGTCGATTTAATAGCATGTTAATTGCTTAAGTTTTTATAATGTTTTTCTCTATCAGCACTTAATGGTACACGTCATGTCCTTGTCTTGGATGGATTCGACCCAAGCACTACAACAACAGATTTGGAGAAGCTTTTAGAAGACTTCAGAGAACGTGGCTTTTCCATTCGTTGGGTTAATGATACACTTGCATTGGCTGTATTTCAATCTCCAACCAGTGGTAAGTGTGGCTTTTAGTGAGGCTATTTTGTGCATTGTGCTAGTGGTTTTAAGGGTGTCCTAGTAACATTCATCCAATCGAGTCAGAGTTACCATGGTACTGCTTTCATTTAGGCCACATTGTCTTTCTAATGGTTTGAAAAATATTAATATTCTTCTATCAAAATATCCATGCCATCATGGGCTAGGCCAAGATTTATGAATTACATATGCTTCCTTATTTCTGTGTAATTGCATGTTATTACCTACCTATGATATATGTAATAAGCGAGTACATGTGAAAACGATGACTTATTGAAATTCTTTCTGGTTGTCATTATGCAGCTCGTGAAGCCCTTAATTCAATACGGTGTTCGTTTTCAGTTCGTGTGATGGAAGAAGGTGACTCAATACTAGGTTCTGTTTCAATCAAAGGTATAGTTCTATATCTTGCCAAGTTCAGATTAGGAATGTGTTAGCAACTGAACACCCGTACATTCTGTCATCAGTCATCACAATCCCTTTTCCCGAACATTTATAATCCTTAAGTTTGGTAGAACTTTGAAAATTTGTGAAATGCAGGAAATTGAAGAGACTAGAGAGGGTGTGGGAATAGCCAAATTTATTAAATTTCCGTTGTATTCGCCACTGTAGCTGAATGAATAGGGATGTGGATGATCTTCCACACATAAGTTTCGGTTTCTAACTAAAGATGACTAAGACAAGGTTTATCAAACTCCATACTAAATGTGTTTTTGGTGATGATAGATCTGGAACCTCCTCGCCAGCGACCAAAAACATCTGCTCGAACAGCACAGAGGCTCATTGCCCAAGAATTGGGAGTGAAATTGCCTTCAAATTTTGGGTCCAGAGAGCTTAGGAAGCAAGAAGATGCTCGGCGGAATCGGATTGTTGCTAGGCAAACTTTGAGGGATGAAGCCTGGGGCCCTGATAATACAAAGTAAGATTGTGAAACTGTACCTTCTGTATTTCAAATTATACATTTGTTCGTACGTGCTTTAATGAATTATATGCTTGAAGTGTGGTTTGTATAGGGTCACCTTATTGTGACTTTGATTTTTTTTTTTTATATAGCTGATAAAAGAGCACATACATTGAAGTATAGAAGAAGTCACAGCTTAAGAAATCGTGATTTTCTTGGCTGTCAAGTTTGGTTGTAGTGGTATATCTTTGTCTAAAAAATGAAAGCGTTATTATACCAAAACAATTGATGTTTTGTTATGCTGATGAGTTTGTAAAAGTACAAGTATTTGGGCTGGTTTGAACAGTAATAAGGCTAACATTAATGTGGTACTTCTCAAATTTTGTGCTTCACGGGTCATTGCCTCATTATCATTTTGGGAATAAGGCTTGTTTGTTATTGTTGTTGATGGGTCATTGCCTCATTGTCTTTTTTTGTTTTTGTTTTTTGGTGGTAAGACCAGCTTAGTGATTTAGCAAGGCCCAGGAAAATCTTATGGGAACATTACATGTCTTGTGGACAGTGATCATGGGGATGGCATTATGAATTTATGATTACGGGATTTCCTTGTTCTTGGTGTCTTGAGCGTGGTTTTTTTAATTTACATTTTACAGATGATGGATTTGTTGTCCCTATTTCTAAGTTAACCTGACTGTCTATGTAGTCATTTGACTGATCCCATGTCTTATGATAGCTGTGCTTATCTACCTGGAGTGGCTCATTTCATGTTTTAGCAAGATATTGGATAGATATACGTATAAAAGGGTGTGAGCATATACAATTATGCGGCTATTAGAGGACTTGAAGTTTGTGTCTGCTGGGTTCTTGTGGTGGTTTAATTGTTTGATTAATTCTGGTCCAGATCAATCTGGGATCAGCGGATCATTGCTGAATGCCTGAATGTAAGCTAGTGTTAGTTTTAAACTCATGGTGCTAGTAGACCTTAAGCTCCAGATCCCACACTTGTCGGATATATATGTTTCACTGCGTATCTTTAGGGCAGGATCTGAGAGGCTGAGACTCACTAATATGCTAGCAGACTGCATAATCTTTAAAAAAGGTCAGCCCACAGCACATTGGCATCGCCAGAAGGCGTGGGTCCAGGAAAGGGTCCCACTACAAGAGTGTATAGGGGGTAAGACTTCCCTAGTCAATTTTGGACAAGAGGTTGCTCCCAGGACTTGAACCCGTGACTAAAAACAATAAGTCTAATAGAAGAGTGCAGCTGTTGGAGATGCCAAGAGGTGGGTGGATGTTTGTGAAAGCCGTGTGCTTATGAGGTGTTTTGAGTGTTTGACCATAGAATTCTGTAGTTGCTCAAGTGTTGTAGCAAAGGGGGCCAGCAGATCATCTTGTACTTTAGGCGTTCTTGTATTCTTATAACTAGCATCATCTAGTGGTTCCGTAGTCGTGCACAATAATGTATTCAGCAGTTAAATAATGTACATGGTATCAATTATTTGAAAGACCCTATAAAATACGTTGAATAGAAATGCAGGATCATGGAGGAGAATAGTCTGGATTAATAATACACATGTTATGTACATAAGGCAATAGAAGATCATAGTCAACTGACATAAATTAGATGTAGATGTGCCTGACAAATGATGGTGATGTTCGTTATGATCGGACTGGTGTAAACAATCGTTCTAGTCGTCTGTTATACAGGAATAAGATATTGCCACCGATTAGCTACGCTTTTTCGATGCTTTTTGGGAATGGATAAAAACCAATAAATAGAATGCGTAAATGATTGAGATTTCTTCGACAATTGTGCGTCTGTCTCACCCTTAATGCTAAGGAATTAAGGAAGCATTGTTTGCAGAGTAAATGAGTTGCTTTGATTTCGGTTTTGTGGATGCAATTTGTGCTGAATTAATTGTACATGATCTTTATTCCTGATCTGATCATTAACCCGATCACCCTCTGTTATGGTCGAAATTTGGTTGCTTACCTTCATAGTCGTGCCTATTATTAATCTGATTACTGCGTTCTATATTAGTTTGGAAGTGTGTCAAAATCGTACTGGCTATATGCATGTGGTTTCGTACTCGAGGAAATGTCGTAATACATAGTTCTTGACTTGCTCCCACCCTCATCAACTCAAGTTAGCTCTACATTAACTGATACCTGTACCTGTTTGAAGTGGTCACTGTGGCCCTTTCTGAGCTACTTTGTTCAGCGTTATCCTTAATTAGAGAGGTGTGACTGGTGGGCAGGAGCATATCTGAGTCAAAGTTCTAAACTACTGTAATAAGGTCTGTAATCTTTTTACATGACTAGGATTCGAACCAGTTTGTAGCTATTTAATGATTAGATTGAGCTGTTTCTGAAACTGCTGTATATTCCTAAACTTAGGTATAAACTACTCCATACAGAGAATCTTGTTGTGTTTCTTCGTATCTTAACTTTCACTCTTTCCGTGTCGCTGTTATCTGTTATTGACTTGTTAGATTGAACTGCTGTTTTAGCATCAGACCTAAGACTTCAGAGTTTAGACAGCATGTTTATGCCTGGCTCTTTTTTAACTAATTTCTTTAAATAACTAGTTTTCTTGGCCTATTGACTTTGAGGTCGTAAGCTCGAATCTCACGAGCAGGGGCTAGTGGGAGCTCGGCTTGAGACTGGTTGCGGACATCCTAGTAGGCGAGGGAGGAGGGAATATTAGGATTCGGACTCGGGACAATCTCTAGATGAGTTAATCTCGTAATCGTTAAGACAACCTTGCCATGAAGAAGCGAGAAATGTGAATGCTGGTGTGTTGGAAATATAGTTACCTATCGATGAGAGATCCGAGGATCTGACAGCTTATGAACAAATGGTATTTTGCATGGAGTAACGAAAATACGAAAGAATCCAGTCAATTAATATTTGTTTAATCTCTAATTTCTAAGATCCACGGAATTAAAGGATATCGGTGGTTGTAGACCTTATACTTAAATTTGTTCAAACATTGAAGCTCAAAGTCTTTACCAGTACATCTGAACATGCATAAAACAGTATTTTTTTTTTGGTCTCTCCTTAAATTTCTTTGAAACTCTTCTATTAACAAGACTTCGAGTGAACCAATTTTTTCCGCTACTACCAAATGAAACTAACCGAACTCGAATGTTAAATTTGAGAAATGGCCAAAATCTTGTGTAAGACACTCTTATGGTAGATCCGAGTTAGTATCTATAGAATGAGTCGATTTATCTGGGTGAAATCTTAAAATGGAGCTTTCGCTTTTTATAGGGTTGATTTAGGTTTGAGTCCTTGTATCCCCCGTACCATATATCCAATGTACCCAAAAGAAAATTTGTGGATGTTAATTTTTGGAAGGGAGTTCCGATATTTACTATTAAGACCGTCATCCGTCAAACCTTAGTTAGGCTGAATTGTCGCTAAAAAAAGAGTTAATAATGTGGGCGATTTTAGAAAAGTATGGGTGATATCTAGCTAACGTTATGTTGTTTTGTTGGCTCTACAATTCTAGTAGTTGCATTGTTTGTGCTTCTTTTACACGTCTTTTTCCATTGTCATCATTCCGTCTTTGCCCGTCTAGATGACAGTGATCAGTTCGATTATTCTTATGATTATCGAATCAATGTTTGAGATTGTAGCCTCTGTCTGTTGCATGAAAAACTTGAACTTTGAGTAGTAGTTACAAAAGAATAGAAACTACTAGAAATAGCCGCATTCTTTGAATGCTTTTGTCTTACCCTCTAGAGTCTAGACTTAGGAAGTTAGGAGTAAAGCAAGTCATGCTCAAGTTTAGCATTTTGTGCTTTCAGCCTCATTTTTTCCCCCATTCTCTGCCCATCATATACTGCTTATCTGAATTGGACCATCTCGTAAAATTTGGTTCCGATTCTGACATCACAAGCCCCTGTAATTCCAAGTTTAAATTGTGATCCGTGATGGCAATTTGATCGGTGGTTACGGGATCAAACATTGGCTCCCCGGTCACTTGTTTGCCAAAACCCTCCATTGGTGGGTAATGCATCGCTTGCTATGAGCCAGTTTAGTGTCAGTACATAGAAGGTTTTGGCACGAAAATTTATAGGTTAACAACTGTAATAAAGGGTGAAATGAGATGAGAGATTTTGTGCCACAAGTTTCATATGGAAAGGAAAGGTTTAGGTTTAAGGATTTCGAAGGATGATGCTTCTACAATACTCCAACCTTTTCCACCAGATATTAGGAGAAATGCCAAATTGCTAATTGCCAGTAGACTGGAATGAGAATACCACAAAAAGTTAAAAACCAAACATGTTACCAACTTTTAACATTTTGAGCATAATATTTTGTTGACATACTATTGTAACAAATTTAACAACCCAAAGACCCATCCATGTCCGTTGCTTAAAAGTAGCTAGACAAGCATTCAACTTATCGAAGGCTATTATTAATAGGGCTATATAAAACAATGGAATTTAAGTCATATCGAGGGATACACTTGTCTTAAGATTACGAGATATTCGGATATTAATGACCAAGGTAAGGTAAATATTAATTTATTTCAGTAAGTGAACGTTTCATTTTGGTTTAGTTTCAATATGGTCACCCATAGCAAAGTCGTATTATATTCGAAACTAAATGACATTTTATCATTATAAGCTTTCAATATTTATTGGATGCTACACTTATCTCTATCAAAAATCGATTCATTTTCGATATGTTTGAATTGCTCTTCCTATAAAAAAAAAGTTTTAAAGGTGAATGAATTCCTCAAACTTCATCTTTTCATGCTCCTAAAAATCATTTAACCAAACTTTGTCCCTATGGGTTAACCAAAGTCTCAAAATGCCAGCCCACGTTTCTTGCCCATTTTACCCTTTTCCTAACGTTTTCATTTTTTCCGGATTTTCATCTCGGATTCAAACCAAATTCAATACTCTAGATGGGTCCCACATTGTGACCAATCTATATAAGACACGTGCTAGTACCACCAATCACATTTTCTCAAGGCAACAAAAGTCACACCGATTATTATGATTTGTATTATTATAATATGCGGTCTTCTACAAAATATGTTGACTGCAAGATGAGAAAGTACGACCAAAAATAAAAGAAACAAAATCAAAGCTGAATCAAAGACAACGACTTCTAACCCCCAGTCAGCAGTCATACTACCCACATTAATTATCCAAAAAAAGTTAACTATTTACTCCATGCGTTACACACAAGCTTAATTACTACAATACTCCATAATTTAATTTCATTTTTTGTAGGCATTGAGTGGCCTGTATGTGTTATCACTTTTACGAAACTCTATATTATAACAACAAAACTGGCGTGATGTCGATTAACTCCACCATCTCAACCAATCAGAACATTGGAATCATATTTTTATTTTTGTTGTAGATTTAAAAAACTAATTTTCAAGGACATTGTAATTACATAACCGACACATCGCACATATATATTATTACGGAACTTGTTATAAATGAACGAAAATGACCCATGCATTTCCTTGTTTATGACCTCAACAAACAAAGTATATAACTCCCCAAACAAAAGCTAGCAGCCATCATCAGCCGTTTTCTCTTACCAGGCCATCTCGTCGTATATATATAAGTCACATACAAACATTACTTATTCTCTTATTTCTTCCTCCTCCAACATTAACACCAAAAAAAAAAAACATTGATCAGCTCAACTCTACATATACCATCCAATAAAAATGGGTGATCTTAATCTTGTTCAAGAAGTTGAAGTACCTCAATACTTCTTATGTCCGATATCCCTACAAATCATGAAAGACCCGGTAACGACGACGACGGGCATAACCTACGACCGTGAAACCATTGACCAGTGGCTCAAGGAGGCGGCCGAGTCAGTGTGCCCGGTGACTAAGCAGCCACTCTCTCGAGACTCGGACCTGACCCCGAACCACACGCTACGCCGGCTCATACAAGGGTGGTGCGTAGCCAATGCTGGTCAAGGTGTGGAAAGGATCCCGACCCCACGAGCCGCCTTGACTCGGGCCCACGTGATGAAGATCCTACGTGGGTTCAGCGTGCCACGTCTGCAACAAGCTGCCATGGACCAGCTCGTTGCGCTCGCCACGTGTGATGAGCGAGTGAACGATAGGAAGTTGATGGCTGAGTATGGGGTGGTCAAAGCTATGGTTTCTTACGTTATCAAGTGTTACAAAGAGGATAAAACGACGTCGTTGTTAGAACAAGCCTTGAGGGTTGTTACCGCGGTGTGGACGACTACGTCAACCGAGGTTAAAACCGTAACTTCACAAAATTACGATCTCGTTGATTCCATCACGTGGATTCTCAATCACGATAATACTACTAATAATGATAATAATAATAATATGGTTGTAATGAGGAATCTTGCTATTCTTCTAATGAAGGATGTTGTTAAGGTCACGAGTTCAAGCCTTGTCGAGAGGCTAGAGCCCGAGTTTTTCAAAAGAGTCGTAAACATTCTAAGGTCACGAGGCAACAAGGACGAGTACGATAATGTCGTGGCCACGAAGGCGGCCCTTCGAGTGTTGATCGACATATGTCAACATGGTAGAAATAGGTATAAAATCATTGAATCGGACGCCATACTCGAGCTCATCGAGCTCGAGTTGGACTTCAGCATGGCCACACCCGAGAGGAGAAAAGTTAGCGAGCTCACATTTTGTTTGTTGGCTCAGCTATGCTCATGCGCTGATGGTAGGGCTAAGTTTCTTGACCACTCGGGCGGGGTTGCGGTCGTGGCGAAAAGGATACTAAGAGTGTCGCCGGTGGTGGACGATAGGGCGGTCCATGTGTTGTCAATCATATCGAAATTTTCGGCAACCAATGAGACGTTACAAGAGATGATGAAGGTAGGAGCAGTGTCTAAGCTATGCATGGTGTTACAAGCAGATTGTGCAAAGTATTTGAAGGATAAAGTTAGGGAAATTTTAAGAATGCATTCTTATGTTTGGAATAATTCTCCTTGTTTTCAAGTTTACCTTAATATGACAAGGTATCCTATGATGCAATTTTGATGAAGTTTCATATTTTTAGTGTAAACTTTACTATATCAATGGCCAAACATTGACTAGTTAGGTCGTAAACTCAAGATCGATTGGTCTTCTAAATTTTTTGTTCTTCAAATTGTAAATAAACAAGAAATATGCCTTATATTTATAAATCAATAACAACAAAAAGAAAAGAAAGTTGAGTAATTTAATTTGTACAATGATTTTATACTTTTACGTCGTTCTCATTTTTCTTTGCACGCGTGAGAGGCAAATGAAATGAGGATCGAACCTAGTAGCTAGCTTTTGCACCATTGAGTCAAGCTTGCCCCCTACAGTTTGCAAGTTCTCATAATCAAACCTAATTTCACGAGTTTTGGATAGATTGGGTCGTTCATTTGATCTCTAGCAAATTATGGATTTAAATTAAACTTTAAAGATGCGCTAATATACGAGTGTTTATTTGTTTGGTAAAACTTAATCTCGTTTTATCTTCAATATGATCACGGACATTTATATTGATTGTTTGCTTGTAATTTTTCAATTACAATAAAGATTTTGCTATAATAATAATCGACAAGTAGATCAGAGCATGCAATGTATCGACGACATATATATAGAATTTGGTCCAGTGCAATCTCTAAGTTGGTACGTTCTGTGATTTCATGGACATTTGTGTACCAAGGGAGGCAATCATTAGTGCAGCTAGAACGTTCTTATCAGTGTATGTCGATCGAGCTACTATATATGTCAACATATGCTTGCCCATAAAATTATTTACTTCTTCAATCTGATCAATTATTGCGCATTCTACTAATTGATCTAGAATAATTCAGTCAATTCTTTGCCTATTTCGTTTTGTATTATCGGTCTCATGTCTCACTAGCTCGCTTCTAATTTTGTTTGTTTTTTTTTTTTCTACAAGTAGTTCTATTTCAGATAATCTAAAATTCCATCGATCTCTCCTCTAATTTGACTGGTTATTATTCCCTATTTCCTTCTTCACGTCTTATAGTGAAACGCTAATATATATAGTGAGTTGAATCAATTTACTTTATTTCTTGAAGAACAATGTTTTAACTACACCAACGAAGTAAGTTCCATCATCAAAAATCCACCAAATTTGGGAAGCCAATAAAATACTCATATTACTATGTTAACCATATATTCTAGGATATAAAATTAAAAAGGCACATTGATGAAACAATGCAAGGATATAGATGAATGGTTAATGATGATTTGTGTACAGTGTACATAAACGATCAATTATATGAATCCGTATTGGTCAAAGCTCAAGAAAAGATAATAAAAACTAATAATAAGAGCGATTTACGTTAAATGATTAAATTTTTGATGAGCCATTGAATAAATAGTAGGCCATTTTTGTTAGAGGTGCGTAAACGAGGTTACTATAACTTGCTCATGAAGCTATCAAAAAGCTCAATCCCCATGCATATTCTCTACATTGAATGCACAACATTCCCCGTTATTTTTCCGGGATCTCTCTCTTTTTCTCCTCCGAAATCAAAGGATACATCCGGATGTGGTGTGCCTAAATGTACCTCGTGAAAAGTTGATGAGCTCTCCGATCCCAAGTTTTGGTTGTATGTAACGTCATATGTACGGGAGATCAGAGAGTGTGATGGAATTTATCGCGCAAAGTAGTAGGCCCAATAATGCTTATTAAAGTGAATGACTCTGTTCAAAAGCTCGAGTTAGACTCATCTCATCTCAAAACATTTTTTTTTTTTTGCAAAGAGGTAAGAATACATGTGAGCATAAGGTCCCCCTACTATTCAGGGTGACACCCGATGCGAGAGTACAACGACAATAACTACTACTACTACTATCTCAAAACATAATAGCCGAACGGAGGGAGTAGTAGATATGCAGTGGTATAGTTACGAGAGTGTAAGTGAATCATATGATTAAGCCCCTTTTGTATGCATACTCCAACATATATAGTTCTGTAGCTAGTTCCTAGTCATCTACGTATGTACACCATCATGTATAATAGTTTCAACCCGATAATAATATTAGGTCTTGTAAGTATGTAACTCGAATTCAAATAAACTGAACCTACTAAGTTGTGTAATCAACAGATGTCCATTGATGAGTGAACTTTTGACTTGGCGCTTAATATAAAAAAATGGAATGTACATTGGCACATTGCACGCACATACATTTCATACAAAATCTTGGACGTGGGATTTTCACTAAAACTTGAATGATTATAGTCTGATATAGTAATTAACTAATTATATACTCCGTAGTATAACTAGTGGGAGTATGTAGTAGTGAACCTTTTTGCTGACGACTTGTCCAAAATCTCCAAATTTGGTTTGGTCGTTATCGGCTTTGAGCCGGCGGCCTTAACTTTTTAACCATAAAGTTGAAAGCATTATATATGAACACCAATAGAAAAGTTAGGAATAAGGGTATGTCGAGACTTTTATTTTGTCATATTTACTTGATACAATTAATCACATGCTCAAATGGTGTTGTATACTCCGTAAACCATATGCAATATTTAATAATGTTAGTATTTTTAAAGTCAAAACCACTATCAACAGAAGAAGTAGCAGCCCACTAGCTATTAGCTTCTTTGTGGTGCTTTTTGAGTTTTGAGTGCGACTTAATTACTACGTCATAAGACAAACCCATTTTGCTGGTTCACCTAATTATATGTTTCAGTTCGAACCTTAACCTACGTTAAGCACGCTTGGCTCACGCATCTGGCCATTATATGTCGAATGTAGTTGACATAAAATATTCACATACAATTTCACTTATGATACAAAAAGAATAATCGTGTACATACTCCCGATAATAATGATCGAACTTATGATTAGACTGGATGAATTTATGACTACATCTTAAAATTGATCTGTTACGACAAAAAGACCTTTAAACATTAACATTTTTCTATTAATTAGAACCTTACATATATTGATGTTGCGATGCTGGCAAATTTGACAATAAGTTTATGACCAAATAATAGCCTAATATGGAGTAGTACGTGTTATCTTAATTTCACCATGAATAAACTTTCATAAAAGTTAGTTTAACTGGTAAATTCACCGTTACCTAACACCCAAAATTGAAAAAGAATACGGATTAATGTTCGGTAAAGATGAGTCTACGAGAAGTTTAAGAGCAAAACGAAATGGACCAGTCCAACACACTGTGCAGCAAACGGTCAAGAATAGAAGGCTGGGCCCAGGCCCACAGTTAATAAACTGCTGTCGGCCGTCTTAGTTTGTGCCCAGTCAGCAGACTCAGCACTCACCAAATCCCTTCTTTTCTACCGCCGCAAAAGCGCATAATAAAGGTTATTGAAACCAAGTCCAAGTCTCTCCAATTAATAAACGCTGCTCAGTTTCAAATAAAGTGCATTCCCAAAATACTTGGGTATACTTGGTTTAACGGTCTAATACTTCATCAAACAAGTCTTAGTGTTTTACACTTAGAATTCATTAACTCTTGCACTTTTCAGCTTTTGACTTCTTAATCTTATTACCACCATGCATTATTATCCGATTATGGTGGTAATATGTTCTCGTTTTCGATCCTGTGTTGACAATGATAATACAGGTTTCGTATGTTCATAGACACTTAAATTTATCTAAAATTATTGTAACTAATAATGAGTTGATGACACGAACGTACGTCACAGTGTCACACTAGTAGTAGTCACATCATGTCATTACGTTTTTGGTGACTTGTTGTCGTATTTCAAAGTTCGTTATCTGATAATACATTATACATACATGTTCGTAAATTCTAAAAGAGTCGATTAAATTGGTAACATTTAACTCTCGGTTACTAGTAAGTTTGTCTAGACTCTAATTATGAGTACCGTTATAATTTTAACATACGTCATTTAATTTTCTTCCTTCGTATGGTCAATAATGGATCATCAAGAGTTTGACAATTTATGTAATGAAAATTAGTTGGATGAGACCTTGTGGATGTTTAATTATTTAGTGCATATGGCTAAAAAATTTAGTACTATAATCTGTCCATTAACAGTGATGGTCAAATGGATATACTCCATACGTAAAATGTCAGCTTCATTAATTATCATCTTTGCAACTCTCAATAATAACACGTAAACACACGCAAGTCCGCAAGCCGAAAACGCTCTACTACGTACAAAGTGATGATACGAGACTACAAGCGATCTAGATATGATGATTTGACTTAGCTTCTGAGTTACGTACAATTAGTTAGAATTAGTGTTCTTATTATTTTCTCCTCTTGTTACATACACGACAAACAGTTAATTAATTATTGTAGACACTGCAACGTAACTAGGTTAATGTCTACGAGTAACTTAAAATTATTGTTTGATAAAGCCATTTAACATATACAAGATATACAATAATGAATGTTTGAGTTCCAACCATTAGTTTGAACTTTTACCCGTTGATAAGGTTCTCTAATAAAAATGTCGATTTTCTAGAGAACTGGATGGAATCTCAAATAAAAGTGTTTGTGGTCATTGTCTAGACAATATTCAAACTCAATTCTTAACATTCTATAATTGAAATTTACTAAATTTGCTTGTAATAATGTGAGATTTTACCTTTACAACCAATGTACTCCATAACTAGCTAGGTTGGTGCGAGGCTATACGAACTCTGTAGACCAATGAATTGAAGTATCAGATCACAAATTCACAAGGTAAAACGATGTGATTATGACAGATGGTTTGACTTAATATAACATACAGTCCCATCAATCATTTTTAATCTTAGCAACTCTTTAGTATGTTATTAGCACATATGGACCGCTCCGATCCTTCGACCTTGTTTAAGCTTTTTAGTTTTAATTTCCTTTTCTTAATTATCGATTGATTAATCTCAATCTTTGTACTTAATTGGCATATTATTTTCATTGACAAACATTTCTTTTCTTAATTAAGTTTCTTTGCGCAGTTCTTGTGTTTGATTCTATAATTACTGTTTACTCTGTCGCCCCTCTCTCGACGTCCGTCCATTCTCCATAACTTTGTTTATTTTGTGGTTATCTATCTGACTTCTAAAATTAATTGTCTGCGGACGCCGGTGTTAATTAATTTGTCAAGGATAGATTAGGTTGTGTATCAATGTATCCAACCTAACCATATTTAAGCAAAGCTATTAAGCATGCATATTAGTTTATTTTTAAGAAAAAGACACTTACCAATTACATTCGCAGAATTACATCAGCTATATATATCTCACCCAGTTCACTACTGGAGTAGTAGTCTACACTCTACAACTTAATAGTATTAAAAAACCAACAATAATGAGGACTTACAATAAGGTTTCTTACAAGCAGACAACTTATCATATGGAAGCTGGAGAATGACATAAACAATACTTAAAAACGACACAACTCCAATGTCAAATTTGATGAGGAATGCTTGGTTAGTTTTAGTATATATTTATTCATACGAATAACTCCATTTACACAGATCAACAACTGTATGTACACAACTTGTCTCTTTTCTCTTATCCTTTCCACATGACTATGTGTTGTATATTGAAAAATAATTGTAATTTAATGTACATACTACAAAGATCTTGATGTCCGTTTGTTCGAACTCAATGAAAATAATCAAAGAAACAAAAGTCATATCAATCGGATCTAACAAAGTTTAATTTACGTTCAATTAATGCGACTACTTTGAATGTATCGGCCGACTTATAATAATAATAATGTACAGAATTCAGAATTCGTTATTTCTTTGGTTAAACTGTTTTTGTGCACGACTTCAAAATTGATGTTTGTTGTTCTTGAATTCAATTTGATGGGTAGGAAGAAAGCAAATGAGGAGGAATACAAGGACACGATTTCCAAACCCTAGAATGCAACCTCAACATCTCCTTAGCCCTTTCTTTAGTCTTTGAGCTACACTCCACTTGTATAACCAAACACAACTTAGCCACCACCCCAACCTCCATCATCTCCCCAAGAACCCTCCCCGTCGCCAAGTACCTCGACACCGACGACAAGATCCGGACCGCCCGATCACTTGCCAAGTGTGACACCCTCAGTATCTTCTTAGACACAATTGCAATCCCTGCACCATGTCCTACTAGATTCGCCCTCCCTTCGGCACACCCACATAATTGATCCAATACCACTAGGGCTAGCTCGCTCAACCGCCGGTCCAACCCGTCTACGAGCAACTCCACCAACACGTGGACCAACCCGGCGTTGACCACCTTGACCCGGTTCCTGCCCCACGGGTTCAACTCCACTAGGAGCTTCAAAGCACACTTGGTAGATTGGCTAGAAATATTATCCCTAACAACATTTACAACTTCTACAATTATATCACACGTGACATTACTCAGTCGATTCGGGTCAGCTACTTTATATACGGACTTTAATACCTTAACCGAGTTTTCTCGGATCTGGGTCGACCCGTTTCTTAATAACCCGATAATCGAGTTAATTAACAATAAATAATCACGATTATCTTTAATCAAACCCATGAAAATACCCTCATAATTATCATTATCAATTACTTGTGCAAAAATGCACAATGCTTCTTCTTTCTCCCTCTTCTCATGTTCATCTTCTAACAAAATCGAAGCCACGTAAGCGTAGGCTCCACACGATTCTAGAACCTTCTTAGTCGTAAACTCCGACGAAGCCGCTAGGGACAGGATCCTCTGCAGGCAGGAGTACCGTAACTGCGTGGACTGCTTAGCGTGAGAGATAATCTTGTTGACGTATGCACGGTTGACTATAAGAGGCTGTTTCGGGGTAGGGATGCGCTCTACACCGTCGGATGCGTGGAGGGTGCACCATGATTGGATCAAACGGCGGAGAGTGTGGTTGGGCGTGATCATCATAACGTAATTATGACGATCATTATCATCGAACGATGAGGAGATTAAGCTTTGCTTTGTAATGGGACAAGTTGTATTTTTGCATGTAAATAACCATTTTTCTATGCACTCTCTATCATATGTTATACCCGTTAATATTGTAACGGGATCCTTCATTAGTTGAAGTGAGATCGGACATAGAAAATGTGATGGTACCTCAATCTCTCCCATTGTAACACTTTTTTTGTTGTACCGAGTTTTGTCACCCTTTATAATCCTAGTAATTAACTCGAATCTGAAATAAATCGATTACTGAAAAAGTCGAGTTTTGTTTGTTTGGACGTTGAAAAAATATGGAGAAAGCAATTAAATGGAGAATGTGGAATGTGTAAATAGAGAGGAGAGGTATGAGAGGCTTATATATATGAGAGGAGGAAGAATGAAGAAAAGTATGTAGCTAGGAAACAAGTTGCTTCAAGTTCAATCTTTAGCAAAGTCAAATACGCGAATTTCAAGCGGGGTGAACAGCCAAGTAGTACGTACAAATAAATAAATGAATTTATTATAGTTTGGGAGGTTTATTATTGCGACTATTTCCATTGGTTTGGAGAAAAAACTCAAAACTATGACTTTATGCTAGCTTTCAATTATTAAAATAATAGATAAAATATCTTAATTTACAACTTACAAATTACAAGTCGTTTTTATTTTTTAAAAGGAAATTAGAAGTGGTATTATTGTTTTTGGAAGTAAGAGTTAGCCGCATAAATTTTGGTCTTTGATACAAGGGGTAAAGGTTAAGCTTTGCTTACAACGGTCGGTGTACATTCATTGGAGAGCGCCATCTTTTGACTATGTTTTTGATAATATGAAGTCAAGGATCCTTAAGTTTATTGGATCACTCCCTAAATTAATTGGTATAATCAAATTAAATAATAAAAACTTAGACGTAGAGATATAGCCACGAGGGTTTGATTCTCATCTTCTTAGCACATATATAGACGGACGTTTGTTTTTTTTTTTTTGTTAGAAAGGAGCAGATAATACTGCGAGGGTGGCCGAAAATATGAGGATTTAAACCCGGGACAACTCTCAGGCAGGTTGTGCTTTCAACAATCAGGTCAACCTTGATTCTCTATAGACGGATGTTGGGTATTAGTAATTTGTTTTTGTTTTCATTTTTCTTTTTCACCTTTTTCAAAACTCGAATCGATCTTTTAAAACCAAGATCGACAATCGTTTCAGTTTTCTTTTCTAGATGAGTAATAGAATGAACCGTTTTAAATCAATTTTTAAACTCATTAAGCTGGCCTTGGCTTAATTAAGACACAAAATTCAAACATTTAAATGACAATATATATAACATCGAAAGTACTTCTTCCTGGCGAAGGAGAGAGACTCGTGAAGCTAGACAAGATCTTCTCGTGGGAGGCATTCTACTAGCAAAGTCCGGATATTGTTTGCCCTAAAGGGTCCTAATTGGTATAGGATACTTTTTACCAGAGAGGTCAGTCAGTGCTGGGGAAGCAAAGAATGGAATGTCTGTTCTGTGAAAAGTCCTCTATCATGTTAAGTGAATTGCGTTTCATAAAAAGAAATTAGATTCAGATCAGGAACAATCGAAAAAAGCCAGACTAGAAGGGTATCCCTTTGAATCCTGTTCCCCTTTATTTGAATACCCACCTACGGCGAAATCCTCTTTGTTAAAGGAGGACTTTTTAAGCTAGATAGTCAGATTAAACCTACCCTTTCTTCTAGCTCCGATTCTGTGTAACCTATATGACCATAGAAAATGTAAAATATTTGATAGAATCCGTTTCGAGAAAAGCCTCAGGGTCATCATAATCAATGTTTAGTATTGTTTCAGTTTTGAGGATGAGATTAATTTTCCACGTGAATACTATTTCTTTTTCTCATCAAGCAATTTCCTTGATCGAACCCTAATCATACCTTTCATAAGAAAGCAAAATTAATCAAATAATGTATACTACTATATACTAGTATACTACAATATTAATTAACAAATTAAAATAGTACTTATGATTTATAAGAGATTATTGAAAGATTAGAGGCATTCATGCATGCATGGGTACCGACAAGTGGTGATGGAAGTGTGTGTGAGGGGCTTTCCCGCATTTCTTGGATGTTGCAAATGTAGCCAAGTTGGTGAACATACATACCCAAATACTCAATGTACAACTATAATGATTCCCTCCTCGATCACATGGAACTTTCGTATTTAATTTTTTTCATTTTTACCCGGTCCGGTCTAAATTACTTGGTCGATGAATCGATGATATGTATTGAATAACACAACTATATACTGCTTTTGTTTATGCAATTTACTGAGGTTTTACCGGTTCTTTTCTTAACTACCTCCCTTAATTGCAAATATGCAACCAAGTCCATTATGTGCGGTGATCCGGGATTTGAACATTATTGAGAAAATTTAAATTAATGCAATTAACCATTTTTTTTTCTATTTTTTCCGAAATGCGTAATTGATCGTGTTTAACAGTTTACTACTTTCCACAACATTAAGTCTAAGGGGTTGTTTAATTAATTTGGTTTCACAACCATACATCAAAGTATGGATCTCGATCATGCACGAACTTATGATTATTTATGTAGTACATTCTTTTCCGAAATAACATTTCATAATAATGTTATCATTTCTATTATGATATTAGTTAGTGGTTATTCATTGTGTCTTAGGTAAGTATCAACCTGATATATACCGTCATGAATTTACAATGTTGTGATGCAGGAATAGCCACATTTTAAGATCAAATTGGATTATACATAGAAAGTTGGATAGGTAGTATGTAAGAAACTTTTGCGATTCTAAAAACGTGATGGAAGAAGTAGCTAGCTAGCTAGTTGGATAAAACGTAGCGGTGAAATGTGTGTAAGATCATGTGAATGTGATGGAGCAAGGGTAATGCTGACTGCTGACCAGTGATCAATCTTGGGATGGGCAAACATACACATAGATGGAAGAAACCATGCATGGAGCGTATACGGAGAAATTATTAACTGTTTTAGAATAGTGTGCCTTTTCGAGACTCCGATAGTTTAAATAATCTTTCTTATTTCATTAAAATTACTCATATTTGATTGGTAGATCAATTTCAATATATGTATATTATTCCTTTAGAAAATCAGAAATTATTTTGTAAGTACTTATGACTCGCATCAACCTATTTTAACGGTTATGATATGAAAATGGAACACACATATTGTACAACTAGGTACATGTTGATATGGTCCTCGATATTATCATCATTCATCAACCAGCCCATTTCCAGTACAGTGTGAGATCCCTGTGATTGTCATCAATGACTCAAGATAACAAGCCCACCCTACTTGAAATAGTATTGATACTCCTTATGTATATAAAAAGAAAAAGGTTGACATTTTCTTTACAATATAGCATAATTAATCAATTGAATGCATTTCCATATACAAGCTAAGGATATACCAACCAATAGCGAGTATAAAAACTGGCAATTCCTTTGCTCAAAAAAAAAAAAAAAAACTGGCAATTCGGAATTTTTCCGAGTATTATTATTAGATAGCTACCTATACTTGGGCTACTTCAATTATTATTCTTGCAGTCAACAATAAGCGTTTTCTTTCATTCTAATTATTTGTCGTAGTAATGCATACATACGATTATGGCATCTAATTGCAACAGCCTAATAATGGTAAAAAAAACGCAATCACTGAGTAGTTGTAGCCTTGTAGGTTGATGAGCCTCCGTTTAGCCGAGTATTTTGGTACATATATCATAACGAATTAAAATAATATATATGGCCTCGTTTCTTTTGAATCGTTTAACATTTTGTTGGAACGAATGTAAGAGAAATACAAACTTAAACATCTAAACCGTTAAAGACAGCCCAGACTTGGAGAGGTTAATTGGTTTAATCACCATAATTCATAAGTTCATAACCAGGGACGACCCAGGGTATATTATAATTTAGAAAAATAATATGACCACAAATACATTGCAAAATGCATGACTAATATACATGTAACCATAATTTTATTATTTCGTGATTCGCCGTCTCGGACGAAAAAAAAAAAAAGTGTACCCTCCATGACTCCACCCCACAGACCCAGTTATTGGGTGAAGTTTGTTGTGTACCCCCGCATGGTACAATAATAAAACAGACCCTCGCCATGGTAGTGCTTGCACGCCCTGCTAATCAAAATCAAACCGTTAACCACTTTTCACTAAGGCAGATATTTTATTGGCAATAGCATCAGGCCAGGTTACATGCATCTAACCCATGACGACTCGGTAACCTATATTTACTGAGCAGTAGTGTAGTGACTGTAGTCAGTACGAATCAAATGTACTTCCACAGTTCCACATGCCAATATAAATGTACGTAGATTTGCCGGTTAAATATAAATTGTTTTGCGTGTTCTAATTGGTTCATTGCAATTATCAGTACTATTATGATATAACTAATTAAGCAATACTAAGAATAATATGATATAGTCAAATCTATACCGTCAAATGACATTATCTGGCTCTTGTATTACAAAAATTGGGTACATAATGTCAATAGGAGGATGCCGTTCACAAATAAACAATACAAATTGTTGCTAGCTAATGACTTACTGAGTAACTGGGAGCTAATTCAGGGGATCATTATATAAAAGAAGCTTTTAATTGGTGTCACTTCGACTGATTACACATGACATGGTGAGATTGCTGACATGCAAATATTTCTAATCAGTAGATCCAAAATTATTTGAAAAATAAAACTTACGGAGTAATTAATTAGTGTAGAACATCTACAAGTGTATATACAGTCCAATCTTCATGCATACTGTAATTATTAACTTAAATATAATGTTTTTCTTTTACATGTTAAGTCCTAATTTTAAGATATACTAGGATGAAGACCCGTGCATTGCACGGGTCACATGATAATGTTTTCTATTAAAAAAAAAATATATAATGAAAACTATAATTTTCACCCGGGGAGATAATGTACGGCTAAACACTTAAACATCCAAAAAAATAATATATGTTTTATATATAATCAGGGATTAGTATCCAATCAAATAGGATATGAGGATTAGGCCATTTATGATACAACTTGAAAAATACGGAGTAGTTAATTTAGTTCGGAAGCAATGAATCGTGTCTTTATGTCAGCATATATATACAACTCCAATTCATATCAGTTTGGATGTTGTCAGATGGATCATGGGGACCTTAGTATGTATGTACGTATGGTTAGAAATAGAGTTTGTTATTGTGTTTAGATGGATACCAAATACTTTAATAATATTATTAAATTTAGTATGTGAGTTTTTGTGTTTCTATGGACAACAAATACTTTTAATATTATAAAATTCTCAAAACTCTCTAAAAATCTCCGGTTGATGTGAGAGCTACAAAAAAGCCTCCTTTAATAGTATAGAAGGACTAGTGTATATATATAAGCTGTCGCAAAGTGTTTTTGTTGGCTTATGAGATGAAGTTTAATTGACATCAGACTTCTCTTAACTAAACTTCGTGCGTAAGATGTGAGTTTGACGGTTTGTGCTTCATCATTATCAACATTTCAAAGTTTAAACTCAAACGACAAGTGTAATTTAAGATACCGATGCATCGACTGATTTTCAACCATTACTTTAAGACATTTTTATGAAATGATTCCGGTTAACAACGAAAGCGATCGGAGGATAAGGTTGGCCTAGTGGTTAGCAACTCAACCTGTCGAGTGTTGTCCCGAGTTCAAATTCTCATACCCTTATCCCCGCAGCTATGCTGCTCCTTTGTACAAAAAAAACAACGAAAGCGATCGGACTTTTTGTGAATCAGTGTTCGACCATCTCAAACTTCGTGTTTCAGGTTTTTAGCATATTATTTTGGACTTGGAGGAAGAATAAATTCGGTCCAAGCCCAACAAACCAAATCGCAGCATAACAACAGTTGGGCCCAAACATCATAGTGCTGCGTATTGGGCCAAAACCGGATCATCCGGCCATTCTCGGTAGATGGTGAACTACATTGGCCCAGTTGTAATGGGCCGCAAAGCAAGGGGAACTTGTTGATCCAAATGCAAGTTTTACCTTGTTTTAACACATGCGAAGACGATTTTAAAAAAAGATATTTTATTTATCGTGTCGAAAGAACAATAATGCTTAAATTTAAGAAAATAGATCCGAAGGCATTTTGTTATCATAAACAAAATGTACTCGTATCACTTTTTTTGTTAGTGACTCATTTCGATGTAAACCCTTTGAACTGATCAAATGTGTCGTTCTAATCACATTCTATTATGTAATTTTGCACATATCAAAGTTTTAAACTATCTATAATCATTGCACACAAAATATGTATGAAACTGTACGGTTACACCCGTACACCAACAACTTGTTTATATGCTCTAACTTTTCAAATAACTATTAGACATGTTGGGAACTTTATTGTTGTTCTTCAAGTTACTGGAGCCTGACTAAAGCTCTCGTAGCTAAAAAGCCACTTACTCCATATGATGACAACATGTTGCATTGCCTCGCCAACTTGTTTTTGGCTACAACCTACAAGAACACTACTACATGATACACAATGGAAAAGATGGGTAAATTAAAGGATGCCACATTGTACCGACAAAGCATTAACAACTCAAAATTGGCCTAAATTATATGGGGTGGATCCAAACTGAGAACGTATCACTCCCACTTTATAATATGATAACAGTCCACATACATAAAAGTTCATCCATGATAATAAGTAGAACATTAGAAATAATCATCAACAGAAAATGTAACAAATTGGTCTCTTTAGCGTGGCTGAACACCCACTCACATTCGAGGTGTCTTCGCTCTCGAGAGTGGATGACACACACACCTTATTTACTGCAATCAAATCAAATACGGTGTACTCCGTACATCTTAATATATAATACATATTTTAAATTTCTCATATACGAAATTGTGGAAATATAGATAATGAATTTGCGTCAATGTGTAGGTAGCCAATAAACCAAAAGCAGTAGGGGGCCATAAAATTAAAAGTGCATGGCGTCATTTACGTAGGGCAAACCGGTAAAATCGAATGATTAATAATTACTCTTTGAGGTGATGTTAAAAAAATGATAAATGGATATATATTTTGGGTGCATCTTATATAATTATGTCTGATTATGTGTCCTACCTAAGTTTCACTATGTCCTTAAACCTTTTCCATGTCCCTTGGCTTGTCTTAGTGTCAAGACATTTTTATACTCTGAGGGGCCGCTGAAGTTACATTGTTAATTAATTAATTAAAGATTTAACAATTAAGTGTAGGTTAATCCAACTAAAGATTCTATGCATGTGTTTTTCCGCGTCTTTGTATTTTTGCTCTCTTCCCCCCCCCCCCCCCCCCCCGGAAGAAGGTATGTAAATTGTATTCCTTCGAAAATATTTAATAATAATAATAATGCTAGTAATATGTCTATCTAGTATCAATGACGCTTATGATCTCATATAGTACTAATTGAACGCCCTTCTTTCACCTGTTATATTTTCAACTTTTCTATTATCGACATGTGCATGGAATACCACTACAGACGGAATTTTATAAAGGAAATTCGTCTCAAATTAAACTACCATTAGAATTGAAAATGTGGTTAAATTTAATTTGTGGCTTTATATGATCTAGCTATGATGACAATTGACATGAGTTATTCTAGAAGAGTGGTCAGATGAATTGGAAGTTGAATGCACTGCTGGTCTATTACTAGTACTACATAACATAGTGCCGAAAGAGAAAGATGTTTAGGTTAGATGTGTTGGGTTCATTCCATTGCGCCATGCATGCATATTCATGCACGGCTTACCAAAACTCGGACCCCTCCATATAACAATTCTCAACTTTAGCCTTTTGTCTCACATTATATATTGTTAGTACTAGTCCTCTTTTCTTTCTCTTTAGGCTGGTCCTGTGTTGTATGGTTTTTTTATGGGTGAGAACAAGAGGCTAATAATAATAATAACTATGTTTTGTTTAGTTGTAAATAAGTTATTAGTCTATCCGCATTATAATCTTGTTTTTCTTCATAAAATAGTATCAAATTTTTATCGTATTTATTAATTCAGTTTTGATATTTAATTTCACACATCAAGTTAGATGATTACTCGACAAATTTTGCCTTCCTCAATAGCAAGCCTGGATTCCTTTTCTTGAACATGCACAACTCGTATAACTTTTCTTCACTAATAATCAATATTTTTAAATGAAAAAAACACCTAAAGAACTTAGATGGAATGGCGGTGTTCGATCTCAACTTGAGTCCTTGAAAAGCATGCATTGATCATGATCATCAAAATTTTTATAAACCATAATAATTAACAAATAAAAGCAAATTCGATTGTTCTATTTTCTTTTGGAGCAAGCTTTGAAATTATAGCATAAACAATACCAATAATTAGATTTAGTAAATTAGCTTGGCGAAAAAAATGCCATTTGACGACAGATTCACTAATTGTCTGGGAATCTTAATTAGTGAAAGAGATAAGAAAGAGGTCAAATCACAAAAAGGGAAGAGAGTGATGAAAAGAGTATCAATTTCCTGGACTCCAAATACCACATAACAAGGATAGAAATGAAAAGGACTTTCCTAAAAGAGATTTTATTAGTATTTTAAACCTATAATATTCTACTTTCAGGCGCAAATTAACCATATTCTCGAGAGCACAAGAAATGTGGTGCTCCTACTCACAATGGGATGAATTTCATGAAATAAAAAATAAAAAATCATTTTAAGTATGATCTTACACTTCCATTGTAAAAAAAATCACCGTACTCCTTATGTTTGGGGGAGCATGGAAGCATTGGCTTTTCAAGAATAAGTCTTTTTGGATGAATTATTTTTCAAGAATTTTTCCTTTCCAGCTTTGGCACAAACACATATGTAGTGCCAACCATATTAACCATAAGATTTCAGATAGCAATGCATGCAGCTCTATTCTTCTTTTGTTTTCTAGTTGTCTCAAACATACATATTGTCCGTCTCTTAGGAGTGCGGATCATCTGTCTTATTTTTCGATCCCACTCCGTGTACCCCACCAATCATATTTTAACATTCTATTATTTTATTTTTTAAAAATTATATTATTTGGGAAATATATATGAAATGATAGCATGTGATTGGTGGGGTACACGGAGTAGTGGGATAGGAAAATGGGACGGATGATTCGCACTGGTCTCTTAGGCGTCGAGTAATCTTATACTATATATTTATATTAAAAGCTGTGTTAGAGGCAACGACCACGTTCAGCGACTTCAATTAGGCGATCTGCTTTGCCACGTGGCAAATCTCTTTAATTTTCACTTAAAAAAAATTATTCAAAATGTTTTTATGGTAAAGAGTGTAGATGGATATTTCATGCACGGTGATATATAAGTTACGTTTTTCATATCAAGAAATTCACAATATTGTTTATTGTTATAAAAAATCAATGTTGACTATCAATTGATTTCATAATTACCTTATTATTTTATAACCTTCCTTAATACTTATTTGAACTGGAATTACATCATCTATATTGAGAGTGAAAGTTTTATAAATGATATAAAATTTATTGATAAAATTATTTGTTCACAAAGAAATAATATAGACGTAACTCGGGTAGTAAACTAGTGTAGATGAAAGTTATGTAGCCATGGTCGACTCAAATTATAAAATAATTAGAAAATAAAATGGACTTAAGACCTCCAATAAATACCGAACTTGCGATTTCCAATTATAAACTCTGCAAATACAACTTGTTCAAAAGGGCTATCGTATGCATAACTGAGTCACCAATCAGTTATAAAAATTATACTCTCTCTGTTTTTTGGTTCTTTACGTTTTGTCTGAATATGTGAGAGGAATTGAAATGAAACGTAAAGAAACAAAAAAAAATGGAGGGATCGAAGTATTTATTGTTAATTTCTTTTCTTACAACAACGTCAGGTCATTACTACTCAGTCGTTTTGTAGAAGCAGCAAGCTAAGTGAAAACTGAAAACTAATGAACATAACAGTTTTCAATCAACATGCATTCATGATTCATTGTTGGTAAATCATAAGATGGTTCCGGGAACACAATTGTTTTAGTTTAATCAATGTGCTCAGATCGTGTATAAAGAGCAAGCCAAACTAACTCTTAAATAAAAAGAAAGAAAAAAAGAAAAGAACATACGTGGTCTCATGTAAATGTCGACAGGTGGCACACTGTTATAGGAGGCAAGAAATCTTTGTGAAAACACAACGTAATATTCTCGAAATAATGCTTTATATAGTCCTTACAGTCCTTTGGCTGAGTACCATCAGATGAGAGGATCGGAGAGACGCACGACCCAATCAGATGAAAATATTAGTCAGATTTTGTGAAAGAGTGAGGAATGACAGAAAGTTTGGTTCATGTAACAGCCTTTTTGCTATAAAAGCTCAATCATCATGATGCATGATCAGATCATTCATCATAAAAACGTAAAGCAAAAGCCTTTGTTGGGATCGAGTATCTACACCTTTTCCCCCGCTTTAGATCTCCCTCACACAAACATTACACACTCTCGTCATTCCTACCTTTTCTTTATTTTCCTTGCTCTTGATTTTGAGGCATTTAGAAAACTTCAAACGATGTTAATATGTTATGCATAATATTATGTCGTGTATAATCGTATTTTATTTTATACTAGTATACATTAACGATCTTGAGTACATAGGAAGATCAAAGATTGTGTGTTAAGGGCTGATAATTACTCTGCAATCTAATCTCTAATGTGTATCTATATACACTAATTAATGAAATTTAACATTTGTATACGTCTGTACCATAACACCATGCATGCATGTGAAAGGATCGTCTTATTAATCGAGTTTTATTTTCATGGATGTAATTTATATTGACGCAAAATTAGTAAAAGAAATACCATAATTTAATTAGTAAAATGTAGATTTATGGATCATACACAATTTGTGCAACATACAAATCAAAAAGTCCTTCATCTTCTCAATAGCATTATTTGTAGTTAATAATGGAATGGTCAAATTGGAGCCTACGATTGCTCTTACATTAAAGTTGACGCATGGAATGTTCCTTAATACTCTTAAGTATATATGCTCCACCCTTCACTCACATCTATTCCCTGGCCTTGTTCTTTTATCCATTATCAATTATCAACATGTTATGTATCCTTTAATTTGTTATCGTCCCTTAAAATTCACCCCAGCGCGAACCTTAAGATATCTAAAGTTAATTTTGATCACAAATATCTCCAGAAATCGTATGTTGTTTTTCTTTTCCTAAGAGATATATAATTTTGTCTTTACAAATTTATATATAAGGGCATGATCCTTGGGTACAATTGGGGTCCGTAGAACGAGTGGCACATTTTATGTATGTAATTAAAAACCAATGCTTATAACTTAGCTTACTATATGCTTCACGGCTGCACGGGCACCCTACCTCGCTTGCTACCTTGAAAGTGGGGGCTCATTAAATTTGAATCTCATACCCCTCAATTCCATTTCAATATTCTCAATACAAGTGCACCTTAGAATATTTGATCCTTTGCCGGTCTAGGTGAAAGGTAAGTATAAAATAAATTGATTTTTTTTTTTCGAATAGTGTTTAGGAATTATTTCTTGCAATTGCAAGTTATCGGATTGTGCTCAAAACATAATATAGACTATATCAAATGAAGGATTCTATGTAACTAGTACGCACTCCGTCCCCCTCTAAGTACCTCATACCCAAAACGCACCCTTATTGAGGAGTGTGTACACATTAATCAGTTAATCAAAGTTCCAAAAAAATTGCATAGAATTTTTCCTAAGATTCTTATCTAACTCACCAAATAATTTTTTTGGAACTTTGATTAACCGATTTGCGTGTATACCCTTATCAAAACGAGGGTATTTTGGGTATTGGGTGTCAGGGCCGGCTATTAGCCCAGGCGAGCTACGCGGCCGCCTAGGGCCCCGATTTTGGGGCTCAATAACTGTTGGATCAATATATATAAATTAGGAAGTAAATATAATCAAAAACATGTCTTTAGCTCAGTGGTATTTTTTCCACCCTTTCATGTTTGAGTGCAGGGTTCAAATCCTACTTAGCTTCATTTATATTACATTTTCTTCATTTCATTTTTATTTTTCATTGAAAATATGGTCTACATTGATTGGATTTAGGGCCCCATATCACAATTTCGCCTAAGGCCCCCGGAATTTCAGAGACGGCCCTGTTGGGTGTTTAAGGGAGGACGGAGGGAGTATATAAGAGTTCTTAAAATCCTCAATACAAATCAAAGCCATGTTATTGTACCTAGTCAGTAGTCACAATTAATAAGCTCATATGCTTGAACATTAGAATGAGTGTGTTAAGTGTGGATGATGACGTGCGTGCACACTCAATCTTATACTGAAATTCCACTTGAAAGTTGAAAGCATGCACAGAACACAACATATAATTCCACTTTTTGTCGTTGTTTAATGTATATTATATCTTTAATAATTATTTTAACTATTTGTTAATATGTTCGCAAGAAAATTTTCAGTTGAAAGTATTTAACTTTGCATAATGGGAGCTATAGTAATAATCGTCTAAACTTTTGGTTGAGTTCGTTGCTGGTTATCTAACGATTAAACTATAAAATTTACACTACATATTTTTGTTAGATTCTATAAAGATAAGATTTGCATTTCCACCCTATATGATTAATCTTCAGCCTTGACAGAAGAAATGTTGCGATAAATTGCAAAGTTTTGATGGTTGGCACGAATTCAAAGCATTTAACAGTTATTGAATTGCTGGTCAAAAAATAGCAAAGCAAAATGAAAGTAATTGAAGACTGAGACGTACATCAACATCGCAGGGCAAAAGAGAATCAGGTTGAGATTGCGAGTACTTGTACACCATATAGGAGTGGTACACACAAAATTATCTGATCTTATCTCCACTGCGACCAAGAGACATTTTTATCAAAATGACTTAGTAATAACTTGAGCTTAAATCGGCACTAAGATGCACGTAAGGCCCAATATGATTTAAATCTATCGTAATTTTAAAGTCGAATACTCCGTAAAGTATAATATTAGCCCTCCGACAATAATACGTGATAAGAAATGAACGATGTTATCAGTTCTGTTAGACGTTCTTAGTATTCGAAGTTATCCGACACTCCCAATCTTTTCGTATTCTAAATCGTCTACTTACCTAAAATCGGAAAGAAAAGTAAGGCGTAATAATGAAATCGCGTAAACAAAAAGAGAGAAAGAAAGAGATAAGAAACGATACTACGGGGGAGTAGGGGGTTTTCCTAGTAGATCTCCATTGTCCCTATATGATCAATAAAAATGGAATCCCAAACATCGCAGGAAGACAGTAACCAAAAGACTGATTTTTAGGGGGGGAAATGGAGAAAAATAATAAAGGGCGGTGTACGTACTGCTAAGACAGAACCTTATGCCTTTCCTTTCCATAACGCCTGGTCTGCTTTAATTTTAATTATAGACTATATAGTATACTTTTTCCTGAAGGGGACTATATAGTATACTAGTGCTTGTACATTTTTCTTTTTTTGGGTCATGAGAATTCTGTACCAATTTTCTCATATATAAGTGGTCAATAATCCCTAAGTTTTGAGCATTTATTTTTGTTTTAGTATATAGTCTAAATTTAGAAGTTGTCCCATGCACTCACGTGAATTATTATACTAGGTATACTCCATACATATGGTTGTTTCTTAATTATTCGTTTATAATTTTTCTCAATTGGAATTATTCTACTGGCAAAACCCTGGCCTAAGCTATCTTGGGTTTTCAATTTATTTTGGGGTTGGGTCGGGGTTACATATTTTATCATCGTTCTGAATACTTAGAAATTACTATTGACATCGGTAATAATAACGTATACTGAGAGTTTTTATCGACATCGACTTCTCATATCTCCCCCATCATAGCACAATTAGTTCAACGTTTCCGAGTTCAACCAGAGCACATGTTTTCCGTCAAATTTAAGACAATGCAAGTAAATGAGGAATGTAATTAGGTCTATCTACGTTTACAATTCTGAAAAGTTTATTACTACATACCTTGCATGGTCAAGAAGTTGATGGCTACTAATTAATATGACTGCGGCGTATATTACAGCTGCAATCCTGATTACCGATCAAAAAGGTTTAAGTTGTAAAGCTAATGATCCTTACAGTTATTAGTTAAATTCTTACTATATTATTCTTAATTATCTATGTCCAATTGCCATAATTATTCCATCCAAAATTCAATTGCTTTCATGCAGGCACGTAACCATTTTTACATAATATGCGGATTCTTAATCTTTATTCTTTTTGCCACCAACTAGCAAACTAAGTGTCCGTACAATTGATTTTTCACTCTTCTTGTATCGCCAGATCCCAGCTAGCTAGTAAAATTATTGTTACTTATGTTTTTAATACTCCCTCCTGTTCTGAATGATATTCCTCTTTCTTTTGGAGTTTTTGACTAGTCATATTGGGAGCCACGCATAGATCAAATGAAATGTTTACTTGAAAAAATTAGCACATTTTATTCGATCTGCAGTGCATTCTACAACGCAAGTTGCACTCGATTTTAAGTCAAATGAGTTTTGTATTTAGTCTATATACTAGTCCCAATATACCTAGTCAAAACTGCAAAACAAATGGGAATATCATTCAGAACAGGAGGAAGTAAGTATATGAAATCGACCATTTAAAATCATTTTTGTGCCTTCAATACCCCATTTTGATGGAACGTAAAGAGGTTAAACTATTTTTTATGGATGCATTAATTAAAAACATAAAGACAAGTAACACCGCAATTCTTGTCTAAATAGGAAATTATATCTTCCTAAAATGTAAGGGGGGTTCGACATATTGGACGGAGAATAATGTAAGGTACCCTAGCTAGCTAGCTACGCAAATTAACAAAAATGTGTCAATTCATATTTCACTATTCCGAGTTCCGACCACCCATATTACAAAACTTTAGTTAAATATTGATGATTAAATTATGTTAATGATGGATTGATGGGGAATTAAGTATCAAAAGTATTCAAATTGTGGTTAGATTCTAGCATTAGCACCTTGTTAATGACTGTTAGTCAACTCAGAATCGATTCATCCAGTTGTAGACGGCTAAATAAAGTGTGGCGTGCATAAATGTACTTGTATTATACATTGATATTCATTCATCAAAGTTAGAATCATAGTCCAAAACAATTAATAAGTACGTATGTGTTTGAACTTTGAAGATCATTTCATTGGTTTGTTAACAAGCCAATTAGCTCAAGTTGACTTAATTTACAATTAATTGAATTATGAATGAGCTAGAAAGATATATAGTACGAGCAAAATATATTTTTGATGTACGAATTATTGTATTATACACAAGGCATATGCAAGTCGGCAAATTGATTATGGTAAAGACAAAGATTCATTAGTTAGTTCAAAAATGAATAATCACAAATCATACAATGATACAAGTCGAAGTTTATTGGGAGAATTAAAAATTGACACTCATTGTTAGACCACACGCACGATTATTGTTGTTATAGGGTATAAAATGTATAATAAATCTCCAAATTTTGTAGTTGTACTGAAAATTAAAGCAATGGTGTCTCTAATATAAGACTCTAACTACATACTATTCGTGATGCAATAATAATATAAGGATATAACCCAGAGACACAGTATTCCAAATATATATATTGAATATATAAGAAAAGTCAAATTTCGCAGAGCCATTCATATAACATTGTTTTTCTCGTACATCTTTTGTGAAACAGAAATTATCGATGAACATGTAGCATACTCTTATATATATATAGGAGAAAACCTGTTTAACAATATCACTTAGCCGCGATGACATGCTATCGTTTTCTTTTTATTAATACAATTCATATGTGACGACGCAGTGATATATAATTCGTTTGTGCGGGCGGGGGCAAGTTGTGTGTGTACATCCTCTATACATGTAGGAGAGAGAAACACTACCGCCTAGTACTACTGTACTCGAGTCTTCAATTTGCTCGAAACTTGGGTGTCTATCCTAATTCCTAGCTAGTTGCATAATTCTTTGTGGCAGAGCAAAAAACTTGTAACAAAAGATTTTGTTGTCTCTCGCAAATTGCAATCTTCCCTTCCGACTTCGCTAGAATTATTATTGGTGCATGAGTGTATGTGAATTTGTGTGTAGATTTGCTCTGAAACGAAACTTATCAACATCACCAACTTTTTTGCATGAGTGGACGACGCATCGGCAAAGTTCTACGTAACATTACCCTACACCCTGCGACATTTTCCACATATAAACCATGTTATTATTATTCCCTTTCCCTATTACTAGTATTCTTATTCCTACACAACTTCATTATCAATTACATGTTTAGTTTCTAGTATTCGATATATAAATTGTATGCAAGTCGGATACAACAATATAGGTGACGTCAAAGCAAGCTCCCCCTTCATAAACATTATTGCAATGTCATGGAATGAGTTATATTCTAACCACAAATACAGATATGTGTAGTTAACGATATCACATTTGCGTGAGATTATTCTACGAGCTGATATAATTGTTCAGGGATTGTTAATATGTATATTAACTAAATATTAGGGGATCTAGTTTTATAAATGAATTTTGCATGCATGGTTTGATTCCTCTTTAATGTTAGGTCATATGTCCACGGTTTTTGGCCGCCCAATGAAAATGTCCCAAATGAAAGTGATTCTTTTGCTTCCTTCTTAAGCCAAATTTGAGCCAATGAGAAATCTACTTTATTTCCCGTGTTTTTATCTCCGCTAATTAGAGAATTTTGGAAGCAAAGTAAAAGTTATCCCACATACGTGTCTTCACCAAGTTCTAATGGATTAAGAATGTTGATACATTCCTCTATCCACAATCTATTTTTGGAAAAGAGTTGCGCGCAAATTTGTCGGGAAAATTTCACTGTGAAAACAGCAGTATCGTATCTAGTATTATTTAGTGTCTATTTGGTCTAATTTATCTAAATTTGTTTCTATTTTTCATAATCGGTTTAAACAAAAATTGGTTTTGAAAAAATTATTGAGTGTTTGGTTTAACATACTATTAAACACTTTTTTTTTGTTATAGTACTATAGAAACACTTTATTTGTTACGTGGATTTGCTTTTATTTTTATTTTTTGACAAATATTAAAAATATCTCATAAAATGATTAATCTTAGAGAAAAGGAAACAAAAACACCATTTTGGTGCTTCTGCTTTCTAAAGGTCACTATTTGAGTTAGAGTTTTTATTAAATAGTTTTAAACATTTAAAAAAAACTCCATGTTTAGTCAAGTTTCTGATTTTAGGGACAAAAAATACTTACGCGAAACATATACAATAGGATACTAGTTCTAATTTAACCAATAAGGTCGATAGCCAACAATAAGTAAAATGGCTTTGCTAAAAAAAAAACAGTAAGTAAAATGGCTAATCTCTTTTGGAGGAAAAAGAATTGACCATGTAGTATACTGTCTACTCGAGATAAACAATTTATTTAGGAATAGAGAGATGCAATAACTCATGCATCTGATGCATGTAAATGGTGCGTTGAACCAATAGTAATCAACGCATTGCTTTTAATTTGTACGCTTTGAAGTTCATCTCTTAACTTAACACAATACGGAGTACATACTGTATGCACCTTATTATTAAAAACAATAATTGAGACTTTTTTTTACAAAAATTATAATTATTGAGACCTTTTTTGGGTAGCTGAGGAACGAAATACAATAGTTGTGACAAAGTTCATTCGTTCAATCATAGCAATCATTACCATATCACAACATATCACCAAACTGATAGAATGAAACACTTCTCATTGGAATCCATGACTAGATAATATATAATTGAACATATGAACAAGCAAAGTCATATGCAAAATTATATACAATCGTGCGGCATTCTGTGGGCTAATATACACTTACTCCATTTGAGCATATTCAATTCTTACATTTAATTTGAATACGATTACACGAGATAAATTGTATATAATATTAATGGAAAATATTAAGAGTCTATATGTAGAAAAATTAGATAGTGTCTATATTATACTAATTCTACAATGACTACCAACCTTTTGTAGCCATTGTAAGAGATCAAATAATGACCATTGATTTCAATCAAAAAGATCATGGCCGTTGGATATGTTTGACCCAGAAATTATTATTAAAAAAAAAAAAAAACCACCCATCCCTGCCCTTTCTCTCTCCTCACCCTTCCCCCTCAACCCGACCCACCCACCCCTGCCCCACTGCCGGTCAGCCCCAACATACCCATGATTGGCGGTTCTCCCGCCATCATGACCACCGTATTCCGGCGGCCATGCTTCATCCTCCCCCCAACCGCGCCTTGATCTCCTTCACCGACCTCCCCTACATTTCCTTTCTCCTTCTCCCACCGTCCTACGTTTATCTCCTTACAATTAAAGGGCGACAACTAGAATGGGGGCGGGGAATATAGATGCGGTAAGCAGTCTAAGCACGCCACGCTGGTCATGGGGCGACGGAGGTGCTATTAGCCGGAAAATGATAGGAAATGGGGGAAAGAGAGAAAGGCTCGGGGAGCCTTTAGTGCGGTTTGAGCGGTGGAAGGGGTGACCAGGGTGGGTTAGCCGGTGACGGGCGATTCTGACGGCGGCGGATGTAGTTGGTAAGGTAGTGGCTTGTACAAGGGGAGGTAGTGGAGTGGGTTGCTATTTGGTGGTGGGAAGGGGAGGGGAGATGAGGTAACGAAAGTGAGGGCTGTAGGTTGGGTCAAATTTATAATGGCTACCAAACCGTAGAATCCCTCGTCTATATTAAGTTTGTAGTAAATGAAATGTAATGTGTAGTAAATTTTCTAGTACAAATTTAGAAATAATTAGTTTTAAAGAAGTTGAGAAATTTAAGGATTAGTGATTTTGAAAACAAATAAAACTAGTTTGCATGGCCGGCCAGCGCCCGTGCTTTATATCTATATTGTTATATTCATTTTATGAAATTGTCAGTTTATCTTTGTTATAATATTGTTAGCAACACTATTATTTTCCATAAATTAGCTTTACCAGCATAATCACCATAAATTATACTATTTTCCATAAATTAGCTAATAATTTTCATATTATGTAATTATTAGCGATATCCAATTAATGAATGTCAAGTATCTTTCTAGGAAATAATTGGTTTCAGGTTTTAATATATACGAGTATAGTATAAGATTAGATTATATTAGATTTCATCCGTTCGGCATTCGTCACTTCGTATGGATTTATAACCATTTTGGTTGTTTTACTTAACTTCACTTAGGTTTTTGGCTCCAATATTTTTCAAATCTTAATTATACCAACTTAGACACTACCACCAAAATTTGAGCCGATTTCGCTCTGGAGCCATATTATCAAAAACCTGGATTATGTGCTGCTATTATAGTCAAATTTGATTAATTTTTCGAAAAAAAACCAAATGTCCTCCAAACATTACCATAGATACCCTATGAAAATATCTGTTGGATTTGCGTGTTGGTTTCTCATTCCGTGAAATATTTCATCCGTTTCGACGCTCGTCACTTTGCATTGATTTATACCCATTTTAGCTATTTTATAAATTCACTTAGGTTTTTGGCCCTAATATTTTTCGAATCTTAATTATATCATACTTAGACACTACCACCAAAATTTGAGTCGATTTCGCTGCGGAGTCATATTATCGAAAAACTGTGGATTATGTACTACGATTCTAGTCAAATTTGATCAGTTTTTCGAAAAAAAAACCAAATGTCCTCCAAACATTACTATAGATACCCTATGACAATACTTGTTGGATTTGAGTGTTGGTTCCTGATTTTGTGAAATATTTCATCCGTTTCGACGCTCGTCACTTTGTATGGATTTATAACCATTTTAATCGTTTTACTTAACTTTACTTAGGTTTTTGGCCCTAGTATTTTTCAAATCCTCATTATATCATACTAAACACTACCACCAAAATTTGAGCTGATTTCGCTCCGGAGCCATATTATCAAAAAAACCGTGGATTATGTACAACGATTCTGGATCAATTTTTCCAAAATATCCAAATGTCCTACAAACATTATTGTAGATACCTTAGGATTATACCTGTTGGATATGAGTGTTGGTACCTCATTTTATGAAATATTTCATGGGCTCGTCACTTTGTATGAATTTATGACCGTTCTGGTCGTTTTACTTAACTTCTCTTAGGTTTTTTTACTCTAATATTTTACAAATTCTCAAAATATCATACTTACACACTACCACCAAAATTTGAGCTGATTTCGCTCTGGAGCCGTATTATTGAAAAACTGTGGATTATGTATTGCGATTCTGGTCAAATTTGATGAATTTTTCGAAAAAAATCCAAATGTCCTCTAAACAATACTGTAGATTCCTAGGACTATACTTGTTGGATTGGAGTGTTGGTTCTTCATTTTGTGAAATATTTCTTCTGTTTCGACACTCGTCACTTTATATGGATTTATAACCATTTTAGCCATTTTACTTAAGTTTACTTAGGTTTTTGACCCTAATACTTCTCAGATCCTCATTGTATCATACTTAGACACTATCACAAAAATTTGAGCCGATTTCGCTCCGGAGCCATATTATGGAAAAACCGTGGAGTATATATATACTACGATTCGGGTGAAATGATCAATTTTTCGAAAAAAATTTAAACGTCCTCCTAACATTACTGTAGATACCTTAGGATTATACTTGTTGGATTTGAGTGTTGATACCTCATTTTATGAAGTATTTCATGCGTTTCGACGCCAGTCACTTTGTATAGATCTATGACCGTTCTGGTCGTTTTACTTAACTTCTCTTAGATTTTTTACTCTAATATTATTTAAATCCACATGATATCATACTTAGACACTACCACCAAAATTTGAGCTGATTTCGCTCCGGAGCCATATTATCGAAAAACCATGGATTATGTACTGCGATTCTGGTCAAATTTGATCAATTTTTTTTGAAAAAAACCTAAATTTCCTCCCAACATTACTATAGATACCCTATGATTATAGCTGTTGGATTTAAGTGTTGGTTTCTATTTTGTGAATTATTTCATCCGTTTCGACACTCGTCACTTTGTATGGATTTATGACCATTTTAGCCGTTTTGCTTAACTTACTTAAGTTTTCGGCCCTAGTATTTTTCAAATCCTTATTCTATCATGCTTATACACTACCACCAAATTTTGAGCCGATTTCGCTCCGGAGCCGTATTATTGAAAAATTGTGGATTATGTATTGCGATTCTGGTCAAATTTGATGAATTTTTCGAAAAAAATCCAAATATCCTCTAAACAATACTGTAGATGCCTAGGACTATACTTGTTGGATTGGAGTGTTGGTTCTTCATTTTGTGAAATATTTCTTCCGTTTCGACACTCGTCACTTTGTATGGATTTATAACTATTTTAGCCGTTTTACTTAAGTTTACTTAGGTTTTAGGCCCTAATAGTTCTCAAATCCTCATTATATCATACTTAGACACTATCACCAAATTTTCAGCCGATTTCGCTCTGGAGCCATATTATGGAAAAACCGTGGATTATGTATTACGATTCGGGTCAAATTTGATCAAGTTTTCGACAAAAATCTAAACGTCCTCTTAACATTACTGTAGATACCTTAGGATTATACTTGTTTGATTTGAGTGTTGATACCCATTTTATGAAGTATTTCATGCGTTTCGACGCTCGTCACTTTGTATGGATCTATGACCGTTCTGGTGGTTTTACTTAACTTCTCTTAGGTTTCTAATATTTTCCAAATCCTCATTATATCATACTTAGACACTACCACCAAAATTTGAACTGAATTCGCTCCGGAACCATATTATCGAAAAAACCATGGATTATGTACTACGATTCTGGTCAAATTTGATCAATTTTTTGAAAAGCCTAAATTTCCTCATAACATTACTATAGATACCCTATAATTATACTTGTTGGATTTGAGTGTTGATTCCTCATTTTGTGTATTATTTCCTCCGTTTCGACGCTCGTCACTTTGTATGGATTTATAACTTTTTTAGCCGTTTTACATAACATTACTTAGCTTTTTGGCCCAAATATTTCTTAAATCCTCATTATATCATACTTAGCCTCTACCACCAAAATTGAAGTCGATTTCGCTCCGGAGTCACATTATCGAAAACTGTGGATTATATACTGCGATTGTGGTCAAATTTGATCAATTTTTGAAAAAAAAAAACAAATGTCCTCTAAACATTACTATAGATATTCTATGACTATACTTGTTGGATTTGAGTGTTGGTTCCTATTTTGTGAAGTATTTCATTCGTTTCGACACTCGTCACTTTGTATGGATTTATAAGCATTTTAGCCGTTTTACTTAACTTTACTTAAGTTTTCGGCCCTAGTATTTTTCAAATTCTCATTATATCATACTTAGACACTACCACCAAAATTTGAGCCAATTTCACTCCGGAGCTATATTATCGAAAAACTGTGGATTATGTACTGCGATTCTGGGTAAATTTGATCAATTTTTCGAAAAAAATCCAAATGTCCTCCAAACATTACTGTAGATTCGCAGGACTATTCTTGTTGGATTGGAGTGTTGGTTCCTCATTTTGTGAACTATATCTTCCGTTTCAACACTTGCACTTTGTATGGATTTATAACCATTTTAGTCGTTTTACTTAAGTTTACTTAAGTTTTTGGCCCTAATGTTCCTTAAATCCTCATTATATCATACTTAGACGCTATCACCAAAATTTGAGCCGATTTTGCTCCGGAGCCATATTATGGAAAAACTGTGGATTATGTACTACGATTCGGGTCAAATTTGATCAATTTTTCGAAAAAATCTAAACGTCCTCCTAACATTATTGTAGATACCTTAGGATTATACTTGTTGGATTTGAGTGTTGGTTCCTCGTTTTATGAAGTATTTCATGCGTTTCAACGGTCACTTTGTATGGATTTGTGATCGTTCTGGTCGTTTTACTTAACTTCTCTTAGGTTTTTTACTCTAATATTTTTCAAATCCTCATTATATCATACTGAGATCCTCCCACCAAAATTTGAGTCGATTTCGCTATGGAGTCATATTATCGAAAAAGCGTGGATTATGTACTGTGATTCTGGTCAAATTTGATCAATTTTACAAAAAAAATCCATATGTCCTCCAAACATTATTGTAGTTTCCTAAAGACTATACTTGTTGGATTTGAGTGTTGGTTCCTCATTTTGTGAAATATTTTATCCGTTTCGACGCTAGTCACTTTGTATGGATTTATAACCGTTTTGGCCGTTTTCCTTATCTTTTATTAGGTTTTTTACTCTAATATTTTGTAAATCCTCATTATATTATATTTAGAGATTATCACCAAATTTTGAGCGATTGTTTGCTCCGGAGGCATATTATCAAAAAAGCGTGGATTATCTTAGGACTATACTTGTTGGATATCTATATATGTTTATTTTATGAAATTGTCAATTTACCTTTGTTATAATATTAGTAGCAACACTAGTATTTTAAATAAATTAGTTTACCACCATAATCACCATAAATTATATTATTTTTCATAAATTACCTTATAATTTTCATATTATCTAATTACTTAATGCTATCTAATTAATGAATGTCAAGTGTCGTTCTAGAAAATACTTGGTTTCAGGTTTTAATATGTAGTATGGAAAATTTGCCAGCTAGCACCTTTTAAGTTTGCGATTTTAACAGCTAGCACCTTTTATATTCATTTCTGCCAAATGACACCTTTAAATTGCAAAATTTTAACCCATAGCACCAAAACTGGTATTTCCGGCCAAATCCCGTTGACTTCGGCATTGACCACTGCGCATCTCATCCGAATTCTTTTCTTTGTTCATTTCTTTCCTTTTTCCTTAAACTCCCCCCCCCCCCCCATTTTGTTTTCTTTCTCACTTGTTGCTACTTCTCTCCACTACCCCTTCTTCATCTTTCATTTTTCCTTCTTTAAATTTAACCCATACCTCTCAAACCACATTTCATCAACCTCAATTATACCCAAATCCTCCTTTCAAAAAAAAAAAAATAAAAAAAAATATACCCAAATCCTTTTCAGAATTTTCACCATAATAAAGTATGCCAATTCATACAAATTTATCACCAATAGAAGATCATCCCCCACATAATAAATCTTATACTTATTTGTAACAATCGTATATACCCGATTATATTCAATTAAATTACTACATTTTAATCAAACCAATAATCAATTCACTAATTCAATAACTACTATCAAACACACAAAACAAAGTCATTGAACAATTTACTTTAATTAAGCTAATCAAGTACTATAGATATACTTATTAAGTTTTAATTGAGTTCATTAAGTTTCAACATCTATCAAAAGCTTATGTTGTACTACCCAAGAACAAAAAAGGAGAGATATTCACAAAATATGGGTACATAAAAGGTGAGAATAGAACAAATTGGGGGAAATTTCGGGGGAAAATGAAAGAAATTAACAAAAAAAAAAGACTCCGGTGAGAGTCACGGTGGTCAAAGCCGTAGTCAATGCAATTTGGCCGGAAATACCAATTTTGGTGCTATGTGTTAAAATTTTGCAACTTAAAGGTGTCATTTAGCAGAAATGGACATAAAAGGTACTACCTGTTAAAATCGCAAATTTAAAAGGTGCTAGTTGCCAAGTTTAGATTATAGTTTGTTTCCATGGATAGGTTCACGATTTTTTTTATTTACTGTTAGTGACACAAATTTACTTCACAATTAAATTAATTATTACCCGTGAAGTCTACTTTAGAGCACGTGGTGTATATAGATGGAATTGTAGACAATTTTCTTTGTGTCTATATGTTAACTGTTGGGCCCCTGCGTCTGCAAACCACCAGTCCAATAAGTATGTTATTGTCCGCTTTGAGCAAAGCCCTCACGGATTTGTTTTTGGGCCCCTTCTCAAAATGTGTCATACTAATTAGTGTGGTGATCACTTATAAACGAGAGTTCCGTTTTGTTTCTCCGATGTGGAACTTGGGCTTGCACCCTAACAATCCTCCCCTTAAACCAATACCCATTTTTGAACTTGATTTTATGACCTCCCCTCCAGCGACAATCTGTTGGCATCAACCAAAATTCGTGAGGTAAGCCCATGCTAGAGGACACACCCACATTACACGCAAACCCTCCACAGATGGGGATCGCAATCCCCACGACAAGGCACCCCTAGCAGTCTCGAGTATTGATAACCTCCCCGTAGAGACTACATGCTACACTTGCACCTAAAGAGTCTACTAACCCGTCCCATGCATGGGGCTGGCTCCAGTTCACCAGTCTTTCTTCTACCTTGGGCTTTTTCCTTGTGCGTGTACACCACATCTTCAAGTCTCGAACAATGCTCTTCAATGTGTCACACGTGAACCCGGCTCATGCCACATGAAGCGCCTGACCCAAGTCGAGCCTTGGGCTCTGATACCACTTGTTAGACACCTGCGTCTGCAGTGAAAGTTATTTAGCCCCTAATTAGACTCCTCTAATTAGTACTTAATTACCCCTAATTAAGTTTAGCTAGGATCTTTTGTTGCATGTAAGATTAAAGCATAAATAAGGTAATAAAACATATTTTTTATACCTTAATCAAGAGGAATTTTGACCTTCCTTCAAAAGAAGGATCTTGAGCTGCTAATTAATGGGGATCCTCCTCCTTAGTTTTGAGTTTCCAAGTTAGGAAACCTCCTCTCTTGATCCACCAAAGAAGCTCTCCAAAAATCTCACAAAATGGACTAGTTTTAAGAGATTTTTTTTTAACCCTAAAACCAAAATAAAATTAGCTAACACTTTAGCTAATGTTATTCTAGGTTTAGTAAAGTGTTTTGATCAAGTTTTTATTGACATGCAATGAAGAAAACTTGATCTTAAAAGAGTTGGAAGTAGGCTGAATTTTTAGAGAAATTAGAGGGTTTTCTCTCTATTCTCTCTCTAAAATCAAGTTTTTGTGTATGTAGAAATGATTTGTTGTGTTTATTTGACATAAAACACACTATATATAATGGTTGTGGCAAATGACCATTTTGCCCTTACTAATTATACCCCTTAACATCTTATGTTACAATTTGGGTATAATTTGTACACTTATTTCTTTAAGTGTTAGTTACTTATTATATCTCTATATAATAATTACTAATTACATCATTTTAAGCTAAAACTACAACTCTTTGTAATTTAAATAGCTAATCGTCAATTTTGACTATTTACACAAAAACCATAATTTATCCGACTCGAGTTCCGAACTCGTAAAACACTATCCAACATAATCAGTTAACTCTATAACTGATACATTAGGGTTTATATTATATTGTATTAAATACAAATATAATATCTTCTGGAGAAACTATCTTTATCAGTGTGACCGGGAGGGATCAGTTGATTACCGCCGTCAAAACGACAATAACGTCAAACTCTAGCCAGCCAAGCGTTATCGATTTACGTTAATCAACTGACTTAGTATATATAATATATCCCAGGTTTATTCCTAATTAGATTTAATTAGTCAACGCATTATTGTCGGAGGACACCTACTCCAACAATCTCCCACTTGTCCGAGACAAGTCATGCGTTACCGATTCTCTTGTCCGTTATATCTCCCACTCAATGCGAAGTATCTTTCAGGTCGAACTTGCATTGGATCTTTATCAAAAGTGGTTTTCTCGATCTGGATTATGACTGTCTGACCGGAATATCTATCATAGATCTCTTCCGAGCGTGGCCACGCATTTCCAGTCACAATTCCTCGAGTGGCCCAAAGATATTATACCCTGACGTGGGTGGACAATCCCTTCTTGACATATTTTCTTTGTTTCATACAGTAGGTAATGACCCAATAGAAGCCCTTTTAGCCTCCTTTTACGGCACGACTTAGAACATAAATCAAAGTCACTGCCTGCTGCATAAACTCAGACAAACAATCTCAGGTCGAAAGAATCGACTAATAGGAATAATATAGATTACCTTGTCACGACCAGACACAAAGGTTCTATAATTGGTCAAATGTCTGACAGAGTGTCATCTACAGTCTGTCTATGTAATCGGTTATTCATCTCTATGAATCCATGATTATTGAACTAGTCATCAACCGACTTACAATCTAGTCAATTGAGACGTCACCTCATTTTATGACTAGAGACAGAATACACTGTTAATCCTGTTCACTTAATAGGGTTCAAATCGTCTCCACGACCTATTAGGAATCAACAGAGCATATATATAATTCAGCATTTTATTAAAAATGAATTAATAAACGAGTTCAATAAAACTTAAAACGATGAATTTAATTATCATATATGTAAAAGGTAATACACTTATTAACTATTACAACATATAATCTAACACATGTCAGGCATACGCCTCAAACCCATCGAGGCAATATGACCATTGTGTTTAGCCTGTGATAATGGCTTGGTTAAAGGATCAGCGATATTATCGTCTGTCCTAACCTTACAAATCGATATATCTTCTCGTTCCACAAAGTCTCTAATTACATGGAACTTCCTGAGTACATGTCTAGATTTGTTACTAGATTTAGGCTCTTTAGCCTGAACTATTGCTCCACTATTGTCGCAATAGACTGGAATAGGATCCGCTGCTGTAGGGACTACATTTAATCCTTCCAGGAACTGCCGGATCCAAACTGCCTCTTTTGCAGCTTCTGACGCTGCAAGATACTCAGCCTCCGTTGTAGAATCCGCAGTCACCGATTGCTTGGTGCTCTTCCAGCATATGGCTCCACCATTCAGTATGAAAACATATCCTGATTGAGATTTTGAATCATCTCGATCTGTTTGGAAACTAGCATCCGCATAACCCTTTATACGAAGCTCAGAATCCCCTCCAAAAACTAAGAACGTGTCCTTAGTCCTTCTTAAGTATTTAAGGATGTTCTTAACGGCTATCCAATGGCTCTCGCCTGGATTGGCTTGGTAACGACTTGTCATACTCAAAGCATATGACACGTCTGGGCGCGTACACATCATAGCATACATGATCGAACCGATTGCGGAAGCGTAAGGTTTCGATTTCATGTGTTCAATATCCTCAGGTTTAGTTGGACATTGAGATTTACTCAAAATTATCCCACTTCCCATAGGTAAAAAGCCTCGTTTAGAGTCTTTCATATTGAACCTGTCAAGAATCTTATCAATATAAGTTTCTTGACTTAACGCTAGTATTCTTTTTGATCTATCTCTATAGATTCGAATACCTAGGATGCGTTGCGCTTCTCCTAAATCCTTCATTTGGAAATGTTTCCCGAGCCAGTCCTTAACGGAGTTAAGCATGGGGATATCATTTCCAATGAGTAATATGTCATCTACATATAGGATTAGGAGAGTTACTTTACTCCCACTAAATTTCATGTATAAACAAGGTTCCTCGACACTTCGAGTGAAACCATTTTGTTTAATCACATGGTTGAACCGATGGTTCCAACTCCGAGATGCTTGCTTAAGACCATAAATGGATCTCTTAAGTTTGCAAACTTTCTTAGGATTGTTTGGATCAATAAAACCCTCAGGTTGTGTCATATACACTTCCTCTTCCAGAAACCCATTTAGGAAGGCGGTTTTAACGTCCATCTGTCATATCTCATAATCATGAAAAGCAGCAATCGCTAAGATTATCCGAATAGATCTAAGCATTGCAACTGGCGCAAAGGTCTCGTCATAGTTTAAACCATGAACTTGTGTGAAACCTTTAGCTACCAATCGAGCTTTGAAAATATCTTGATTTCCATCCATGCCGGTCTTGATCTTAAAGATCCATTTGCACTGAAGAACCTTGGTTCCTTCAGGCAAGTTAACCAAGTCCCATACTTGATTCTCGTACATGGAATCTATCTCGGATTTCATTGCCTCAAGCCATTTAGCAGAATTCGGTCCAGACATGGCTGCTCTGTAGGTTGCAGGCTCATTGCTTTCTAGAAGCAAAAAATGATCACCACCATCCTCAATCACACCTAGGTATCGATCTGGTGGATGACTTGATCTGCCTGACCTTCTAGGAGTGGAAAATGGAACCACAGAGTTAGACGATTCAGGAATGTCTTCTGGCAAAACATCCTGAGCCTCATTATGCATTTGTGGCTCCTGAACTTCACTAAGTTCAAATTTTCTCCCACTCTGTCTTTTAGAAATTAATTCCTTTTCTAAAAAGACAGCATCTCGAGACACAAAAACTTTGTTCTCTACACGATTGTAGAAGTAATATCCTCGAGTATGTACAGGATAACCTACAAAGAGACATTTATCAGATCTTTGTGTAAGCTTATTGTCAGTCTTATTTTTGACATATGCTTCACAACCCCAGATCTTGATAAATGAGAGGTTCGGAACTTTTCCTCTCCATAACTCATATGGAGTTTTCGGAGCTGATTTAGTCGGGTATCTATTGAGAGTGAAAATAGCAGTTTGGAGAGCAAAACCCCAGAATGAATCAGGAAGCTCAGTCTGACTCATCATTGATCTGACCATATCCAACAAGGTACGGTTTCTTCTTTCGGCTACACCATTTAATTGTGGTGTACCAGGAGGTGTAAGCTGTGATATGATTCCACAGTCTTTCAGATGAATATCAAAGGCATTACTGAGATATTCACCTCCCCGATCTGATCGTAAGGCCTTGATCTTCTTTCCTAATTGGTTTTCTACTTCCTTTTGAAATTCTATAAATTTCTCAAGTACCTCACTTTTATATTTAATTAGGTAGATGTAGCCATATCTACTAAAATCATCTGTAAAAGTGACAAAGTAGTCATAACCTCCTCTAGCAGTGATTGTCATTGGACCGCAGACATCTGTATGAATGAGGGCCAATAAATCACTGGCTCGTACTCATTTTCCTGAAAAAGGTGCCCGAGTCATCTTGCCTAAAAGACAAGATTCGCATGTTCCATATGATCCAAAATCAAATGGTTTGAGAACTCCATTGGCTACGAGTCTCTCAATGCGTTTTTCGTTTATATGCCCTAAACGACAATGCCAAAGGTAGGATTGATCGGGATCTCCTATTTTGAGCTTTTTATTTGCTACATGATAGACCTCATTTGTCAAATCTAAAACGTAAATACCGTTTATAGATTTGGCTGTTCCGTACACCATATCATTAAACGAGAAGGTACAACTGTTGTTTCGTATTGAAAATTCAAAACCTTCAGCGTCTAAAACAGAAACCGAAATTATATTCTTACTTAGAGTTGGTACAAAATAGCAGTTATTTAGATACAACTCTAGCCCTGAGGCCAGTGACAGAATATACGTTCCTACTGATACGGCGGCTACTTTAGCTCCATTCCCGACACGGAGGTCAACTTCACCTTTTGCCAGCCGACGTGCCTTCGTCAGCCCCTGCAAGTGATTACAAAGGTGAGATCCACATCCAGTGTCCAATACCCAGGACGTGGTACTTGCATAATTAATGTCTATCATATATATACCTGGTTTCGACTTCTTCTCCTCCAGGTACTGTGGGCAATTTCGCTTCCAATGACCGAAATTTCCACAATGGAAGCATTTTTGTTCAGGAGTCGCGCCTCTCTTAGCAATAGAATTGTTGCCCGAAGCAACTTTTCCTTTTCCTTTGCCACGCGCGGGTTTCTTACCCTTGCCCGCACCCTTCTTGAACTTCCCCTTTTGTTTTACCGCCATGGATAAAACATCTTTATTCGCGCTCCCACTTGACACCAAATCCCTCTCATGTTGTACAAGCATGGCATGCAATTCATGAAGATTTTTCTTTAAATCATTCATGTTGTAATTCGTCCTAAAAGGATCGAATGTTGCAGGCAAAGAATTAAGCAGACGGTATACCGCAAAATCTTCAGAAATTGGGCATCCTAACTTCTCAAGAGTTTCAACATTCTCAATAAATTTGAGAATTTGAGGACCAACTGGTTGGCCCTTTGAGAGCTTAGTCTCAAAGAAACTCGAAGCTGCTTCGTATTGAAGTATTCGCGGCTTTTGCGAGAAACTAGTCGTAAGCCGAGCGAATATTTGATACGCACTGAAATCAATCATGCGTTTCTTTAAACGCGGGTGCATAGCAAAAATCAATACATTCTTAATCTGGTCAGATTCATGCTTGTACTCTTCATACATTTGTATCATATCAGGGGTGGCGTCGGGACCTGGAGCGGGAATCGGGGGTTCGTATAGAAAACGTTGTTTTCTATCAGATTGAAGGGCTAATCGCAGGTTTAACTCCCAATCAGTAAAATTGCTTCCATCCTCCTTTAGTTCATTCTTTTCCATAAAATTACGAAGCCAGGAGTCTTTGGATATTACTGAATTGGACATTTGAGCCATTTTTGACTTTAAACTACAACGTGGGAAAAAAAAACAATCGATTAAATTCATCGTCAAATTCACATTAAAATAATTATTTGTGAATTTAGGCATTTATATAATGATCTCTCTAAATTATATAAATGATTCCGAGATCCGATCTTATATAAATCTAGGCACGCGGATGGCGATACATCCTAAATTTATGTAATTTCGGTAAACCAACTCATGATTGATTCTACACTTAGAACTCTCGGTTGATCGATTTCAACTAAATCAATCCTTTAGTCCCGTATTGCAAGACTTGTATTGCAAATCACGTCAAGATTAAACCAAAATTCACTCGTAATAACTCTTTATTAACCTACTCCCCCAAGGTAAAAAGGAAACACCCCGCTAGGGCGAGCGTGCCCCTAATGAACAAGGGTTGCATAGGTGTGAATTGTGGAAGGACTAAATCTCGATTTTAATTTTTTTTTTTTTTTTTTTTTTTTTTTTTTTTTTTTTTTTTTGTGAGAGATCTTGTCATATTATATCTATCGCTTTTAAGTGAACTAATTCTAGCGAGTCGCGGATAATGGATATGACAATGTGGGATTTGAGTTTGGTTATAATTGTGCGGAAATTAAACCAAGCATGCATCAAATAAATCCAAGTCCTAGTATGGCCATAAGACTAGAACCTAATAAAAGCTATTAAACCTAAATTAGGCTTCAAAAGCTTCAAAGGCTCCGTCTTCAATTCGATCTCGAGTCACCAACTTTTGGCTCCGTGAAAAGCGCCGGTCTACAATATAAACAAATGTACATATGGACTATCCTATTATACATTTTTTGAAAAAAAAAAAAAATTAAATATTATTACAAACCGGCGATACGAGATCGCAATTATTACAAACCAATCGGATACCGTCCTTACATTTCGGTACAGTACCGATACTATAGTACTCTATGGCCATACTATACTTAGAATCATGCAAATTAGACCGAAAATCAGATTTTCAACTTTACAGTACAAGCAACCCGGTAAATTTAGGAATTTCCGATTCTAACTTTAAAAATCAATAATCAACACTTAAAACACCTTTTAAGTTTAAAATAACCACCAACAAATTAGTTTTTTTTTTTTTCAATATTTAGTCTCCACTAAAATTGAATTAATTAGTTTAATTTGATTATATTTGCTAACTATTTGTCCAAAAATCACATAATAAACCCGAAAATATCTAAATAAATCATAACTAATTATGAAAAACATTTAGAAATTATTTCATTATGTGATTTAAGCTCACAACCAGTAGCTAATTAAGGACAAAAATATGCAAAATTATTTTGGTCATTTTCTCTTAAGAAATCAATTTTCCACCATTTATATTATTACTAATTAATAACAAATGGCCAATTAAAATTATGAAATAATTTCTGGAAATTATACTCATTATAATTCTGGAAAAATTATAAATTTCTTAAATTACAAAAATCAACATGCATGTTAATCTAATTACCAATTAATTAGAAAATAGCATAAATCTTGTAAAAACAACCAAAATTAAGCAAGAAAATAGCAAATAAATTCCTAAAATACCATAATTTCGGTTGGAGCATCCACATGCCCAAAACATCACATGCAACTTTAGTTTATATGATAAAACCAATTTTTATCATTAAAAATTAATTAAGTTACCAATTAACCTAATTAAAGCTTAAAATTAACATGCAACTTAAACCGATGCTCTGATACCACATGAAAGTTATTTAGCCCCTAATTAGACTCCTCTAATTAGTACTTAATTACCCCTAATTAAGTTTAGCTAGGATCTTTTGTTGCATGTAAGATTAAAGCATAAATAAGGTAATAAAACATATTTTTTATACCTTAATCAAGAGGAATTTTGACCTTCCTTCAAAAGAAGGATCTTGAGCTGCTAATTAATGGGGATCCTCCTCCTTAGTTTTGAGTTTCCAAGTTAGGAAACCTCCTCTCTTGATCCACCAAAGAAGCTCTCCAAAAATCTCACAAAATGGACTAGTTTTAAGAGATTTTTTTTTAACCCTAAAACCAAAATAAAATTAGCTAACACTTTAGCTAATGTTATTCTAGGTTTAGTAAAGTGTTTTGATCAAGTTTTTATTGACATGCAATGAAGAAAACTTGATCTTAAAAGAGTTGGAAGTAGGCTGAATTTTTAGAGAAATTAGAGGGTTTTCTCTCTATTCTCTCTCTAAAATCAAGTTTTTGTGTATGTAGAAATGATTTGTTGTGTTTATTTGACATAAAACACACTATATATAATGGTTGTGGCAAATGACCATTTTGCCCTTACTAATTATACCCCTTAACATCTTATGTTACAATTTGGGTATAATTTGTACACTTATTTCTTTAAGTGTTAGTTACTTATTATATCTCTATATAATAATTACTAATTACATCATTTTAAGCTAAAACTACAACTCTTTGTAATTTAAATAGCTAATCGTCAATTTTGACTATTTACACAAAAACCATAATTTATCCGACTCGAGTTCCGAACTCGTAAAACACTATCCAACATAATCAGTTAACTCTATAACTGATACATTAGGGTTTATATTATATTGTATTAAATACAAATATAATATCTTCTGGAGAAACTATCTTTATCAGTGTGACCGGGAGGGATCAGTTGATTACCGCCGTCAAAACGACAATAACGTCAAACTCTAGCCAGCCAAGCGTTATCGATTTACGTTAATCAACTGACTTAGTATATATAATATATCCCAGGTTTATTCCTAATTAGATTTAATTAGTCAACGCATTATTGTCGGAGGACACCTACTCCAACATGCAGACCACCGGTCCAATAAGTATGATATTGTCCGCTTTGCCACGCCCTCACGGATTTGTTTTTGGCCTCCTTCCCAAAAGACCTTATACTAATTAGTGTGGTGATCACTTATAAACAAGAGTTTCGCTCCGTGTTTCTCCTATATGGGACTTGGGTTTGCACTCTAACATAGACTCCTAGTATTTATGCAATATTAATACAATGATTATGCCATGGTCCCGACAGGATGATCCTTTTCACAGTACTATTTAAGTGCGGTCCCTACTCCTTTATTGTGAGAACGATCACCATGCTCTTTGTCCTCCCGTAAGCATAATATTATAATTTACTATATTAATAAGTTCGAAAAATACTAGGGGTCTATATGTAGACAAGTGAAAAAAGTGTCTATGTCTAATTTGTAGTAAAAATAATTAAAGATGCAGTAACTTTTGTTGTATAATTTGGCAAATGATGGATTGTAATGGGAAAGAGAGTCAATTAAGGGTCCTTGATTTTGGAATTAAATCAATTCAAATTTTTTTCTATTGATCTGATCCAGATAAGTTATAGCTAGTATCTCCATGCTTTATTAGCTTCGTCATTTAATTATGTGTGTCATCATCAGCGACTGTAATATATTTTACGGAGTACTTACTCGACCAGTATTTCCATGCTTTATTATTAGTAATCTTCATTAAACGTTTACTGAAATTTCACTCAAGATTCAAGAAGCTAAGGCTCACATCTTATGAAAGTGCATTCAATCATGCATGCATCGAACTGAGTAAAGGTTAAATCATCCCCAATCGACAATATCGATATATATGTTCCATAGGATTATTTCAATTATAAATAGCCATAGGCGACACCACGACAATGCATCTAAAATTAACCTGATGTCGATCTATACACGTACTCCGAAACTTCCATGTATATATGTCAAATATATGTTTCTTGCCCTCGACTACATCTAGATTTAATCCACGTCACTTATTTGACATGCAATGTTAAGTATGCATGTATTCAAATATAGAGTTCTGCATGTAATAGGTTTAATTCTAAGCGCATACATGATCACCTCACTAAGTGACGGAATCGAACCACTTTTCACTTGATTCAACCCGCCATCGGAAAATTATATATCTATCTCAATAATACTTAAAAGTACAAAAGATAGTACAATTATATCAATCATATAAGTGTTGCATGCATTGTGGGTAGCGGATAGAGAGCCAACTGGATAGCTTGGCTTTCATGCCAAGTACACACTGATAGCAGCTTCAAGTACATACCCTCAACTTGGTCGGTATCCATAACTCACTCATTTTGTTTTCGACCAGTAAATGTAAGTCAATGCATGCCACCGCTCCGAAATATAAGGTAACTCATACATACGAGAGTCATACATATATAAATTACTAACTTATGTTCTCACTCGAAAAGTCGTAGAGTGCATTATATAAGTGCGCGGATTACCTGTCCCATTTTCTCTATAAATTGACTTATAAAAATTCTTTTGTTGTATAAGAATTGTATTATCATATTCATCAAATTATAGCGTGGTATGAAGAATCAATCCAAAGATGATGTAAGGTGAAATTTAAACAATACCTTATAGTTTGGGGAAAATTTAGTAATACTATATCTAGTTATTTTGACAACTTTTTAGCAAAAAAACGTAAAGCAAAATTTGAACAAGATTGTGTCTCGGAGGTTACAATAACAACATTTTATAGGAAACCACACCATAATTCATAATGATTCATGAGTATCACTATCATGTCTCCTTGCAAATTATCGCAAGTCTTTACAATTTTTCATCAAAGTCTAAACAATACTCCATTTCAAGGGTCACAACTCACGATAGAAAGACATAGGAGGAATCACAACTATAACTCATGAAATTCACTGATAATCACTACAATATCTCATTAGAAATCATCACGAGTTCCCGGAAAAAGCCGTGGTAGAGGCAACGACCACGTTCACTGCCTTCAGTTAGGTCATCTCTCATGTCACACTGCATGTCTCTTTAAAATTTAACTAAAAAAATCATTTGAAAAGTCTTTTATGGAAAATTTTAGTAACGTTTTCCATATCTTTAATCGTCAAATTTACAATATTATAGATTTAGCTTATTATTGTTATTTGCTCTCTTTATGAAGATCTAGTACGCTAATATTATTGTACATCTATTATATAATCATTCATTATTTATTTACAAGAAATAAAATGATAAAATTTATTTTGGACCTAGTCCGAGTGGTATATTCTAAATTAAAGCCATGGAACATACAATTTGAACAACATGAGGTTTCTCTCCAATAAGATGGTAAGGTTGTTTCTTACCCTTTAATTAAGAATGATCCTCACAGTATATTACTTCTTCAAACATTTATTTACTTCTAAAAGAACAATTTTATGCCTTACCCTAACTTTTAATTTCATTAAGAGCCATGAAGTACTAAGTATATCCTTGAATTAATTATATTTTACCACGAGTAAAGAACATCTATACTAACCCCCCCCCCCTTAAAAAATCCACTTTTAAAATCAAAGTCAAATAGCACTTAAGTGTACCATAGTCTAACAATTTTCTTTAACAACAATAACACCATATACTCTATTACTCGAAGTCGATACTTTAAGCGAGGTTTTCATCTTTGAGTTCAGCTTATTTTCTTACAATGGTATATCGTTTTTACCAGCTCGAATTCTGACCGAGTCGAATGAACTAACGTAGTAATCAATTCCCTATGCGTCTAAAGAATCCATATTCGTAGTCTTTTAAGTTTTAACATAGTGTCGTACCATTACTAGGTTTTTTTTTTTCTCTCATGAATTTATAGAAAAATCAAATGGGAAAGGGAAAAAAAATGTAAAGAAATGCAAAAACTTTTAGATGGGTGGCGTTAGGCGGGACATAGTGGACATGGTTCCTCACTTTTTGAGCACTACAAATACCCCTCTTCCCCTTCCTAATTCTCACTCACATCAAAAACCAACACCACAAAAAACAGAGCAAAAAACAGAGGAGTTTTATCAACTCAAAGAAAAAAAAAATCAGCAATTAATACCCAAAGTGGTATACAACCTGTTTTTGGCTGTGATTTTTTGTTATAATTTCATCGATCATCATCTTCAAAAATATTGAAAAAAGGTGAAATTTCTCACTGCCCTATGATTGAAACCCATGTCCAATAATACGAGTTATTCATTCATGTTTTTTCTCATAAAAAAAAAACCCACTTGCATGTTTCTCAGAATGCTTTGTAACTTGATACTATTTTGTAACTTACTATTTTGTACACTTGTCCTTCCTTACTCCCTCTCGAAATTCATTATTATTTCAACAAACTTTCATAACTCTTAATTAATTTACGTTTTTTTTTTCCGTCTACAGAATTGGAGTTTGTCCGTTTTAGTTCGAATTCGAGCAGAATTTACCGCAGTAATATTATTAAAAAAAAAATGTCAGGGTGCCTTAGCCAAAGTCCTTATATAATGAGCAACAACATTGTGAGTGAAGAACATCATCACTCTCCAAACCCACTTGAGAAAAAGGGCACCACCCCAAATATTTCATCATCCTCTTTCATTAATATTATTAATAACACTTCTATTAGAAGAACTTTGTCAGCTGACATGTCATCCCAAAAATGGCTTGAGAACAATGGGTTTCCTTTGAAAAGAGTTCAATCTTCAGAACAACTGAAAGTTTTGGGTGAAGAAGATGGTCAAAACAATGTAGAATTGAGTGATAACAAGGGGAATTCATGTGGTGGGCCTGCATTTGAGGATATATGGAGCTCCATCTTGTCCCAGAAGAAACCTAACGAGGCCGGGTCCGGTAACAAGGACCCGGCCCCGTACTTTCACCCGCTCATGAAGCGGGCGAGCTCTCTGAGTGAGAAGAGTTTAGAGATATGCACTGAGAGTCTCGGGTCCGAGACCGGGTCGGATGTGTTCTCGTACCCGCCTTCGGACCCGGGGGAGGAGGAAGAGGAGGAGGAGGAACAAGTGAAGAATAATGATCATGTTGAGGAAATGAAAGGGTATGTGGAGGTGGCTAAGTATAGTTACAATTACCAAGCTAGTAATAAGAAGGTTAGCATTGGGGCACCAAGGTCATTTCCTCCTCCTTTGCCTTCGTTGGCTAACCGTGATGATGGGTCTAACCTCCACATGCGGACACGCCGCCAGGATGGGAGGCTTGTCCTTGAAGCTGTCTCTGTCCCTTCTCAGAACTGTTTTCGCGCTCGTCGCCAAGACGGTCGCCTAGTCCTTATGCTTACCAATGATGATGATGAAGAACAAGAGTTGGATGATGATGAAGTTGATGATGATGATGAGGTGGTGGTGCTCGATGAGAAAATGAGTGATGATCGTGAAGTGGAAGAGGAGATTGATCAAGTTGAGGCCGTGGTGAGTGAGGATATAGTAGGAAATGTGAAGAAGAAGCTAGCTCTTGTAGCTGTGGAGGAGGCGTCTCGCCTGCCTAACACCCGGATGGTCAATGTGCACCGGCAGTCTTCTGCTATGTTAATGAACAAACTGATGGAGCTGACGGCCAACAGGAACAAGTCCACCCGACCTCGCAGCTCCAACAGAACCATCATCAAGTCGCTCGACGACGAATTTGCCGATGAAGACGTGCCCGTCCTAAAGAAATCGGTCGAGGTGAAGACAGTTGCGCGCCAGAAGAGCGCGAAGTGCCTCCCGCCTCGACCGAGGGCGAGCACGGCGACCGCTGCAGCGGACGTTATGAACGCGTACGAGTACTACTGGCGACGTAGCGACAGTCCGGCCGCTGCAGCGGTCGCCGTGCTCAAACCAGTTGCGGGGAAGCAGGGGAACACTGCTTCCCCGCAAGTGGTGAAAGATACTACTAGCAAGAACAAGTATCTTTTGGCCCGTAACGGAAAAAGAGGAGCGCAACAACAACAACAACAAGAGGAAGTGGTAATAGTGAAAGCTGCAGGAGTTGGAGGAGCGGCAGGGGAAAAGGGAGAGTATCTTGTTCCCATGTTGAGAGGCTGTAAAGAGCCAAGGAGGCCTCCTCTCTTGTTCTGGGAGCCCTATTGCATTGCCACTTCCTAAACTACCCCCCAACACCATTAATTATTTTCACTTGCACGTAGCTTAATTCCTACGATTAATTAAGATTACCAAAAAAACTATTACTACGTACGAAGTACTAAGTACTACTATCTTAATTAATTAATTAGCAGTTCATTGTATGGTCTTCTCCTAAGAATTATTGTCATTGCTTAATTAGTTGCAATTTTACCGATTTATCAAGGATCATCATGACTGCCCCCCTCCCCTCCAATTTAGGATTAAATTAGAACGATCTATCTATTTATGTAGTTGAATAAAGACCGGAATTATGTATAAATGACGAGAATTTTATCGCAATTAGTATGTATTATCGAAATTCATTCTTGTCTTAATTGATTGTACTAATTCTAGAATTTGAATATCGTTTGAACAAGTACTCCGTATGAAAATGTTGATGATTTTTAGCTATAATTTCGTCATTTTTTCAGCTTTTTTTTTTTTTTTTGAGAATTTCATGACGACCAACAACAATGTCTTTGAGACTTTGACTATGGTTGCTAAATCTTGGGAAGGTTATATATGGCTGCATCCCACACGTAAATCGTAGGAATTGAAATTAAAAATTAGGGGAGTACGTGATTCATGCAATTGTGGAGCACCACATGATGCTGTTTTGGGAGCATCAGGATCCAACACCTTTGATTTCCTAGCCTTGTGCATCCTGTTCCACTTACTAAGGTCGTTGTGACTATGATGGAGATTTATTTGCTATTAATCCACCCCAAATTAAAAGATTTACGCTTAATTCAACAATTAACAATATTTTTAACCCCCGTGCCTTAAAGGCTCTTGTCATAAGGCGTGATAAGGGGATCGGATACACGCAAATCTTACCTCTGGCCTATTGAAACATAGAGAGGTTGTGCACGGATGACCCAAAATGAAAATTGCGTCGAGAATCGCACAGACCGACTGTTATTTTACAAAATAAGAAGCAATGATAGTCTTATGAGCCATTTTGCTTTATACCATTACACTTAATTCAACATGAGACTTAATTAGTTTAACGAGACCGAAGAACTTTATCTCCCACATGCTGATGTACGTACAAGATTGTGATAAACAATAATCGTTTCATGATTTGATTTGATTATTAAGTCAAGCCGAGATTAGTGTAGTGTAGAGATCATGATTAGTTGGGACCCAATAAATCAAAGGTTTCAATGTTTGGAAATTAAATGCGAAACCCGTGTCATTGTGTCAAAACATACTTATCCAGCAGCAGAAAATAGTATCAGCATAAGAATTGTGAGGGTGATGATTTAGAGTATAGTTTAATCAAAGTTCTAATGGGTTTTTAATTTTAAGTTGTTGTTATTAAGATTTCTTGATAGTTAAGTTTCGGATTAAGTCTTGCAAGTCACGATTGACGCACTCAAGAAGTCAAGATACTGTTTTGAGGGCGGTGCCATTTGACCCTTTGAATCAAAATTAGAACCATACGCTAAATGATATACTCCCTCCTACCTATAATAAACTTTCCCTTTCGAAAACAGTTTTTGGTTAGACATTTTCGGTCTACTTTTAGACCAAACGAATCGTTCAATTGTTGTAAAAATTAGTACATGTTCTATTCTGCATTGCATTCTAACAACTCCACTTGATTTTAAGGTAAACAGATCTTTCATTTGATCTAGAAGTAGCTCCAAACATAGCTATTCAAAAACAGAAAACGAAAGGGGAAAATCTTGGTGGATAGGAGGGTGTATATAATACGTGATATCGAGAATATAAACTACTAACAAAAGAAGCTCAAAGACATTCAATAGAGTATCTCAAATCTAGGATTCATATATATCTGACCTTTTCTCATCAATCTACCCAGAACTAGAATTCGATCTAGAACACTTAGCTTGCATTGGTGATACAATTTTGAACTTGTGTAGAGACACACTAATGTGCTCGATCGGAAGGTTGCAATTATTGGTTTATTTTACAAAGTACAACGGCAAAGTCATAGTTATTCTCCTCAAAATTGTTTTAGACTCTTCTTCTAATGGCATGTATACTATACTCTCGGAACTACACAGATTGGTTTTATGTACTTTAGCGAGATTTTCATGTATTTTTGTAAGTTTTTCATGTAATTTAGTGGATATTTCATGTATTTTTGTGAATTTATATTCCCCGCTCAATCAAGATGGGCGGGTGAAGTCTTATTCTAAAAGGCCCTTTCACTTTTAACTGTAGCGATTCGCCCCTGAACCTAGCGGGTAAGTTGATTGAGTCTTGGAGTTCGTGGTTAATGGCTATGGAGCACTCATGTAGGAAGAAGGCTAGTCCTAAGCGCCCTTAAACTGGATAGGGGTCTATCTAGTGTGCCTCTTTAAATTAAAGTCATTTCCCTAGTAAGTCATTGGTAACCAAGATAGATTAATAAAACCTTGAATCGATAGTCGATATTTTCATTGTTGTATATTTTATGTAAGCATTTTTCATCCATTAAGAGACTCTAAAATTGATAATGGATATATTCGTCATTGTATTTCAAGATCGTGTACATCTTTATATTTATTATTCTACATACTTATACTTCCAAATACGATAAATATTAGCAAAACTATACGAAAATTATTTGATAAGTAAATTTATATCGTTTTAACAAAGAATACATAAAATTGGGTAAAAGTACATCAATTTTCTTGTTAAAGTACACAACCTGAGAAACAGTACAAGAGTATGTACTCTCGGATGTACATGTACTCGTATACAATAATTTCCTCTTCTAAAGGTGTAGTTCGGAAAAATTGCGTATACACTACGTCATAATCACTTGTAACTCTTGCTATATATATATATATATATATATATATATATATATATATATATATATATATATATATATATATATATATATATATATATATATATATATATATATATATATATATATATTTAGGAGGCTATAACCATTATATTGTTCGACCTATGTGGGTTTATCTAAGCAACGAAACAACTTATTTATTCAAATATGAGCAATTTATATACGGTGCGTTATTTCATCATGTATTCATGTCGATCTGATCATCAACAGATCGATAGTTTCCAAAATCTCATTTGATAGAGGCATGTTGTTACATATATATTCTCTTGTAAGTTGTAACCAACTAACCCTAGGACTTGCGTGATTCAATAAACTAATTACAAGTGAACAAAATGCTTTTAAGATGTTATATAGATAGCGTACATATAACTTGTGGAGCATCTTGTTTGTGTTGGCCTTCCTATCACCTTCAATATTATGCTCATTCTTCTTGATAATTTCGACAACGAAATGGATAGAAAATGATATTGTTTGCTCACTTTTGGAAAACGTCCAAGGTTTAATTGCTAGACTCGTGTATGTAGTTTCTTGTTGTTTATTTAATTTGAATAGTTCATTAACAAGGGTGTTACTTCTGCCGATTTTGATAACCTAGTAACGGTTTTCAGCCCAATAAATAAATCCCAAAAAAAATTGAGCCGTTTTTGCAATCGAGGTGTCATTCTAGGCCAAAAATGCGTGGATTATTTACTTCGATTATGGTCAATTTGACCAAGTTTATAAAACTTACCAAAATTCTAAAATGTTTAGCATGGACAGAATTGGAAAACCTTTTTTTTGAGATTCTTGCTCCAGATGGGTTTTGGGATATTTTTGTAACTCAAGTTCAAAGGTCGGATTATTTTTATTCACGTCAAAAGGTTTGGTTATTTATGGAAGACAAGGCGTATAGCGTATAGCGTATTTGTTGGCATAGCAAGTATAGTTTTCGGCAAACCAGAACTATAGAGTGACACATACACTATCTTTTTCATCTTTTTTTAGTTGTAATTGGCGTAACGAGCATAGAGGTTCCCTTTAACCTTGACTAGACGACTTTGCCCGTGTAATTGAATTTAGAAACAAAACAAAGGCAGCATAATCCAGGCGATGAGCTTAATTAAATCTGTAACGCTTTTATTTAGTACGCAAACAGGTTGACATTAGTACACTTTAGCTTGTTTAGAAAAAAAGGCGCATTATTGGAGACAATCCTGTTTCTGAAACAGAGGACACGCCAATTTATCTGACCATCACTAAGAGCTTGTTTGGATAGCATTTTAGGAGGGAAAGGGAGGCGAGGGGAAGAGAGGGAAGGGAAAGGGAGGGGAGGTGAGGGAGAAGGAAGATGAATTCCATTGTTTGATTAACAAAAATTGGTAGAAGGAAAGGGAGGGGAAATACCAATATTGAATGATAATAATAATAATAATAGAAATAAACTCAAATCCCCGACTCCTCTCATTTTCTCTCTCCTCTCCCATTCCCCCACCACCGAGCCGCCCCACTGCCGCCGCCGCCATACACCGCCGGCCACCTTCTCCGGCGAAAACACCACCGATCAACTCGCCCGGCTCCGGCGAGTCCTCGGTGGCAATAAACGACCTTCATTCCTCCTTCCTCTACGCTCAACGTCGGTTTTTTATTTTTTTTTGAAAATCCTAGATCTAAAATTAGGTGGTGTTAGGTTGATTTGTGGTGTTTGTGGGTATGGGGGAAATGCTTGTGGGAGTGATGCGGTTCAGGCGGTGGTGGCGCCGGAGACGGTGGCGGTTGGTGCCGGCCGGCGGCTGCTCGTGGGTGGCGGCGCTGGTGGTTAGGGTAGGAGAGAGGAGAGAGAAATAATAAAAGGTTAATTTGGGAATTTGTTTGAAATGTAGTTGTGTTTTAATAAATATTTGAGGGCATTTCTGTAAATTGAAATAATAAATGTGCATTTTCCTTCCTAATCTCTCCAAATTTGAAGAGATGAAAATCAAAGAAAATGGAGGAAAACTCATCCTCCCAAATCCCTCCATTTCTCTCCCCTTCCCTCTCAAATTTGTATCCAAACAAGGGATACAATTCCCTTCCCTCCCCTCCTTTTCCCTCCAAATCTCTCTATCCAAACAAGCTCTAAGGCTCACTTAACTTAACAAAGACGTCAATATACAGATCGTCATTGCCAATTCGGCAAGAAGACGCACCATCATCCCAAATTTCTACACTGCCCTTCAAAGATACAGCGTCTTGGGGTAAAATGGCATCGGTTGGAGACAGTGACAGGTCGGCGACAATGATTAGATGAGTAGTTTCCGGCGCAGGAACAAAAGATTTCACCAATGGCAGAGTCGAACCAGAAGTATCAAGTCGAACACCGTCATTTTCATTGTAGAAAAGTATACTCTGAAAGTACTTCTCGTCATAAGATATCGAATAGTCGAAATTGCCATAACGCGCATAGAGCTTCCCTTTAATTCTGCCAGGGAGACTTGTGCTATACAGTTTGACGTCCAAAGCAGCTGATAGTGCAGCAGAGAACATTGAGTAATGGACAGCAGCAAAACCGCGATCACCTCGAACAATACAACACGTACGTTTGTCATAAAACTTGTCCTCATTGGCATTCGAAGGCCTCCAGATTATGTGACCACGGCTGATTGTAGCTCCGGCATCATCCTGGAGCCACAAGGTTATAGCGGTCTCATTAATCGCACGGAGACAGCCACGAGAACCATTTCCGACTATAGCAAGCGCACCTGACGTAGGACAATCTTGAGGAAAAGATTCACTTTTGTCGAAGATGCAATGCTCCCAACCATCCTGAACAATTATCTTGCCATGAAACTTGAAATGTTCAAAATCGTCACGAAAAACGACTACAGAAAACACCTCCAACATTGGCAATGTGAACCAATTCAGACTCTTGATACTGATACAATTCGATCATCAGGAAACAACAGACACAGTAGCTAGCATAACCCGTTAAATAAATAAAACTATATAATAAATTAAGACCACGTACCTCCTACCACACAAGGTAGCTGAAGGTTGGTGCTTCAAGAGTACCTAAAGCACAAAATTAAACACGACGAATATAATAGGAGTAATTGATTGGAAAGAATTGCAAATTATTATGTGTACCATTTGCCGCCTTTTTTCCTGGTTAAGTTGCTTATAAGCATCACTCCAAGTAACACGAACACGAATACGTCCATTTTCACTGACAATGTCCTTCTTATATGTGTACATATCTCGGGGTTTGAATTCCACGCAGCCGCTAGCAATTGGTAACATGGTATCATGATCCGAAAAGGTAGCTTCAATTTGAAGGGTTGAATATGCCGGCACGGCAACTACAGATCTTGACAGCTCAATAAAATCCCCAGACCTGACCTGTACAGAACCAAAAAAGAGGGTACTGCAAATGCTGCTTCCACCGGTAGAAGCGGTCACAGTTCCGAATACATTAGCAGCCATAATAGAGCAGTACTCGTCCTTTTTATACTTGATTACGTCTTGCTCATCACAACTCTCATAATCCCAATCTTGGTCGAATTCAGCATCGTCGTCATTACCCTCCAGAGGGTCAAAAGGGTCATCTTTGTGGAAGAATAAGACACTGACATTAGCAACAACTGCATACGGAAATATGGCATATCCGACTTTAGCACTAAACCCGTGATTGCCTTTAACAATAATCTTAACACGGTGATCCTCTTCCCAGTCACGGCTGCTTGTACTTCTGTTCAATACGATCTCACCTTCGAAAACAGGCACGTCTCCGTAGGCCCTCCTCTCAAAAAGCAAAAGATCCAAAGTCACATCATCTGAAGCTATAATTACAGCAACTTGGGGGTCCGAGGGGGCAGTAAGCAACAATTCACCTTCACCTTTGATAGACTCGGTTTGGTCCCTGTTTCGGTTAAAGATATCAAAGCTCTCCCCTAGCTTATCAATCACTCTAATTCGGCCATAAATTTCATCCTTGACTAAGCTTTGATTCCTACTTTGTATGCTCACGGAAAATATCTCAACAAGATGGGCAGCGTAAGCACTATGGTAAAAAATTAAAGGCTTTTTCTTTGCATCATTATTATCAGCCATATTGCACGAGCCACCTGAGATCGTTTGACCTTCAGATCGTCAAGTCGATCACAGTTGCGCACTGGAATCCGCCGACTGCTACACACGTTTTTCTCTCTCGGTTCTCAAGACTTTGTGGCTAATTTCTCGTGCAAATTGAAGCTTAACATATTATTTAAAGTCCATATGACCCCGATAACTTACCATAAATAATTAAACTCGCTTATTTAACATAAACAACCAAACACGGGATTTTAGGGACCTGAACCCAAAACGTAGCAAATCGCGTTTGGTCTTCTGTGTTACCAACGAAAAGATATACGGGATTGCAGTGGACAAATCAACCGTGTTGACCGGGTGATAATATAACCAACGAAAAGATGTCACATATATGGAGATTTAGTTAGATGTCACGCAAACTAGTATAATTTTATGATCAATCTAGTTAATTTGCTCTATTTAAAAAAGCATTTTCATAATCATGGGTGAAAGTTCTTGACTTGTGTGGGGGAGACGTTAGACAGACTGGCAGAGGTATTCCTATCACCCGCAATTAGCTCCCCTACTATCCAGCCATCCAGGGTGGCACCCAATGTATTAAGGATCGATTATTTGTTCTCATAGCTGATACTTTTATGATTAAGAGGGTAAAGATCACTCTTGAGATGGATTTTTACAAGCTGTCGAAGTTTTGATATAGTGGTAATTGAACGATATAGATAGCAATATGATGTTGACCAAGTAGTGCAACAACACCAGCTTTAGACAAACGCCTTTGCGGTTAATGCATCCATGGGGAGGGGGAGCTGTCATCTGTCAACACCCGCGGCTATGCGCCAGACTCCAATGTATTCGTAATCACAATGCAACAACCAAGTGCAGTGTAGAGAAAGAATGCAAACAAACAAAGACCACAATAGGAATGATTGAAACCAATTCATCCAGAGATCAGAAACACAAACACCAAACAGTACATTTATTGGCGGATAACAGAACCATTTCTTCTACATTACACTAGTTTGAAAACTGGCAACCGAAGACAGAGGTACACATCACCAAGGCCTACTGTACTCCACGGAGACATCAATATAAAGATCATCTTCACCAATACGCCAGGAAGACACGGCATCATCCTTAAGTTCTACACATCCCTTCAAACATACATCATCTTGAACAGCATTATTGGTACCGAATGGAGACAATGACAAGTCCGCAACGATGATTAAATGAGTAGTTGTTGGCACAGCAACCTTAGATTTCGCCAATGGCAGAGTAGAACCCGAACTATCGAGTGACACGCCATCTTTTTCATCATAGAAAAGTATGCTCTGAAAGTACTTCTCCTCATAAGAATTCGAATAGTCGTAATTGGCATAACGAGCATAGAGCTTCCCTTTAACCTTGCCTGGAAGACTATGCCCGTGCAATTTCACGGTCAGAGCAGCGGATAACCCATCACCGAACATTGAGTAATGGACTACGGCAAAACCTCGTTCACCTCGGACAAGGGTACGCATACGCCTGTCAATATTCTCGGAAATATAGTCAGACCGCCAGATTATGTGACCAAAGCTGATTGTATCTCCGCTCTCATCCTCGAGATTCAAGGTCATACTGAAGTCACCCATCCAAGTGAAACCGCGATAACTACTTGTAACTATTGGAAGTACCTCTGAGGTGAGACATTCTTGAGGGCAGGATGCATTTTTTTTGAAGATGCAGTGTCGCTTATCATCCTGAACAATTATCTCGCCAAGGAGTGCGAAACGTTGGTAATCGTTACTACAAACCAGTATAGAAAACACCTCGAACATAGGCAATCCCTTAATCTTGTTTAAAATCGGTCTCGTGATACTGCTAGATTCGCCATTTTCTGGTGCCTTCTCCAAGGTTAGTTGACTTAATTCATCATCACTGTCCTCTAGAAGTGTGTGAAGTTGCTCATAGGCATGACTCCAAGTAACACGCACACGGATACGTCCATTATCTCCGACAATGTCCTTCTTATATGTGGTACAATCTTGGGGTTTGAATTCCAGAGTACGACCAGCAATAGGTAGCAGGGTATCACCATAAAAAAAAGTCGCTTCAATTTTGAGTGGTGCATATGCTGGCACGGCCACCACGGATCTTGAGAGTTCAATAAAACCCCCGGATTTAACCTTTACACAACCATCAACCGGCTGCCTAAAAAGTATGCTGCTGTATTTGTTGCTTCGGCCAGTAGAAGCAGTAACAGCTCCGAATAGATTAGCCATAATAGAGCACTCGTCTTCTTCATAATCAACTACATCTTGCACATCAGGTCTCTCATAATCCCAATCATGGGCCTGGTCGTCTTCAACAACATCCCCATTGCGCTCTAGAGTGTCAAAATGGTCGTTTTTGTGGAAGAACAAGACACTAACATCAGCTACAACTGCATATGGAAAAATGGCATATTCCACACTAGCACAAAACCCGTGATTGCCTTCCACAAGCTTAACACGATAATCATCTTCCCAATCACTGATTGTGCCACTTCTATCCAAGGTAATCTCGCCTTCAAGAATAGGCATGTCGTCATAGGCCCTATCAAAAAGCAAAAGATCCAGACTGACATGGTCCGAAGCTATAATAACAGCAAGCTCAGGGTCCAAGGGGGCGGTTAGTAACAAGCTGCCACCTTGACCTAAGTTGATAGACTCAGCTTGGTCCTTGTCTCGCTCATAGATATCAAACGTCCCCCTTAGCTCATCAACGACCCGGATTCCGCCATAAATCTCACATGCCTGCTGATTATTGTCACTATGTATCTTCACAGAGAAGATCTCAGCGAGAGGGGTGACGTGAGCGTCATGGTGAGTCAGTTTTGGCTTTTTCTTTTTAGCCATTCTGTATAGTCTACAATTAACTATTCAGGAAAACGTCAGGAACACGCACCACCACCAGTAATATTGATGATGTTTTAATGAGCAAATACAATTATACAAAGTTATACTAAACATTCACAGTATAAGTTAAATACTTAAAAAGTCACTCAAAAGTATGTTTATCAATCTATACGTCAATGCTCAACAACAAAAATGATTGCTCATCAACTCTATTAGAGGGGTACAAAAACTTAATATAATACTAGTATACCCCCGGGGTACGATATAAGATTTGCAGAAATTTCGCCCAAATTTTTTAACCTAAAATTCAACTTTGGTTTTAGAATTAACAGAAGAAACACAAACCCATCGAAAATTAAAGAGAGCAAAGATTTACCTGGGCAAAGGCTGGATTGATTAGGCGGGAATCTGCAAGATTGATTTCGTGTTAAATTGATCGAAATTTCTCCGGAGGAGATTCTGGGTGTGTTTTTTTAGTATATTTAAGGAGCTGTTCGTTGTTGCCGGGTGGGACCGTAATTTGGACTCTGAACAGATCTGATCTAATTTGAATGCGTTGAATTTTTTGATTGAATTTCAACGAATTAGTATCAATTATGGACTAAATATATTGATAGAAATTTGAACATTTCTGATCTAATCTGATCTGATTTGAATGATTCTGATTTAGTATGATCTGAATTGAATGATTTTGAATTGATATGATACGTTTATTAAGTCCTATCAAACAGAGTCTAAGTTCATTTGACTTGGGTCGTTTCAAATTTGTCATATCTAAGTCATTGAAGTCGAATAAAGTCACATTGGGCCCGTCAATCAATCGCGTAAGTATGTTACGAGAATGTGTAAATTCAACACCGATACTTTTATGAATATAACTTAGGATGGCAAAGATGATTATAACGTAGGATGGTAAATATTACACTGAACTTTAAGCTTCATCTAATGATGGAACAAAACTTCAATTTCAAAAAAAAAAAAAAAAAAAGTTCACGCATTCTCCTGTTGATTTTATACTCCCTCCGTTGTTCTTTTGAGTTATTACATTTCGTGTGAATAACATAAAATATAGCCGGACAATTAAAAAGTAGGGTATGCTTTAGAAAAGCAATGAAAAAAGCTACCTAATTTGACCGAGGGAGTAGTAAAGAGTATAGCGAGTAGCTCAGAGTTTCTAACTTCTAACTTTTAACTTTTAAGTAAGCTAGTTTGGATGTTCGATCCGCGGCCGGGCTATATATTTATATTGTTATACTCATTTATGAAATTGTCATTTTATTTTTGTTATAATAATATTTGTACCACTATTATTTTCCATAAAATAATTAATAATTTTCATATTATATAATTACTTAGTGTTATCCAATTAATGAATGTCAAGTCTCATTCTAGGAAAGACTTGTTTCGGGTTTTAATATATATTATTAGATTAGATTAGATTTTATCTGTTTCGGCGTTTGTCACTTTGTATGGATTTATAACCATTTTGGCCGTTTTACTTAACTTCACTTAGTTTTTTGGCCCTAATATTTTTCAATTCCTCATTATATCATACTTAGACACTACCACTAAAATTTGAGCCGATTTCGCTCCAGAGCCCTATTATCGAAAACCGTGGATTATGTACTGCTATTCTAGTCAAATTTAATTAATTTTTCGAAAAAAAAATCAAATGTACTCAAAACATTACTATAGATACCCTATGACTATACTTGTTGGATTTGAGTATTGGTTCCTGATTTTGTGAAGTATTTCATCTGTTTCGACGTTCGTCACTTTGTATGGATTTATAACCATTTTAGCCGTTTTACTTAAATTTACTTAGGTTTTTGGCCCTAATAATTTTCAAATTATTGTTATATCATATTTAGACACTGCTACCAAAATTTGAGTCGATTTCTGGTGAGTGATTATTTATAAGGATTTGTGTCCACTAATTCAATGTCTTTAGTGTCGTCTATCGAATAATTTGAACTAGTTAGCTAATACTTGTCATTCTTGGGCTTTGATCACTTGCTTGTCATTTTGTCATGAATTAACATAATAATTGAGTCATTTTTATCTAGTTGTGACATCCCATGAATTTAAGTTCGGAAATACACTAAAATGTGTGCATTGATGTATTGGACAGGTTTGTTTTTTTTTTTTTTTTTTGAGGTAAACGGAAATGTATTAACGAAGTAGCTCCGGCAATGTAGTTTGTAGCTATAATATCAAGTATATCATCAGGAGCCGTATCTACCCACACTCGAGTCGAGTAGTCTACCGGGCGCCTATGCGCAAGTACCTGCGCGACTTTATTACCATTCCTACGAACATGATTGAACGAGCAAGAAACGAACCTACGCGAAAAGGAACAGACATCTAAAGCCACTACACCAAAATAGCTAGAGGACTCAATTCCCGTCTTTAGAGACGAGATCAGCTGTAAAGAGTCCGACTCAAGCACCACATTCTCCACACCTTGCTGCCATGCCAATTGGACACGTTTGTTACTAGTTCATTTTCTGGGCATAATTCTTTATCCAGAGTGCAATTAAGACATTTCAAATGGCCACGAAAGATTAAATCAAGGCCTACAACTTTTATTCTTGGACCTTGAATATATTATTGATTTGAGAGAATGACTTTGCACGTTGAATTTGGCTGAGTCATAAAAGCAATGCAATTATGTCCATATGAAATGTTATGGTGATACGAGAGTAATGATGGAAGTTAGAAGATGCAAGTACAACATTAATGCTACGTTATTTTGGCTCTCTTCATTGCACAATCCAAGATCATTTAAAAATGAAGCGAAACAGACGGATAGAGGAGGTGGAAACTATTCATCAACATTAATGCTTTTCCCAATTGATTTGCTATATAAACCCCAAGTTGTACCTTGAAATACCAAGCAAGCACAATACAGTTTTTAGAACCAAACATAATTTGAGAGTAAGAGTAATACAAGAGAAAGAAAGTCTTGGAGTGGGGCTACTTCCACAACAAGGAGGGCGAATTCGGGGCACAAAGAAGGCGTCAAACCCGAGTTTGTGCGACACTTTCCGAGCTAAATCATAAGTTCTTCTCTTCTCTTTGTATTTTGGCCTTAATTTGTAAAACATACTCTCGGGTTCCTATTTTTATTAGTAGATTATTTTGATTTCTAATCATTATTTTGCCTTTGAATTCTAATATTCATGAAGAATAATTTCGTTTCTCAATTTGATTATCAAGTTATACTTGCACTTAATTATTGAAAAATAACTCATTTATTCTTGATTGCTATCTTTCTAGTATAAAGTGTGATATTAATGCTAAGTACATGATTTGGCCTAGTTTGGATTATGTGCTATGAGTAGCAACTAATTGGAATTTGGCTTGGCGGCATAGTCTAAATTTCTATTAGAGTATAACTTGGTCACATTGGTTTAACATCTATGTGTTTGAATTGACGTGGGTTAATTGAATTTAATGTCACTTGTTGAGTATTTTTGTGTTGCGACATATGCGGAGAGATTAGACAAGTTAGAGTTAGTTTTGGCCTAGTCTGAAATTGACTACACCTTCTCCTAATTTAGTCTAGGTAGATGAAGACAAGTTTGTCGGGTTAGATTATGTTAAGATTGATCTTGGCCTAGTTTAAGATTGATTTTAATATCGGAGAGATGAAGAAACTAAAGGGGAGTTTTTCTAATAAAATTTCTAACATTAACCTGTCAAATTGAAGAAAAAAAATAGATTAATTAACGTGCACTAAATATGTGATTGGAAGGACAATTAATTCTACTTATGAGATTAAATTGGTGTTTGACTTCAATGGTTAATATTTCTCATTTAATTTTACATTTATGTTTCAATTACTAAGAGACCATTTATACCAACCCCCCCCCCCCCCAAATCAAGTACATATTGTAAATCGTTAGTCTAAGATGTAATTAATATAGCGAATTTATAGGCATTATATATCAACCTCCTCGTGGGATCGATACCTTTTTACCCTATAGTACGAATATTTTAATATTTAGAGTGGATAGGAATTTTTTTTTTAATTTGTGTACGGAAACGACTCGTATCAATTTCGCTCCTGAGCCATATTATCGAAAAACCGTGGATTATTTACTGCGATTCTGGTCAAATTTGATCAATTTTTCGAAAAAATTCAAATGCCCTCCAAACATTGCTGTAGATACCTTAAGACTATATTTGTTGGATTTGAGTGTTGGATCCTCATTTTGTGAAGTATTTCATTTGTTTCGACGCTCGTCACTTTGTATGGATTTATAACCATTTTAGGCGTTTCATTTAACTTTACTTAGGTTTTTGTTCCTAATATTTTTCACATCCTCATTATATCATACTTAGACACTACCACCAAAATTTGAGCCGATTTCGCTCTGGAGCCATATTATGGAAAAACCGTGGATTATGTACTACGATTCCGGCCAAATTTGATCAATTTTTCGAAACAAATCTAAATGTCCTCCTAATGTTACTGTAGATACCTTAGGATTATACTTGTTGGATTTGAGTGTTGGTTCCTTAAGAAGTATTTCATGCGTACCGACGCTCGTCACTTTGTATGGATCTATGAACATTCTGGTCGTTTTACTTAACTTCTCTTAGGTTTTTTACTCTAATATTTTCCAAATCCTCACTATATCTTGCTTAGGCACTACCACCAAAATTTGAGCCGATTTCGCTCCGGAGCAATATTATCGAAAGACCGTGATGTACTACGATACGATCAGGTCAAATTTGATCAATTTTTCGAAAAAAAAATGTAAATGTCCTCCTAACATTACTGTAGATAAATTAGGATTATACTTGTTGGATTTGAGTGTTAGTTCCTCAATTTGTGAAGTATTTCATCCATTTTGACGCTCGTCACTTTGTATGGATTTATAAACATTTTAACCGTTTTACTTAACTTTACTTAAGTTTTTGGCCCTAATATTTTTCAAATCATCATCATATCATACTTGGACACTACCACCAAAATTTGAGCCGATTTCGCTCGTGAGCCATATTATTGAAAACCCGTGGATTATTGTAATATCCCGAAATTTTATAATATTTTATATTAATAGTTTAGAATTATTAATTAGATTATTATTCTAGGGAAAAATAAATTAGTTGTATGAGTCGTTTTCGAAAATGGGTTTGGGAATGGGTTCTAAAGTTGGACCTGCGAATTTGGGTTTTATAGTCGGTTTGCTATTTAGGTTTGTATTTTCTAATTGGGTCATCCTAGCTACTACAACAACCAACCCAATACACAACTTGGCCCAGCTCAAAACCAATGGACAACCCAAACCAATAAAAAGAAAAACAGAAAAAGAAAAAAATAAAAATAATAAAAACAAAGCTCCTTTCTCTCTCCAACATCACGACACAACTCCTCCATCCCCCTTCTCTATTAAAACCCCTCTGCTTTCCTCTGTTCTTCACGCCGCACACCCATATGCACGCCCAGCCGCACGCCGCTCGCCGTTCACCTGCCCAGCTCGATGTCCGACAAAATTCGCCAGCCGACCACCTCAACCTCTCCTTCCTCCTCCTACGGTTGTGGGTAACGCCCCTCACCCTTTTCCTTCCCCTGTTTTCGGCTTCCTCTTTAAAACGTGTTTAGCAAGTTTTTTTCTATCTTTAATTCGTGTTTAATTGATATTAATAGATGTTACGATTAGTGGGTAATCAATTTGGGTTATTTTTATGTACAAATAATTGGTTTTGTGGATTGTTTTGGGTTGACTCTCACTTATTACGAATTTGGGATTAATTAGCTTAATTACTCGAATTGGTTCAATTAATTTACAAATTTATGATTTTGGTATACTTATAATCTGTTAATTAGAGTCCTTGAATTTAGTTTGAGATTTAAATTGGGTTTTGCTTAAGTTTTGTAGAAATTGTAAATTGGGGAAATTTTGATGAATTGTCTCTAAATTAGGATAATTAACCCAAATTAATTATGATTAATAATATTTCGAAATTCTGGTAATTTAGGGAATTATAGACTGATTTTCGAATTTTAATTGATCTAATTCGTTTTTATGTTATTTTATGCTAATTAAACATGATTTTTATAATTAAAACATATTATAAATTATGGGAATAATTTCTAATTAAATTAGAATAATTGGGGATTGAAAGGATTAGATTCTTTTTTAAAACTATTTTTACACCTTTGGGAATTTTAATAATAATTTTGGTGTTATTTGATTTTTATTGGATAATTATTGAAATAGAATTATAATTATAATTATTGGATAATTGGTAATTATTGATTTGGATTTGGTATTGTCATTGTCATTCATTGTATATAGGGTCATACTAACATAGGTTGGTTGGTTGAGTAAGACTAAGTGTTAATTTCGGAATGTCGTTTGTGTAATTGTAGAGTCTGAGTTCGTAGGCGAGGAGTACTAGTGATTGTTGTGCTATTGAGTTTTCGTTTATTTGAAAAGGTAAGCTAACATGCTCAACCTTTCTTAAACTTGTAGAAACCTTTTGAAATTATGTGCTATATGTGAATGGTGTGTTTGAATGAGAACTTGGTATCATGATAGGTGGAGAACGATTCAATTTTCTTTGTGATTATTATGTTGTACATGTATGGTTACTGCAATGGAAATACAGGTAATGTAGATTTGTATGTGGTATTGGTTGTGATCGAATTATGAATGATTCAAAGTGTGAGTGTCGATTATGATGGTGGTATGGAGATTTGACGAAGTATGGTGTTGTGATGAATGTGTCGGAGCCTCGGAGTTGCTCCTAATGATTTTGTGTCGGGGCCTCGGAGTTGCCCCTAATGTGTCGGAGCCTCGGAGTTGCTCCTAATTATTGTGACGGAATCGCATCGATTCCTAATTATAGCCTCACCGCATCGGTTTTTAAGTGGGCTTGGCTCTAGTACTACTCTATTAAGGTTAAAAATACTTAATTGAGGGTGTGCACACTTAAGGTCTAGAAATCCTTGGTTTATAATATAATGAATCTACAAAGTTGTGAAATAAGAAGTTGGATTGGAAGTTCGGAGTGGATTCTTTATTTAACTAAGTTTGGACTGATGATTGTGAATTTTGTGGAATGTGATCTTCGGATGTTGCGTCGAATTCATTCAGTTGATATGATTATGTGCTAAATGCGTTTTCGAAAATAAAACTAAAACGTTTTTCAAAATCCAGGTAAGGGTTTTGGTTTTCTACGAGTTGAGGTGTTAGCTTACTCAATTTCACTGACTTTTCAAACTGTGGTTTTTGTGTTTTAAATCCACCACAGGTATGGCGTAGTTGATGCATTGCGGGGATGACGATTCACTAGACATCAGTTAGATCAAATAAACCTTAGGCATTAAGCTATAGACTATTGACAATATTTAGACTATTTCATACTTCGTATTTTAAATTTCGGATTGTTGTAATTTAATTAATGGATTGTAATAGACTATTTTGGATCATTAGACATCGGTAGTTCGGTTTCTGAAATCTCCTTACATTCGGGTCTTTGACTCAAGTGCGGAGTGACACCTCTGAATTTCCTTAATTTGTATTTTGGTTCGTTATAAAAATGTTTTTAAAAAGGAAAGGAAATTTGGGGGTGTTACAATTATGTACTGCAATTCACGTCAAATTTGATCAATTTTTCGAAAAAATCCAAATGCCCTCCAAACATCACTGTAGATACCGTAGGACTATATTTGTTGGATTTGAGTGTTGGGTTCCTCATTTTGTGAAGTATTTCATATGTTTCGACGTTCGTCACTTTGTATTGATTTATAACTATTTTAGCCGTTTTACTTAACTTTATTTAGGTTTTTGGCCATAATATTTTTCAAATCCTCATTATGTCATACTTAGATACTACCACCAAAATGTGAGCCGATTTCGCTCCGGAGCCATATTATCGAAAAACCCTACGATTCCGATCAAATTTGATCAATATTTCGGAAAATAACTAAATATCCTCCTAACATTAGTGTAGATACCTTAGGATTATACTTGTTGGATTTGAGTGTTGGTTCCTTATTTTGTGAAGTATTTCATCCGTTTCGACGCCCGTCCCTTTGTATGGATCTATGACCGTTCTGGCCGTTTTGCTTGACTTTCCTTAGGTTTTTGGCCCTAATATTTTTCAAATTCTCATTATATCATACTTAGACACTATCACCAAAATTTGAGCCGATTTCGCTCCAGAGCCATATTATCGAAAAACCGTGAATTATTTACTACGATTCTGGTCAAACTTGATCAATTTTTCGGAAAATATCCAAGTGTCCTCCTAAAATTAGTGTAGATACCTAAGGATTATACTTGTTGGATTTGAGAGTTGGTTCCTCATTTTGTGAAGTATGTCATCCGTTTCGACGCTCGTCACTTTGTATGGATTTATGACCGTTCTGGCCGTTTTACTAGACTTTTCTTAGATTTTTGGCTCTAATATTTTTCAAATCCTCATTATATCATACTTAGACACTACCACCAAAATTTGAGCCGATTTCGCTCCACAGCCATATTATCGAAAGACCGTGGATTATGTACTACGATTCCGGTCAAATTTGATCAATTTTTCGAAAAAATCCAAATGTTCTCCAAACATTACTGTATATTCTTAAGGACTATACTTGTGGGATTTGAGTGTTGGTTCCTCATTTTGTGAAGTATTCCATCCGGGCTATATATCTATATTGTTATGTTCATTTTATGAAATTGGCAATTTAACTTTGTTATAATATTGGTAGCAATACTATTATTTTCCATAAATTAGATTACAACCATAATCACATCAAATTTTATTATTCTGCATAAATTAGCTAAAAATTTCTATAATATGTAATTATTTAATGTTATCCAATTAATGAATGTCAAATGTCGTTCTAGGGAAGACTTGGTTTCATGTGTTAATATATAGTATTAGACAAGGTTTTGACAAACTGATAATTAAAATGTATAGTAATCATCGCAATATCGCCTCAAAAAAAAAAATAATCATCGCAATAAAAGAAACCAACGAATTAGACCACATGGTTTTCTCAAGCCGGAGACATTTGGCTATTAAAAATCCAACCAAAGATAGTAAACTGATGTTTCACTCCTTAAACCATTTACCATCATAGTTGTAGGATTGTAGCGGTACAAATTCTACTACTCTTAAAGTCCTCTACTCTTATAGTCCTCTACTCTTGAAGCCCTGTAATCCTACTAATTAAGGGCGTGTTTGGTATCGTTTTCTGTTTTCAGCTTTCAGTTTTTTTTACGGCAAATCACGTGGTGCCCCCGAACTAATCAGAATGCGCATGGTGCCCCTATGTTTGAAACTTGTACACTATGGTGCCCCAGAACTTTGCACCTATAGGCACATTAACCTTCTATTCCTATGTAACCTACGTATTTCAAAATACAAAGTAATAGAAAAAATAGGTCATTTAAACAAGTTTTTTATACCAATATATCTTTTTGGTGTCAGTTTCGATCAAATAATAATAATAATAAAATTACATATTAAATCAAAAATATTAAATTTGAGTTTAAATCAATAGTTCGTGCAACGCACGAGCATTCAATTAGTACATATATATAAAGCTGACTAATTTCATGAGCCTACGATTTTTGCTTATTTTCTCGGTTAATCAGAAAATTCTATTTATTTTTCTAGGTTTGTAAAAGAGTCCAAGTTTTCTAAGAGATTGGAGAGTATCTTTCCATATTATGTGTTATTACTAATCCTAAAAGGCAACAAAAGTTCAATTTGTAATATAATTTTACTAATACAAAGGTAACGTAGGATTAGAAGTAGGTGCCTATATATGAAGTGCACATGCATGCTTTGCAATAACATGCAATCAAATAAAATTGTCTTTTTTTTGTTGTGGCTAATATTAGTACATTGTGGCTAATATAAAAGACAGATTTTTAAAAGGTTTAGGGAGAATCCAGAATAAGAGAAATGATGAGAGAGTCCAAAGAATGGAAACTTCTTACAACATTTATTAGCCAGAGTCCATACTTTCATAAAATTGTAATTCGAAAGTCATTTAAATGTGAAACGACATAATTAGTCCTAACTTTCATTTATACATATAAGTATATAACTCATCAAACCTATTTTGAAATTTAATCTAAAATGAGTTCCATTTATACATATTTTTTGTATTAAAAGTCATCAAGCGAAAATTGCAAAAAAGATATTGTGTCTATTCCTAAGCTAAACTCAACAAACAAAATATAAACACTACACCTGGCTATCTAAGAAACATGTTCAACGTGGAATTTTTGTATAATAAGAATTATTAAACACGATATAATATGTGTACTGTATATAAAAGAAAGTTTTTTGAAGAGTACACAGAGAGTCCAACAAAAGAGAAAGGCTAAGAGAGTTTTAAAAATGAGAAATATCCACATTTTATTATTAACAACTCACACAATTATTAATAATCCACATATAGGATCCTTATTTTCGTGAGACTCTTTAATAAATGTATTTGATAGATTTGCGACATAATCACTTATAACATTGGTTACGTGTATGAGAAAATTTCAAAACATATATCATTAGATTTGTATCTCAATTTGAGATCCATTTACACATTTTTACGATATGCAAAACAATTTAAGAGTCCATTAATTGAGAAATATTCAAAGAGTTTAGTGTATGATGAAAAAGCAAAAAAAAGAGTCAGTTATTTTAAGAACCACTCAAAGAGTTTAGTGTATGGTGAAATGTCAAAAAGAAAAGTCCAACATTTAAGAATTACTCAAAGAGTTTAGTGTATGATGAGAGAGCAAAAACGAATAGTTTGGGTCTATTTGGTATTGTTTTTTGTTTTCAGTTTTCAGTGTTTTTGAAAACCAAAGTCCCGTTTTTGAAAAGCAGAAAAAATGGTTTTCAGTTTTCAGTTGTCAGTTTTCATTTTCTATGTAACTACTATAGAACCAAACAATTTAAAGTTAATTTTGTAGCTTATTTAACTAAATTTTTTACGCATAAAAACCAAAAACTGAAAACGGCAGTGATACCGAACGGACCCTTAGTGTATGGTTAAAGAGCAAAAAATGAGAGGATAAATTACACAGTTAATTATTAACCATTCACACGATATTATAAAAACACGGTATGATTAATTATACAATTATTTGGTTATGTGTATCAGAAAATTTTGAAAATTATATCATTTTATTTGATTTGAAATGAATTTCAATTTGAGATCCATTTATACATTTTTCGATAAGCAATGCTTAATGACTACAATCGACTTTATATATTATATCTATTTAAAAAATGTGTTTTTGAAGAGTATAGATAAGAAATGTTGTTTGTATAATTTAAACATGAACAATCTAGGCATTTTTGTAAATTTTTTTTTTTTGAATTGATCAAGATTTTAAAATACATGTAGCAACATCACAACAATTGTTATGAACTACATTCTTTCTTCTGCAGGAGTGGTGCATCTTAGTCAAGCTTTTTTAGAATCTCTTCAAGGGGCAGATTGTGTTGAGTTTTCTATCGACGAGTGTGATGATGCTGCTGTGATGATGCCGCTGGTAATGAGAGAGTATATAGTGGTGTCCTTTTTTGAATCTACAAAGCGTCCACTGGTGTTAGAGAGATTGTGGAAATTACAGGAGATTGTGGAAATTACAGATGTCAAAGACATTCCTAGAACTTTGCTTGAATATGATCCGCCTGTATCTGTGATTCACATCACAGGGGAGTTTGATAACACTAAGTGTGACCACTTTCTAATGGTGGATAAGCAAACTGTTTACTTGTTAGCCGTGAAGCGAATTAATGGCTGGTATGAAGTTGTGGACAGTATAAGACCAATTGTCAATGCTGAAAAGTTTGGGTTTGAAGGGAATTATTGGAGTTATTCCGAACTTCCTGGCGGTGGTACAAGCAATACTGATAAGCCTGCCATTAAAATGGGCCATCATGAGTGTTGTGAGATGACAGTGCACAGTAATTGATTTTCTTGACAATTGTTGTTTGCTGCACGTTACAAGTTTATTGCTGACTTGGTTGTTCGTTTAATTCATTTTTACAGAGATCTTCCCATGGATGCCAAATTAGTGGCTCAGTAGTGAGTTTATATTGATGATGGAAAATTAGCTGCATGAACTTTCAATGGCGAAGTAAGTGTAGATGATACTGGTTTTGTGATAGTGGATACAGCGTGTGCCATACTTGCAATGGTACAGTAAAAAGAAGTCACTACTGAGTCAATTGAACCAATGAACCAAAGATAGTACCAAAAAAAGTCAAACCAACAAAGAGGATAGAATTGGTACAAAATAGAATTTCACCAAAAATGGAAAAAGCTGCGCGCACATGCCCCCATGCAGGATCGAACTACAGACCTTCAGTTTACAAGACTGACGCTCTACCACTGAGCTATAGGGGCTTTTACGCCAATTAAGTGAATACGACAAATTAAAACACTAACTAATATGGTTTCATCTGAGAAACCACAAGACTATGGAATTCTAGACGCTGATGCCAATTGCAGAGAAAAGCAACGGCTACACGCCCAACTTATTCAATTGGAATTCAGGCCGGGAATACGGTATATCGGCAATTTCAGGCAATTGCCGAACTCGTGTAGAAAATCGTCACTTATACTATACGAAAATGGTCGTTGGTAATGTCTTAAGAGTAGCGGCCAAACGGGTACATAGTTTGATTGTATGAACATTATTCAGGTATTATAACGACGATGCTTTATTGATGATAGATCAATAGGGGGTCCAAATACATATACTCCGTAGTAGTTCATGAAATGTTGGCTAAAAAGGAGTTCCAATGAGCTTGTTGATCATGAAAAAAAAGGGCTCAATTTCCATTTCCCCACAACATTCGTAGCATAAGTATGGTGAAAGTCGAAATACTGACAACATTAACTCAAAAGATACTAAAGAAACTCGGTCGACATTCATATTCAGCTTGAGTTCCCGTAAACTTTGTAAGAAACTTGTCCTCTGGAGCGATGCACCCACCATTCCAGCAAGCATTTTTGGTTCATGTACAACTTCGACTCAGTAGAAGACCTCTCGTTTATCTCCAAAGCCGCAAGCTGATCCTGCTGTACTTGGCGTGGAGCAATCCAAAGAACATGTTGTGTCTCCCTTCCTGTGCAATGCTCACAAGCTTTAGTGATGGAACGAACACAAATTAAAACAAAAATCATGTGTTATCATGTCTTGTAAATTGCATATATAAGCTATTCAGCTAACTAGAAACTTCATACTGATCAGGAGTTGACATTGTTACGAGTCTTATGACATCAAATGATTAATACAAAATCGCACTACAATTCCCTTCATTTTAATGATATATGTTATTACATCAGGTATTGCTTTTGACATCTATGGTGTATACTTCCAAGTTCTTAGTCGTGGCTCTATAGCCTCTATTCAATTCTGTGTCTAATATCATTGCCGCTGTAAGCATTTTCACTGTTAATAAACTTTAGGGGCAGTAAGCAAGAAAATGATGCAAACATGTGAACAACATTTCAATCATATTACTCCAGCAAAGTCCACCCTAAGAGTTCAAAACATTGAGATGGTATAGTGAGGGATCATATGAGAGCTTGAAGTTCAAGACATGAGTTTACTCAAGGACTTGAAGCTAGGTGATAGGAAATGAGCCCAATTCACATTTACGAGCTAGAGTTAGGGCTAATGGTTCATTAAAGTGGATATAGCTAAATATATGGTACACCCTAAGGCACCAAAGGATCATCGATTTCTCGTGTTTCCCAACTTAATTACAAACCAATAAACTAATAACAAAGATATGCCAAAGATAGTAAAAGGAGAAGAAAAACAATAATTAGAAGACATTGAGAGCAACCTCTTTAAGTCTTAGTTCATGTATTAAATGCATTATAATGTATGATCTTGTGACTAAGGAATGTCAATAATGAAGTTTATATGTAGTGTCTAGTTGGATTAGTTGCTTAAATGTAAATCAATTTGATTAAAAATCAATCATTTTCAGCAATCAATCTCTCAATTCCCAATTTGTTTCATCATGAGGAAATTGTTTGATTTGAACTGTGCACCAAAAGATCAATATCCAGTCATCAAAATCCTTACAAAATCTGATATGACAACTTCTCAACTAGTTTTGCCTAGGCATCCTGTAGAAGAATTTATAGTCCCAAACATGCCTGAACACATGAGGACAAGGCTAACAGAAGGAGATGGCCGTGCAAACATTTGGGTGGTTGATGATAAGAACCGCATAGAGCATTATTTGACAATGGTTGATCGTGATCATCGCTACTCAATTATAAGTTGGGGTTTAGTTCGCCAGAGCAGGGAACTGATGGTAGGCCAGGAGATGAGATTCGGATGGATGCATCATAAGTTGCACTTCATTGTCATAACAGAAGGTCTGTTACGAATAAATTAACTGATTCTTCTCATTTATTATTACAATCTCACTAGAATGGTTTCCTTATTATATATGGCGTTCTTGGGTATGAATAGCTTATATATGGTAGGACAAAACGAGCTTTCAAGGTATAGAATCGTACTTTCTGTTAGAAACTCGCCCCAAAATCTGAAATCCTCACTTAGTCCTACATGGTATATGCCTTATTCAATTTTTTGTTAACCCTGTTTGATGGGTTGGGGTGAAGGGGTATCCTTAAAATCTTTGAATTTTATGTACTTTTGAAGCCCTAATCTGAAATCTTTATGATAATTTATCTGGCTGACATAAGGAGAAGGCATGTCGTACTGTGTGCCTGGTACATTTCTGTGAGCATAGGTGTATGGTTATATTCACCAGTTGCCTTAGTTTAGACAGATCACTCGACACTACCTGATACCCTGAGAAAAAGAATTATACTTCACTATAATGTTCCTATAGAAAAGCTATAGAAACATCTATGGCAAAAAAACTCGATATGCTTTGGCTTTGGAATTTGATGATATAAAGTAAAATGGCTCAATAAATTGTTTCCCCTTCTTGTATTGTGAAGTAGTGGTCAGTTCATGCGCTTTTCAGCACAAAATTTTATTTGGGTCATCCAGAAACAACCTCTCTAGGTTCTTTAACATAGGGAAAAGGTTGTGTACATCTGACTCCCTACATCGCTATAGGCTGGTGCCTTAAGAGGCACTGGGTAAAGTTAATGTTGCTGTAGAGTGCTTTATGCATCTAAAGTTTCAACCATTCATTCTAGAGACTAGGCAGAATTATTGAAGGATTAAATTTTGCAGATAATGACTACAGTGACGAGGATTATGAAGAGGATGCAAGATCTGACAGACATGATGATGAAAAGAGGCCAGCAGAATACATAGATGATGACGTAGAAGAACCCCCTGCAAAGAGGAGAAGGACAAACATGGGTAGGTAGGCTCTCCTATTTTCATGATTGCTCTGCGTAACAACAGAAGTTACTCATTTTGCCGATCTTTGACTCGGCTTTCCCAGCTATCGTGCAGTGTTCCTTACATGACTTGCGATACAAATATTTATGTTGTCTACAAACAATTTTATACTTTAAACTTTCTTTGTATAAATTTGGTTGCTCTTGGCAACATGACTCCAGGAATAAGTTTATTTGAAAGTTGAGATCTCTAGACCTTCATGTGTATTTCCCATTACTACATTGAATTGAACTATTGGAGGTCCCATGACCTTTATTGAGTACACCTTAGTTAAACGGTATACTGCAGCACCCTGCTAGGGTGCCTTAACTCTAACGACATAGGCTTCCTAACCGCTAAATCAGTGATTCAAGATACCATTAAAGTCAATCCTCGAAAGTTTAGATCACCCACACTACACTGCAGGATGGAAGAGGGTGGGGGGTTTCAGAAATGGGGTCTTTCTTCTTAGAGGCCTATGGATCTAAAAGGTTTAGATCTCCAGTAAATTGTAAGGAGAGAAAAAGAAACAGTTGTCAGAGGAATTACTAACCTCAGTTTTACCCGAGGCTACTGCAGCTGATAATGCACCCATCTCTTTTAGAACCCTTTGCGCATCATGTCATTGTTCTGAAGGTTGTGGCCAAACACCTAGATCACGCTAGTTGTTTAGATAATTGTATATAGGCAACGACTTCAAAAGGTAAGATTACAAAACAAAGATAAATTTTGCTTTGAAGTGTACCTGTGTCCTTGGACCTTATAAGTGTGACACCCAGATAGTCACTGCTGAGCAGAATGTAAAGCCGTGTGCAATTCTGCAATGCAGATGACAGTAAATGAGTAATTGTTTGAAATCACAGGAAACTGGGTAATGAATACATGTACAGTTCTGAGGTTAAGATATCGTAGAGCCTCGCCTGATTCTACCAACTATCCTCTGATCCTCCTCCTCCTCCCAGCTATTCTTTACCGCTCCACCTGCTCGGCTTCTCTAGCAGCTTTCTGAGCTCAATGTAATAGAGATAGAGCAAACACAACTTTGGCAGGTTGGAGTTTCACATACATCATTTTTTCACCCTCCTGACTTCAAACTCGATTTTGCTGGATTACCAACACTGCTTTAAGCGTAAAGATCCGGATCCATGGAGCTGCCAACCTCTGTTCCGGAATAATTTGAGCCTGGCTAGCGTTGAACACTGCCGTTGTGGTAAACTATTAACATGTCAGCTGCATGCTTCTGCCAGCTTCGTTAAGGTGGTAGTCCAATCCCCTACACATCGACTGCTCTGTGCCTTACTGTGGTCCTTGGGGTTGAGAGAAAGAAATGAACTGCAGGGGCAGGGGCGGGGAGGGGGGGATTAAAAGAAAATTGATGCAACTGAAATTAAGTCATTTACATTTCCATTCGGAATGGAGGAAAATGTTTCCAAATCCCCGGTATGTTTGTTTGATCGTATCTATTCAACAATTTTTGGTACTAACGCCACCTAAGCTCTAACTAGACAGCTCCCAATTTTACCAAGTTACAGAGAGAGATGACAATCAGAATAAACAAAAGATACACCCACAAGCAATGAAGGCGCGACTAGCGACTGCCCTTCCTCTTTACAAAGGGAAGCTTTGTACATAAAGCACCAACATTACATACAATGATAAACAGATCAGGTCCTTGGCCTAACCCTCCTTTCACTTGTATCACCACCATCCGAAAGTTGGGCCCATACGCTTCGAGACTTTCCACCTGCGCTACTGCAATCATCCTCGCAACCAGCAACTGTCTTCAAGAGCTCTGACTGTAGTGATGGACAATGCTCCTTGAGGTATTCGAAACCATCAGAGCGCATAACAGCTGTAGGTGAGCCAAAGACAAATTCAAGATTAGTGTTTAATAAAGATACCAGTGTGATAATCTCGACTAAGGATCCATGTCCCCTTGGAATACAGCAAACAGTAACATGTGAAACTTTCGAAGACAAGAACTCTAGGACAGTGGCAAATTGGGGATAAATGGATCATTCATCACACACACAGACATAGACATAAAAGAAAGGAAGCACACATAGACATAGACATAAAAGAAAGGAAGAGAAGAAAACGATACCTGCAAGGTTTTCAGCTGAATATTTTAGACAAACAGCCTTCAATTCAGTGGCATGGTGGCAATCTGCTAGAGCTAGAATCTCCCCAACCGAGGCTACATCTACCTCGTCGCATAATACAGACTCACACAACTGCCTGAACCTATCAAGCCCATACTTATCTGCTGCTACCAACAATTTTGCTATCAACCACTCAGATACAGGAAGGTCAGAAGGAGGCCTATCTGGAGTGAGAGGCTCGTCATCCACGAGAATATCTCTATATATGAAGTGCAACATAGCCTGGAAAGGATACAAGAGATGTCAAAGAAAAGGGAAAATTCAGATCTATTATTATGTGTGAATGTGTGATCGAAAAAGTAAAGTTATTATCACTCATAAAAACAGATAAAAGAGACGGAGTACACATATGCCCACTATACAAACATCTTCAATCCCCTTTGTGTAAATGTAATTGGTATACACTAAAAATCACCCATTGCTTGGGCCCACAAAGGAGCTAGGGAAAAAAAATTCATCTCCAAATGTACTCCAATCAGAAGAATGTCTAATCCCTGAAGAATCCCACTAAAACCAGATGCACCAAATACCAGCACATCTCCACGGTTTGTTTTCTGTCTTTCATGATAAGCCCTGAACTCAATGCTGAAAAGTTCAACCATTGAACCAGGACAAACCCACTACTCTTCATTAAGACCAATCAACCTCTCAACCAAAAAGTATGAGAAACACACAACGGAGGAATGACTGCAAAGTCTCATAAACATTCCAACGTGACACACATTTGGACCAAGAGCAATACTAGGTCTGCAACTCTGAAAACTATCATAATTCAAAAGTGTTGATACTCCCTAGTACCATGGTCCATATTCCACCAAAACTGACCTCCTTTCAACAGACGGATGACAAAATGACTAATGTGAAAACTTAAAAGTTTTGCAACAGAAAACACCCAAAGAAAGAGCCATTCAAACTATCACATCATCATCTCCCGTCATGTGAACAAGAAAAATCAGACATGAGCTTTGCATCTATTTAGGAAGAAATTGTGATTTTTTGCCTAAAACTACTTCTCATCTTTTCCTCTTTGGTTGTCAGTTTTGATAACAAAGAGGATATTGTCTTTTAAATCAAAGTTACCTAACATGAAAAATAAAAGGAAAAAAAAAAACAGAAGTGGCAACATTAGCGAACACCTCCCCAATTTATTTATTGATTTTATTCAGCAAGCAAAGAGGGTAACCATACAGGACGAGCACACAGACAGCTTAAAAGGAGAGAACAAGCCACCTTTCAAAGACTTAAAAGTGGAAGACCATTCACCAAGCAGAAGCTTTTGAAACACTTTAAATGTGATGTCTACCAATTTGAAACAGAAAACCAGGAATAAGTCGTTACCTTAAATACTTTAGGCTCCATGTCTGTTACAATTATCTCTTCATCTCCTTCACTTGAGCTCTCTGTAAATTTCGATCTGAATACGGATGATCGAGTAGCTAACACCAGTTTGTGTGCATGGAACTTCTCTCCAGCCACATTGAAGACTATATCTGAACCCTCCATGTTGTCTAACAATGACCCGAAATGCAATCCCATATCAGATTCAGGAACCCGAACTGGATGCAATCTAGGACAATCAACAGATGACACTACAACACCCACGGTACAATTAATTTTCAGACAGTCATCTTTGAGATAAGTCGATTGTTCAAGCAAATTTCTCTTAAAAAAGCGCTTGTAACCCCTGCAAGAACCAAAAAAAGGAAAATCTTCAGAAAATGAGAGCACCAATCCCAGAGATACTATCTGTTACACAAAGACTAATCACAATTAACCATCAATATCACAATCCAGTAACCACACACAAAGAGATAGATAGTTATATCTCAGAAATTGAAGTCAGAACTCCAACTTGTTTAGCTTCAACAGAAACTCGAAAGAAGTCCATTTAAATAGAGATGATCAACCAAAGCATACATTGAAGCATAAACTTCGCAGAAAAAAGGCAAAAGTGGGACAAACACACAAACAGCCACACTGAGATTCAGCAAGCAATCACGTTTGTGCAGTTTATCTTGGAATCCGTTTCTCCCCTTCAAATTCTACTTCAATGCTTTCAGCTTTCTTCAAACTTACAATTTTACGTCACATTTTGGCCACAACTCATCTCTGTCTGAGTTCAATTCCTGGTTTTGTATAAATTGCTAAACCTGCACTTTTACTCATGGTCATTCCTTACTAACTACCTCACTCGGTCACACTCAATTGGTAAGGAGAAGATAAGGTGCGAACTTTTGAACTGTCAACCCCCCCCCCCCCCCCGGGTTTGATTTTGCCAGAAACAAATGGACAACTCTAATGGCTCTAAAGTCACTCTTACCGCTTCCAAAGACACAGAGAAGATAGGCCTTCAACAAAAGGTCTCATCGGATATTCTGTTAGCGAAAAAAACCAACACAAACTTAATAGAATCCGATAGTTTCCCTCTCAGTTCCATTTCTCAGGTCTCTTCACCACTTCAGTGGTAAGAGTTCCACTTGATGCTTGGGCATTCCATTACACATAACATAGAGTATGAATCTATTATATGTCAGTTCTTTTAGGGAATATGTACACAAAAACGATACATGGGCAAAATGATGATTGATAGCAACAGGAACCCAGGTTGCAATAAAATATCTTGAAGATAGTTATCTCTCACAGTTAAGCTGAGTTACCTCTAATATCACCCCCCTTGAAGAAAGAGAATAAATTGTCTACATTGACACTCAAAATGTCCACATCATGTAATTATCATCAACTAGCAGTCTGCCACGTCTACTTTGACTTCCTGGGTTCCCAACTCTTTCAGATTCTATATCGTCTGACACTTGCATAATATCCTAATTACTACTACTTGTATCAGCATAAACAAAACCATTGAAGAACTATGAGTGTATAAAAAACCACAGAATAGGCATGAAACATATATCCGAATTCCTAAAATTTGGATTCTGCCTTCAAGCAGTGGAACATCCAGCTTCCGCAGGCATGCAGTATAAACATCAAGCCCATATAATAAACCCACGATTATTTTGCTCAATACTCCAACACTTCCTCCAACCACCGGATCAACCAAACACCCCCAGTCCTTCGCCCACTAAACAAATCAACAATAAAGAGAAAATCTTTCTGAAAACGGCAATTAAAAGATTCCTCTATACCACATACTGACCCAAATGAATCAAACAACTTTAAAAACAAACACAGCCAATTGCATTTGGATGGTATCCAATTCTCATCACTGAAAATATTAACAGGAAAAAAAAGTTCACACCCCTTCACTTCCATCTTTATTGTTCTCATCAATCCGCAATTTCAACTAATATATGTCGGAATCCTCATCCATAAGATTTAAACACACATTAAGCCGGTCTCATCTGACCCATGTCCTCTAAGAATACATCTCTACCATTCCGCCTGGAAAATTCCTCAACAACTTCACTTTATCCTCAAGAATCCCTATAGAGAAAATCCCACATACCCAGTAACATATTAACCATCAATCACACAAACTTATCCAAAAGACCAAAACCAACCCAGACAAATGATTATTTTTCATAGCACATGCTACCCATCTGTCCAACAAGTCAAAACATTCCCAGCAATATATCATTCACTCACATTAATAGTTTCGTACTACATAATTATATTCTCTACATATAACCATGATATTCGCTAGTGTTATCATTTGCACTTCACAGTAATAAAAGCATACTATACCGCATAACATGATCTGGTTTAGTTCGTTTTATTTTTGTATCGAGGTCCTACAGCCATATCAATCTAATGTTGGCTGTATCATGGTTTTGTGTCAACAAAGTATCAGCTAAATCGATCAAAGATTGGCCAAATATCGACTATTATTTTACAGCCCAAGTATTTAATACCATGTCATAACATCCCCGATAAAGACAAATAAAATCCCCAATAGAGCCAAAATTTACATGAATTTCACAAAGCAGGCATTACATTTACATGAATTCGCCTTTGTGACCCTAAAACAACGCCCGTTCTGTACATTCATTCACACACATGATCATTAATTCACTAAAACACCAAACCAAAATCCCCACCCTTTTCAACCTCTTTATCACTCCAACCAACACCATTTCCCTCAACAAGTCAGTCACAAGCAACAACTCGCCTTTACGACACTTAACAACGCCCCGTGTATCCATCCATTCACACAAACACACAATTAAAACATCGAAACAAAAATCATACCTTTTTTCTAGAAATTCTACCTCTAACAAGCCAATCCAACATCAAAACCAACATAATCCAACAACAACAAAAAAAACCAACTAAGCAACAAAAAAATCAGTCTTAACCAACACGGTTCCGAAAACGAAAACAATCAAGATGAAGGTAAATAAAAAGTGATGAAAATTCCTCATACCACATACTCCCTCTATACTTGAGAGTGTAGGGCCCACTTTCCAAAGACCGATCAAAGTGACTATGAACCTTATGTTTCGGGTGATCACCCTGATCCATCAGAGTCAGCTCGAACAACGCACGAACATCGGTTCCTTCACTAGCAAGCGCGATGAAAACCGACACGTAAGCGGAATTATCCTCTGGATTTTTACCGTCCGGGTAAAAGTAAATGGCCCACTGGTACCCACCCACGGTAAAATTGTCGCTGGCGATGTGTTTTCCGACGCCCATTCCTTTGGCAAGAGAGTAACCTTGGATCGTGAACTTGTGGGACCCGTTTACCGTCTCCGTTACGACTCGCGAGCTCGTCGGCGAGATCGCCGCCTCTGACATTTTTTCTGGATTTTTGATTTTTGGGGAGGGGTGTTTCGGGATTAATTTGGGGATTTCATCGAGGATTTGTCGGAGATGAAGTGGAGCTAGGGTTTGTTTTTGTGTAAGACAGAAAAAGAAATGAGATTTGTTGTTCAAGCTTCTACGCGTATATATATACGGATTGTCGAAAATGTATACTCCCGAAATAAAAGTAGATGAGAAAAATATGTCCTAAAATAGGTAAGGTGTTTGAGGTGGGACGTCTCGAAATGAAATATGGAGCGTTTGAACTGGGAGTCTGGGACGGAGGAAGTAGTATGTGTAGGAGTAGGTGTGTACGTGTACAGGGTGTATAATACGGGTTTGGTTTTGATGAGCTTTGGCCGTAGGAGTAGGTGTGCACGTGTACGGGGTGTATAATACGGGTCTGGATCTGATGAGCTTTGGCCGTAAGAGTAGGTGTATAGGTGTACGGGGTGTATTATACGGGATTGGATTTGAGGAGCTTTGGCACAATAACAATGTCATAATCTTGTTTGTAAGAAAGTGAATCTACATGCATGTGTAATGGAAGTTGTGAGATTTTGATGACTGAGTATATTTTTAATGTATGCGTCTCCATCGTCTCGAAAAGATATTGCAACATGTGTTTGTCAAGTATAATTCGTATATTTTCTCAAAAGTTCGTAATTGTGTGTGTCACTCCATGAGAATTATATTTACTTCACTTATAAGATGTATGTATGTTTTTTTTTTGTTATAAAGAGGGGGAGGCCCCGAAGAAAAAACAAACTAACTAGCTAACTAGGCGGGTTCTCGAAAACCTAGTACATCATCGCGAAAGATAAATCGAAGCTCTGTCGGGGGATGTTGGAGAACGATGAGCTTTTGCTCCTGATATGCACCTCTATTTGCGAGCCAGTCCGCTGCTATATTAGCTTCCCTACTATGATACCCCCTTTTGGTAAAATGTATGTTTGTATGTGTAACTTGTTTGGGATATATGATACATCTAAACGGTTGTCTTCTCTTGATCAAGAGATCAGGTTTAGTTTGCCTACTAAGGTACGCCACCTTTAGAGAACCAAACGCAGCTTGAACTTTGTGATAATATAATTCAGGGAGGTATAAAAGATAATCACCTTGATTGTCAGCCATCAGTGCACCGAACGTCATGGAAATGAAGGTAAAAGTCACTGAGTTGCGTTAAAAAAAGTAGTGAAATGTTCACCACGTGAATGTCAGATGCTTATTGTGATTCGACTGCGCGAGTTCATGAAAACTCAAAGTCTCCTAAAGCGAGTTTGTTTTTATAAATTTGCGATTGAAAGCGCATTATAATAGATCGTTTATTTATTTATTAATTTGAGCTAAATGTTATGGACATAGAAATCATGTTGCAAGTTAATTCTTACATCATGCATCCATAGAACACACAATAAAGTACCACTATAGATAACCCATTAACCCGTCATTCAAAGTAAGTCTGTCGCAATAATGTTATTGAATATTGCTTACAACCATAGATCACAATCAATGAAATAAACGCTATTTAAGATCGTTGTCTGACAATATGAATCGTATCGATTTGAATACGGTAATTAATATCACTCAACTGATTTGATCTAGATTAATCCACTAAAAATTGTTATTAACCAAGCCAAAATGGCTCTACCAAACAAATAAGTAGGAGAAGATATCCACCTTTTTTTTTTTTTTTAATTGAATGTCAAATCTAAACCAACAAGAGCTACACGACTTCACGAAATACTCAATGACCAAAATTTCTCGAATTGAATGTAACTCCATAGATATACGAAGTATATTTTTTGCATCATTTATAATTTTATTTATTTATTTTTACGAAGATCCTACCTTTTATAATAATTTTTTGTTAAAGACTTCCTTAAAACAAAAGTTGTTAGCGAATCGCTACCTAATGTCCTAATCACTGTTTCCGTCTAAATTAACATTATTGACAGTTAGTTGACTTGTATGCACTACAGTATCATCTCATCAAAATCGATTTGGAGAAAGTTTCCTCCAAATTCATACACACTCTCGAAAATTATGTTTCGGTAAAGTTCGACGAGACTCGAAAAAGAGTCCGTCTTTTGGCCGAGCCCAAGTGACACGAGCCTCATCTCTCTCTCCCCAAAAACAACTCTGTGACTGGGGAAACTCGTAGAGTCAAGAAGAAGCAAAGCAGAAAGGATGATATCAGTAGAAGAAGCTCTGAAAATCGTGGTGGGTGCATCGGAGCGGCTCGAACCAGTGACGGTCCCACTTCACGAGTCGCTCGGCAAGGTGTTAGCCCAAGATATTCAAGCACCTGATCCTCACCCTCCTTACCAAGCTTCTATTAAGGTCCTTACTAATTACAATCATTAATTAATTTAATTTAATTACTTTCCATTTTTACAATATGCTGTATATTTGATTGTTCTTATTGGGATTTTTTTTTTTTTCTGGGTTTGGGCTGTTTTTGTGATTTTGGGTTTAATTGGGTGTTTATAATTTTATATATGTTATTGAGGATTGAATTTGAACTGGGTTGATGTTGTTTTAGCTTTTTAGGTACTTGTATTTGTTGGGTGTTGGGGTTAATGATGAGGATATTGATGCAGACGGGTTTCGAACCTCGGTATTGCGTAATTAGTTTGCTGATATTCATTTTTAGAGGTTAAAGATAGTTTTTTTTAGGTGTGGTGAAACTTGAGGTTGATGGGTTTTGCGTTATGCAATCCCCTTATTTTGGTTTGGGTTAGGGGTAAGGCTGTGGCCCTTGTTTATCACGCCATTGGCGGCAGTGTTTGAGGCACGGGGGTGATGTTGTTGTTGTTGATCGAAGTCTGTGAATTTCATCTTTCATGTATTGACTTGACACTGTATAGAACAGCAGCGGAAACAGTTGACTTGTTACTTGAATTAGTAGTTGGACTTGGGATAGAGGAGGGATAGGAGCTGTAGGAGGGTTTCAGTGTATGATTTAACACTAGAAACTATTGTTAATTGCATTGGTGGATTGAAATGGACACTTATATATCATGGGTGGTGGTCATTCGTGATTGGGGTGTCTGTGTTGTCGGGAGATTGACACAGTGATTGCATCGATCAGGGATTAGCATATTCGAATGTAGTGATTTGATTTTATCCTGCTCAAGTGTCGGGCTACTTTTTTTTTTTCTTTTTCTTTTTGTGGGAGGGTCGGGTAACTCGGGTTTGTGTAGTATGTTGGGTTACTTGAGAGTCCGTGACGAATGTAACGAGTTGTGATATTTACAGGATGGATATGCAGTAGTTGCTGCAGATGGCCCTGGGGAATATCCTGTAATTACAGAATCCAGGGCGGGAAACGATGGCATAGGAGTGACTGTGACTCCGGGAACTGTTGCGTATGTGACTACTGGAGGTAAGCTGTATATGTGCTAATCAAGCCTCTGAACTTTTTTTTATAGATTTCATTTCATGAAGAAAGGATTTGTCACCAACTGCTACAAATTTCTCTATGTGATTTAATTTGCGAGGATTTATTGTTGTATGAGCTATTTTTTGTGAAAAATTGGTTGATCAGTAAGACTGCTTTAGTCATGAAGTTTGTCTTAATTAAGATTTGGGACTTGAAATTTTGAGCTTCTTTTTCTGAGTCCTACTTCCCACTTTTCTGTGGTGGCAGGAATTGGACTCGTAGATGTGATGTTTCTAGATAACACATGTTTTGACTTTTTTTTTCCTGATGGTTAGTTGGTTATCATTAGCTATCAGCCTAGGATAAGATTAATGGTAAATGTACTAATAAGCAGTTATCGAGGGTTAACTACACTGATAGGAGTTCAAAGTGATTCTCATTCTTGAGGTTCCCTTTTCATTTTTCTTTCAGGGCCGATCCCTGATGGAGCAGATGCTGTTGTTCAAGTGGAAGATACTGAACAAATCAAAAGTGATATTGGTGTGTCCAAACAAGTGAAGATACTGGTGCAAACTAGGGCTGGTGTTGATATTCGTCCAGTGGTACATTCCTCTTCTCCTTAGACCATGTCAACGTCGTTGACATCTTTGTGAATCCTTGTTTAGGTTGCGTCCTTCTTAAGGGCCCTATGATTGATATATTATTCACGGTGTTATTAGCTTGACTGAAGTTTGTTGCTGAGCTTCTTCCTCCAATAATTAATCGATGAAGTATTTTGCTTTGCTGTAGTAATCCTGACAATTACTTTTCCAGGGCTGTGACATTGAAAAAGATGCTGTGGTCTTGAAGGCTGGTAATCTTATTGGCGCCTCAGAAATTGGTCTGCTTGCCACTGTGGGTGTAACTATGGTGAAGGTATATGATGAGTTTTTTGGGTTCTGACCCATTTTATTAATAATACATTCTTCACTATCTTATTGGCCTTCAAAAAAGACTGACTCTTTGTGTATTATGATAGGTGTATCGTACTCCAACAGTCGGTGTGCTTTCAACTGGAGATGAGCTTGTGGAGCCAACAACCAGAATTCTAGACCGCGGTCAGGTAGTTGTTGGACACACTAAGACTTCAAATTTCGCTTTTTGAGGTTGTTGTATACTTGGAGTGAAGGGTTACATTCTTTCTGACACTCGACTTTTGTGGATAAAATTCTAAAGATATACTAAGAGCTTAATTAGCTTTCTTTTGTACATGGATGTCAATTTGGCTTAATTAGCTTTCTTTTGTACATGGATGTCCTTTTAGAGTCTCGTTTCTACTTGATTACACGTTGGCCCTCTTCAAATGCCATAATTGGGTAACTTTTTGCAAAATATTGTTTTGAAAAGTAGATTTGTTTACTCAATAAGTGCGCCATCCGCTTCCATGAGCTGCGCGCTTTCGGCTTGCACCTTACTTCCACAAGCCCTCGCCCCTCGGTGTGCCTTGCGCCTTTTTTTAAAACCAAGGGTGTCACCCTCTTGGTGTCCCTGAATATGCTGATAAGCTGACTTATAATAAGAAAAGGTAGCTGGCTCATGATTTGCCTCTTTCTTTGGCCTCTCTGGTAATTTCGGATGCTCTCAGTTTTTCTTATCTCCTCGCCCTGTTGAAGTTTTGTGGTTGACTGCTATATTGGTAAATGTCACGTTTTGACTAAGTAGGAGGGACTTGGCTAAATAGGGCACGTCAAACATTGCTCTTTTCATATTCTGCTAATCTCTACATACAGGCATGTGATGATATCCAGAAATGTCTTCATATTTATAATCTTACAATTGCTAAGCTAATTGTTAAGGCGACTTCTTCCGGGAATGGATCCTCTGTTTTTCCCCTGTCCTTAAAAGGTCCTCTTGCCTTACTCATTGCTCGCCACATAGTAACTGCTGATTTTCTCAGACCTGTTTTCAACCCCATTAACAAGGCACAAGCCCCCTTTCTCCTTCTAGGGCTTTCAACCGCAGTCACCAATTTGTTGCAGTATCTCTTCTCCACCGCCCTTCCTCTGATTTGGTGGCTGAGTTTATGGGGTCAGGGTATGTCGCCAGAGATGTGGTGAGGTAGCAGATCGTCGCCAGAATACATGGTGTGTACTCGTCCTTCTTTAATGGCTAAAAGAAGGCATGATGGTGTTTCTATATTGAAGAAAAGGAGAAGCATAGTCTGCCACTCTGCGTAGAGAGTCTTGTTGCTTCAGTGACATGGTCTTGGAGTGATGGTTGTTGGTGTCGGTGGTGGTCTTGTCCGGAGAAGTTGTAAGCAGTGGTTGCTATTGCGGGTGCACTGCAGATCATCCAGTTTCTCTTTTCTTGGGTGCTTAGAGAGTGAGAGGTGGGGGTTGCACGAAAGATAATGTCTCACTTGTTGTGTTTAGGTCCTTGTCATCACTGCGCTCAAACGAAATGTGGAAAACTTTTCCTTTCTCTCCCTTGGAGTCTTGTCATATGTGTGACATATTGACATTAATGTGCATCGCCACCTTTTTTGGCACACTTCACTGCTAGAAATAGGGAACTTGAACATATCTCTGGAGAAGATGAAAGTAAGAAATGCTTTTTGAGCAGATACTGCTCGGGTGTAAAAGTTTGTTTTTTAAATTGACTCTCAGAAGAACTATTCTCTTCTCTGTATGTCTTTGCCTTACCTTTTGTCTGCTGAAGTTCACTTTTCTAAAGGTCTTAACTGTTACTCTCTTGTCGAATTTGTTGTAGATTAGGGACTCCAACCGTGCTATGTTACTAGCAGCGGTAGTGCAACAGAGATGCAGAGTAGTGGACCTTGGTATCGCTCGCGATGATGAGGCAAAGCTCGAAAAAATTATTGATAAAGCCATTGATGATGGAGTTGAGATTATTCTAAGTTCTGGCGGCATTTCCATGGGTGATCGAGATTATGTGAAACCATTGTTAGAGAAAAGAGGAAAAATGCATTTCAGTAAGGTAACTATGTTTACTTCATAGTCTTATCCTCAAGGCCCATGTGATGTAAGAGACTCACATGCTAGATTATCGTACAGTGTAAATGTTTTGCCCCTACAGGACATGCACGGGAGTTTGTAACTCATATTATTGTAACTTAGCTATAATGTGATTTTGTTGTTTGTGATACTGATTTTACGGAATAGTTATGAATGTTGTAGGTTCGCATGAAGCCGGGGAAGCCTGTAACATTTGCTGAGATGAATGTGAAGCCAGCCCAAAATTTGGAAGTTGCCAAAGTTTTAGCTTTTGGATTACCTGGAAACCCAGTTGGCTGTCTAGTCTCTTTCCATCTTTTTGTGGTGCCTGCTATTCGTTGTCTCTCTGGATGGGCAAATCCTGACCTTCTGAGGTACAACTACTAGCGTGACCTGTGTCCATTGTTTCTGTATACTGATATCATACTCTTAACCTCTGTTTTCTTCATCTCAACATTGTTCTTGGATCAATTGTACCTAACTGGCTCCATGCTTTGGTTTCATTTATAGAGTCCATGCTCGCCTTGAGCATCCCATCAAAACAGATCCCGTCCGACCTGAATTCCACCGCGCTACTATCAATTGGAAGGAAAATGATGGATCAGGGACTTCTGGGTAATCTTTTTGTGCTCCTTATTCAACTTCTACTCCCTCCCCCCGTAGTTGTCTTAGTGGTTGCTGTTTGGAGCTTTAACACATGGTTTGGATAGCAATGGAGGGAAGGAGATGGGAAGGAAAGAAAGGGGAGGAAAGGGATGGGATGTTGAGGGGGGGGGGGGAGAGGCAGGTGCATTTTCCTCTCAAATCTCTTCAATTACGAAAGAATTTGATTTGTTGAAGGGGATGGAAAATGGATCCCGTTATTTCTTTCTTTTCCCTCCGCTCCCCTCAAATGCCATATCCATACATTGGAAAACAGCCTCCTCCCTCGCTCTTGAATTCTCTTTATACAAGACAATTTTTAGTGGTGGAAGCATCTTCACTAAGTAGCTTCCATTATACATGTTTGAATTTACTCAGATGATCATGACCCATGATAGGTTACATCTCAGGTTTGTTGCTGAGAGCACCGGTCAGCAGATGAGCAGCCGTCTGTTGAGTATGAAGTCTGCAAATGCATTGTTAGAGCTCCCAGCTGGAGGGACATTGATTCCTGCTGGAACGTCAGTGCCTGCCATTGTCATTTCTGATTTGCTCAGCTCTGTTACAAATAAGAAATCATCATCACAAGAGACATGTAGCAGTCCTGCCGTAAATGACTTTGAGGTCCCTGCTGTTCAAGTTGCTATTCTGACAGTTAGTGATACAGTTGCAGCAGGCGCTGGACCTGATCGTAGGTAAGCTACTTTTGGCGTTAGCATTTTATATCATGCAAGAATCCTTCCTGGTGGAAACACATGTTTATCATTGTCTGCCATTATTGAATCAGAAGATTACATGTTTAGAATTTTGAGATGGCTTCTTGTCGCCCCTACTTCACTTCTTCCTAGTAAGAAAGAAAAAATTGTTACCCTTCATAGAAACACTTCTATAAGTGTAAGGCTTTGCGTGATTGCAGTGGATTTTTGACATATTTTGATCCTGATTGGAGGAGGAGGTGACAAGATATGGGAGTTGGTTGCTGGGATCTCGTCTGTACTAGAGATGAGGGCGATTGTACTGGTCTATTGGAGTGTACTACCCACCACGTTCAATAACTGGCTCTGTTTGTCATTGTAAATTCCTTGTGTCCTTTATAAAACCGATAACCAATTAACCTCAACCAACGAGATAATCTCAGAAAAACATTGATAATTGATGATAATATATTTTCTGTTTTATTTGTGAGTACTATAGGTCAGAATAAAGTTCCAAAGACTGGGAATGGCCGACTGTACTTGTAAGTCGCTAGTCAAAATGAAATACTCCGTACATAAATTACTTACGAAACTGGATCTTGCTAAGCATGGTGCTATCTATACATTATGCAGTTAAGATCCATCTAGTATAGACAGTTTTTTGTTTTTAGTTCTCTGAAATTTTCTAGCACTTTCCAAAACTAGCTTGGATGTTATTTTAATTTAGATCCTCTTATGGCGAGCTGTGGGTTTAAAAATTTGCAAAGCAGCAAATGATACCTCAATATGGGTAAAAACAAAGAGAAGATTGTTAACCTGTCGTTGGTGTAGGTTCATGAAGCAACTTAAAACCACACGTGCATTATTTTTCCTTTTGTCAGTATGCTATTCATTAGTTCTAGGTCTGTGACTCTATGATTGGTACAAAGAGGTATCCAAAAGAAGGAACCCAATACGAAGGTAAAAGAAGTTTCAGCGCATAATTTGTGGCATCCTCATGTTAAGAGGAACAATTGTGACCGAATAGGTCCGATTTTTTCCATTGACATGTAATCTTTAAATAAAGACTGCTATCATATGTTTTTTATAAGAAGTTAGGAAAAGTGCATCTGGATACACCACTTTGAATCATCATTTCAAAATAGGTCACTACATTGATGCTACAACAATTTAGCAAAGATGATGTTGTTCCTTGTTGGAGCAGAACATGGGATTACAAAAGATTTGCTACATCTGCTAATTATTTCATTTGATAATCGACATGTGGACTGGTATATCTTTATATGTAGTGCTACTGGAATCGCATATGGCTACGCCATCGATAGGTGGTGCTAGCCTAGTAGCTTGCTGTGTGAATCTGTACTTGTTGCTGAGGGTAAAAAGAGAAGAATCAGGAAAGACAATTACATCAATTTTCTCTCCTTCCACTGTCATCTCATCCCTTGCACTGCACATGTAACACTGTGGTTGTCTTGTCAACCCCACCTTATAACTGAAGTAGTCGAATATCTGCACCACACCAGAATCACACTCCTACCTGATTCCGAAATCGTTATATACACAATCTTCCAAGTTCCAACCTATATGGGTATACCAATAGTCGTTACCTTCTTGGCTCTTGCCAGTGTTATCCACTTGCTGATGATTTACCATTAATTGGGCTGTGATTACGATACGGTCATAAAATACGCATGAGTTTTGATTAAATGCAATCGTTGTGGTGTAGATATATAAAAAGTAAGATAGTGTGCTTGTTTGGTGGTAAATTGTGGAGTGTTGTATAAGAGTATCGAAGTGCGTGATGAAGGCGACTCCCTTCTTTATTTCCATGCGAGATTTTGGTTGGAGTGTATCTCCACTTGGCATTTATGAGTCGGTGATGGTTACACCAAATATCTTGAGCTTCTATTAATTTGTCCAACGTCAAAGCTGAAACAGTTGCATAATATGCTGTTTTAAATCTTACGACTTCTGCCTGTACTTACAGTGGTCCGAGGGCTATTGCTGTAATTAATTCCTCTTCAGAAAAGTTGGGAGGAGCGAAGGTAGTGGCAACTGCTGTTGTTTCGGACGATGTATCCAAAATTAAGGAGGTTTTGCAGAGATGGAGCGATGTAGATAAAGTAGATCTCGTCATCACACTTGGTAAGCACTGCTCAATTGTTTTTCAATTCTATGACCGCCTTCTTTTGTTGCTTTCCTTGTGCATGGTCTATCCTAAAGAATCTCACCTGGAAGGAGGGGCCGGGGCAGGGGCAAGTTATAGACTGTAAACGACCTTTGTAGGACAGCTTATCTATCTGCTTTACTGCACATCAGAGTTAAATTTGTCTAACGCAATGGGTGCTGACTGCTGAGTGGTGTTACATGTATCTTTATTAAAGGATTTGCCAAATCTTACTACAAGGGGTGTCATATTTGTGACTATCTAAATGATTTTTAGAGTGTCAATGGTATCTAGAAATATACTCAATTTTTCCCCCAATGTAGGTGGCACTGGTTTCACCCCTAGAGATGTTACGCCTGAAGCAACGAAAGCAGTAATCGAGAAAGAAACTCCTGGTCTTCTATATGTCATGATGCAAGAGAGTCTAAAGGTAATCCATCTAATCTAATACTTGTATGTAATATCTAAAAGTATGTCATATAGAACAAAGAAGTACGACGAGTTTAAATAAAAAGTAAAAAGAGTAGTTTGACTAAACCCAAATGTATACCAAAAATATCTGCTTCCTTGAAAATGTAGTTTGAACACATACCTGAAATACCATCCGTGAACCTCAAGTCCTCAAGATTTTAGATAAAATCCTTAATCATATGAACTCAAAACATAAGCAAATGAAATGCATGTTTTGTTTGCACAACACTAATTGGTTCCAATTCATGAACTCATTGAAAGTCATAAACTTGCCAAATAAAGGCGCATAAGCCTCAGCATGTGATGTGTGCCAAAGGGGCTTAAAGAACTTCCTTAGTAGAAAAACTTTCCATCACGTCCAACAAGGGCAATCCAAGGCCGTCCATGGTTAAGTTCTGAGAACATTTGACTTGTTTCAAAGAAGTGGTCACATTATACCTAAAGGATAAAGCCCCACTATTGCTCTGTAACACAAATGGCTCAAAAACTTCGAGCTCCGGTGAGTCATATGATATGTATTGACAAAGTACTAGAACTGAAAGCCCATGATAGGTGCCCGAAATCAACAATAAAAAAGCATGCTAACCTTATTAGAAGAGGGGAGGAGGAGGGGCTTACAAGATCAAGCAAACGGGGAAACTAACCCCTCAAATTCCTCTACGGCATTTCTAGAGTGTCCGTGGTAATGGTTTAAGAACATTTAGCCAATTTGAAAAACTTGATAAAAATGGCCAAATTGAATAAAATCGAAGCCAATAATCCATGATTTTTGCCCAAAATTGCTCCATAACAAAAATGGTTCAAAATTTTTTTAGGAGCCCCTATGAGTCATATTATTTGTATTGGCAAAGTATTAGAACTAAAAACCCATGATAAGTGCCCTAAACGGACAAAAAAAAAACACATCGACCGACTGGAAGAGGGGAGGAAAAGGGGCTTACAAGACCAAGCAAACAAGGAAACTAACCTCTTAAGTTCATCTAGGGTATTCCCAGAGTGTCCATGGTAATGGTTTAGGAACATTTAGTGAGTTTGAAAAATGTGATAAAGATGGCCAAAACTGAAAAAATCGAAGGCTATAATCTACGATTTTTTGCCCAAAATTGATTAATTATAAAAATAGCTCAAATTTTTCTAGAGGCCCCTGTGAGTCATATTATTTGTATTGGCAAATTATTACAACTAAAAGCTATGATAGGTGCCTTAAATCGTCAGAAAACGCACGCTGACCTCATTGGAAGAGGGGAGAAGAGTGTCAATGGTCTTATTGGAAGAGGGGAGGAAAATGGGCTTACTTGACCAAGAAAACGTGAAAACTAACCCCTGAAATTCATCTAGGGCATTCCTAAAGTGGCCATGGTAATGGTTTAGAAACATTTAGTCAGATTGAAAAACGTGACGAAAATGGCCAAAATTGAAGAAAATCCAAGGCTTTTTAACCCAAAATTGCTCCGTAACAAAAATGGAAGAAACCGGGGAAATTAACCCCTCAAATTCATTTAGGGCTTCCCAGCATGCCCATGGCATGGTTTAAGAGCATATAGTGAGTTTGAAAAATGTGATAAAAATGGCCAAAATTGAAAAAAATCGAAGGCTATATAATCCACGGTTTTTTTCCCAAAAATTGCTTTGAGATAAAAATGCCTTAAGATTTTAGAGGAGCCCTGGTGAGTCATTTCATTTGTGTTGGGAAATTATTAGAACTAAAAATCCATGATAGGTGGCCTAAATCTACAAAAAATGCACGCTGACCTTATTGGAAGAGGGGAGTAGAAAGGGCATTCAAGACCAAGCAATTGAGAAAAGTAACACCTCAAATTCCTCTAGGGCATTCCCCATGTGTCCAATGGTAATGTTTTAGATACATTTAGTCAATTTGAAGAACGTGACAAAATTGGCCAAAACTGAAAAAACTCCCAAGGCTATAATCCATTGTTTTTTTTTTTTTTTTGCTGAATTTGTTCTGTAACAAAAATGGCTTAAATTTTTTGAGGAGCCCTGTGACTCATTTTATTTGTATTAAAAAACTATTTGAACTAAAAACCCATGATAGGTGCCCCAAATCAACAAAAAAGGCACGCTGACCTCCTTGGAATAGGGGAGAAGGGGCTTTCATGAACAAGTAATCGGGAAAACTAACCCCTCAAATTCCTCTACGACATTCCCCGACTGTCCATGGTAATAGTTTAGATACATTTAGTCAGCTTGAAGAATGTGACAAAAATGGCTAAAATTGAACAAAATCAAATGCTATAAATCTATGGTTTTTGCCCAAAATTGCTCCGCAACATAAATGGCTCAAATTCTTCTAGGAGCCCCTGTGATTCATATTTTTAGTATCGGCAAAGTATTAGAACTAAAAGCCCATGATAGGTGCCCGAAATTGATAAAAAAAAGGCGCACGCTTATCTTATTGGAATAGGGGAGGAAAAGGGGCTTAATTGGCCAAGAAAATGGGGAAACTAACCCCTTAAATTCATCTAGGGCATTCCTAGAGTGGCCATGGTAATGGGTTAAAAACATTTAGTCAGCTTGAAAAATGTGACATAATTGGCCAAACTTGAACAAAATTGAAGGCTATAATCCACGGGGTTTGCCCGATATTGCTCTTTAACAAAATTGGCTAAAATTCTTCAAGAGCTCCTACGAGTCATCATGTGTGTTGGCAAAGTATTAGAACTAAAACCCCATGATACGTGCCCAAATCGAAAAAGAATTGTACGCTAACTTTATTGCAAGTTTAGAGGAGAAGGGGCTTAATAGACCAAGGAAACGGGGAAACTATCCTCTCAAATTCATCTGGGGCATTCTCCGATTGTTCATCGTAAAGGTTTATAAACATTCAATCAGTTTGTTACGATTTTTTTCCCAAAATTGCTCCGTAACAAAAATGGCTCAAATTTTTCTTGGAGGCCCTCTGAATCGTATTTTTTTGTATTGGCAGTATTAGAACCAAAACCCACGATAGGGGCCTAAAATCGACGATAGTAAACGCCCGCGAACGTTATTGGAAGAGGGAAGGAGAAGGGGTTAAATGCCTGAATTGACCGAGCAAACGGGGGTACTAACCCCTCAATTTCATCGAGGGCATTCCCAGAGTGACCATGGTAATGGTTTAAGAACATTTAGCGAGGTCGAAAAATGTGATAAAAATGTCCAAAATTCAACAAAGCCGAAGGCTATAGTGCATGGTTTTTTGTCCAAAATTGCTCCATAACAAACATGGCTCAATTTTCTTGGAGCCCTTGTGAGTCATACTATTTGTATTGGAAAAGTATTGGGATTAAAAACTCATGATAGCTGGCTTGAATCCACAAAAAATGTACGCTAACTTTATTGGAAGACTGGAAGAGAAGGGGGTTAATTGACAACATTTTTGGTCAAAATGGCTCAAATTTTTGTGAGAGCTTCTCGAGTTCATATTATATGTTTTGGCAGAATGTTTAAGCTAAAATCCCATGATAAATACCCAAAATCGGCCAAAAACACTTGGTAGCCTCAAGAGGTGACGTGTGCCCGAGGGGCATAAAATATTCCACACACTTCGGAACCGGCCCCTCGTATCTGTCGTGGGCATTCCCACTGTGTGTATTGTAGAGTTTTGATAACATTTTGACTAAAAAATAAGTTACCAAAATTGGCCAAAATGTTGTCACTACTTCACTATGGTACATGGTTGATGAACGTCGATATAAGCCAACGACTCTTTGCTATCTAATTTAAGTTTTGCTTTATTCCTATAAATGCACTGTCATGATTTCGCTGTTGCTGTTGTTGATCTGTAGATAGGTATCTGATCCCGAAATGCTTTTTCTTATATAGGTCACACCATTTGCTATGCTCTCCCGCTCAGCTGCAGGGATAAGAGGATCCACACTGGTATGCCCAACTTTTACTTTTAGACTCTGCTACAAAGAAACTTTGAACAACTGTGAGTTGCAAATTATTTTACGTTGCCCACTTTGCTGCTTATGGCATTGGAAAATTGAGGGCAGAATCCTGGCTAAGCCATTTTATATATAGTAGGACTATTATGTAAGCAACTGTACCTTACTATCACTGTCTGGTGAAAAGGCATTTGAACTTTGTCTCATCCTGTCTGGTAACGTTTGTACCTGTTTACCTCACCCGAGGAGGAGTGATTTTTACGATTTTATCCACCTTTCTTCTTTTGTGAATTGTGAAATGGGAAGAGTGACATTGAGTTATAGCCGTGTAACTTTAATATCTAACTGCGATTTCTCTGAGTGTTAGGGATTGGGACCTGTACAACAACTTTTCTATTGTACTGAGCTTTGTTGAGTGTGCAGTCCATGCCCTTTGTTTCTTTGCTTAGTCATTGATAGAGTTCGACCCTGCTAATGTTAAATTTTCGACTCTGATACAGATTATCAATATGCCGGGCAATCCCAATGCGGTGGCCGAATGCATGGAAGCTTTGTTGCCTGCCCTCAAGCATGCCTTGAAGCAAGTAAAAGGAGATAAGAGAGAGAAACACCCTAATCACGTGCCTCATGCTCAAGCTCAAACGGGACCTGTGGATACATGGGAGCAGAGCTACAAACAGGCCACTGGTGCTGAAGAACGCGGCTGCGGATGTTCTCATTAGGGGATAGAGATTCACAAGGCATGTAATCTACACTTTTGATGCTCCATGGGCACGATTTTCACTTGCTAAAAACACGCATACACATTTGAAATTAGCACATTTTCGCATTGGTTGTATAACTTATGCCAATAATAATCACCACCATATTATTTTGGCTATGGGTATATAAACTCAAATGTTCATCTTGGTAGATATTTGGTAGAGTCTAGACTAAAAACCGCGCCTTCCGGCGAATCCCGAGTTCAGGCAACACCAACCTGTAATACTAGTCACTAGATATGTTCATTGGATATTGATCCTAGGAAGTACGACTAGTTACTCTGTATACAGTCTGTTTGGTAGTGATTGTTGTTCTGGGTGATATCTCGCATTTGCGGTCACCTTGCTATGTATTAATCTACTTATCTAAACGAAACAGAGTTGGGGTGAAAAGAGACAGGTAAAATTGTATAGAAGAAGACTTCTGCAAGCATGTTGGGGGATTAACACAGGAAATATAAGGCTCTTGTATAATGTCTCAGTATAACTACTTTTAATGTATAACCGCTCATAAATGTATTAGATAAAGCAAACAAGGATTACAGCAAAAATTATGCTTCTTCATCATGTGAAGATTAAGCAGAAATTAGATGAATCATGAATTTTTGTGAAAGCACATGACAGATGATTCCTCTAGCACAATGCTTGTTTGCTGCAACGTAGAGCGCCAGATGATCTGGTTAGCTGCCTTACATCCCTGGCATTTTCGACTGTAAAAACTTGCTCACTGTTATAATTGGGTTTTACGTAGCCTGATCCTGTTTCGTTGAATGAAGCTCCGTTTTCAAGAACATCTCCGACTGATTTGAAGTTGTAAGCATGCTCCTGGTTGATTTTCTTTGTAACCTGCTCATAAACATATATTTTTTACGTTTTAGTATTAAATGGATGAAATATTGTTACCAACTCTGATATATTGTTACATCTCTAGCCTGCAGGTATGGCAGTAATCAGTAGTTTACCTCTTTATTACCAGCTGGTGCGACAAACAGGTTAGATTCACTCTTTATGCTAGGATTACTGCTTCCTCCAATTGCATAGAGTTCCCATCCTAAGTAGAGATTGTTTACAACATGTGCATACCCATGACGAACTCTGCAATACCATAAGATTATATTATGTTAGGAAATCATGTCTCATAAGTACAGTATAATGCATAATGGTTGCATGAATATAAGGTAAGAGTTGACAGTGAACAGACCTTGGCATGCGCTGGTGGCAGTTAGGCCCAAAGCGGTTGTAAACAACGGTGACTTTCATGTTTTTGTCGTCCTTGAAATCATCGTCGTGACCAAGAAGCATGACCTTGTCATGGTCCCTAAACCAATTGTTGGAAATAGTAATGTTGGTTGAGCCAAGAGTTACATCAAGAAGGCCGTCCTCGCACCTGTACAAGGTGTTATGGTCTATCCATACCTTTGTTGAAGCAAGTAGTCTGATGGCATCACCATCCATCTTACTCAACTGAATCAACTTCGCGCCAGGTCCCATAACTGTGCCTGCAGGCTGGGACCGGCAGTGGTGAATTCTCAACCCATGGATGATCACATCAGTAACCTTGTTCAACAAGATGCAACCACCTCTTGAAATATGGACACTGGCGCCTCGGCCATCAAGGGTTGTAAAGCTTCCAACAACAAGGGTCTTTTCAAGCTTGATATTCATATCCCTTTGAAATGTGATCCATACTTTCCCCGGTATCATGGTAACGCCATATCGGAGAGTTCCCGGCTTAGGCTTTAAAGGGTCATCACTAGGATCAGTAACTACATATCTAGTGGTTCCTTTGCCAATGTTGTTTGTCATCTTTCCTGTAAACCCAACAGAACACCTTGCCATCTGTTGGCGTTGCGCTTTCCATTTGGGGTTACGCCGCCAACAGACATCAATGGCGTTCAGTTTTGAGAGGGCAGGTTTCTTAGCCACAGCAGATATGGCTTGTATGGCAAGGATAACAGAGAGGATAAACAAACAGATGGAAGAACCTGAAGCCATTTTTTCTTAATAATAGAGGTTCTTATTTCTGTTTGCTATGAAAATAATTGTTTGAGGATTGTAGGTATATATATGAAGAAGAAATGGTAAAGTTTTGTTGGATTTTGTCAGATTGTTGCTGTTATGCTTTATTTTAGGCTTAAATTTCCAGGGGTTTTCTGAACTATTATTAGCAGATTTAGCAGTTTTTTCTATTTTGTTATATAATTTTTAATCAATAACAAGCTGAACATAGCTAACTATCTTTGCATTAGCACAGAAATGCCTAAAAATAGAGAGTTAGATGACTATAACTGCTGCTCATTTGAGGCAATACGGTTTCTAAACGCGGAAAATCTAAGACGCCAAGAATCTGAGACCAGACAGGTGAGATCATATCATATGTATTCAGGCAAAGAGAACACGACCTTATTAAAAAATCGACTGTACCATATAGTGTGGTAATTAGCAATAAATCATATGTTTATTTGAGCGTGCAAATTGGATAGGTGTCACAAATGGGTGTATGCTTTAGACCTACATACAATAATGTAGTTTAAGAATATATCTATGATTTGGGAGGCAGAGTCCCCTGTAGAAATGATGAAATCATGGTTAATGCTCTCTTAGGCTGATAACTTGGAACTAGATGTCCTGCTCCTCTTACTGTAACAAAATTCAGTCCTGCATACTCAACCACATACCCTCCAACCTGCACAAACAAAATAATGTCACAAAAATCTCATTTTTTCGTAATTTGATAGTAGTCATTTTCGGAATTTGTCGTATGGGTTACTCATGTTCAATAAAGTTGGTTCATACCTGACTGTCTGTGTACCACGCCCGCCAGGCGCTCTTGATAGGAAGCTTGAGGGCGTTTATGGAGTACTTTGACGATGTCACTGGTACACGTCCGTCAACATCTCCACTGGATAATCACAGTATACCATATTATTGATCATTTTAGAGAAGGTAGCATATACTAATATGCATCATCTGTCTCATCGTAATTCACTGAAGAGAGATGTTGAAATATAGCTGTGTAAAAAACACGCGAGGAGAGTTTTGTCGCCTTATATTAGTACCTGTAAACCCAAACACTAATGTTGCTTGCCATCACCTTCTGAATAACTGGTAAAACAGTATCTGGGGCATCTTGCCAATCAAATTCACTGCAAATTTCCAATCAATTTAATCAGTATCATGAAAAGAAGATCAGCACGCAAGAAATGTTTATGTTCCTCGACTCCTCATAAGCTGTACTAGTAGAAATAATGAGAGAATTTGCAGTAAAAACGCAGTTTACCCGTTGCAGGACTCCCATTTTTTGTGCTTAGCATGAAGAGCTGTCTGTACTTCTTTACTATTCAAGTAAGTCTCCACATAGATTGAGGCACAGGGATCAGTCACCTCAACCTGTGTTGTACAAAATGAATGCCTGAGTTAGCAAATTACTTGTTCTTTACTGGAATCAATAGGGCGACACTGGGTGGTATTAAATTTGACCCCACCTTACTTATAATTTATGTTCGACTTGTTTCAGCCCCACTTGAAAACAATAATAATAATAATATTGGATGCGAGTATGATGGTACAATCTAGACAAGACGACGTACCGAGTCAAGAATATGAGCTTCTTGATGCCCAGGATCTAGACAAACTGGAGCATAAATGTTGTAGATGTCAAAATTCCCTGTTTCCTCCCCAAACTTATCATTAGCATCACTGCACTGTTGAGAAACAGTTGTAGCAGAAAGATTGCAGTACTTGAAGATTTCGGCATGTGTCTCATCTGAGTACATAGCATGAGTCCATAAGTATTCATACAACCCTGCTGTACACTTAACATCGTCCACCCATGCATTTCCTATCTGAAAAGACATACACACAAACGTAAAGTTATCGTCAGATTTGAGTAGCGCATGCATGCATGATGCACCCAACCAAATTTACTAGTAAAAAAAGTGTATTGGTCGAGATGATTCTTTAACATTGCTACTGATTATTGTAAAAGTTACGCGACAGATAGATAGACGTACCGCGATGCCTTTGAGGTTGATGTGAGTGTGTTTAGGATTGTGGATGTTGTTTTGGAGGATTGTGTCAGCAAGTTGAGGCACATAATGACCAGCGTAACTTTCTCCTGCTAAGTAAAAATCTCTAGTTTTGTACTGAGGGAATCTCTCCAACCAATTCAGGAGAAAAGTGTAAGAATCTTTTGCAGTGCTCATATCTCCTGTTTGTTTGTAGATAGTTGATTCATTTCCGTACGAGAATCCCACCCCAGCCGGAGATTCCAAGAATATCACATTTGCCACTGTCACATTTTCAAATCATGTCAGTCAAATCTTCAACAACAATTAACTATATGCGACGTATTTTGGCCTATTAAATTGACGCATTTGTCAAAATTGTATGTAACGATTGCGCCTACAAATTTTGCCAGTTACTCCGTATGTTTACCATTAATCCATGAATATGGGTTTCGGTAGAGTGTCTTTCCGTCGCTTTTGACCCTAAAAGGTCCTAACTCTAGCATTCCTCCGTTGCCAAATGATGAACATCCTGGTCCTGAATTTTACATGCCAAAAACATTTTGTTTTCAATGGAACAACTAAACAGTAATCTATAATAATTGATGAAACAAATATCTTATTTTTTTTATATATAATAATCGAAACGAGAAGAGAATTATTCATTCAGACCAACCATCAACATTTTTCAAAGACACTATGTACCCGTTAGTCAAGTTTTTGTTTTTGTTTTTGTTTGGTCTGGTACTCTAGTAATCAGTCAACATTTAGAACAACTCCATATAAACAAAGCTCTAATAGTTTATCTTAATACTACTAGTATATTACCATTGTTGTGCACGATTTATGTACCCAACGATTATTACCTGTAAATTAAAAGTTGTGCAATACTATATCATAACTTGTTTTTGGTATCGATGATATGGAATTATGTTTCATTATATTAGTGACGCATTTTACTTTACTATTCGATAACTACTGGTGCAGAAAATTGTGTACGCAATACTTTGTCACTAAAAAATTTTAGATTAGATTCAGACACGAGTCATTTGATAGTCCAATATACATAAAGAATGACCCTTTATTAGGTTGTACCAATGATATAAAGCTAGCTTTTGTAAACTCTTTATTTCCTCTTTATCTAAGCTTTTCTAAACTTTATTATTATTAACATCCCTTGGCAAATAATAACAAAACAAAATAGAACACAAAAAGCCAATAATAATAGCAATAAAACACACATGGGTTTCCCACTAAAATCCAACATAGAGCAACTTTTTTCTTAAGCTAAGAAAAAAAACAACTTAATTAAAAATTAAAGTTAATTAATTACCTCCATTAAGCCACAAAACCAAAGGCTTAGAAGAAGAATTATGAGGAGATTCAGCAAAGTAATAGAACAGGGCCTTCCCAGCACTTGGATCAACATCCACATACCCAGCATACTGATCGAAACCCGCCGCGCCGGGCTGACCGGGCAATGAGCTGATCTTATCAGCCTCCATGAGCCCTTTTTGTGGAGCTACGTGGACCGGGCTGGGCTTGTTATGGGCTGGTAATGTGTCCCAAGAAGCAGTAAGAGATGGGTTGTTTCTTAACTTCTTAGACTTGAGTAATTTGTACAAATTTGTAGCTTGATCATCATTAGCATTGCTAATGCTAAGTATGGTGAAGAGAAACAAAAGACTCAAGTAGAGTGATAGCAAGAGTGAAGAATAGTAGAGCTTCATGTTTTTTTGTTGTATGCTAGCTTTTCTCAAATTGTCGGGAAACTTGGTGCCTATAAATAAAGAAACATTGAGTTAGTCAAGTGGGCTATAAGAAAACGGTAAAACTCTCATATCAGACCGTCTCAATTTATTATGTTTAATGCAAATGCTGACTAATTGAGTAACTTGTAACTTACAACACTGTGAAGGGGTAAGGGAGATCAGATGAGAATTTGAACATCGTGATATCTCATATACGGAGTACAAGTTAATTTTCAAATTATTGAGTTAACGGTGTTACTCATATGAATTTTATACCGTAAGTAACCGTAAACTTACAGTAGTTTTGTTTTTAAAACTCACGAGTTTACTCGGAGAATCATTATTCGATTGTAAATGTGGTCAGACAGCTTTGCGCAATCATTTGTCAAAAGAATTGTTGTTTACTAAAATGATTAAGAACATTTCATACCGTTTAACGTCAAGCTGATGGTTCGGATAACATATAATGAACGTGTAGACAAGAGATGATCTGATTAGTCTTTCTCCTACTTTTGTTTTGGTCTTTTTCTGCGTCATTTTTGTTTTAAACAAACCGATTTATGTATCTCGATTATGACATGAATGGTGGAAACACCAATATTAACCTATTTAATCTACTAAAGCAAGTTACCGTATAATAGTCTTGGTGGTCGGTCCAAAAAAACAACAAACCTTTAATTTGAATACTCGTAGTTAAGTAGGCTGAAAAGAAGAGAAAATTATTCTCATGCCAAAGTGAATTAATTCACTCGTATAGTCATGTAGACGCATAGCTGATTAAGTAATGTTCATTGGTGTAAATGTGCGATAACGTTCTTTATTATCGGAAAACTATATATCTCAAACTTTTAATATAGTTTTTTTTTTGGACTATATAGTTATTCATAAACGATATTTACATGATTTCGAAATGCTTAGATCTCGTATACGCAGTCCGAGCACTCCTAAATTAATTTGCTACCGAGAGAAGTGTAAGAGTAGTAGAGTACTCCAATTCATATCTTCATGCTTTGTTGGAAGAACAGTACATACATGTGTTAAAGAGTCAATTCAACCAAAAGTCTAGACTTATGGTTGAGCCTCAATAATTGATTATATCTTAACAACACGTACTACATGTCTACGGTCTACATGTACATCATTTGATGACAGCAGGAAGCAACTGAGGCAACGGGAATAAATCCCCACCGTACCCCCCACGTTTAAAGTTTAAACCACCATCTTCGCACTATTCGATCATGGCTAAAAGCTTACGGAGCACACGCTATTTTCAACTCGATACTCATATACTCTTGAATCAAAATTAAAAGTTAAGGTGATATATATTTCTATTCTCGTTTTATTTGAATTTCTCTTGTGCTATATCTCAATTAAATTTAACTAGAAAAAAAGAACGAGTGTTGTTTGGTTTGAATTAAAGTGGATGGTATCAGAGCCTCTTTCCTAGAGGACTCTGCAAATCGCTTCCGCTGCCTGCCGGTGGGCTGATAATCTACCACGCTCACCGGCGGAATTTTGATAGTAGTGATACAACCTTTGCTTTTGTTACAAATTCTTTCTTTTCCTACAATTAAGTCAATACCTAGATTCTTATTTCCTACCTACGTAAGTCTACCCTAGTTCCCAACCAAAAATCCCAAATCAAAGTTCTAACTCTACGAAAACCTCCCTTGTACGGTCAAATCTAAAGTCCCTTGTTCTATTACGTTCAGCCTTTCTACTACTATCCGGTCGTACGATTTTTCGACCCTTAACAAACAAACAAACTACAAACAAATTTGGTTTTTCGGTACCATCAAACCGAATTAATGGTTGGTTTCTTCAGTTCCATCAAAACTGAATTACAAATTTGGTTTTTCGGTGTCCATCGAACCGTGCAAATTTGGTTTTTCGGTATCCATCAAACCGTGACAAACAAACTACTTGGTTTTTCGGTGTCCAACAAACCGTACAAATTTGGTTTTTCGGTGTCCACTAAACCGTCTCAACTGTTGCTGAACAAGGATGAACAAGGCATTGCGGATCGATCAAGCTACTATGGATACTATTTTTTTTTAACACAATTATTGTAATTTTCAAACCCTGCAAAGTTTCCATGAGTTTGAGGGGGGTGTTAGAGGATTTGGAAGTATTCCTTATTGTATTAGGAATATGATTAGGGAATATTAGACTTATGGTAGGAATAGGATTATAAGAATAATAGGAGTAGATCTCCGTCTTGCGGTACAAGTTATGTAACGATGAACATGACACGACAACACAACTATCTTTCACAACCCTAATCACATCTTATCAGTAGAACATGTTTATGAGATAGTGGGTTACTCATCTGATGAGACTTCACTGAACTTATGGACATGGATCGGTACTCCTTCTCAGCGGCTCTCCCCAACGCTATTAACGTAACACTTGAAGAAAGAATAAAATTCTTTTAAAAATTGTTTAAGAAGAGATTAGCTAATCTTTAGTCTATTAGAGAGTGGGTTGTTGAATAATAAAAATCTAAACTTCAATCAAACATTGCATGTGTCAAATTACGTGCTTTTATGGGGCACAATATATATTTATTTGTTTGTGATTACTTTTATCTTACCAATATAGTATGAGTTCGAGGCTTTACTTCACCAAAAGAAAATCACAATTTGATTTTGATCACGTGCATGATCTCAATTGTATATTAAGAAAACAAAAACACCCTTGTATATCTATAGTACTCCGTATTGTACAATTGTTCGATTATGCATTAACAATAGATTATTCTTTAAGTTTACATTATGTTGAATTATTAATGGTGAAATGACCTCTACGTGTATATAGTCCATTCCAAAGGTTAATCGTGGATACTGAATTATCTATGTAAAGAGTTTAAGACATAGGGCCTGTTTGCCCAAGCTCCAACTTCTACAGAACTACTTCTCAGAAACAGTTTCTGGAGGAGAAGCTCTAAATTGGAGCTTCTACTTCTGAAGAACAAATTTACACTAGAAGTGTTTCTCAGAAATTAGAAGCAGTTTCTCAGTATTGGGTGTTTGGCCAGTTTTCAATTTCTAGGACCCAGAAACACTTCAAAAGATTGGCCAAACACACCCATAGTCAAATACGGAGTATGAATGACCACATCATCAAGTGACGCGATATCGTTATATACTACTTACGCATTCAGAGATTAGGCGGCCCACTTGACAGCAAATTGGATTGGGCTAATGTAATGTTCATCGTAATTCTGTTCAATCTGATTGGGTAGGCCTTTTTCCCAGCCCAGTTCATTATAAACCAGATTACCGGCACACACAATTTTAAATTTTGTTGGTGGTCGGCACCTACCCACAAACTGAGTGTCAAACTGACAAAGACCCAAAGTTCTTCAAATGATTCTTTCAGATTCTCACCAACTAGTAATTTGCATTTGTGATTTGTCAACCCCTTAATCACTTATTAGTTATTACGTAGAGTGAAAGGATCACCAAAAATAATATGATATTGGATATGATTATGGACTAGAATATGGTCGTATCGAAATTAGAATCATGGTTGATGTGTCTAACCAAGGAATACCAAAGTGAAATTATTAATGTTACTCACTATATTCGTTTCTCGTGAATGCGATACCTTGTGTATAAGTAATGAGTGTTGTAACTTTGTAAAATAGTTGTGAAATGTAAATATCACCAAACAACATTGCCTTGGACTTCTAGTACTTGACATTCTCCCCAACTTTCAAAATGGAGAAAACTAAAGGATAACATCCGCACTTTAGCCAACATTATTTTAGGTTGAACTACAAAGAAAACTACATTAAATTGAGTTCCGCCAAAATCAATATGACCAGAGGAAAACCGTTTACAAGAACTCCATCCTCACCCACAACCACAAAAGAGCAATACCAAAACTGTTAAATCGCTTTACATGATGAACTCATGTAAGTGTGCGTTTACGCTAACATTAGAACCAGATTCATTCATCGAGTCCGAAACTCGGAACCGAATAAAAAAAAAAAAAATGAAAAACAGAAAATGTCGTAAGAGTGAAGATAGTAACCAGATCTACACTCAAAAATGACATTCTCCCTCGCTATTAATAAGTTGGTGAGACTTGGTCGTCGAACTATAAATATGAACCAAGTCTCTGTATCTTCCTTCGCGCCGTTCTCTTCATCACTCTCTCTCCTCCCTACTCTTTCTCTCTCCTCCCCTCCCAAACCCACCTTCTCCTTCTCTTACCTCCGTCTCACTCTTCGCGCCAGGTACACACTCTCTCTCTCTCTCTCTCTCTCTATCTCTCTCCTCCTGTGATTTTGATGATTAATTTTTACTGCATAAATCACTTGATTGATGATTTTGGTTGGGATTATAAGACATTTGGGAAGTTAATTTTAATGGGTTTTCGTTAAGTTTTGATTTTGATGTGAACCCATGTTAGTTTTTGTGTAAGTTTGTTGGATTAATTGAGTTTTGGGGAAGAACATTGATTGTAGGATGATAGACTTGATTGATGATTGTGTCGTCAATTTGAAGATATGATAAGTTAATTATAATGGGTTTTTGTCAATTTTTGTTTTTTCAATGCACACATTTTATGCGCAATTTTGTCAATTGAATTGAGTTTTGGGGAAAAATAATACTGATTTTGGGATGAATTGATCCTGTATTTTTGCTGCAATATGGAGATATGAGAAGAAGGGGAGCCTTGGCGTACCGGTTAAGGTGTTGCTTTGTGATCGGTAGGTCATGGGTTCAAGTGCCCTCTTGTCTAAAAAATGACAAGGGAAGGCTTACCCCTTGTGGTGGGATCCTTCCCGGACCCTCGCAAATGTGCACCGGGCTGCCCTTTTTATGCAGATATGAGAAGTTAATTTTAATGGGGTTTTGTCAAGTTTGGATTTTGAATTGAACTCATTTTAGATTGTGCACAATTTTATCAGATGAATTGAGCTGTGGGGGTGAGAACTGTTTTTGTGATTAGTAATGATCATGTAATTTGTGTATGGTTACTGCAAATTGAAGGAGTTTATAGGCTGTGGGTTAGCTGTATGTTCTTGTGGGGTTTAGACGAGGTCCGAGTTCGATTCATGTGTACATCACTGGTTTTTGCTGTTTCAACTTTCATATACATCTTCAGAAACTTTCAAACATATGGTACGGACGGAATAATCTTAAATGATCCTTAAAAAAAGGTTGAATGATTTTGTGGAGTTTGGAAACTGAGCAACATGTAGCTACATGTCTATATGTGATCAGGCATGCTGAATTGTTATGATTTACATAAAAACTTGGCTAAGTCATTATGAGCTGTAAAGATGCTGAGGTGAGCTTGTAATGAGATTACTATTTTGTAGTCTAGAAAGCTCACCTTAAAGTTTGTACTTCACTCAACAACCTTATAATCTATTTTGTTTGTACTCAACGGCGGGATAACTTAATTCAATTGTTGTTTTGGTAAGATGGCCCATTAAGGTGTTATGCTTTCTATTTTAGGAACCGTTCTATACTGGTTTGAAGTAGGTTGTTGTTGGTTTTTTGATATGCTAAGAAAGTAGGGAGCTTGACTTGACTATTTGATTGGTGGTAGTTCCACTAGAGCAATGGCATCACACATTTCTGGATACCCTCGTGTGGGACCTAAGAGAGAGTTGAAGTTTGCAGTGGAGTCATTTTGGGACGGGATCATTAATGCAGATGAGCTACAGAAGGTTGCTTCCAGTCTTAGGACATCGATTTGGAGGGAGATGGCTGATGCTGGGATTAAGTATATTCCGAGCAACACCTTCTCATACTATGACCAAGTGTTGGACACCACTGCAATGGTTGGTGCTGTTCCCCCAAGGTATGGTTGGCATGGTGGCGAGATTGGGTTTGATGTTTACTTCTCAATGGCAAGGGGTAATGCCGATGTTCCTGCTATGGAAATGACCAAGTGGTTCGACACCAACTAGTAAGTGATCTTTGTGTATCACATTCTATTTATCGAGGGAACTCTGATCGTGGTTGGTGACTGACATATTTGATTCTTGGGGCAGCCATTACATTGTCCCTGAATTGGGCCCTGACATGAAGTTTACATACGCATCTCACAAGGTGGTGGAAGAATACAAGGAGGCAAAAGCTGTAAGGACTTTTTACTCGTATCTGTTAATAAAACTTAATTTCAGTATGAGGACAAATTTCCGAGTCTGGATTGTTGAATTCTGTGTTAAAGGCTCAAGTGCATTTAGTTACATGGAATGTAAATGCAAAATCTGTTGCGTTTAAGGATCAATCATTTTGCAATTTTGTACTCAACAAGAAGACAAGATCCTTTTTTAAATGGAGCAGGAACATCAATTTTAAGGACTAACATGATTGTGTCTTTAATGCTGGTGCAGCTTGGACTGGATACTGTACCAGTGATTATTGGCCCAGTGTCATACTTGCTCTTATCCAAACCAGCCAAGGGAATTGAAAAGACCTTCCCTGCCCTTTCATTACTCGACAAAATTCTTCCTGTGTACAAGTAAGGACTCTCAGGTGAACCACTTTTCGCCTTCTTTCTGAAGTTATATCATTTAACCTGATGGCTGCATGCGTACAGGGAAGTCATATCTGAACTGAAGGCTGCTGGGGCTTCTTGGATTCAGTTTGACGAACCTAAACTCGTTATGGACCTTGATGCTCACCAGTTGCAAGCTTATACAGTAGCCTACTCAGAGCTGGAATCTTCTTTGTCAGGCTTGAATGTTCTTATTGAGACCTACTTTGCTGATGTTCCTGCTGAGGCATTCCAAACTCTCACATCATTGAAGGCTGTAAATGCTTTTGGATTTGATCTTGTACGTGGGACAAAGACCTTTGATTTGATCAAGGCTAACTTTCCTTCTGGGAAGTACCTTTTTGCTGGAGTTGTGGATGGCAGGAACATTTGGGCGAATGATCTAGCATCTTCCCTCAGTACCTTGCAGTCTCTGGAAGGCATAGTTGGAAAAGGTGAGCTTGGAAAAAATTATTTTCTGGTGATGTAGGGTGCTTCGCCACAAACTGATTCTTCCATTATGCTTTGTTTCACAGAGAAGCTTGTTGTGTCTACCTCGTGTTCCCTTCTTCACACTGCCGTCAATCTAGTGAATGAGACCAAGTTGGACGGGGAGCTCAAGTCATGGTTGGCTTTTGCAGCTCAGAAGATTGTCGAGGTGAATGCCTTAGCTAAGGCATTGTCTGGTCAGAAAGATGAGGTATGTTCTGCCTTCTTATAATTGTCTAATTCAGTGATAAATTGGAGAAAATTGTTGAATATCTATTGATGCAAATCAATGTTTAAGGGGATCACTCTGACTTTTGCATGGTTTGTTTCTCGAAAATGGTATACTTCTATAATTAGATTTAGATTGTCATTGATGCTTCTGGGGTAAGCTTCCATTATTTGACGTGTAAAATCCAAGGCCTGATCCAATCTCACATTTATCCCAATTTTAGGCTTTGTTTTCAGCAAACGCTGCAGCACAAGCCTCAAGGAAGTCTTCCCCTAGAGTGACTAATGAGGCTGTTCAAAAGGCGGTCAGTGACTTTTTGCCCCCATATTTTTTTTTTTTTTTTTGTGAATTCTGGTTGCATCGTGGCAAGCTTGTTAAAAGTTGATATATCTCTGCTCTACAGGCTGCTGCCTTGAAGGGATCTGATCATCGCCGTGCCACAAGTGTAAGTACCAGATTGGAGGCTCAACAGAAGAAACTAAACCTTCCCCTCCTACCCACCACCACAATTGGATCCTTCCCTCAAACAATGGATGTCAGAAGAGTCCGCCGTGAATTCAAGGCTAACAAGTAGGCTTTTTCCTTAGAGTCATGCATGGCCTTATCTTAACAGAGTTCATGATGCCAACTATTGATTTGTTGGAATGTCAGGATATCTGAGGAGGAGTACGTGAAAGCTATTAAGGAGGAGATTAGCAAAGTTGTTCAGCTCCAGGAAGAACTTGACATAGATGTATTGGTACATGGGGAGCCCGAGGTGAGCTAATTTGAACTTTGGTTTCCTGCTACTGTTGACGGCTATTTTGCAATGCCTGATGATGGGTTTGATATTATGTAGAGGAATGACATGGTTGAATACTTTGGGGAACAACTATCTGGTTTTGTCTTCACCGTTAATGGGTGGGTCCAATCTTATGGGTCTCGTTGTGTCAAGCCTCCCATCATTTATGGTGATGTAAGTCGACCTAAGCCTATGACAGTCTTCTGGTCTACAATGGCCCAGAGCATGACAAAACACCCAATGAAAGGGATGCTTACTGGCCCTGTTACAATCTTGAACTGGTCCTTTGTCAGAAATGACCAGCCTAGGTAAAAATATTGTGATGCATCTAGCCCTTATGATCTAGCTACATTTCTTTCCTTTTTTGTCGTGTAACATATATGTTTCCAATCTTTCCAGGTTTGAGACTTGTTACCAGATTGCTCTGGCTATCAAGGATGAGGTTGAGGATCTTGAGAAGGCTGGCATAATTGTCATCCAGATTGACGAGGCAGCGTTGAGAGAAGGTTTGCCTTTGAGAAAGTCTGAGCAAACTTTCTACTTGGATTGGGCTGTCCATTCGTTCAGGATTACCAACTGCGGTGTTTTGGACACCACTCAGGTTATTATTTGAATTTTTCAGTGCCTTAAGAGTTGTTTGCCTTATTCCTGTTGTGGTTTTACGCTTTGTGCTAAGCACCGAGTTTTGAGTTGATTAGAATTGGTCATGACAGGACAGGATTTAGAGTAAATTATTGCTTTACTATCCTGTATATGAAGCATAAGTCTAGGAATAGGCGTTTCCTGTCTCCTTGTTCTTTGCTGATCAAGAGCAACGTCCCAAAATATTGCGGGTTCCCACCCTTGGAACAATGCACTCACCTTCTACTATACCCTTCTGTAAACGACATTATCCTTGATATCCTTGATAGCCAGAGCAATCTTCAATTCCATCTTCATGGTTTTTTATTTTTTGACTGATACTTGCAAAACTATTCACTGTAATGTACTCCGTATGCATTATCTGTACTACTGTGGACGTTTTTATTTGACACCTATTTCTTGGACTGCACAGATTCACACACACATGTGCTACTCTAACTTCAATGACATTATCCACTCGATCATCAACATGGACGCTGATGTGATCACAATCGAGAACTCCAGGTCAGACGAGAAGCTTCTTTCTGTCTTCCGTGAAGGTGTGAAGTATGGTGCAGGCATTGGCCCTGGTGTGTACGACATTCATTCCCCAAGGATCCCATCCATAGAAGAGATTGTGGATCGTGTCACTAAAATGCTTGCAGTCCTTGAATCCAATGTCCTTTGGGTTAACCCAGACTGTGGACTGAAGACCCGCAAGTATGCTGAAGTCAATCCAGCTCTTAGCAACATGGTCGCTGCTGCCAAGGCAGTCCGCGCCCAACTCGCCAGCACCACCTGATTCTGATCAACTCTGTACTCTCCTGTACAACAGTCCCAAGATTATTCAAGAAAACGAAAGGCGGAAGACAATAAAATTCCTTTGTAAGTAAAGCGTGCGTGCTTGCTTGGCTGCTTGCTTAATTTTTATATGCGAGCTTTGTTAATTTAGTCTTAGATTTTCTTTCCCGTTCTTTTTTTTTTCTTCTCATTTTGTACTGTCACCTGAGGGCCGTTCTGAGCTTTTGAATCGAATTCGCCGAAATGTATACAATTCACAGTTGCTTTCATATAATCGGAAGCACATAACAGTGTGAGACCGCCTCATAACTCGATGAAATTACAACATAAAGATTTTACAGTGTCAATACACGACAGCTTACACGACTCGAGAATATCGTTGATAACCTCAGGGTGCCTCCCATCGGCGAGTATTATACTATCCGTAGGTTCGACGAGGAGGATATCGTGAGCTTCACTTTTGTATGCCGACTACCGTGGACAGATAACAGAAGTAGAATGACATAATAAAGTTGGATAGGTAACATGGTCCTTTTAGAAGGTTTAGATCTATACTCCCTCCTACCCATAATAATCTCCCCATTTCAAAAACAGTTTTTGGGTAGGCATGTTTGGGTCTACTTTTAGACCAAACGAATCGTTCAATTGTTGTAAAAGTTAGTACATGTTCTATTCTGCGAACTCAATCTCGCTATATTCCAACACCTCTACGTCCCGCTTGTCTCCGGAATTGTTTTTAAGCGCCTTTCTCTTTTTTTGAGGTAAGCTAGGCCCTCGAACCCATGGGAAAGAGGGAGGGATGGTAAGGGGATCCCTCATCCCATGGAGGCGAGGATCGTTCCCTAGTCACCGGGGTGGAAGGACATTGCCTTCACCACTAGGCTACCAAGGAGATCCTCGTTTTTAAGCGCCATTTAACTTGTAAAAGAAGTTTGGAGAATTATATGTAATCAAGCTTCTATATACACACAAATACACGATTGCTAGTGATTTTCGTCCAATGTTCATATCTCCTAAAACTTCAAGGTTTAGGAATTCGTAACAATCAAGGCTGTGCTGGATCGGACAAAAAATCTAGAGGCGGCTAGAAAAACTGTTTTCATTGATAGAGAGACGGGTTAGAAAACTCTTTACGGATTAATACTTGTGTTTCCTCGCTCATATCCCCAACCCGTAACATTAGCCGAGCGAAGTTATATTTGCAAAACGAAAGCTCTCAATTACTAAGCTTGATCACCAAGGAAACTTTTAATTAATTTTATAATCCAAGTTTTATACTCCCTCCATTCAACTCCATTCTTCCTATCACTTTTCGGCACGCACTTTAAGGTGCGATTCTAACTATGTTTGAGATTACGTATAATTCTAAAATTTGGTGAAAATCACTGTTGACATTTAATCTTGTTTGTCTCTCTAAATTTTGCAATTTTACGTGATCTCTAACATAGAGAAAACCGCACCTTAAAGTGCTTGCCGAATAGTGTTAGGAAGAGTGAACTTGAATGGAAGGAGTATTTTCCTTATTCTTCAAGTTTTCGGAATTTATCAAAACAGATTTCATGAAATTGCATATATATACGCAAAACCATAGCATAAAATTTTCACATAACTTTTGTTGTCTCTCTGATTATATAAAAAAAACCCACAAAAATTCCTCAAATTACCCGCAAAAATCTTATTAATTTTACCCTATACCAAATAATTACCAAAGATGAAAATCTCTTGTGGAGAAAAACTCCAGGCTAAAAAAGCTGGTCAAGTCAAGATCATCCCTGAAGAACAGGAAGACCTATGGGTCCTATCGAACCTCATTAGCGTAGGCGACACGGTTTCGGCCGAGACGAGTCGTAAAGTTCAGACATGTAACGCTGGGAAGAGCAACCAAGTGAGGATTGGTTGTTACGTCGATGTTAAGATTACGGGTGTCGATTACGATAACGATTCTCCCGTTTTACGTGCACGTGGTAAAATCGCGAGTAATGGTAACGCTCACGTTAACGTAGGTTCGTTCCATACCATCGAACTCGAAAAAGGTAAGGAATTCGTGTTGAAGAAGAAATCTTGGGAGAATGGATTTATAGAGAGTCTTAATGCATGTTGTGGTAAGAAGAAAGTCGATACGGTTAGTAATGAGAAGGCGGCGAAGGTGATCAAGGAGTTGAGGGAGACGTTCGTGTTTCGGCCTGATAAGGGTTGTTATGGTTCGAAGAGTATCGATTTAGCGAGCGAGATGGGCGCAATCGAAACGCTTTTGATCATGGATCATGTGCTGAGGAATAGGAGTAATGAGTTGAGGAAGAAGTACGCTGACTTGGTTGCGTCTGTTAAGGATGCTGGAGGGAAAACTGTGGTGCTTTCGACACAGCATGTTGCGGCAGATGATGTTGTGCAGTTGAGTGAAACTGGTGTTGCTGCTATCCTTAGGTTTCCTATACCTGAATTTGATGACTGAGTTTTAAGTTGTAATTTTGTTTCAGTGTTTTGTTTTTTAATTCTAAGTTTGTAATATAGAGTTTACATTGATTGAATTCGCGGTGTTTGGGATAATCTCTTTCACTTTGATTGAATTGAAGGATCCTTCTTGTTTAAGTTTTGTTTCGATTCTAGGTGAATTTAAGCAGAAAATAATGTTCTCCTGCTGTTGATTATGTTCATGACTATGGCTGCGAGTCACAGCCTGTGATAATCTGAAACGAATGCTTACAACTTCTTCGATATAGAAAACAACAGGAATGTAATGCTCTTTTATTACTTGACAGATTCTTTCTTTGATGAACATTCGTGTCAGTATACATATTTCAGGGCTTCCTCAGACTGTACAGTAGTTTACACACGTGTGTCTGTTTCGCCTTGGATCTTAGGTAGGACGTAGAAATTCTTGATGTTCGTACTCTAGAATGCTGTGTTGGGCATCCCCAGAATAGGATTTGTACGTGTATGCAACGAAAAAGCTGAGAAGTGTCAGCAGCAGTGGTAGTAGAACAGAAACTGCAAGCTTTTTCTGTGTTTCTGGCTTCCTCAGCTCTTTAAAAAGCCTGCTGCCATACACAACTTGTTTGTGTTGTTCTGCAAATTCGCACTTTGTTTTCAGTTCTTCGACCCTGCTAGGAATCTTATCCTCCTCTTTCCTTGCTGTTGCGTCCTCCTTCCTCTCTTCCTTCTTCTCTGCCTTTGCTTCAGATTCACTAGAACCAGGAAATTCACGTGGAGGAGTTCCAAACTCATCACTTTTTTTCTCCGGTTGAGTCTCTGATAAGGGAGCTTTTTGCTGTGTCTGTGTTTGAGGCTTTGCAACTACTGCACCTTGTTTCGCTTTATCTTGCTCTCCGCCTGCTTCTTCAGAGGTGATCAACTTTGGCTGCCTGATGTGCAGGATACCGCCCTCAAATTTAGCTGTGATCTCTTTTGTGTCAACATTCTGTGGGATCTGAAGCTCCTTGTTAAATCTCCTCCATTTGTTGTCACCAATTGGACGTTCTCCACTTATCCTTAAGATCCGCGATGTGGTTAGTTGAACCTTCATTTGCTCTTTCCTATAGCCTGCGTATACAGTCCCATCAGAAGAATAATTCAAAAGTTAACAGTGTTGTTTTGCATGCTGTAAGCCTGTAGTTCTAGTCTTAGCTGCTGTGAGGTTAATCAGTTGATAGAATACATAAAATGACACAAACATGACATTACCTGGGAGATAAAAAATCAAGGTGTCGGATCCTTTTTCTGATATCATATCTGATACAGGATCAAATTCTTCATACACGCGTTCAGAAGCATTGTTCATCATCATGTCTGCTGCAGTGCTGTTGCCTTTTCGACTTCTCGTTCTGTAGACTGTAGTTGTCGGAGTAAACTGTTGGATGTTTGAGATTGTTCATCATCTGCGACCTTAAATACTATCGGAACATATGCTGAGGAGGCCAAATCAGATATTATTCCAATGCATTGTGAACGCTTAGAAAGTGATCACATCTGTTGAAAGGGAAAGAAAAATTCTTTGATTTGCCTTGTGTTTTACTTTTCTTTAAAACTATGACAGCAGAATCTTTACAATGTTTTAGTCTCATAATGAAGCAAGGTTTATATTTGCTGAATTTATCAAAACTGCTCGACAAGAAGTAGATTGTTTTCGCTTTCGCGACAAGGTACAGAAGAATTTGCTTTTCCTGAGCACAGAGGTCACCATTTTCTGCAACCATGTAGCATAGGAATATCCACTTTGAAAGGCAAAGCAGACTTTACAGAGATTGCCAGATATCTTTCACCTGTATTATATATACATAGCCTGCAAAACTTAGAATGTCCAACACCAAAACCAGAGAAAGTAACAAGAAGAATTCAGAAAAGAACAGCAGATAAATATGGCCAAGGCTATCCCCAATCGTGTGTTTGAAGATTACGACCCTCCATCAGATTTGGTAACAGAGGAAGGGTGTGACACCCTCCTAGTTTATCTCCCTGGTAAAAATAAATCTCTGAAACTTGATTCCAGTTTTTCCATGAATGCTTTTCTTACCAGTTTTGCGCAGGTGCTAAACCTAATGTTGTATGAAATACTGTTGAATGCAGGGTTTAAGAAAGAGCAACTGAGGGTTCAATTAACCATATCACGCATGCTTAAGATTAGTGGAGAACGCCCACTTGGTGAAAACAAATACAGGCGTTTTCAGAAGGAATTTCGCGTTCCATCAAACTGTGACACCAAAGAGATCAGTGCTAAATTTGAGGGTGGCATACTTTACATCAGGCAGCCTAAACTAATCACTCCTGCTGCACCAGCAACAGCTGAACAACACGGGATAGCATCAGCAACAGCTGCAGACGCTCCTAGGCCTCCACAACAGCCCCATCCTCAACCACAACAACAAGCTCCTCCTCCTCCTCCCCCACCACCACCACCACCACCACCACCACAGCCGCAATCACAGCAACAAACTCCTCCTACACCACCACAGCCACAACCACAACAGATTCCTGAAAATGAAGCTCGTGCAAAGGGTAGTGACAAGGTGGCAAGGGCTGAAGAAAAGGCGAGAGAGGAAGAGGAAGTGATGAAGAGAGAAAAAGAGGAAATGGGTAGAAAATATGAGAAGGATGGCAAATCCACAGTAAAACAAGGACCAATGCAAGTTGTAAATAGTGGGTTATTTACAGAGCTGAGGAAGCCTGACAATCTGAGGAGGATTGGTGTTTCAGTGTTAATGGTGCTGATTATTGGATTCTACATTTCCTACATGTTTAAGTCATTTGTGCCTATGAGCAGTGATCCAGAGCTGTAATGGGACATCGGAAAGTTACTGTTGTGCTCAATACATGTATATACAATATACATACAAAAATCAAGGAACAATATATATAAAAAAGACAGAAAAATGAATTTGTAAGTTTGTATTAAGTTATTCTTGAAACACAAGTTTCAAAGCTTTTCTTATTAAAGGAAGACGTGGGAGCTCACTCACTGGTTCTAACTTGTAAAGTTGAGATAACATTGAAAAAACGTCAATAATCCCTACCAGGATTCAAACAGCACCTACGTTTCAACTGATGAAAATAAAAAATTTGATCAGCAGAAATATCATGAATTATATCAAAACTCAAATCCTCCTTCCACTCAACTGATAATTATTCGTCCAAGATTGCTGTGGACATTCATCACCAAAGTTTAATTCTACAGTACCACAGTACCACACAAACATGTTCAGAAGTCGGAATCATGGCTTCATCACCCCACAGACACGGTAAAATCTGCATCATGGGTAGGCTAGCTTCACAGGGCTAATAAGTCTTCTGGAGCCAACACTGGCCAAATTGACCAAAAAAACAGAAGTTCGCAAATTACATACTAGTATGCTATTAATTTGCTGTTATAACGCAAATTTGAAGCCTGTAAATCTATACTAGAGACTAGATCAGTATATTGACTAGGCGCTAGTTCGTTACACATGGATATTTATTATAAAACGTAATATTGATTATATATCATACAATATTTCATTACATCAAAGATATATACAACATTTTCTAACAACAAAGAAAAATGTGCCTAGAAGGATGCAATGTTGGACATCGTGTTCAAGCTAATTGAGAGCAATTAGGACCCATAAGGATAAATCAGGAGGGATTTAGAACGTTAACAAAAATGCAGACATTAGCTTATTAAATAAGCCATCACATCTGTGTACCTATGTGGTAACATGAACTTCAAGCTAACATCGTTCGGCTATGTACACACTCCAGAAAATCTAACAAACAACTCCTTCAACCGAAAAAGCAAGGGAGAGGTCGTGTTACCTCAGAGTCACAAAGGATTCTTTCACAAGTAGAGATCATAGTGGGGTGTATCAAACAAGTTCGAGTAGAAGTCGTTGTAGTTCAGGCAGCTCCAAAAACGAGCAAGTCCAAATTCTCCATGCTTGGGTGATTTGAGATAGGATAAATGCAGCTCTTTGATATTTTTGTCAAATTTTTCCTTTATTAAGAGAGCCTGCAAATTCGACATATGAAAACCAATATCAACCAGTCACCTCTTCATTTTGAAGGGGATAATCAGATAGTATAAGGCCTTACACCTCCACAACCTTAAATGAAAGGACACCGTATGAGATACTTGAACAGCTCAAAAGCAATTACACAGATGGTATGGCTGCTAGGGTAGGACATAAACCAGTTAAAATCTCGAATCATTACTGCAAATTTTCAAGGTTTCGGAAACAAAAACTAGGTTCCACAGATAGAGTTTCCTTTATGAATTTCTATTCGACCTTTACCCTTAATTTATATATTTCTCTATTTACAGATCATTGTTGCCACAGGTGTACACTCAGCATGTTCACATTGAGAGACTATGGCAGCATAGATCAAGATGTCATTTCTTAATTTTAGCATAATTATAGGAAAAAAAAGTATCCCGCGGGAAAGAGGTATCGAAAACAGTCTAAAGACCTTGGCACTGAAATAACCAAGAAGCAAACAATTTGGTTTCCAGGAAATAATAAAACTGAAACACGAGATAATATCTGTACATAACATGCATGGAAGTTGTTTCATTGAATTGTCAAATTTTTCTTTAGTGGGAAGAGGAGATGATATATACAGGGCCCAAGACGTACCTGACGAACATTGATCTGTGAAATATTGCCCATCAGAATCTCATTGGCAGCCCCAATATCTCCACCTCCTTTGACAACACATGATCGAAAATCTAGCGCACATTGCAGAATGCTCTCCACGTTGTTGGATATGGACCGCATTTCATCTGATAAAAAGCATCTGCAGAAGCAATGACTGGTCATCTGACAGTTTAAGCCACTATAAGTTCTGCTGCTCTCACATCAGGCGAAAGAATGCCCTAATGAATCCCAGCCAGATTAAACTAGTCAAGATGATTTGTTAGTGCCTTCGCATTATTCTCCTTCTATTTTGGTTTTCTCACAAGTTTGTTTGTAGTGGGTGGGTATGCATGCAGCTCCTAAACTTCAGCACCTTTGCATTGTAAGCTTCTTAAGAACTGACGCCAAAATAACAAGGCATGAGAATTAGGTACTAAATCAGCTTTTCGAGTACTGTTTTGCCTAAGTGTGTATAGGTTGGTAGCTGCCCCCCCCCCCCCTTCCTTTCATGTAGAGACCCTTATTTTCCTGTGGAAATTTACATCTCAGAATCGTTTTGAAATGTAATGAAAACTAGAGTGCTATCTAAATAGGTCCATTGTGCAAAGTGGAATTAATAAAGCTAAATATAAAGGAAACATTTAGTATACTGGCATAAATGAAACACTTTTTCTGAGTGTAACTGAAGCTTCGTTTTGAAAACTGCATACATCCTTCCCTTTCCCTTTGGTTTCATTAAAACTATTAGTTCAACTTTCCTGGTTGACTCCAAAATTGCTCGAACTCAGTATATAGCAAACACACACATACCTCTCACAAGGCTAAATACGAATTACGATCATAAGATTCTACTTACATGCGCATAGAATCCATAAGGTATGCCATATGAACAGTTTCAAGATCCATCATATCTTTCACCTGCAATCAGAAATCCAAGATGAGGTGATAAACACAGGTGGAAATCAGGACAAAGTGTCAAAGCACATGCTAAAGTATATCTCATTTTTTTATAACCTCAAATCAATCTGATTAAGTGCTGAAGACCTACTACATATATCTATATCAAGTTCCAAATCTTTAGAAGTCATGATTATGATACAGAGAAAAAGAAATCAAGAGATTAAAAGAGACCAGCTTTTGAGTGCAGCAAACAGGGAGCTATAATTGGAACCAATCAAGCCACGATACAATCAGGCATAGTGAAATACAAAGATAAAGCAGATTTAACAAACTAACTCAAACCTCGTGCTTAAGTGCATCACAGAATCTGCACCAGGATACATCTGACAACTGTGAAAGTACATACTGCTGCAATGTGGATACGAAATGATTAACCTGGTGCCTGAAAAAGAAAGCAAAGCAGATGCCACGAATTAATGAAGTGTGCTGTGATTGCAGGTACTATAGTTACATAAGGTATCTTCTACTATCCAGGCATCATTAGAGCTCGCAAATGTACTTTGTACCAAAAAGAAAAAAACAAACGTAATGCACTGCAGCCTACTGATTCGTTTTTTCCCATCTTTTCTTCAATCACATTTAGAAAGAATTCAATGTAAGGTTGTGCCTAATATTTATAAAAGCGTATAGCTAGTTACTGAGATTGGTCCAGAGATTTGCAACCATACTAAAGCCGCAGTTTTGTCACCCATGTTGGCTCTGTAACTGCTACACTACAGAAAGGATAGGACACACACCTACTTTCCATATACTCCCACTAGAGTAGACCAGTGACCCCAACAGCTAATCATGACGTAGGTGGATAAGTTTGATACCTCTTTGTACCCCCCCCCCCCCCCCTTCCAAAAAAAAGAAAAAAAGAAAAAAAATGCTCTCGGGGGAAAGGAGGTACGTGTACTGGGTTTCCCTTTCCTGACAGAAGAATTGTACATATTTAGAAAAGAAGCTCACTGAATGAAACGAAGCTAGCCCGAAGTGTTCATGGAGCACCAAAGCAGTATGATAGACAGGATGGTTGATGTTATCCACAAGCAGGCACTAGTTGCCCCCCCCCCCCCCCCAACACATACACACACACACCTCGCAGAAACCACAGATACCACAGAAGTAGTAACAGCCTATATCATGTAATACTACCCTCACAGGCAAATACACAGAAGTTAAGACGTAGTTAAATCCCTAAGAAACCGTAACTTCTTAGACTCGTAAATAATTATTTCTCGGATCATATAGAAGTCTTTAGGAAAGGTCAATAGACGAAAATGCTTAAAATGTAGATATCACAGGATGTTCAATAGGCTTTGCTACCTCAATTTCACAAGGTAGCTGCAACTGGTCTTTGCCACCTGATTCTGTTCGAAATTCTGGTTAACCAGATACCTGAAATCCTGCAGAAGATACATGGCACAGTGTGCAATTAATTGGACAGTGGGCAGACCAATTGTGCTATTAATGAGATTCTGATAGTACCCACAACCACATTTCAGAGGGAACAGAAGCAGATAATTCCTTTAAAAAACCAACAGGCTGAAAAGTTTACACAGTCACATACAACAACAAGATGATAATTTGGGGTCGGCTAACATCCCAAAGTTTATATGATCGGATAAAGTTTGAAATGATGCTGTAGAGTTACAAACACTGCAAGATGAAAAACCAGAGTAGGAATATTGGACCAGCCAAATATCGATATAAAAAAGGCCAGTGGAGCTAAAAACTGAACCCAAAACAAAATCTTAGATCTAATTTATTCTTTCATCACTAAATGCTTCAAGCTTACACCAACTAGACTAAAAACTAAAGCTTGATTAATCAGTACCTTCAAAGAGCACCAGGCATCAGCTAAAGATAGGACTGCAAGCTTCAGTTGTATGAGAAATGTGAATATTTCAGCGTATATACTCAACGCATTTGGGGTCAGTACGATATTGACTGGCCAGTCCACTCTGTAACCAAGCCCTATGAAATCAAAGGAGTGGAGCCCTGCCAAATGCGAGATATTTAAAAAAAATTAATGAATTGAATGAACAAATGGTTACAAATGGAATGTGGGAACACAAAAATCAGACTAGTTGGCAAGGAAGGTTAATGCACAGAAATAGTTACCAACTCCAGCACGTGCAATTGGAGGCTGGGTCTGATTCTTCAAATAAATATAGAGGCGGTCCTTATTGTCGTCTCTCTCACATGAAGACCTCTGAATGGATGACTCAAGTAGCCCTTGAATTTCTGGAACTCTTATGTCTGCTTCCACAGAATACCATTTACGCTGTACATGAATAAATTGTGATGAGTAACAGTACATTGTTGTTAAACCATTGATCACCCAAAACAAACTGCAGAATAAAAGAACTACAAGCTTACATTACGCCAAAGAGATGTAATAAATAAATCTGCCCAATCAGCTATCTCCATGAAATGATAACGTCTTAGTGCCTGAAAGTGTCCCTGCAAATCAAATCCCCCTTCGAACAACTTGATACAGAACCTGCTTATATACTGATATCTAGTACAGTTAAAGGAAAAGGCATCTTAGACGCCAAAGTTCCTACTAATCAATAACAAATATGCACTATTTCTGTCATTTGCATTGAGTGTGGCTTCTGCTGTGTATTTACAATGAACTAAAGAACTCACAGAGAAAGAATGGAAGGTAAAGCTTCAGGGCATGCCAGTGGAAGCTTTTATTGTGAATGCTTCATCGCTTTTAAACACGATTACAAAGGATACTGTATGGATATCTCTTGCAGAAGGCATTTGTTGATAATAAAATCAAGTGGCATATTGAACTCAGCCTTTGTGTAATTTTCAGGCTCCTTACTAGTATCACAATCACTGTTGTGGGCATGGAGTAAACCTTGCCAACTACTCCCTCCACGTGGATTTTCCAAATGAACATTTGCATCTTTTTTCAAGCTCAACGAAGTACCCAACTGATCCTCATCCAATTGAATATGATCTGCTACATTCACTGTGGCATCATCGCCATCTACTCTCCCAACAGCTGAAGTTCCATAGTCAGTAAAGGAAAGAACATTACTTCCAACTTCACGCCTTTGATCAGAAGAGAACTGTCCTTCACGAACTTTTAAAGGGTTGGAAAGAACCAAAAAATCAAACCAGGGGAAGTTTAGGCTGATTTTTGAAATGTTCCCACTATCTTTCTTCACATCTTGGAGGAAGGCAGTTTTTGTCAACATAGGATTCATACTGAGTACATTGGTTGGATGTTTAGTGTTCCATGATTGTGCAAGAAAAGAATGTGACGAGGATATTTTAGGCTCATAAAATGCTTCATGCATATTAATGTGCTCAAGAGCAGGTTGGTTACTAGAACATGAAAGATCTTCCAATAGTTGAACACCTGGTACGCTTATACACTTGTCCACGCCACTAATCAAACTTCTGTCTTCTCTACATCTCTGTTTAATGCTTAAAGGGTTTTGAAGAAGACCCCCAACAGGCCATCCCAGATTGGGCAGGGCACCTGCATACTGCATCTCAGATAACCATAATCTCGAGGGTTCTACTGACTCGCTGAATGAGGCTTCATATCTACCGACGTCAGGGATATCAACACAAATATTCTGCATGCAAGATGTTTCCTGTACCTTGGTAGCTTTGGGTAAAGCCTTATCAGACGAGAGACTAAAAAAGACCAAAGAAGATAGAACTTTCTGCGTAGTAGAAGCCAAACTATCATGAAGTTCAAGCGACTGTGTAGCATCAACCTGTTCATCCTCTGAACCATCAGTGGATGAACATTCAGAAGAGTCAACGGTCTGTAATTCATAGGAGAAATCCCCACCCATGCTAGAGGCCTCTGAATCCGTGCTCTGAGCAGCCCTAAATGTTGCAAAAATAATTAGAGAAAACTCAGGCTGACAAGCACTGAAGTTAAATTCGTGTCACAAAATAAAATACAGCTTCTCCCTCTGACTTGTCTCACAGTGCCAGTATAACCAACTTAAGCTGCAGCAACTGCTGCTAAACTGTTTGATTGCCCTCTCCATTCCCACTAAAAAATTTGCTAAAAAGAGGTGTCTACAATATTTTGCGTGACAAATTAACAGTGACAGCACTAGATATTGAACTGTAATTAGATATGCCACAAGTCCGAGAACATGCTCCAGTTCTCCACGCATGGATACAGAAACCAGGAGGAAAGAAAGAATGAAAGTGTAAAGGACAGAAAGCAGAGAGAGAGAGAGAGAGTTACTGATTAAAATTGCTTTCATCTACAGCAGACGAAAGATCCCATTTATCATCCAAATTGAATGACTTTTGAACATCAAATTTTCCTGTATTATAACTGGTACAGAAGTTTGCATCATGCAAAATTACCTGCAAACATGAGCTTTCCAAATATCAAAGTTAGGTAGTCATGACGCAAAAGTTGGTACTAAACACAGTATCACAGAAGAGCATTCGATAAGACTATGCCTTAGTTGAGATGCCACCACTACATCCGTAGAGACCAAATTTGACATATATGCACATAGCCTAATCAAAGGCCACCATCGTAAACTTTCACCAATAATAGACAAAATTCAAAATAATGACTATCCAGCTTGTTGCTTCACCTTTCTCTCAATTAGCTTTCACCTTCTTTTTTAAAGTTTGCACAATATAAAAAATGCCAATATTCACTGCAAGTAACTGTCTAGTGTTTCCACTAATCATGTTTGGCAATCCTCTTGTCTAATACCTTCAAAATGACCAAATATGACACCTTTATAGTTTATACACATAGCCTAAATAGTCGGCAAGTTTCAAGCATAACTTCACATTTCCTTGCTCTGGCGAACACCTTGACAGTTAAGAGAACATATTATTTAGAACAAGGCCATGACCACAGTAGTCTGTATAGAGGACATAATCAAGAAGAAAATGTCATCAAAAAAACCAGACGAATCACATAGAAGTTATTATACCCCTTCCTCACATAAAAGCATGAGCCACTGAGAACATACATTGATAAAAATACAGCAATTGCATTCTGAAAATCAAGATATGCATCAGAAAAATTAATAGCTCAGCCCTAAAAGAAAAATCGTAATCTGGAAAGATACAGCACACTAATGAAGGCTGATTCAGTGATTCATGATAATATTGATAATTCATTGATCGATGATAAAAAGCAACCATATGTGGCAACTAGCAAACAAGATTACCTGTCGATACTTTATGTCTATAGTGTCCATGAATTTCTCGAGTTTTTCATGGATCTTGCAATAGAATTCCTTCCTTGAAAGTATAATGGCCTCTATTTCTCCTTTATCAAAACTTAATGGATAACCGGAAACTACATGGCTTGGAAAGTCACTTGAGCTTGGAAGGATATCTTCGAAACTATCTTCGCCAGCATGAGCATAATTACAAAGACGAAGTAACTTCATTACCACTTGAAGTTGCTGCCCAGCTCTCAGCAATTGAATCAAAACATTAACCAGAAAACAAGGAATAACAACTCCATTTTGCTCCTGAGAGAAATTTCAAAGGTTCATCAATCTCAAAAAGTTGGACTCTCCCTTTCAAAGTTCCAACTAATTTAAGAACTTTACAAGATTATTACCCTAACAGTTGCTAACTGAAAGTCAAAAGCGCCAGCTTTATGAGGTAGATGAGATGGTGAATCAGCTGCACACTCTACTATGAATTCACCGTACGGGTCACTTGTCTTGGCCTCATATATCCATGATCTGATGAATCTACAATATGGCTCAAGTGACCGCAGAAACAGAAACTTGAGAAGGCTGTAGTGTGTTGGATCGACAACCTAAAGTGTTAAATTAATGTTATTAGAAATTAAAGAACTATACCGATAACATTGCCCAAAATTACTGGCATAAAAAAAAAAAAAAAAAAAAAAAAAAAAAAAAAAACAGGACCTTATGAAATCCATGCTCACCTGCAGTTGTTCATACAGATAAGTGAGCAAACTTCCTCCCTTACGAAAGTTATGGATTTCCTCAACTGCTTTGGCAAGCAAATCTTCAAAGGGAATTAATGCAAAGCATAAAGCTGAATCACACAAGCAGCAAAGCTGTCCAAGTCCCTCGATCCGGGTTCTCAACTCCTTTGTGTGTGCATAAATCTCAAGTAGTGTAACTTCAGAATGTGAGATGCTCGTGAGACTACCTCTTCCTGAAGCATTTGTAACTGAATTGGCTTTATCAAAGGAACGCCTCAAATGAGCTGATGCATTCAACGTATCTAATGCACATACATATCCTTTCAACACAGTTCGAACAGCAACAGCAAATGCCTGATTGACAAGGCTGTATGGTGGATGCACCATGGTCTCATCCTCACAGATGTCCTCCCCTAGATGAGGCTTGTTGGCTCCCCCATTCCCATTCAGAGTTCCATCAAAACTTGAACACGTATAATAGTCTACAAACTTGTGAAGAAGAACAACAAGACAGCCAGTAAATCCAATGGATTTTAGCATCTTCCCCAAAGCAAATGTACTCAAAGATCTATTCCATAGGGTTGGAATTCGATGCCCCGTTCTGTCAGCAGGATCAGCACTAAACATTGCCGAGAGCTGCTCTATACTAACAACAGCCGACTGAGCACCTTGCAATGCATTCAACACAAGTCGCACCAAGCTTGTCTCCTGACATATACCAAACTGAATTTGAGCCCATCGATAAATATTTGCAAAAGCGAAAATAAATACAGCAGACAGACACAAGGAGTATTCTTTCCCACGTTTCCAAACTCAGAAAACCCAGCTGCTAAGCACAAACCAAACCTCAAAACCCACCAAAAACCCTATTAATCCAATTCAATAAACAACAGTTGTACTCAATCCTGCCAATTACCCAACGACACAATTCTCGAAAATTACAATCATTTCCACAATTTCAACCACATAACCTATACAAACACACAAACTGTAGTAACAATCACATAACAAATAAACAACAGTTCTACTCAATGCGGCCAATTACCCGACAACGATTCTCGAAAACTACAATCATTTCCACAAATTCAACCACATAACCTAAACAAACACACAGCTGTAGTAACATACCAACATAGCTTCATAATCACGATTCGATACCAATGTCATAATACGCAATACGAAACTAAAGATCAAAACTTTGTAATAACTAGAGTTCAACAGTCCAAAATAAAATTAGGGTTTAGGGTTTAACTTACGGAAACGGAGGAAAGATCATCAGAACAATCAGGAGAAGAAGAATTGGAGGAGAGAGAAACCGGAGCTCCACTTTCAGAAGTAATGGATTCCCAAGTTTTGGGAGGAAGCCATGGATCTTCAAGCTTCAAGTTTCGGAGCAATGAATCTTCAAATTGAAGATTTACCGCCATTTTCATCCGACAAAATTACACTCTCAAGTCTCACAGATTACAAAATTAGGGTTTAGTAGCCAATTTTATGGTTTTCAAAAATTGGGCGTTTTGAGATAAGAGTTTCGAAAATGGGGAATATTTGGGGGTTTTGAGAGTCGCCAGAAAAGTTAGCTCCGGCGGCCGGAGAGGGAATTAACTGGTGTCACAGCGGAGGAGAAACGAGAAGAAAAAAGGCGGGGGAAAGTGAGGAAATTAAATCAGTAGTATGACAAATAGGCAGCTTGGGTCGGGTTTGTATCCGTATTGGCAAGTTTCCGGGTCCAATCGCATGATTCGAAGTCGAACCGTTTATATTATAAATGAAAAGTTATTCGTCGTCCACAATATAAATACATACACCCTTCCCCTTTCGTTTTCTGTTTTTGAGTAGCTATGTTCGGAGCTACTTCTATACCAAAAGATTCGTTTACCTTAAAATGTAGTAGAGTTGTTAGAATGCAATGCAGAATATGTCATGTACTAATTTTTACAACGATTGAACGATTCGTTTGGTGTAAAAGTAGACCCAAACATGCCTACCCAAAAACTGTTTTCGAAAGGGGAAGATCATTATGGATAGGAGGGAGTACTCCGTACCAAAATAGTACTCAAAATGTTAATTGTTTACGAGTACATATTAGTGCATATGAATTGAAGGAAAATCATTAACATTGTAGTCTCTCTACCACGAGTTATTCAACTATGTTACCCTCCACAAACTAGTAATAAGAATCGAAAAATCATCGAACTATTGAATCACGTTTACATAATTTTTGTTGCGGATTCGAATTGTTTTTTTTTTAAGTCCGAACGATTAGGAAGTGGAAGATCATTATTACTAATCTGTAGTATTGGTTAAACACAAATTATTAGGTACCCCGGGGTACCTAGAGTTACGTACCCCTCGATTAAGTGTTCACTCATTATATACCACATTATAGTCATTATATACTTTCACTCATTATTTTACAATTTTCACTCATTATTTATCAATTTCACTCATTACATACTTTCACTCATTATTTTACAATTTTCACTCATTATTTATCAATTTTACTCATTATATACTTTCACTCATTATTTTACAATTTTTACTCATTATTTCTCAATTTTCACTCATTATCTTCCGATTTTCACTCATTATATATAACATTATAATCATTATTTATTTTCAGTCATTAATTCTGAATTTCCAATCATTATATACAACTTTATTCCAATCACTATTTCCCAACTTTCACTCATTATTTCCCGAATTTCACTCATTAGTTTTCAATTTTCATTCATTATATACCACTTGAACCGGGGGTACCTGGAGCTATGTACCCCCGGGGTACCATATACCGATTGTTAGTTAAATGATTTTTCTAACGTGTGCCCATGGGGGCACCTGATAAAATTCTATTTCCTACCTTAATTCAGTAATACTATATTCTTGAATTAGGCTCTGTTTTATAGGTTTTAATAAAAGTAGTAATCAGATCAGTTCAGATTCATTCAAATCAGATTAGAGTTATTCAGATCAAATCAGATCGATCAGATCAGTAAGATGGAGTCCTATCAAACGGGGCCTTAATCTATTAGATTCTATAATTTGTTTATTTTTTTAAAGGTGAGAATATCACATAATTAAAGAAGAAATTGGATTTTTATCATGTGACCAACGCCTTTTATACACACGTTAGAAAAACCGTTAATTAAAAAGTGAAATAAAGGGGGGTAGACTACACTGAACACTCCTATCGAACCAAGTCAGAGTATTGCTCCCTGCTTCCTCTCTCACTCTCCCTCTGTCCGTCTACCCAAAAATTTAGAAGAGAAAAAACATCCCTCTGAGTAATTCTCTTGACTAAGGTATGTTCTTTGTGATATTTTGCTGCAAAATTTTCAATGTTTGCTGGATATATACTCCGATATACCACCCTATTGTGTTTTCCGATTTTTGGTTTTTTTTTTTTTTAATTCTCATAATGTTAAATTGTGCATCTTTATACAGTGAATTGTTCAGTATGATCGAAAGTATGCATCTTTATGCAATTATGCCCTAATTAATCGTTTTTCATAGCAAAGTTTGCATCTTTATGCCCTAATTAATTATTTTTTATAGCAAAGTTTGCATCTTTATTGGCCGTAATCAGTTGTTAATAAGAAAGTTGCAAACTTTTGAATGATTTCCCCCTGAATTTAGGGTAGTTTGGTTCGATTTCTTGGGACATTGGGTTACTGATTATTTCTAAAATTGATTATTTCTGATTTAGGGTTAGTCTAGTACCATGTCGAGGTCTAATGTTGGTGGCAAGAAAGAGAAATCTTCAATTTTGGCAATGTTGGCTGGTATGGAGTCTAAACCTGGTAAACCAAAGAAAGCGGCGAAACCCGAAACAAGCCGTTCTTCTTACACTTCTGGGATGGATCTTCCCCCTTCTGATGATGAAAATGAGGGAGAATATGGTGAGAAGGACATTGTGGTGAAACGGTGTATGCAGAAGAGGGCAGGAGCTAATAAAGTGTTGGACACTTCTCTGACTGGGAAAGAAGTGAAGAAACGCGCAAAGAAGGAGTTTTTAGCTGCTCAGGCTGCAGAACAGGCTAGACAGGAGTCGCTTAGGGATGACCGTGATGCGTTTACAGTTACTATTCGTGCCCCAACTTGTGTATTGGATGGTGGAGATGAAGCTGGTGCTAATGTCAAGGATATCGTAATTGAGAATTTTTCAGTGTCTGTTCGTGGTAGGGAGCTTCTTAATAATGTGACTTTGAAGATATCTCATGGGAAGAAGTATGGTTTGATTGGACGAAATGGAACGGGGAAGTCCACCCTTCTTAAGCTCCTTGCTTGGAGAATGATTCCTGTACCAAAAAATATAGACGTACTTCTGGTGGAGCAGGAAGTTGTGGGGGATGATAGAAGCGCGCTTGAAGCTGTTGTTTCGGCCAATGAAGAGCTGGTGAAGCTCAGAGCAGAGGTCGCTTCTCTGCAAAGTTGTAATGAAGATGAAAATGCTGATGATTCAGGAGGAGCGAGGCCTGCTGACTTATTTGAGAAGCTTCAGTTGATGGGGTCTGATACAGCTGAAGCTCAGGCTTCCAAGATTTTAGCAGGTTTGGGGTTCACAAAGGATATGCAGGTTCGTCCTACAAAGTCGTTTAGTGGTGGATGGAGGATGAGGATTTCGCTGGCTAGGGCGCTTTTTATTCAGCCTACACTTTTACTCCTTGATGAACCAACCAACCATTTGGACCTTAGAGCTGTTCTTTGGTTAGAGGAGTACTTGTCCCGGTGGAAGAAAACTGTTATTGTCGTCTCTCATGACCGCGATTTTGTTGAAGCAGTGTGCAATGGGATAACCATCCGTCTTGCTGACAAAAACCTGTATGTGTACCGTGGTGGAGAGAAAGGCTTTGAAAATCATAAGAAGTTAGTCAAGGAGGCTGAAGAATTGGAGAAAAAGCTGAAAACTGCTAAGCGTTCTGGAAGACAGGATCAGCAAAAGACGGTCCAAAATCAGCAGGAACGGAACAAACTTGCCCAAAACAAGGGTAAGGGAAAAGGAAACGAGGATGACCCGAGGCATGTACCGTCCCAAAGAGAAAGAAAAGTGGAGTTCCACTTCCCTGAGCCAACTCAACTTACTCCACCTCTTCTCCAACTGATAGAAGTTAGCTTCAGTTATCCTAACAGACCAGATTTTAGGCTGTCAAATGTCGATGTTGGAATTGATATGGGGACTCGAGCTGCTATTGTAGGATCTAATGGAGCTGGGAAATCTACTGTGCTGAATCTTCTTGCAGGTGATCTGTCTCCAAGTGAGGGGGAGGCTAGGAGGAGTCAGAAGTTAAGGATTGGAAGATACTCACAGCATTTTGTGGATATCTTGACAATGAGTGAGACACCAGTAGACTATCTTCTGCGTCTGCATAAGGATTACAGTAAGGTAGAGGATGTAAGAGCAAAGCTCGGAAAGTTTGGCCTTCCGAAGGAGAATCATACTCCTCCCATTGCTAAGTTATCAGGGGGTCAGAAAGCTCGGGTTGTATTCACGTCAATAGCGATGTCAAACCCTCACATCCTGCTGTTGGATGAGCCTACAAATCACTTGGATGCTGACAGCATTGACGCACTGGCAACTGCACTGGATGAGTTCACTGGAGGAGTTGTCCTAGTGAGTCACGATTCGAGGCTGATTTCTCAGGTGTGTGGAGACGAGCAAACGAGCCAGATATGGGACTGCGATCAAGGCACAGTCAGCACCTTCCCAGGTTCATTCCAAGAGTATAAAGAGGAGCTTCAAGAAGAAATTAAGGCTGAAGTTGATAGTTAGTGTTCAAGTGTTGATCTGCATCAGTATGAATTACAATTGAGTCATCCCTATCTTGTTTGTTAAGTTGCCACGTTTTGTCAGTGTCACAATGTCACCAACTGGCGACTCATCTCCTTCTCTTGATCAACAATTCAACCCAACTTGCTAAAGGTAAATAGAATTCAAAGCCCTGCTTTTAACTTGGCCTAATAATACGGATTCTTATTAGTTTGGTTGATTAATTTGCTATATATTTTTACGGCTCAATATTGTTTTAGCAGCATATACTTTAATCAATATGCCTGATTAACTTGTGCTACTTGCGTTTGATTCTTGCGGTTCTTCAGATTGAAGATTTTTTTTATCTCATAGTTTGGTAATAGTTTAATTATTTGTATCCGGAATTTCGATATGAAACATGTTGCTTTCGCTTGATTGAGTTTGATGTAAGGGAAGTACTGTTGTGTTCTAATTGAGGTTGAGACATTGCTATGCTCAGGTTGGCTGGTTGAACTACTGTGTGATATTATAAATTGCCAATATTGCAGGATATTGTCGTAGGAGAAACAAACGCATTCAAATGCAGAATGGCGCAGAAAAGGGTACAACAACAAGAGCATCCAGGGCAGTGTACTAGGCAAACGCAGCATTGTCGAGAATATAACATCTACAATCTCACTTACAACATCGACAAAAAGTACGCAGTCTTCGGCAGAAAGACATTATCACATATTATACTGATGTCCACAAACTTTCGCTTGAATGCTATGACTTAGAGGATAATGTGTATGAAAATATTGGTAGAATGGTAGTATCTATCTGTCACGGTCGATATGTCATTTGAGCTATTTCAATTGTGTACACTATCACTATCATCTCCATCATTCTATATGAATCGGAAATATGTAGCCCGTGCCTTGCAGAGGCATTTCATCATCTTGCTTCATCAATTGGTAATGTTGATGTCTCATCAAAGGACTTTTGCAGTATTTTGCGAAAAGAACTACTCCCTCAAAAGTAAGAGAGAGAAATATGTCCCAAGATAGATGGGGTGTTTGAAGTGGGACGTCCCAAAATGGAATATGGGGCGTTTGAACTGGGACAGAGGGAATACTGAGTAAACCAAAATCAAGATCATAATGACTGTATTCACCAATCAAATAAAATGAATTCCAATTTAAATCTACCAAAACATATAGAAAAACTAAGAAAACCCGCAAATTACGATCGAGAACCTAGAACAAAACTTAAGATATTATTCGTAGTATTATTAGCCGGAGCCGGAAGAGGACGATGACCCTGTTGTCGATTCTCTGAAGTCCTTTTGGCGACTTCTCCCTTAAGCTTGTCAAATTTTTCATATTCCTCCATACTAGTTCTTTTGCCACTTATTAAAGTTCCTCCACAATGTTTTTCATCAAGAAAAACTAGACTAGCCATAAATGGACCCACATAATCAAGCTGAGGCCCTGTATAATCCATGATCCTAGCACTCGTTTTTCCATCATCTTCAATCTTACGTAAAATCACCCTTCCATTTCCATTTCCATTAGACATCGATAACACGATTTCGCCATTTTTTCGTGTATGTCCTAACACCTTCAGAAAGACATCAGGCTGCTGGCTTTTAGACTCCATGATGCAAATCTTAGCCCAAGAATGCGCGACACCGTACTCTTCCATCACCCATATGTAAAACGACTGGTGTTGATCGCCGTCACGGTATAGTACAAGTTTTTCTTCTCCGTGAATCTTAAGAGTTGTTAGGAACATTAATTTACGTGACATGGTCTCTTCGATTGGTAACTCATGGAATACCTCCTTGTGCAAATTATACCCCAAAATCGAATATTGCGGATAATCTTGATGACTACCATTGGAATGATAATACTTTAGGATCCAATGTATCGTGTTATTCACGAAAACACCGTCTCCCATAATACTTGATACGGGTCTCGAAAGTGAACCCACAACCGTCTTCCAATTCCCTGCACGTAACACGTAAATATCCGCCCATATGCACGGGTTACTACACCCAGGTACGATCCCGACCCTAACAACTTTATAGTCGATACATTGGTGATCAAACCCGAACCCAATCGCACACGATTTTTCACTAGCTACGACAGGAATCGGTAGCATTAGAGTTTTCACTAAAAAGGGATTCCACAAGATAATATCGGAGTCCTTAGGGTTTAATGTCTTAGCAAAACACACTAACCCGTGACTCGAACCAAGCAAGAAATAATCGACATCGATCTCGATATTGGTCATTTCTTTGCCAAACTTGAAATCTTCCACAGTGTCTTGACACAACAAAAACCTTTGGGTTCCACCAACACAATACGAGTAGATATGGTAGCCAGTGTCACGTAACGATGTCGTGAGCATAGGCGTAAGGTTGCGTATATTATTGTCGATTGATTTACATGTAGACATCAAACGAAGCAAACTTTTCAAAGGCAATCTCTCTGTGATTTCGACCTGAACCTCCAATGGGAATTTGTCGAACCATGTCGTCATGATTTTATTGAATGATTTTTTTGTTAGGGAAGCTTCATCAATACAATCCAGAAATAAAAATCGTCTATAAGGGTTTACAACTTATCAGACGTATGTATGTAATTGGGCTTGGGTTGTGTGTAACCCTAAGCCTGGCACTGTATTGTATCTAGTGGTATTTAAACCACCGTGTCGTAATAAAATAGTGACACATATCGTAACCGTAATATCGTATCTTGATACAACTTTCCATGAAATTAATTAAAAATACTAGTATATATAATAAAACCAAAAATTTACAAATTCATGGTGTATTGGGTCAGAATACTACCGACAAAACGCGTATGCAACTTTTTATTTTTTTCCATATTCGTATAATATAGTTTATACTACTCCTACCAAACGACTTCTCTTCTTTTCGAAATGCTGTTTTGATCCTCTGTTTCTAGACCAAATAAAAGACTAGCTCGATCGAAAATGCAGAAAGACAATGCACTAATTTTTACAACAAATGCATGATTTATTTGGTTTGGAAATAGCTCCCAACATGACCCGTCAAAATAGCAAAACGAAAGAGTGAGAAATATTTGGATATGTAGGAGGTTAGTACATAATAATGTGTCTATATGATCTTCCGGTCAACTCATAGTTTTGACCGGTCATGATTAATCTATCAATCTACAATCTTTCATTCTTTTGAGCTAAGGTAAAACATATTCAAACAGAACATTAACAACAAAGATTTCCGTAAATAATGTGAAAAGTTTTCGAATCAAGTATGGGATTGAGACCTCCCATGAAGGCTAAATACCATATCTACAACACTTCTAATAACTTTGTTTTCATGGAGATCATTTAGATTTTGCCGAATACTACTCTCTTCTTCTACCACTTTAATCTTGATCTTCTTCGCCGAACTGTTCGATTTGCTAGGCATCGTACTCAACCTCTTCCTTGTTTTTGCCCCCGCCTTGCCGGGTTCATCTTCCTCCATACGCATCCTTTTGCCACTCAAAGGTCCTCCACAATGTTGTTCATCTACAAAAACTAGGCTACCCATAAACGGACCTACATAATCAAGTTGATGAAGCCCTTTATAATCTTGAACGACTTTGATACTCTTCTCACCATCTTTAATCTTATCTTTACTCTTACATAAAATCAGCCTTCTCTTCGTTGTAGAGAGCACAATTTCGCCATTTTTTCGAGTATGTAACACCTTCATGTACTCACGATTTTCCTTAGACTCCATGACGCAAATCCGTCTCCAAGAATCCGAAACACCGTACTCTTCCATCACCCATATGTAGAAGTCCCGGTGTTGATCGTCACGGTAAAGTACAAGTTTCTCTTGTCCATCGATATTTAGTGTCGCTAGGACCATAAACTTACTTGTCACAATTTCGTCAATTTCGATCTCATTAAACACTTCCTTAGACAAGTTATACGTCAAAATCGAATACTTTTCGTATACGTGACCATTACTATTATTGGATTTCGAGAACTTTATAATCCAGTGTAACGTATTATTCATGAAAACACCGTCACCCATAATACTCGATGCAGCTCTAGAAAGTGACCCCACAATATTCTTCCAACACCCCGCACGTAACGCATAAACATCCGCCCATATACACGGGTTACTATCACACCCCGGTATAATCCCGATCCTAACAATTTTATGGTCGATACAATGGTGATCAAACCCGAACCCAATTGCACACGACTTATCACTAGCCGCGACAGGAACTGGTAGTGTTAGACTCTTCCCTAAGAAGGGATTCCACAAAATAATGTTCGAGTCCTCAGGGTGAAACGTCTTAGCAAAACACACAAGTCCATAAATCAAACCAAGCAAGAAATAATTGACATCAATGTCGATACTAGTAATATTTCCGCGAATTTTGAAATCGTCCTTGGTGTCTAGGCACGATAAAAACCGTTGGTGTCCATCAGAGGCACAGTAAGAGTAGATATGGTAGCCCGTGTCACGGACCGAGGCCGTGATCATAAGCGTAGGACTGGTTATAAGTCCGTAAATCGACTTCGATGTACACATGAGGCGCAACAATGTTTTTTAGGGAAGTCTCTTAAGGATATCTACCTGAACATCATGTGGAAAACTTTCTAACCAAGTTGTCTCCCTCATCTTGCTTTTGCTGGGGTTTTTGGGTTTTACAGAACAATGTTTTCTAATTCCGGCCGAATTTATACGTAGAAAGAAAGGTTTGTCAATATATATAGTAGGAGGGTTTTACGATTAACCGACATAACTTTTGTTTTCCTAAACCGCTACTCTTTTTTTATGGTAAATTTAGCACATGACTGTGAGACTCAGTACAGATCACCTATCCCACACTCTGTGTACTCCTCTAATCACGTGCTATCATCTCATTATTTATCTTTTAAAGATTATATTTTTATGGAAAAATTTATGAGATGGTAACATGCGATTAGATAGGTACACAGAGTGAGACACGAAAGTGGCACGGACTACCTTGATATGTTGTGTTGTTAGTCTAAAAATTCGCCCATCGACTGGAATTGTTTCAATTTCATTTGAACCGATTAAAACTAATGAAAATTGAACCGAATTGAATTCATTGAAAAATAAGTTCGAACAACACAAGATTTAACAAACTTAATGTACAGAAGAGATTTGTATGAACAGCCAAGTACAACATCACTCAACAGAAGGGGGGGGGGGGCACAACAATGTCTGAGCTAAACTTGCCCACATTACGTGCATAAGTTATACAGTAACAAAATACAACTCCATATCCTCACCGATTTATTAAGTAGAGCTCATATTCTCCGTTTTCGGGTATACTGGGTACTAAAGCCTCAACATAGCTCAAAACAGCTCCAAGAATCGTCTCCCTCATCCTCCAAGAAACTCTATATTTACACCTTTTTCACATGAGATAGCATGATCTCATCAGATAGCTTCTTCAGCCAGTTTTATAGTATTCCCATCAGCTTTCGGTTTTCCCTTAACTGGCCTTCGGGTGCCAGCAGATTTTTTGACAGCAGTTCTAGCTGCTGTTTTGGTTGCTTTATTCCCTTGATATCCTGAGTAAAAAAAGAGATATATCCGAATGACGTAACTAACTGAAAATCCATTTTCCAACTTAGCTGTTTCGATGCCTCAAAGTAGAGTTGGGGCAATTGTAGACAGACTACATGAGCCAAAATTCAGCAAATAGCACAGCTAGTTCTATAGAAAGAAAATAATGTAAAGAACTTTGAGAGTAATGTACGGTGCAGGGCAACATTTAGAGTGTTGAGGCTGCTGATCGAATCTTTTGGTCATCAGGATCTAAGGTGTCTTGGCCAACAAAGTCTGGTGGATTGTAACACAATGAAACGGATTGTTTTTTACCTCTAGGTACACCTGTTCAAGGCGAAAATTTGGTGAAAGTATATATGGAGACATTAACATATTACTACTATCAAGTTTATCTGGTAGGGTACAGGACAATAGACATGTTCAGCAGCACACCATTCAAAAGCCGATTTCAATGCTAAGCTTTCAGCCGGTCCCATTACCAAACACATTCTAAGATTGAAAGAAAACATTAAAGGCGAAAGAATGGCTACCGATTGCTAGACAAAGATAAGACCAACATACCGTTATTAGGCAAAGACAGACGTTTTTGAGACTTTGAATCCTGCACAGTAACTCGTTCTTTGGGGTTGCTGCGTGACCTCAAGCTGGCAACAGGTGTTGAGTTCACTTCTTGGATGGACTCTTCGCGAACTTGTTTAAACTTACTCTTGGCGGAGACTTTATTGGGTGCATCTTGGGTATTAGCTGATTTGCTTGGAGAAGATCCATCAGAACTAGATAAAATGAACTTTTGGGCAGAGGGATTTGCTGAGACCGACTTTTTAGTAGATGTTGGCTGTGTCTTAGTCTCATCCAGCACTTCATCTTCTCCTGTATCTAGTACCTTCACTCCATCCTTCAGATTGATGTCAAGAAATCGGTTTTCCCAAGGACGTACTGCCATCCATCTCTCCAACCAATTCCAACCCCAGCTATTTTTATCAGGCTCAAAGCCAGAGGATGTAGCTAGCTGCCTTGATCCTGCTTGCCACTAAAACATTTATGGATGTCAGACGAAAAGTTCATGGGGTTCATGGTCAATGAGTTTACAAAGGAACGCAAAGCATCAACTCAACCACAGAAAGCACTTCAAAAGAGTTAATCATTTGCAGGAAACAACAGAACTACCAATGGCATAGCTGACAGCTGCAGGCTAGTTGAGCATGCAGTTTACACCAAATTATCATTCTGAGCTACAGTGCGCAAAAAGGTCTATAATTATCCCTCAGGGCTTTCTCAAAAGCCAAATCTCAAGCTACTGTTGACATAACTTGCTGTATACGAGTAGCATGTATCATGATCTCCATGCTGCAGGAGTCAGGACATGACAGGAACTTATAGGATGTATAATTTAGCAAAAATAAGGCTTCATGCTAAAAATACGATTACTCTTTCATCTGTTGATTTCTGAGACATTGATTCAGAACTTTAAATTTCTGAATAGAAATTCAGAAAAATATATGAACCTTAGATATGATCCCACGTTCCCTTTACAGAGCAATGCTGACAACACTAAAACAATTGATTACAGGACTTGAGCAATGAACGAAGAAGTACGACAGAAGATTACAAGACTTGAGCAATGAACTGAAGAAGTACAACAGAAATAAGTCACACTGGGAAATCAAATATAGGTTCAACTCCTGGCTACTACAATTATTTTGCATCTTTCATTAGTAGTTTACCTTTTCTCTAATACCTAGTTAAACAAAAATATATGCTTTTCCTATAATATGACAACAAAGCTGTAGTAGCACATTGGCAAATCTTCAAGCTTTGAGATTCCAGGTTCAAATCCTGGCTGCAGCAATCCTTTTTTCCTTTATTATTGTCCTTTCCTAAATACTAATAGTAAGATAAATAATTTACTTCGATAATCTTCAACAACAAAGCTGCAGTAGCACACTGGCAAATCATCAAATTCCTGAGATTCCAGGTTCAAATCCTGGGTGCAGCATTTTTTTTTATATATTTTTCTCTTCTTTGAGCATTAATCATGCTTCAAATTGCATTGGTCTTTTAATTCTTGCTATCCTAATAGACAATCTGTTGGTTAGGATGTCCTACCTGGTGAGCCAGCGCATAAGCCATCGCCCTTTCACGTTTAGCAGCAGCTTCCTGCCTCTTCAGCAATTTAGTTTGTATTTGTTCCACAGAACCAACACTATCACACCATCCTTCCTGAACATAAAATAAGTGAGTAAAAAACACAATCTAGACATCGAATCTACCATGCAAAGCAGAGATATTTTCCATGTGACTAAGTTAGTTATCTATTACATTCGTTTTATGCATTCAGATGAATCGTATTGTGCAAGGGAGGAAGCGTTCCGGAATTAGTCCACTATTCACAGTATGCTAAAATGAACCAAACACAAACCCCTGCATCTTGTTAGCAGCAATTAGATAGCCTTCAAGCATACTAAATATACAGATCTCAACTGAGGAATGCTTGGAATTGGCAAACTATTGCTACCTACATTACCCCAGTACCTCTGTGTGAAAGCTAACAAAGATGGTCTCAACTTCAAATACTAACCTCTGTTTCTCTGACACGAACGTCATGCAGAAGTTGTTGTTGGGCTTTTTGCTGTATTGTTTGACTTTCCAATGCCAACCGCACACGTCTAGCCCGGACCCGAGCTTGAACTCTCACTAAAGCTTGCATACATCGAAGTGTTATTGCAGCCTGTTTCCTCACAGCATGCCCTCTGACAAGGGCTTGGAGTCTTACCAATCCTTTCAATGCTCTTAGAGCTCGCCTAGCCTGTTTGAAGAACCAAAAAGTTTGCACTGAATCCTCAGTAAGCACTGGAGATATTAAATCAGAAGTTCAAAACAATGTAACTCGGTAACTCGAAAACATAAAGCGCTCTAATAAGAGAGATATCATTAGCAACATCTATCCTCTACAAGATCAACAGAACCTAAGATTTATTATCAGTTGATTTATTATAGAAATCATTCATTCCCTTCGCTTAAATGCTCAAGGATTAAACATGCCTAGGTCATAAATAGACTATATTTAGACGGGCAACTGTGACACCACAAAAGATCCTTGACACAGCTGATTAAGTCACTTTGTGCTATGGCTTTGACGCTCAAGGCAGTGACACCTCTAGGGATCATCATAGCCACGTCGTATCAATCTTTCTTTCTCAATCGTTTCCATACATGCAGGTACACAAAGAAAGTCTTAGATTATTAATTAGACATTATCTTTTAATTGGTTTCTTTTTACTTCGGTTTTTGGGAGGGGGGACATGGAGTAATCTTCCTTGTCAAATGTGTGCATGGAAAATCAAGGAAAAGGATCCAATGCTGTACCAGAAATCCTCGAAAAGCTGTTTGAATGTATGTAGCTGCCCAGTCCTCTCTCATTCGGTATTGGTCTTCAGGTTTGCTTTGTACTTGAATAGATGAAGATGGGGAGGCATCAATATCTGAAAATAGTCTCATGTTGCCATCTCCCCCAGGCTCGCTAGTTTGACCATGCTCTTTAACAGAACTGCCATTTATTGAGATTGAATGGTTTCTGCGATGATGTGCCTGACCGTCAGCTGTTGCCCTCTGCAAAACCAGTGACACAATAAATGAAATAACGAAAAAAATGAAAATACTTGGCGCAGGAAAGTAGACGCATATAAAGCCCACACAATGTGCACACGCCATAACTCAAATTGCCTTCAAACTTACTAAGAGATACAGCCCTTTGATTAAAGTAATTGAGGTATGATTTTCGACTACCCCTTCAGGAGGATGCATGGAAATTGTACACCAAGATCCTCCATAAAAAATTTTGGTCCTTGCTATAGATACATCACACAATCATATTCTGATCAAAAAGTTCAGCATAAGCCCTGACACCCTGCAGGAGACATGATATGGGAATGTACGCAGTGTCACCCAGAAACCCCTAACAAGTAGAGAAGTTCTTCCAAAAGACTCTCCAATTCCTTTCTTTCCTTTTGACTAGTTGATGCAAAAAAACAAAGACAAATACACATACGATAAAGGAAACCCAGAAGGAGAAGGAAAAAACGAAAAAAGAAAAAGATTGATGAGAAATCTGAAAATCAACTTAATCAGCAATGACACCTGCCACAGAATGAATTATTTCTCATCTACCCACTCTCTTTAATTTGATCCATGCCATGCTTCGCCCAAAAAGCAAACAGTGTCAGAAAAAACGTCATTCTGGAGTCTAAACAGTTATTTTTGTCATCCCTTAGGTCAGAAAAGAATAACCATCATCGACAGTGGAAGAAGAACTCAGCGTGACTTGCAAACTCTCAGTAAAGCAGCTTTAGAGGAAATCATAATTTCAATTCAGCACTAGGGTAACAAAAGGAGCTAGAACAAGGAACCTACATTTCCATCTTTCTCCGAGGAGAGCGATTTATCAGATTTTTTAAACCCAACCAAAGCTTTAATCCATTTCTTGGGCACACCCATGATAGCTGTTGATGATGTTGTCTTGCCTCACCTGCAAAACAAGACCATGAGCATGGGATTTTGTCCTGCATAGACATCTTTTATTAGACACATCGGTAATCATAGGTAGCATGGACATTCACAAGTTGAAACATAGGTAATCATACAGAAAGCACACCTCATACATGGAAAATCTACTTTTAACAGTTACCACTTCTTAAAAACTCACATGTAATAAAAGATGCCATAGATATATAGTGCATCCGCACATGCCAATAAGTCATCATCAGCATTTAGCGCATTAGTAACACATGACTGAACTCAAACACAAACCCATTACAAACTTCAAACACGTCACCTTCACACCTTGCCACGAAAACCCATATGAGAGGTTGGAAAGTTTACATGACACACACACACACACACACAAAAATTCAGAACAGAATGCAAGAAAACATAGCTAAGGTTCTGAAAAAGCTACTAGTTTCTTGGCAAGCCTACAGTCAGTTTCTAGTTACTAGTGCTCCCAAAAATCGCATGCCAAATTGTTCAACACAAACTCAATGTCTAAACTAGTTCAGAGCCATAGCCTATATGAGTCCCACTAACCCACCAATTTTCGACCTTTTGCAAAACTAACCAGTGCTCTATGAGTGTACAGGTCACCAAAAACACAACGATTTTGACATTCTCACAACCGAAATACCAGCTATGTATCAAATTCCTGATAATTCTGATAATTACCTACTCTGTAATACAAATTTCAACATCATATACTCCAAAACCAACATTATGAGTTCAAAAACCCACCAATTTTCGACATTTCACAAACTAATCAAACACGAAAATTTCGACATTCTCCTCATCCTCATAACCGAACAAAATCAGCTCCGTATCACTGAATAAAGCAACTGAAACACACAAAATTTCTGACATTCCACAAAATTTAATTCTGATCAAATAATTCCACAAGCTAATTAACTCATATAGTGTCATTTTCGGATTCAACGAGGATATAATAATCTAATCAATCCTAAACTCCCAAGTCCCAACCCTAATTATCCCAACTATATTAAACTTCAAATATACTCAACAACAACAAAAAAAAACACAACAATCAAAACACATAACATCACCAAATTAACAAATAAAATATCTAACGGATCATATTATATCAAATAAGAATAATCATCTCAATTAATTCAGCTTAATCAAATAAGAACAAATATAAAAATACTTAAATTAAATTAAAAAAAATACACTCACCTGAAAATGAAATTTAGTCAAACAAAAAAAAAAACATAAACTTTTCTCTCACTTAAATTTCGACATTTTTGTCTCTCTCTCTCTCTCTCTCCCTCTCACTGGAGTTGGTATACAAAGTGAAGACAGAAAGCAAAAAAAGCAAAAAAAAAAAAAAAAAAAAAAGTTTTAAACTTTCTCTCTCCTCGATAAATTGTTTGGGAGTAATTGAAAGAAATTGAGCGGCAGGAGTGAGCAACAGCGGAGAGAGAGAGTGACGAGTCGTAACAGTGAAGCTGCTAACATACGACGTCGTTTTTTTTAAAATGGAAGATGAGAGGTCACTTTCAGTGCTTCTTAAGCCAGAAATAGAGAGTCAATCACGAGAATCAACGAATATAAATAGAAGATGTCATTAATTAATTTTTCTTAATAAAAAAAGGTGATTAAAGTTAAATGCATATGATTATTGTTTGTACTCGTGATTACTCTAAATCTTCCGTTGAATTGAATGTTTGAAAAAATACGTCATTTCGAGAATTGAGTAATCAAATCATATTAAAACTTCGAAATAAAAAAACGTTTCCATAAACGTCAATCTTACCTACTTAGCTCGAATTTTATTTAGAGCACCTAATAATCGTAACACGTACGCCGTACGGTATTAGAGCAGATTATTGGATTGAGAGTGCAGAGTGTGAGACCACCGTGAGTTATGTTTAGTCATGTGAGTTAAATTTGGTTTGGTACAGGAAAAGTTCGATGAAAATGAGGTGGAAAGTTACTGGCCTGTGGCCTCCTGCTGTACTGTACATTGTACCTGGTACTTGGTACTTTTATTGCACAAGTTACTTTTGTAACGGTAATTAATTCATCTGCTCCATCTCATGCGGATTGTAATTTGTGGATAGTAGGATACAAGAGCTGGAAATCCGGTGGGTCAGTCAAATTGGATATGGATCGGGTCAAGGCGAGTCGAGTCATTTCAAGTCGGGTTAACAACTTAACATGGACTTTGGGCAATTTCGGTTTTGAGCCGCGTAGCTATCGGGTCGAATTAGGCATAGGTAGAGTGATGGGCACACGTGAGAGGAGAGACTTGAGTGACAATGGGAAGCTAATGTACTCCACAAACAAAATATCAAGGTATTTATTACATGACCTCGGAGGCCCAGTCCAACTTAGTCACAGTAAGTTCGAAACCTAATGATCCATTTCCAAAGTCTTGATCCATAACTAATTGTTCGCCTGGTATCGTTTTTGGATTTCAATTTGTTAAAACCTAAATCCGGGTTTTGAAAGGTGGGAAAAAAGTTAAATTATGTTTACAGTTTCATTTTCTCATATGAATAGTGAAAAACAAAATCCAAAAGTTAATCCGAGTGTCATAATGTCATTTTCCCTTAGAAATACTGTTTCGTAAATACACCTTTAGCTCTGAGTTTAAAATAAAGATGAAAAGATGACACTAACCAAAAGCATGGAGGCTAGATCACACATATATTTCGAGCACAAATTCGACAAATGTAACATTTTTGAGAAGCTTTTATAAAATTTATGGGTGATGATTTTGCCAAGGCAAATCAGCATCTTCCAAAGCAAATACGTCCATTATATGGACCAGATTCAATAATCTGTCTTGGCGGTAGTAATTACTGCCTTGACAAAATCATCGCCCAAATTTATTTCTAACATCACATCGCATGACTCAAATTCGAGCTAAATTAGACGTGCGAATGTTTAAATGAAGAAACCTCGAAACCTCGGAAGTAAAGAGGAGGTGAGAAGGAAAGAATACCGCACATTCCCTTAAAAGTGTGTTTTGATCCAGACCCTTGTAGAACACTCTAGAATCAAACATTAAACTCATAAAGAAAATCACCAAAAAAAATCAAAGTATTCTAGAACCTTCACCGCCAAATCAACGGCTCAAAATCCATCTCACAATCCCATCTTCTAATCTCCACCGTCCAAAAACCAGCAAAAACCTTGATAAAAAAAACCCCCTCTTTTATAAATCTCTAGAAAATATTTTCGCAACTTCCAGAAATCTTCCTCCTCTTCTCCCTTCTTCTATAAGCCAGAAGTCCGTCCGTCTGCTTCTCCTACAAGTTTGCTCAACTTTGAATCGCAGGATAAAGAAAAAAAAGAGGAGAGAGAAAATGTTTGGGAGAGCGCCGAAGAAGAGTGATAACACAAGGTATTATGAAGTTCTTGGGGTTTCAAAGACTGCATCTCCTGATGAATTGAAGAAAGCGTATAAGAAAGCTGCGATTAAGAATCATCCTGATAAGGGTGGTGACCCTGAAAAGGTTGAATTTTTCTCAGTTTTTTTCAAATTTGTCAGTTAAATTTGTGGGTTTTTTTTGTTTAATTTGTTACGTGGGTTGTTAAATTGATGTTTGATTAGTGATTTTTATGTGATTTTGTTGGTGGGTTTTTCTTGTTGTGAAGTGGGAAGCGTGTTAGTGGTCGAAAGATTTGATCTTGATTAGGTTATTAGATGGTTTTGATAGTATGAAATTTGGACGAGGATTTAATTTGATTGTGGCATGATATGAGAATGTTAATTGTGTTTAGGGCATGATAAAAATGTAATTAGGGCATGATATGAGATTGTAGGGTTGTGATTGTGGTTAAATTAGGTTATTTTTGGTGTTGTTTTGATAATATAGTGATTGCAACATGTGAGATTGTGGAATTATGAAAAAATCTCATGGAAATGGTGTTGTGATGTTATCTGATTTCGAAGTTGGACATCCATTAGTTAGTAGAAATGTGGAGAGAATTGAGGTGGGAGGCCATTGCGAATTCGCAATCTATTGATTAGTTCATTTTATTAGAGTGAATTAAGGTAGGAAGTGTCCATTCGCAGACATTTTTCGGCCTTTGGTAACTGTTTTTGCTGTGGTGTGCGTTAGTGTTTTGTTTTGGGTCGGGTTGAAGGGGTGCGGTGGGCTGATCATGAGGTTCGCTGTGAGGAGGGTTTGTCCGAGCTAAATTGTTAGCATTAGGTTAGAATCGGGCTCATCTTGTATTCTTGGGTGCCGAGTGTCTTAAAGGCTCATGCTTTTGGCGAGGACCTTACCCCTTTGCAAAAAGAAACCTAGGTTGCATCACAATGAGGCTGTTTTTGAACTGCTACTTTACTCGTACTCGAAAGTCTATTGTAGTGAAGTTGTGCTTGTATCTTGTGTGATATGTTGAGGTGATTGCTTTTAATCTTGAAAGTATGTTCAAGTGGAGTTGGTGTTTGTATCTTGTGTGAGACGACGAATTGAAGTTGGGTTTGTATCTTGTGTGGTGCAGTTCAAAGAGTTGGCTCACGCCTATGAGGTGTTGAGTGATCCAGAGAAGCGGGAGATATATGATCAATATGGTGAGGATGCACTCAAGGAAGGGATGGGTGGAGGTGGCGGTATGCACGACCCATTCGATATCTTCAGTTCATTCTTTGGAGGAAGTCCTTTTGGTAAGATCTCTTTTGCAGGTTCTTGAATGATTTTTTGTAGGATGAGTTGCTCTCATTTGTACCTTTATGCACTTGTTGCTGCAATAGGGCTAGTAGTGATGTGTATGGCTAATGCGATGTTTGTGATCAGGTGGCGGAGGTAGTAGCCGCGGTAGAAGGCAGAGGAGGGGAGAAGATGTGGTGCATGCTCTCAAGGTATCTCTAGAGGATCTCTACAGCGGCACCAAAAAGAAACTTTCCCTCTCTCGCAATGTGATCTGCTCCAAGTGCAGCGGGTGGGTGCTCTTTAGATTGCTATTTTCAGTGTTTGAGTTTCGGGAATTGCCGCTTTTAATGCTTTTGACATAGGCAGTGTACATATGACGCCTTCCTACTTCACATGGGAATTGGTGTGTCCAGTGTTCCAGGTCTTGGTCTATTAGGATGCTAATGTGATAAGTGTTTGTTGCCTGTAACAGGAAAGGGTCGAAATCTGGTGCCTCAATGAAATGTGGGGGATGTCAAGGAACTGGTATGAAGGTGTCGATCAGGCATCTTGGTCCATCTATGATCCAGCAGATGCAACACCCTTGTAATGAATGTAAGGGCACTGGAGAGACAATCAATGATAAGGACAGGTGCACTCAGTGTAAGGGTGACAAGGTCGTGCCTGAGAAGAAGGTCCTTGAGGTTAATGTGGAGAAGGGTATGCAGAATGGACGGAAGATTATCTTCTCTGGAGAAGCTGATGAGGCGGTATGTCTTAAACTGTGTTTTGGCATTGCTCTTGTCTAGGGTTCGGTTTCACGTATGCCATATGATTTTTACTGATGCCATGCTATGTGTTTTGTCTTTCTGCAGCCTGATACTGTCACTGGAGATATCGTCTTCGTCCTTCAGGTGAAAGAGCATCCCAAATTCAAGAGAAAGGGCGAAGACCTCTTCTACGAGCATACTTTGAGCCTCACTGAGGCTCTTTGCGGCTTCAGAACTGTCTTAACTCATCTAGATGGAAGGCAGCTCCTTATCAAGTCGAATCCTGGAGAAGTCATCAAGCCTGGTTAGTTCTAGCTCAGCACTTAAGTTTTATTTGTCATTGGTTTCTTCAGTTTTTAGCAAATGTCCACAGCTCGTAATTCACTGTCTGGTTCTTGTTTCGCTCTTCATGACATCCATAGTTGCTAACTTACTGTCAGCCCTTGTCGACCTCTAAGCTTAACTGCTCAATCTGTTGGATGTTTTGATCTGCAGATGAATTCAAAGCGATTGATGATGAGGGTATGCCCATCTACCAGAGACCATTCATGAAGGGTAAGCTGTACATCCACTTCAAAGTCGAGTTTCCAGAGTCTCTTAGCTCCGACCAGATTGCAGCTATTGAGGCTGCGCTGCCACGAAAGCCGGCAATGCAGCTCAGTGACATGGAGTTGGATGAATGTGAGGAGACCACAATGCATTCTGTCAATATCGAGGAGGAGATGAGGAAGAAGGCAGCCCAGGCACAAGAGGCTTATGATGAAGACGATGATGAGCCCCAGGGTGGTCAGAGGGTGCAGTGCGCCCAGCAGTAGTAGTCTTGTTTCGAATCACTTGTAGTGAATACCTTGAGCGTTTTTGGTGCTTGGCTCTGGTGTATCGTCTGAAAAATGCGGTAAAACTTGTGTATTTCGAATAGTTTGTTTCTTATGCTGAACTCAGAAGATCTCTTTGAAGCATTTGAGGCACTGATTATGGATCTGTTGTTAGTTTCTCTCATTTTTCGCGTTTTATGAAGTTTATGCATTTTGACATTAGCTTATTTGGGTTCACGCTTTGATCGGGTGCATATCCTTGGTTACTAACTTTGAACGATTATGAGATGTTCGCAAATTGACTCTGCTGTCTAGAATCAAGTTTTTGAGTGGAGTCACTCTTACTTGTGGAGATGTGAGCATCACATTTCGGTAAGACAGTTCGAGCTCAGCTCTCGTTCTGCCCCTTCACTAATCTTCAATCTCCTAAAAGCGGACTAGTACGGTAGTACCCATACGAGAGACCGCAACATGGTGCTGGACTCATGAACACATGGTGACAATGAACACATGGTGACAATGTGACAACTTCTTGACGACTTTAGTGATTCGGATACAGTCCACGTCTCCACGGGTTCCAAAACCGAACCGAACCAAACTTCCATAATACCGATATTTCTAATTTCATTTTAAGCAAACGAATAGTTTCAAATTAAATCGGTGCGACAACCTATCGTCCCGAGAAATCGGATCGTGTCGTATTTACCTAATCACCAATTCTATTTCAACCAAACTCGAAGTGAGCCACTAGAGCACCACGATGTACTAGTATTGAACAAGTCTAGTTGAATATACTTTGCCATATTTCTGACTCAACCAAAAATCAACGTTTACAAACTCCCCATCATCATACCAACATCCAATCTCCACCGTCAAAACTCTTTCCAAAAATATAAAAAGGGTTTTTTTGTCAAGCACCACCTTTTAAGTTTCCGATTTTGACAGACACCACCTTTTAAGTTCAAAAACCCCAAACACCACCTTTTAAGACTATTTTCTTTGACATACACCACCAAAATAAAGTCCGGACACATTTTTGGTTGACTTTGGCATTGACTCACTCTTCGATTATTTCCCGTTGCTTTTTTCTTCTTCTCTTAAGCTCGATAATCCCCCCCCCCCTTAGTAATTATTTCACTTTACTCCTTTTTTCCTATTATATCAAGAATCTCTCTTATCTCTCCCCTCACCTCTAATGAAGTTTTGGATTCGACAATTGTAAGCAACATGCACCCTAATCATTGTCAAAGCTATGAACAACACCATTTTATCCTTTTTCCAATTTTCAAACTTTAATTTCACTCAATTTCACCTTTAATTCATTTACTTCATCTAACAATGGGCTAATTGCACAATTATGTACTCTTCAATTCTCTTCCTCTTATCAATAAGAGAATGGATCATATCTTTTTGCTATTCAATCCAATCATGTCCCTAACACACGCAAAAAGGCAAATCAAAACTAAAATTCTATCTAGTCAAATGAAAAGAATTGCATGCATATGAGACTAAGGATGATAATAAATCAAGAAATCTAAGCAATGGTTGAGTAGAGAGAGTAAGGATGAAGAAGAGTGAAGGAATATCGGGCTCAAAAGAAGAAAGAACAATAGATAGGGTGAGTCAATACCGGAGTCAAGAGAAAATGTGGGCGGAATTGTTTTTGGTGGTGTTTGTCAAAGAAAATAGTCTTAAAATGTGGTGTTTGGAATTTTTGAACTTAAGAGGTGGTGTCTGTCAAAATCGGAAACTTAAAAGGTGGTGTTGACAAAAAAAACCCATATAAAAATAATCCCAAAATAATTGACTCGTCTGCACCAATAAAACAGGGTCTACAAGTCTATATAAACACAAGATTAAGAACCCTACGAAGTAAATTGATCTCTCTCTCTCTCTTGAGTCTCTTCCTTCAAGTAGAAGCCACACAACACAAACTGTGACTTCCGAACCAGAGGAGAGTAAGACACCATGTTTGGGAGGGGAGCACCAAAGAAGAGTGACAATACCAAGTATTATGAAGTTTTAGGGGTACCAAAAACTGCATCTCCTGATGAATTAAAGAAAGCTTATAGAAAAGCTGCAATTAAGAATCATCCTGATAAGGGTGGTGATCCTGAAAAGGTAATTTTCAATTTCAATTTTAATTTGATTGTGATTGTGATTATCATGATTAATTTTAGGGGTAATTGATTTTATGGGTGATTTGAGTTTGATCTTTGATTTTGATTGTTAATTGGGGTTTAATTTCTGATTTTGTTGGTGGGTTTTTGTTGTAATTGTGTGGGGATTATGTTTGATGTTGAAAGATTTAATCTTTGATTAGTGTTTTAATTGTGTAATTTTAGGGGTAGCTGATTTTATGGGTGATTTGAGTTTGATCTTTTGATTTTGATTGTTAATTGGGGTTTAATTTGTGATTTTGTTGCTGGGTTTTTGTTGTAATTGTGTGGGGATTGTATTTGAAGGTGAAAGATTCATCTTGATTAGTTGAATTGGGGAATTTGTGATGATTGTAGAATTTACGTTATGATTTTGTTGGGGAAGATATAATCTTGATTAGGAGATTAAGAATTGGTTGGATCTCGATGCTGTGATTGATTTTGGTTAGATGTCGATCCGTTTGTTGATGTTTGGATCCCCAATCGTATGGATTTTGATCCGGAATTGTGGAGTGTAGAAGAAGCTTGGTACTGTAAGACAAACTGTGTAGCTCTAGCACCCTGGATTTTGGGGTAGAAGAAGAACACAATGATTTAAACATTAGACTTTATTAGATTGTATTATATAATTGAGATGGTAATAGTTTTGCTATGAATTTTGTGGGAACTTTGAAAGACTTAATCTTGAGTAGGAATTGAGGTTACTTTACCGAGAACCAGAGTGAATTTTGTGATAGATGGGCAAGCTGAGAAGAGAGTTAGTTTCTCCTAGGCTCATCATCTATTTGAAATACTGGATGGAATATGTAAGTGATAATCCCAGTTAGCCGATAATATATTGAGTTTATTTGATTGTCCTCCACTAGTTGTGTACTTGTATTGAGTTGAAGTTGACTTTGTAATTGTGGATCATTGTAGACATGTAAACTTATTGTTTTGCTTTTGCCATGTCATATTGATGTCTGAATCGAGTAATGTAGTGTGGAAGTGTTTTAATGAAATGGTGTATGTGAGTAGATATATGTTGTGGTCTTGACTAAGTGATTATTGTTGGCGCTGAGCTTATGTGAAGAACATGTTATTGAGATAAGTCTGGCTCTTTCGTACCTTTATGATTTGGTTGGGGTTTTTGGGATTAGCATGAGCCTGAGTAAAATGCTCTGGTGGAGGGATGGGGTGAAATTCGGAGGTTGAGGCAACAAGGGGTTGTCCTGATCTGTTCAATATTCTCCTATACTTTGATGCTTAGGAAATCTTTATAGATAATAAATTTGACGTCAGAAGTCTATTGCTCGTGAAGTTTCTGAAGTTGGGTCTGAATCTTGTGCATACAGTTCAAAGAACTGGCTCATGCTTATGAGGTTCTGAGTGACCCCGAAAAGCGTGAGATATATGATCAATATGGTGAAGACGCACTCAAGGAAGGAATGGGTGGAGGTGGCGGCATGCATGACCCATTCGATATCTTCAGTTCATTCTTTGGAGGAAGTCCTTTTGGTAAGGGCCTTTGCACGTTTTCTGAAGCATTCCTGTCTATATATACTCGCACATAGTCTATGTCGTATTGAAAATTTGCTAATACAAATGCTGTTGTTTATCAGGAGGTGGTAGCAGCAGAGGTAGAAGGCAGAGGAGGGGAGAAGATGTTGTTCATGCCCTCAAGGTGTCACTGGAGGACCTCTACAGTGGTACAACAAAGAAACTCTCTCTATCCCGCAATGTGCTCTGCTCAAAGTGCAAAGGGTGAGAACTTAGCTTAAATTCTTTCTATTGTTTGTGTTTGAGCTTTCAACGAAAACATAATGCTGATGTGGAAGATGTGTTATGCTCATGGCAGGAAAGGGTCGAAATCTGGAGCTTCAATGAGTTGTGGTGGATGTCAAGGTACTGGTATGAAAGTGTCAATCAGACACCTTGGTCCGTCAATGATCCAGCAAATGCAGCATCCCTGTGGTGAATGTAAGGGAACTGGAGAGACCATCAACGATAAGGATCGTTGCCCGCAGTGCAAGGGTGACAAACTGATGCAGGAGAAGAAGGTTATAGAGGTTGCTGTAGAGAAGGGTATGCAACATGGACAGAAGATCACTTTTCCTGGAGAGGCTGACGAAGCAGTACGTTTCAACTTTAAACTTTTGCAATTGGTTGAGTTGGTGTTTGGTTTTTGCCAACTGTACATCATTTTTATCTGATGATTTTTTTTTTTGTTTCTCTGCAGCCTGATACTGTCACTGGAGATATTGTCTTCGTCCTTCAGCTGAAAGAGCATGCCAAGCTCAAGAGAAAGGGCCAGGACCTATTTTACGAGCATACTTTGAGTCTCACTGAGGCTCTTTGTAGCTTCAGATTTGTCTTGACCCATCTTGATGGCAGACAGCTCTTAGTCAAGGCAAACGCTGGGGAAGTCATCAAACATGGTCAGTGCCTCGTAACCAACGATGTATCAGTTTGCATGTCTGTCTTGGTTATCATTTGGTGTCTAACGTTCACTGGGTTATCTTTGTTTTCTTGTGCTCTGCAGATTCGTTCAAGGCGATTGATGACGAGGGTATGCCTATCTACCAAAGGCCTTTCATGAAGGGCAAGCTATACATCCACTTTACAGTTGAATTCCCCGAGTCTCTAAGCCTTGATCAGGTTAAAGCTTTGGAGGGTATCCTTCCTCCCAAGCCATCAATGCAGCTCACTGACATGGAGCTCGATGAGTGTGAGGAAACCACACTGCATGATGTCAACATAGAAGAGGAGATGAGAAGGAAGCAAGCCCAGGCACAACAAGAGGCCTATGATGAGGATGATGAGCCCCATGGCGCTCAAAGGGTGCAATGTGCTCAGCAGTGATCACAAACCGATGACCAACAGTCGAGTAGGATGACATCGGATCACCTAAATCTTGTATTGTAGGCTGTGTGATCCGCGGATAAATGTATTCTGGAATACCATTAGAAAGCCAAATGCTAGAGCTGCAAACTTTTCTAGTTGCCGCGTTTCAAATTCTTTTCTGGCTATTGCATTACTTGTAGCCTGAACCTGAGAAATCAAAATGTAAGGTGTTGAATGTTGCTTGTTGATTGTGACCACCTCCACCATAGATCATTAATTACTTCGCCCATTGGCGAGCAATTTCTTCCTTCTTTGGTTGGGTAGATAACTGGTCCTGAGTGTCTAAAATCGTGTTTCTTTAGCGTTCTCCGATTGCACCGTGTCTCTAAACTTGCACAGAAGAATGTCCCAAGAACCTGAAAATTTGTTTACAGGACATTATTTCCCGCGACTCAGGAATTTTTTTTCGAAATAGGGCTCAAAAAATAAATATTGAACAAAATGGGTCGGATTGAAAAATGTTCAATTTTATGGGGTGCACGTCACCCCATTTCAAGTTCGAGACAAAACCGCCAGTGCCCCTGACGGTTTTAAGTGTCTTGAACAGTAACTATGGGGTTGGCGGTTTTAAGAGTTTTTTTTTTTTTTTTTTATTGACGTTATATCGGGCTGATATTTTGGTCAAGGGTGAAACCTCCATGGGGGGTGGCGGTTTCACTCAAGTGAGTGAAACCGCCACCCCTTGAGTGAAACCGCCACCCCCTATGGAGGTTTCACCCTCGGCCAAAATATGGGTGAAACCTAAGTGAAACCGCCACCCCCCATGGCGGTTTCACCCTAGCTAAAATATCATTTACAACCCCATAGCTACTGTTCAAGACACTTAAAACCGTCAGGGGCACTGGCGGTTTTGTCTCGAACTTGAAATGGGGTGACGTGCACCCCATAAGATTGAACATTTTCCAATCCGACCCATTTTGTTCAATATTTATTTTTTGAGCCCTATTTCGAAAAAAAATTCGCGACTCAGAGGGACAACAAGTCAACAATCATGAATACGTGATATATTATGCATTAGTTATACCGTCTCGACAATCGACGTTATGTACACACTTCGAAGATCGACTAAACTAGTTTGACATCTGCTTATAACTTCTTTCTGCAATTTTAGAGTTAAAAATCATAATTCTCTTAATTTTAATTTGGCTAAACAATGTGCAGATTATAACGTGGATTACTCCGCTAAGATTGACAGAGTTAACGTGTTTTCTAATCCAACAACTCGACAATAAGACGTATCAATCAGATACAAGGCCCGTTCAGGTAAATGAATCGAAAATGTTTGATCTAAATTTGAAACGTGTCAATGTAAATCGATGTAATTAAAAGTTTCATACGTGGGTTGACGCAGATGTGCGCATTCCTAAACGTAGAGTTCGAGTGGACACATTCCTTACATATGAAAGCAGCATGCAAGATGTAGAGTACAGTAATTCTCACCCTTTTTGCAAAGATACTGAGTGTCCCATTGAATGGGGAGACACTTTCAATGCAGAATTTAGCCAAAACATTCCTTGGAATGCTTATGTAAGTCGCCTGTCACCTTTTCGATCATTCGCAATTAAGCTCAAAAGATTATACTCTCTTTAAAGAGTTTTTGTTAAGTTGTTACTGTTTTGACTCGTGTTTGTTGTTGATCGATTAGGGATCCATGACCCTTCTTATGAGGCTGGTGGACAAATACAATGGACGTGAACTCACTTGTGTCGTGATAAATTTCAACACTTATTATGATCGTGTTAGTTCAGAATCCACCTAATCGAGAAGCATATTCAAGCAATCAACTATGAGTCTATGACCCCTTGGCATGTTTGTATTCACCAAAGTTTGTGTCATATTTGTCTCTAGTGTGTGATCAATGTTTTATGATTTGAAATAAGATTTATTCGATACTTAGGAAATGTAGTCGAGTGTTTTCGGAAATTATTATACTATTTTACCAAGCCTAGAGCTATATTGTGGTAATACGCGGTGCAATATTTCCACTATGAAAGTTAAAATGTTGTCACGACATGCAATTTTACAAATGATAATTGATAAATGTACGGTGTAAACGTTAATATTTCAAGAGAACGAAACAATACATAAGAAATGAGCAAAATGAAAAAGCAACACAAAAGAAGTGCTGGCTGTGGGGTTCGAACCCACGCGCACTTATGTGCAGAAGATCTTAAGTCTTCCCCCTTAACCTCTCGGGCAAACCAGCTTGATGATGCTTAAATATTAATAATAATCCAATTATACAATAACTGCGATCTGTAATCATCAAATGTAGAAATGTATTTGTAAAAAAAAAAATAAAAAAAAAAGTACATGCAACATCATCAAAGACCCATCTGGTTGATGAAGCTCCATTACAATCATTTCTTTTCGATTGATGATCTAATTAATTGCTTATTACTCGTATTACTTTAGCGTAGATCGTAATTAGTTAAAACAATACTTGTACATACATAATCAAACCGATTACATTCACGACATGTTTCAAATACAACGATATTGATTTCGTACACTACATTAGTAAAAAAAATACTTTACATATCGTACTTTAGTTGTTATAGAAACGAGCACACAATATCGATAATCTATTTATTACCTACGAGAGAAACAGACATGAGGATTTGAGTTCGAGACAGCGAAAAAACGCATTAGTTCATCTACCCTCGCCGAACTCGTTGCACACTTCGCATCACATAACATAATGACATAAGTCACATAAAACCCATAAACAACACAACACCTGGCGTATCCATTGAAATATTCGGATCATCCAAAGTTTCTTCAATCACACACTTTTGGTCAACTAATACCAAAACATCATCATTTTTATCAGTCCAACGTTGTAATATTTGATCAGTCTGCTGTTTTTTCCGACGAAAATTAAAATCAATGGCGATTTTCAAGCTCAAAGTTGCCATCTTTTTCTGGGTTTGTCTGGCTCTTCCTTCTATTCTAGCCACGTCCGTTAGACCCTGCGGTTAGTCATTTGATTATTATTATAATGATATAAACTGTGAAATTAGTATAGATTTCTGGGTTTATCTTATTGCAATTATATCATATGTTTAATTTGATATCAACTGTGAAATTTGGGCTTAATTTGATGTTTTCTTTATTAATTGGTCATGCTGTTATTTCATTTGGTCTAAATCTTCATTGTTAGTGCTTTTTTAGCATGTTGTGATGTTCTCATATCATAGGGTAGAATTTTAGCATGTAAAGTGTACCAAAACCAACAACCAAGCCTTAATCCCGAAATGATTTGGGGTCGGCTAACATGAATCGTCATCTCTGAAATCGTCTTTATTCGATTGTGACAAGAAAGGGGTTATAATCCCGAAATGATTTGGGGTCGACTAACATGAATTGTCATCTGAAATCGTCTTTAGTCAACTGTGACAGGAAAGGGGTTATAATCCCGAAATGATTTGGGATCGACTAACATGATCTGAAATCGTCTTTAATCAACTGTGACAAGAAAGGGGCTAGAGTATTTAATTTGCTTAAATTTAGATTGTCAGTTATTTCATTTAGTCCAAAAGTTAACTTCATTCACAAGTTCGATAATAGAGGGTTGTGCATGTAAATTGATTGCAGATAAGAAAGCTAACTATGCTGTGAAAGTCAAGGGAGTTAATATGATGCCTGACCCTGTGGTTTCTGGTCAGGAGGCCAAATTTCAGATTTCTGCCACATCTGGTAAGTCTTGATCTTCAAGATTGATTGCATACATTCTGTGTTAAAGTTGGTAAATAATGAGTTGTTTCCTTTTGTGTTTGCATTCCACTATCAAGTTATTACCATTTCGTGTCCTGTTTCATGCCCCGCCCCTTCTTATATCGCCTGATTGCCCATTTGAATGACCAATTGACCATAAACAAAAAAGAAGGGAGTGTCCATTTCATTTTGTTCTCCAGTGATGTGGTGTGGAGGAGTTTTACTCTGACATCAGTAGTTAAAGTTATCGACTGAGCATGAAAAGTATGAATCATAATTGATTGCTGTCTGCGGACTGCCTAAGATGTGTGTTTTCGCATGATTTACATGAATGTTTGGTTGAAATAATTTATCCATGTCTATTGCCAATAATCTACCCACAAGAAGTTGCTAAATATGGCTATCATCCAGCTATTTATCTTTGTGAGTTAATCACACATTGGATCAGTAATGGCTAGTGTTTGTTACTGTGCTTTTTTTTCGAGTTAGGACTACGGCATTTGTTGACTCATTAAGTTTGTAGGGTTGTTATTGTAAAATTGTATAATACTCTAATAATCGACTTCTCTATTATTGATAATATTATGAGATTATATAGTACATAGCATAAGCAAGTGCATCACCCCTAACCTAATGGCGAATACAATGTACCTTGTAGGTACAAGGTACATAATAAATTACATACTCCATATTCACCCTCTAGACTATATTCATCCTCTATCACTCCCCGGCAGTCGTAACGATAGTTGTACGAAAGTTGCGACTGGATGCAGAAATGGATGGCACGACATGATCAATGAGGGAGCATTACCACAACCACATGGCACGGACCACTGTGAAAAGAAAACAAACAAAAATGCAAATACGGACCCGTATGCGAGGCCATGGGCTCTCGATCGACTAGCCAATGTAGGGAGTCAGGGTGCGTAGAGTCAACTATCCCCATAGGGTGATAGGACAAGCATGAAAACAAAAAGAAAAACAAAAATAAAAGCAGTGGTGATAGAGCCGTGCAGGAAAAGGCCACTACGGAATCGGCGAAGAACACGGAATGGAGGCAGCGACGGGGCGTCAATAGTGGCGATGGCGGCTGAGAGGCGGCAAGAGTTTCTTGGACTACTCATCATGCGGCTTGAGCGGCGATGGCGGCTAGGCGTCTGACCGTGGGCTGCACTGCGTGGTCTTGGCGATCCATGGGCAAGGCTGACAACGTTGGTCGTCAGGGGCTACAAGAGCCAGTGGTGTGGTGTGGTGTGGTGTGGCGTCCGGGTCTCAACGGAGGCTGCTCTATGAGAGGATCGTGCCTTAGTAACCTCCTAAATCTGATCATCGCAAAACCGCGAGAGGAGAGAATTGTGGTGAAGCAAGGAATATGTATCCATGGTAGGGGTGAAGTAGTTGCTATTGTTCATAAATGCTAATCAAATGAAAACTAATAGGAAAAAAAAAACACTAATATGGAGAGGCCTGGCTGGAGATAGTTAGGAGAGAAGAACCATCTCCGGCCGGGAAAGTGGAAGCAAGAAAAAGTTGTTTAGGATTTGTAGTTTGTGATTGAACCCTCTGATACCATGTAAGATTTAAGATTGTATAATACTCTAATAATCGACTTCTCTATTATTGATAATATTATGAGATTATATAGTACATAGCATAAGCAAGTGCATCGCCCCTAACCTAATGGTGAATACAATGTACCTTGTAGGTACAAGGTACATAATAAATTACATACTCCGTATTCACCCTCTAGACTATATTCATCCTCTATCACCCACTATATTCATCCTCTGTGTGGTATCATACCTTATGAGTTGTGACCTTGAAAAAGAAAGCATTATATACTCTAGTTGACGTAAAAGACTTTTCCTTTTTGGTGTGGCATTGTGATCGTGTAATAGCCCTTCAAAGTCTCATCGACTTGTCTGGAGAACAAGGTAGGGCTGTGCTGTTAATCTTCACTGAACTGCCAATTTTAGGATCTGTGTCAGCTGTCAGGTGATACTGGTCTTTCATTGTTGTAATAACTAGTTTAGAACTAGAATGGTACCAATGATATTCTTTGTTATGGTGGCGATTATTGTCCCTGGGCTCCAGTGCACTGTTGTCCTCTCTTAGAGGTGATATTTTCGAAATTTGAACTGCAGTGATGCTATGAAAAGCTTATGCCGATTGCAGGTAAAAGCATCTCTGGAGGGGAGGTGACTATTGATGTTAGCTACTTTGGTGTCCATGTCCACTCTGAGACAATTGATCTGTGCAAAGAAACATCCTGTCCTGTTGAAGCTGGCGAGTTTGCGCTTACTCACATTCAAACCTTGCCAGGATTCACTCCTCCGGTAAGCCTATGCCATGGTAACATGGTGTGTAAGTGTAAAATATAATAATAAAGTGCACTATGATGTACAAAGGACTTTTTTTTGGAAACCCTAATCCCTTTTTTTTTTCTGTGTTTGTCTAATTAACAGGGCTCATACCGTCTCAAGATGAGCATCAGGGATGGTGACAATCAATTGCTTACTTGCACCTCATTTAATTTCAAAATTGTCCTACGAGCTTGCATTTCCGAGATCTGAGTTTGTTCCGTGTGAATTGCTTTTGTGAATCTGCAACTTTGTAATGAACTCATCATGTATGTAATGAGACCTTGAATCTCTATCTAGCTACAGTGCAAAGAATGTCCAACGAAGTTATCTCTCGACTTTTATCTTTTTGTGTAAACCTATGCACATCTAGCTGCACACTTTCATGGAGGAAAATAAAGCTATTCATCCAAGTATAGGTTCATCGATGAAGAGAATAGTTACAGGATTTTACGAGCACGACATTGGCCGGGCATCATATTATTCGTCACTAAAAGCGAATATACAGTAACATTAATCAGCTCAAACATAGGTGTTGACATAACACCTGTTGCCATGTTGCACACTGATACGAATTACGTAGCGGAAAAAACTAATTTGTAGATGATTTGACAAAAACTCTTTTGATTAATTTCTGAATTCGATGATAATCCCTACAATCAACGTCCTACATACACTTGTTTAAACTAAATTAATATGGAAACGGTTAATCAGTAACACCCCATATTTTTGTTAGACGTTATTCCTATCTACCAAAACAATAACAATAATATTAAAGGAATATAGTGTGTACATAATTCTCAAGTGTGTAAGATTATATGTTACTCAATCTCGATATAGATTCAACTACATTTACCGAACAATACCCGAGACTCTCGATGGTCCATAGAGGCGGAATGACTCAAATTGCAATATCTTCTCGACATTTGATTGGTGGTGGTCAAGTTGTCGCTGTCTCGTAAATGGGCCAGTGCCCAGTGGTCATACTTTCCCATTACATCTCCCACGCACATCTTCTTAATTACGCAACACTTCCAATACAATCCCATTCCTCCAACCCAACCCGACCACTATATATAATACTCCCACACTACTTCGATTTTTCGCCTCCATCACCAATCCCTTGTCCTCTTCATTGCCAGCTCACTCCACCACCACCACCACCACCACTCTTTCTCTCTCCTCATCCGCCGTAGTAATGGACTCTCCGGCGTCGCCGCCGTCTACCTCCTCCGGCGCACCACCACCACCACCTCCTCCTCCGCCTTCCTCCGCCAAAATCGCCGACGGCCAACGCGTCTACCTCGTTCCTCTCCGGTAATTATCCGATCAATCACTAATTAGCTTAATTAATCAATTAATCGTACTACATGTCCAATTAGAATGAAATTAATTTGATTAATTTTTAATTGATAAAATAAGGTGGTGGAAAGAGGCGGAAGATGCATCGGCGAAGAATGAGAGTGATTGGCGGTCAAAAAGAGGGGTTTTATTCTCTGCATCGGCCGCATCGTCGTACGCTGGGCCGATGAAACTGATCAACAACATATTTAGTTCCGATCTTTTGTTTAATCTTAAGAAAGAAGATGAAAAATGTAGTGATACGCCGGAAGTCGGTGTTTCTGGCCGTGATTACGCGCTTGTTTCCGGCGAAATGTGGTTGCACGCACTTAAATGGTCTGCCTTTTATCTAATCTAATTTAATTCAATTATTTTGATGCATGTTTATTGTGTGATTTATGTCGTATTGATTGGTGTGTTGGTGAAGCTAGATGTGGTTTTTTTTTGTATGTGTGGTTTAGATTTACTGTCTTATTGCCGTTCTTTTTTTTTGTTGAATCTCGAAAGTAAATGAATTAGTCCCTCCTAACATTGATGATTTGATATGATTTATCGTGTTAGCCGACCCCAAATTATAGTTGTACTAAGTCTTTGTTGTTGTTGTTGTTATTGGTGATTAGTTAGGGTTCCTACCGTGTTAGATTTAGTTGTGCTGCTATCGAGGAAGAATTAGGGGATGGTTAAGTAGGATGATGAACTCTATTGCAAACTGAAACGTAAAGACATGTTACGATATTGACCACTTGGTTTTACTTTTACGAGAAGTGTAACATATGGTGTACTTGATAGTGATGTCGATGTATTGCAGTCTGTTATTTTGCTAATTTTGAGTAGGAATATTCAAATTTGTCAGAGATGATTGTCACCGATAAAAAGAATCAGAAAGTTTGAGAAAATTTGGAAGAGGTGCTTTTACATGGAAATCAGCTTTTAATCATTCATGGTGTGAAGCCGTAAAAATTGTCCTTGAGAGTAATAGTTCCGAGCTTTACTAAAGTGCATTACTAATTCACTAACTGAAGATCCTTCATTCCCTTCTTTCTATTTTATATGATAAATTGAATTTAGTTGCAAGTGTGTGCTATAAAGTTTTATCTTTTTTTTTGGTGAGGGAACTTATATTGATTGGAGCTTCTTATATCTTTGTCTCTTGGAAGAGGAAACTCTCAAAGTAGTTGAAATTTATTTCAGAACTTTTTCTTTGTAGGCATAGTGACTCTAAATCTTCTATGAAGCGCAATAGAAGTTTTACGGACGTTGATATAGCAGATGTCTACCCGTTACAGCTCAGACTATCTGTATTACGGGAAATAAACTCACTCGGGGTTAAAATAAGTAAAAAGGTATGTTCTTTGAGCCTCTCGATGTTTTTCCATCAGACTTCAGTATTTTCCTTGCATCAAAGGCTAGATTAGCTAGACATGCATTCCACCTTTTTCTGGTTCTTCTGTGGGGTCATAATTTCAATTCGCACATTGAGGGAATATTAGCGTCATTGTTGACTGCCAAGACAGATTCTACTGGGGTTTGTTCTTATTTGTTCGAGTAGTCTTCATTCACCGCCAGGTTGAACTTCGCTGTCACTGTATTAGTGAAAATCACCATTTAGTCAGCTTTACCAGAATATCATGTACCTTTATCATAGCTGCACGCCTGCACCTATATTGGTCCATTTTTATTTTCTTCTTAATGGAGCCTTATATTGGGGTTTTATGACCCTTTTCCAGCTTAAGGTAGAAGTTTGCTTACGACAGGTTAATATGTAGAGGGTAGGATCTGATTCTCAACTGCAAACTTGCAAAGAGTAGAAAGTTCCATTTAGAGTCTTAACTCTCAAGTGGTTCACACTTCTCATGTGTTTTTAGGCCTTTCCTTTTACTGTAGGCATCTTTTCTCTGACACTTTTGGTTATACTTTTGTCAGGATAATGCTGCTGAACTATTTAGACGAGCTTGCAAAATCTTCAATGTTGAGACTGAGTTGGTAGGTATTTGTTGTACCCATTTCTGGGTTGCTGTACTTTCAATTTGATTAGGGTATCTTCTCCTAAGAGGAAGTGAATATTTTCCTGACTATGTCGATTTGCACAGTTGCACATGTGGGATTTCTCTGGCAGGACAGACCTCTTCTTCTTGAATGACAAAGCCTCATCTCTGAAGGATGTCCAGCGACAATCTGATCAGGAGGTAAGCCATTGAGTCGTCTTATCTAATGTTACTATTTAAGCACATTGATTTGCTTGGAATAAGACATCATTACTAAAATGATGACTTTATTCATGAATTTGAAGGAAATTTATCTGGATGTAAATATTGGGTCTTGGATGGTGACATTTTGGTGGCACCTATATGTTTTTTTTTTTTTTTTTTGGGTAAGCAAGCTAGAATTGCTTTTGCTTTCCTGATTTCTGATTCTTCATTGAAACAACTAACCAAGGAAATGGTTGATTGGTTTGATTGGAAAATGATGGACCATTTTGCATCTGATGGATTAGCAATGTTGTATATACTTCAATACTTCCTATTCCTCGGTCAAGATTATGTCTTGTGTCTGATATACATTATTGTCACCTGCGTCATCTGTTGAAGACTTGAATCCAAAGGAAGCCAAAGGGTTAATGGAAGCAGCTTGAAGTTTCTTTTTCCTAATTCTGTCTCATCGAGGCTGAAAGTTGATTTCCGTTTGCCATCATTTTCCTCTTTCTGTCAAATGCTTGAAGTAATTATAAAACATTAGTTGACGAGCTAGGTTGCAAGTTTCTCTTGTTTTTCTTTTTAAATTGACATTGAAATCTACTTGGCTAACGAAAAAATTTGGTGGCTCATATGGGGTTATTAGGATTCGTGTTCTGAACTTCAAGCAAGGCTCCAAGCTACTAGTCTTTCCTTGCTGTCGCTTTCATTTTTCTTATTTGATCTATTTGTCAAGTGCATTCGTCCTTCTTCATCTCATAAGATGGCCATTCTTTGTCTACTTGCATAGGTCCTCCTGGAATTGCAAATATATGGGTTGTCAGATTCACCTAGATCTAGAGATGGTAAGAGAGATGAGTTCTCCGAGTTGGCAAATGCAGCAGCCTCTACTTCAAGTGTGTCTACGGCATCAAATGGCATTGGAAACAGTTACCGTTTTCCGCGGACAAATTCTACTACTTTTAGTGGCAGCTCCGGTGAGTCAGGCCCACTGGGCTTAGCAGGATTGCAAAATCTTGGTAATACATGTTTCATGAACAGTTCTCTTCAGTGCTTAGCTCACACTCCGAAGCTTGTTGACTATTTCCTGGGAGACTACAATAAAGAAATCAATCGAGATAATCCACTGGGCATGGATGTATGTATTACTTGTCATTGCAAAAATTTTATACGCTGTTTCACCATGTTTATAAATAATAGTAAAAGTTTGATCTACCGTGAAACTAGGGTGAGATTGCTATGGCATTTGGTGATTTGATAAGGAAGTTGTGGGCTCCTGGAGCGACTCCTGTTGCACCTAGAACATTTAAAGCGAAGCTTTCTCGTTTTGCTCCTCAATTCAGTGGTTTCAATCAACACGACTCGCAAGTTAGTATACCTTTTTATCTTTGACTTACAGCACAGCATCGCCAGTTCTAGTCTTTCCTCCCTGTCCCTTGTTCCTCTGTACATTTAAATCTAACCTATAGTTTGAAGAAATTCAGTTTTTGAAGATGAAATCGCTGACTTTTCTTTTATACAGGAAGTACTTGCTTTCTTGTTGGATGGGCTCCATGAAGATCTGAACCGTGTAAAGTTAAAGCCGTACGTTGAAGCTAAGGATGATGATGATCGGCCAGATGAGGATGTTGCTGATGAGTATTGGCAGAACCATCTGGCTAGAAATGATTCCATAATTGTTGATGTGTGTCAAGTAAGTCTGCTGCTTTTGGTGCTCTTTATCTGCATTTACTTCCCCTGTATGATTGATATTAGATCCATTCCTTCATGAGATATATTTTTTATAGGCTTCTGAATTTGTTAATGACCTTTGTCCCCTGAAGAAAGAGTGTAGATGTCACTTCATGATCTATAGAGTTCACTTAATTTGGCTTTACATTGACAAAGTGTACTTAAATTCATGTTCTAAAATCTTTCATATTGTACTCTCTGTTTCTCCAAGTTCTAGTTTCTATATATGTAGATGTTATGACATGACTCACAAGAATAGCTGTGCTAAATATGGTCAGAAGGCTGCACATCGTGTCTCTATTTCTGTTCAAATTCATCCGTGCTTACCTGGTCTCTTTTCCTTCACTTTCACCCCTCGTGTTATTTTCTGGTGAATTAATTTATAGATTCTGTCTGAATAAAGTACAAGATCACAGTTTACACGGGATTTCTTCCGAAAAAACTTCAGAAGGTCATATGTTTTGCTAAAAGTTCAGTTTTTTTCTCCAACTCAGAACAGAACGTTCTTTCCGCAACGTAAGGCCGAGTGAAAAAAGATGTAAAAAAAAACACTTATGGCTGGTTTGGTAGATGGGAACGTCATCAATAATGCAGTGTAGTGAGATCATTACTACTAAAAATGAGTGGGGAGAAGGAGAGAGGATGATTAGATGTAATATGAAGTCTCCATTCAATTGAGGTAATAACCATTGGTCAATTTAAACCCCTGGAAACACTATTTACACCATTAGATGCAATCAACCAAACATGCACTTAAGTTCAGAAAGCATCAGATTTTGGCAAGGTAGTGTGTGCAGTGATCCGACTGGTTGAAGTTTGAAATGTGAAGTACGCTCATTTTCATATACCTGGCGTACTCTTTCAGCTTTTATGGTTGTAGAAAATCTGCTCATTGGTACAAGTGGTCATATTAAAAATACCATTTCTTTCCTACTTGAATCCCTTCCAATATGATTGATATATGTTTTTCCTGAGTGGAAGATACTGATACCTTTGCATTTTGAAGTGGGTTCTGGGATACCGCTTATACCATCCTTTATTTGTTGCAGGGTCAATATCGATCCACATTAGTTTGTCCAATCTGTAAAAAGGTCTCTGTTACCTTTGATCCCTTCATGTATTTGTCACTACCTCTACCTTCAACCACAATGCGGACAATGACCTTGACAGTCATGAATACTGATGGTGTCTCTAGTCCTACTGTGGTGACAGTGACCGTGCCTAAATACGGAAAAAGGGAAGACCTCATTCAGGCCTTGACCACTGCTTGCTCATTGTCCGTGGATGATACATTGTTAGTGGCCGAGGTAAGTATCACTTGTTTGGTGGCAGTATGGATTTTTGTAAGACATGCATTTGCCAATATTTATCCAAAGCTGTGAAACACATTGTTGCAGATATACAACCACCGAATCATTCGTTTTCTAGAAGACCCTTCTGATTCATTGTCCTTGATAAGAGATGAGGACCGACTAGTAGCTTATCGGCTGCCAAAAGATACTGAAACATCAGCCACTGTTGTTTTCATGCATCAGGAGATGGAAGAGTGAGTATAACTTTTTCTTTCTTGCATTCTATGCTATTGTAAGATATTGATTTTCTGGGAGTTTTGTCATTAGTTTGGAGACATATCTTATCAAGTTATCATAAATTGTGATTAGTAATAAGCTGCGAGAGGTTGGACAATTTAAGACGAACTCTAGGAAGATGCTTTAGTTGTTTCTGTGTCATGCATATGGTCCTTTTCTGCTATTTAATAAATTACGCCTTGATGTATCCTGATAAGACTTTTTATTACAGGCAGTATGTCCATGGGAAGCATACTTCAGGCTGGAAAGAATTTGGCATTCCTCTCGTGGCTAGAATCTGCGACAAGATTTGTGGATCTGATCTCCGTAACTTGTATTTGAAGTTGCTTAATCCATATCTGATGCCTAGGGAAGAAAACATGGATGATCAGGATATCTCTGAGTGCACCACTGTTGAAGATATGGCAGTGATTATAACAGATCCTGTAGAAACTGAATCAAGTGTTGATGAAAACGTTGCTAATGCTGAAAGTGTTGACATTTCGGCTGACAGTGATTTTCTCTTCTATATTTCTGATGAGAAAGCGATTCCGAAAAACACTAAGATAGAAATTGGTGATCCTGTGGCTTCTGGGAAGTTGCCAAAACGGTTCAATGTGGTTGTTTCCTGGCCCAAGAAGAAGACTGAACTCTATGATACTGTTCTTCTTAGCACACTGCCTGAAATTCATAAGTCGGGCTTTCTGGCTAAAAGACCTCAGGAGTCTGTATCTCTTTATAGATGTCTTGAGGCATTTTTGAAAGAGGAGCCTCTTGGACCTGAAGATATGTGGTAAGTTTATCTGACTGAAATTTAAAGGCGTGGTATTTACAGTAATTCAGATATCTTGTCTAAAATTAACCCAAATTTCTTGACTATTCGTTTATTTTATGACCTCACCGTATGAGCTGCTCCAGTCATATTTTTTAGGTCTTCCTTTCCAAATGTCTGAAATTAGCAGCTTTCAAATGTTTTGATGTGGTCCTGAATTTTGCCCGAGTTTGTGTGCATAGCCGTTGAGATTGCACAATGTGAAATTATGACGTTTTCTGCTGTTCCTAATTTACTTCCTTTAACTTGTGACTAGGTACTGTCCTGGGTGTAAGGAGCATCGTCAAGCAACTAAAAAGTTAGATCTCTGGAGGCTTCCAGAAATACTTGTCATTCACTTGAAAAGATTCTCATATAGCAGATATACAAAAAACAAGCTAGAATCATTTGTTGACTTCCCAATTGACGACCTTGATCTAAGTACGTACATTGCAACCAAGAATGGTCATGCTCCTTGCCGTTATGTGCTTTATGCTATCAGTAATCACTATGGAAGCTTAGGAGGTGGTCACTACACTGCCTTTGTTCATGTAAGTCGTATTTTTAATGTTACAGCTTCCACTCTTATTCCCTAAGACATCTGAGACATGGTACTTGGGTTAGTTTTTTTTGAAGTTGGAACAACGTTTTCCATAAAGCTGACTCTCAAGTACAACATGCATTTGCCAATTTCATAACGTTTATCAGTTGTAGGAATTTTTAGAAGCAAATATAACATGATTTCTTCTATTCAAACACAAACTCAGCCTGCATATTCCATCTTTTTGATAATGTAGCATGGAGGCGGGAAGTGGTACGATTTTGACGATAGCAGTGTATATCCCATCAGTGAAGAGAAGATAAAGACTTCAGCTGCTTATGTTCTTTTCTATAGAAGAGTTGAAGATTCATCGTAGCGGAGCATCATTTGTGACATTCAAGATGAGTTGCACTCACCACAAAATCCTCAATTTATTTATTCATTCATTTATTCAGTGTTCTGAGTAGTAGAAGCCTAACCTAAAGGTAGCATTTGTCCATCTCTGGCACCAATTTTTCTGGGATGCTTGGGGAGTTCTTTGATAGTTGAGAGTTATTTGATAGTTGATGATGACACACACTGTCAACCTTGTTAGTAAAGCCAAGGTTGACGGTTAATAGTTGAATAGCGGAAATTGATACTAGGGTAATCATCTTTACCAGATTTTCTGATCGTAGAAGCAGCAGCTCGTAGTACTAACCCATTCTTTTCTGATTTTAAATTGCCTGAAATCGTACTTTCTTCGACATTGCCTCTTGTTGTGGCGCTTGTGCGACAGGCCTTGAAGCATTGTATTCTTTGTTGTCTAGTCGAAACTGTAAGAGATGCTACATACTTCTGAGATAGTAGTCATCAGATAAGCAAATCATTGTAAGTTCATTCTTTCTTTAACGATTTTGTCATTTCTTTTTCTTGGAATGCATTCATTTCCTTACGTGGTTCTTCTGTATTCAATGATAACATAGTACGACAAGCTAGTGTGAATCAAGTAGTTCCAGTATTAAGTCTTAACTCTTACGGACCATTGAGAAGTATGAGAACACACTTTCTGGGAGACTGACCTATGGGAGACCTGTGAACTTAGGGGGTGAGTCCTTAATTGGAACTTTGAAACCCACTCGAAACCTTCAATCCTAAGTTCTGACTCAGAGCCACGACCACTGTAGACGTCTTACCAAAGTTTTGATTTCATTGGAGTGTCGTGTATGTTTCTCCATTTAGGTGGTCGTAGACTCGTAGATGCTATGCAAAATTGCAAATGAAGGTTCTGATACTGTCAAGTGTTGATTTTGGAACATTGAGAACTATGACTCACACGGAGGATTATATGGGGCAAAATCTTTGGAACTGTAAAAATCAATTCACAAGATTCCTTACTTACTGTTACTCGAACAAATGGAGATGCCCTGGCTTTAGTTTTTGACGGCCCTCTCATGTGCTCTGTGAAAAACTAGCTTCGAAATATCCTGCTTATCCTGTTTCTATCCCAAATTCCCAATTGAGCATATTTTCCAAACTACACTATTTTCAGTTTCCCTTTTTTTTTTTTTTGGCGAGGACGGTACTTGTTGTAGTTAACAGGTCAGGGTTCTAGTTTCTAACTATCGAGCCAAAGTAATACGAACCTAAAGGCCGTAAAACTTACCTTTATGAGTTTTGACACTGATTTTTTAATATTGTCTACGTTTGGGTTGAGTTTCTTCTTATATTCAAAACCGATTATGGAGTGTAACGAATCACATAACTGCACATTTTTCTATGTTTGCTGTAGAGCCTGTAGTGCCGCTGTTTATAGTGGCAGACTTCAGCAAATTTAGATCAAAGCAAGTCCAAATTGAAGGAAAAAAGAAAGTGAGGATTTTCTTTAATGATGCTATGATCTATCGATGACTCTTTTTTGTGGGACTTCTCTTTTTTTTTTTTTTTTTTTTTTTTTTCTGGTGACAATTCATTAACGTGCATGCTTGATTTGACGCAACAGATTCTGCATGCTTTGACCCCATTCACCTGCATTTACCTTAAACAACCATATCATGCTCCTCTTTTCCAGATTCCATGTTAACAAAAATTAAGGTTCTCAAAAAAAAAAAAATGAAAAGGATTGGTAATCAACCTAGCTCCCGTCCTCCACAAGTAGAAACCGAACGTGTGAAAAAGAGAGGGTGTACCGTGTACGTATTGGTGCATCATACTCTGTATATGTGAAAGTATATTCCGCTATTTATGAGTGTGAAAATGTCGTAAAGAGTTACATTCGGTGATGAGTAGTGTTGCTCTAAAGTTCTTTTGCGCGTATTCACCTTTTGAAATTAGAGACTTCCCAAATAAGTTCAAGATATGTCGTGTTTCAAACCTAATTCTATGTACTCCTTCGAGTAAATTGTACCAAGTTGCTTACAAATTGTCAATCAAGTTATATCATCACGTGGTATATCTGAAAATCGATGTAATGACCTTGTGTTGATCAACAATTCGACAATTTTATTTTGACAATTATACAACTACTTGTCAAAATGTACCCCGTACGAGAGGAGTATAAGAGTATATATGTAATTCATTCATTATTAGAAGTTTGAATAGATAGTACTCATATACTCCCTTCTACCCAAAGAGTTCTCCTCCTTTATTTTGGCTATTTTGACGGGTTATATTGGAAGCTACTTTTAGACTAAATGAATCGTTCATTTGTTGTAAAAATTAGTCCATGTTTTATTCTGCAATGCATTCTACCAACTCCTCTAAATTTTAAGGCAAGCGGACATTTCATTTGGTGTAAAAGTATCGCCCGACATAGCCGGTCAAAATGGCCAATCAAAAGGGGGGAACTTCTTTGGGTAGGAGAGAGTATATACAACTTGATTAAGTAAAAACAGAACAAGTGAAGTACTAGAACATTAGTAAATAGTAAATTAGTACTGGAAATGAAAGTACAAACAAGGGCATGCAGCAGCAAACAGCAAAGCTTGTGATTGAATTTTGAGGGAAAGCATCCCTAAAAATGGAGGGTAGTTTTTTGTTTGGACATGTGAGATGCCATGAAATTCGGTGAAAACTTGCTGGCTTCTGTCAATGATATATACGTACTAGTACTACTGTAGCCTGTAGGTATGTTTATGACAGAATGATTTTGGGGAGAGAGATGGGGAGACCAATTCTACTAATAAATGCGATTGTGACAACTGAATACATCACCCGTAACAATCCATGTCCAACACAAATTTGTACGTGTAGCAGCTCTTTAATCACACGGAACGACTATTTTCACATCTTAAGCGACTATTACTCTCGTCTTTAACAAGAATTTAAATGTCAAAAGCCGACACCTCTTTTCACACCTCTATTACATTGCATGAACTATGTTTATCTACGATAATACGTGGTTATATGCATGTGTTTACCCAACATATACTCATCTACTTGCATATATATGCATTTAGATTTTGAGAAGTCTCCCCATTTTACCAAAAAAAATAAAAAGATAAAATATAAATTGCATAGAAAAGCATATGACTAGTGTGGAGGGTTTTGCTAGATCATATAAATATAAATCAAACATGTCACCTGCATTCTAAGATTTTCTTTTTCGTTAATGGTCGATGCTAAATGCATTAAACATGTATGTAAGAGAATGATACTCAAATTCGCCCCCAATCGGGTATTCGGGTTCACCCTTGGCGCATAATAACGTGTAAATGAACATTTTTGTAGTGTTACACACATTATAGAATTCTTTCATTCCTTTTATTAACACCATGCTAAAATCTCAACTCTATCTATACTAGCTCGTTGTACATAGTAATATAGTATATAAATAAATCATGCTTATGAGAATAACAACAATGCGATTAGCTGAGCGTTAGCAAGAATAGCTTAGCTAATTTATATTAATGGTGTTGTTAATCAGTAGAATCCATGAGATCTGTTTGGACCTTCTCCAGCAACTGTCTGGTCCACTCTTGCTTGTCTTTGCCCTTCCAGATTTAGTCCAAAGTGAATATGAGGAAAATGTGCCCACTGCCAAAGTAACACCAAAATATGCTAGTCAATTTTCACCACTTTTATGCATGCATGCAATTGTAATATACTCTAATGCACAATTTTAGACAAATCCTTGTGTAAGATCGAGTTATGGAGTTACGATTACTCAATCAGAGTCTGTTAGTTTAAAGGGTAAAAACTTAAATTTCATACATAAAGTCCGAGTTTTACAGACTAGATATAACTCGATTAAAACAAAGTGTTACTCCCGTATATTTACAAAAATCAAAAACTTGCATTTTCCTCTTAATTGTTTTTTACCTATATATTATTCCGTAGTTAAGATGACGAACGAAGACGCTTTACTAAGTGCACCTAATGACCACATGAGAATATGAGTACACAATGCAAGTACATAATTGGGACCAAACTATGATTAATACTTAATACCATAGTGTATAGAGTAGCTAGTATAAAAGTACACTATAATAAAGTTAAAAGGAAATTAAAGAGACTCACATTCTTAGCTGCTGCACTGAAAGCCTCTCTATGGCTAATTTCAGGATTGCTGGCTTTTATCCTTTGGATCTCCTCCCTTTTTCAATTAATACCAACAAAAAAAATGAGGGCGTGAGATTCTTACTGCATGTAAAAAAGAATATGAGGTAATACATATGATTTGAACCCTCGACAACCCCCGAATTCCCCCGGTAATTCTAACCACGCACTAGATTAGACCAACACGTGACATTCATAGTGCATGTAGTTTCTACAATGTGCCTCAATCTTGTAATTGTTCAACTAGGACATTGAATTGGGAGTTCGATTGAACCCGAAATCTGTCACATTTTATGGGAAAGACGTAATATGTAACTTACTTTATAAATTTGTTGTAGGCTGAAGGAACGCGCTGCCGTTTTTCTGGAGCTGTAAAATAAACACATACATGATTCACATTATATAACCCATCTATCGGCCAACAACAATAACAACAAAGTCTGAATTTTGATTTTTTTAGGGTATGAGTATCTAATCCAAAATAAAATAGTCGGACATATATGACTACATGAGTATATATAGCGTGTCTAATGATGTAAAATACAAAGCAGATAATTATAACTACAATCTAAACGGGGATATATAGACTCGAACTTAGTTCTCAATATCGACAATTAGCTCGATTCTATTCATTAGTAATCCATAATCATTGATTAATTAGGCCTTACATGATCATGTGATGCATGTATAACTGTCCTGTATATCTATCACCAATAGACCAAGAAATTAATAGATCAATCACATGAAATTTATACGAGTAGATCATATCATTCATCGTATCCACGAATTTTAGATCTTGTAACTTGAGATCGACATACTAACAACAAGTTGTATATGTCACGTATATCTAATAATGTATGAAGATTCCACATAGACATCGATGATCATTTAAATATATGTGTAGCCTTTAATTTCACCGAAATTAAATTGAAAAGCTCGTTCATTTTAATCTAATAAACTCTTCACCATGAGCTGAACAACATACTATCAATCAGATCAGAGAGTGAGGAGATTAAAGAGTACTTACGGCGGATGTGCGGTGGGCGAAGCTGGGGATCATTAAGATCAGTTGCTATTGAAGATGATGCGCCTGAACTAGGACTTATACCCTTGCTCAAATCTTGAGTAGTACAATGGTCCTGCTTCATTAGCAGTCATAGTTTATACATGTACATACGGAATAACGGTTGGATAAATAAGATAATAATGTTTACACAGACGCTAATAAGTTCAAAGAAAAACAAAGTATCGTCAATATGTTTTTTTTACTACCACATTTTCTTTTAAGTTCTATTAAAAGTGTGATTCTTGATGCAATAACTTTGATCATGGGTCATTCGAAACAGTCTCACTATGTTTTCAACATACGGTAATTAAGATGCGTACATTTGACTCCCCTAACCTCACCCGGCCATATAGCCGGGACTCCGGGAGTCTTTGATGCACGAGGTAATGTTATTGTCGTTGTTATGCTTATGCACGCGATTATAATAATGATGGCATTGGCATATATATGTACCTGGAAATTAGGAGGAACAAAAGGAGAGGAAGAAGGCCCAAAATTGACAGAAAGAAGATTTGCGCAATGCCCACATCTCACAGTTACTGAATTATACATGCTGCAACAAGGAACACTGACCTGCCGATCCATCATCAAAATCATATATTAATTATATACAGTATACATTATGCTGCTAATTAAGAATGCTGTAGTTCTACAGTTCAATATCACAGCTATTGGTTAACAAGATATATATATATATATATATATATATATATATATATATATATATATATATATATATATATATATATATATCCATGCGTTGTCGAACTAATAATATAGTAGGAGTATGTAGTTCTTCTCGAATCATTTTTGAACTAAGACGTTGTTATTGTTGTTGTTGTGTACATCCATTATCGGAGTGTTGTTGTACTAGCTACCTAGCTAGGGCTTTAAGGTACACCAATCCACACACCATGTAATATATATGTTCCCTTTCAAAAAGTCTTAGTGCAACTAACTATCTAGTTTTATCTATGTATAGCCCTAACACATTAAGGGTATAACACAAACTCGTCGTCTCAATGTCTCATGACCTTATCATAATACGGAGTATATCTTAATGATCGAAATAACTAAGAATTTACATCTCTGAGCAAACAGTGATTAAGAATTCAAATGATCATGTTTAAACTGATTCAATCTAGGTTTAGAATGAGATTAACTGAACAATTATATTAACTACTAGTATGTCTTAACTTTAATTTATTATTTGATGGTGAACATTTACAAGTTAACCCTAATAAAGAATAACAAGAACTACTCTCTTCCAAAACCCTGAAATCCCAAGCAAATCTGAAAAGGTAGTGATATGAAAAGGATCTAACTTTATAAGAGAGTGAAGTATCATAAAACTTTATTAAAGAGCATATATATAGAGCATGATGAAAGATAGAGGGAAAGAAAGAAAGCACAGATATGACTGACTCAAACAAAGACAAATCATAAGCACAAGATGGAAAATAAAGAAATATGAACATATTCTTAAAGAGTAGAAGACAAGCATATCTAGCTTGAGAAAAAAAGTAATGCTTAGAAAAATCACTTTTGATAGTCTAAACCTATGATCAAATTAAAGATTCAAAATCCTATTCAAAACTCGTTTACAACAATAAGAGAGTTGTCGATCATATGACATGGTGATTCTAGAGATTCTAGTATCTAGCTAGTTGTAAGGAGAAATAAGGAAATGAGAGATGATATATTGTGATCAGGATTTGAAACTCGTCTACATACATACATCAACACAATATCGGAAGTAAAAAAGAGGATCGGAAGAGGGAAATTAAAGAGAAATTGTGGGTGCAAACTTTATAGAGGGGATAGATCATATAAAGTTCTGATATTATGATCAAATATATATGATCACGATTCCAACCCAGCAAGCACCCTTAAAAAGAGAGGAAATTGTTTTTTATTTTTCATTTTTTTTTTAAATTGAGAAAATGTATGTGCACAAAGTATGATGATTGTACTAGACGAAGATGAGTTCTGATCTACTAACTATATGATCTGACATGAAAGTTGACACTGTCAATGTTTCTGCAGAAAAAATGTCAGTGATAAATAAATTAAAACACACATTAAAAAAAAATAAGGTTTAATTTATACATGCAAATTAAAAAAAATGCTCCCAAAGTCCCATTTTCTGACTCATGATATGTAGAACTGACCTAGCTTAGCTAGGTCTGTTTCTCCTGATGAACCCTAATCTATATCTATATGCCCTACACCACTTTCCAACAATTATACTATTTTATTAAACCAAAAAAAAAAAAGATACCCTTTAATTTTCTCTATATATACTTCATAAACATAATCAAAAAATATAAGCAACTTGTACATGTACATAAAAAAATGGATGGAGAGATTTAGATTAAAGTTCAAGTTTTTCAAAATGATGAGGTAAAAGGATATATTTACCCAATTAATCTAGACATTGTTAATTAACAAAAGATAGATAAACATACATACATACAACTTAATTTTCAATGTACTCCCTCCTCTCTAAGCAGATGATTTTCCGCTTTGTGTTTTACAAAGCGGAAAATCATATTGTAGCGAAGAGGAGGGAGTGTGTAGTACAAGTGAAAGGTAAGTACCGCTAGGATGGTGTTGCAGAAGGTGCACTGAACATAGCAGACGCGTTCGGAGCTAGAACCATTATCCATGGAGAGATGTTGTACACAAACCGAAATCAGTACAAAATTTAGATTAAACTTGACGATTCTCTAGCTAGGTAGGTTGAAATCAGAATTTGAGAGAGAAATCATTAAAAAGAAATGGAGAGAGAAAATAAAATGGGGGGAATGAAGAAGTTGATGAGTGGAAGAAGTAGATAGTATGTAGTAACTAATAATAAGAAAACAAGAAATGATGCAAGAAATCACTAATTAGCCCTACTCTATAGTCCTTTAATTTGTATCTCTTGGGGCTTGGTCGGTCGGTTGAGATTTGAGAAAGAAGAAAGTGTGAGGAGTACGAAATCTTGTATAATTGAGATAAGAAGAGCAAACTTCATTGGCAATATTAGTGAAAAATAAATGTGAAAAAACTTTGAGTTTTTCATCAATTTGGATGACCATGGAAAAAAAAAGAGAGTAAGTTGATAGTAATTGTATAGTTGTGCTTGTGTTATACATACTTTAGGGTTAGTTCCTTGAAATTTCTTTGATGCCTTTTATTATTACTAGGTTTAATTAAATTGCCATGTTTATTTGATTAGTAGTGTCGGATTCAGAAAATTTGGCTAGGATTTGGGATAAACGAAAAGTTAGCGGTAAAAGTAATTAAAAATAATTTAATTTAATAAGTTAATAGTTTTTCGAAATCTTGGTACGACCAAACTCGATGTTAAGCATGTCACCCTCAAAATTCAACAACGAGGGTTAGTTTTGATTCAGCTATGCCAATGTTATATTATGAATCATCATAATTTTGAACTATTAATAACTCGAGTTATCTATCTAGTTAGACAAAAACCGATAATATGTGTAAATGCGAGTTTATATGATCAAGTTGGAATGGCAACGATATGTGGAAAAAGAAAAGAAGAAAGGGGGGGACAAGAGGGGTAATGGTGGTGGTCGGCCTGGCATTGATATATGATATGATGATTGAGAGAATGAGTGGGTGGAATTGAAGTGACATTTTTGGCTTCACAATCAAACACCATGCTAAAATCATAACTCCATCACAAACAACAAACCATTTTTTGCGGGGAATTCGATATGTATTTTATTTTTATTTTTATTTTTTGCGTCGGAATGTTTTGGGGATATGAGCAGCAATTCCAAAACAAAAAAACTTGATTAGACAACTCGATCTCTTACTACATAATAAACCCTAACCATCTCATGTATGTCCACCTTCCTATACAAGTTTCTCTGACCTTCTTCGTCTTTTTCTGCCCTATACTAATTCAATTAAATCAAGTGCATCATGCATGTATGCCCCCTTCAAAAGATTTTCCCTTCACTCGAAAACACAATGATGATATATACGAGTATGACTTGTTTTAATTTAAGCGGTTTTAATAGAAGTATTTATTTGGTGATTTACATCATTGCATATATACACGTGTGCAAGATATATATTTGTTCCAAGTGATGGGGTTTGAGAGTATGTCGTATGACAACATTCTACCACTTCTAAGTTGAGCCGTGGGCGTGTGAAAGTAAAACACTAAAACGTATAACGTCACATTACCATACATCCACGTAACCTAAGCGTTTAAGAGTGACGCGTGTGTTGTCATATCAAGTTTCACATATGACCGCCACATTGTGCATGCGTCAACATAAAAAATAACACTAGTTGAAGTTGTGACATGATTAGTTTTACGGTTGCCAAATTTGTTATAATCACACACAATAATCATTAGAATTCATGAAGATTGTAATTGTCCAAGAGAGAAAAATCATACGTGTAACATATACATACAATTTTACAAGCTATAAACAATTTCCAAATATACACTACATTAAAGAAATATTAGACATTAGAATGCCTACCTATATAACTCAGTATACAAAAGCAACTTAAAACAAGATTGAGAATTAGAAAGACAAAACGCGCTAGCATTAGCAATATGAATCATAATCAACTAAATAATTAGGGTATGAAACCAAACACGCAAAAACGCAGTATTGTCGTAATTCAGTATCACCAAATGACGACATGGCATGGTTTGGTGCCCGCTTATTGTCCATTTGTGGAAATGGGATGACACTTGGGGATTCGATCAAAAGTGGAATAAGAAGAAATTTGTTCCGACGTTATGGGCTTTATCTTCATGGGCTGTATTCATAAGCCCAACATTCACAATTCGTAAGCCCAACATTCACAATTCATAAGCCCTTAACTATTGAAATTATGAACCTGGTCGGCCCAATCCGCGCGCCCAATTTCTACCACTTTAGTCCGAGTAAAGTTCAGGCTGAATAACCCGTTGGTTACAATTTGCCCAAACGTAAATTGGTACGAATTCGGATTAAATCGGATGGTGCACACTACCCGATGAACCTATACTACCTTCATTTCTTTCAATTATTTAGGTTGGTTTAAGTTTTCCTTACAAAATCCAGTTCAGCGTAAATAATTGAATGAAATAAAAGGAGTATTACATCAGGTCGAGTAGACGCACAAATGGTGGTCTTTTTCCCTTGTTTAATTTTTTGCGTTCAATTTATGCATTTTAAAACGCAATATAACCCTAGATTAAAAGAGAAATATGCTCTTAGGCGTTATTGTTGACTAATACGGAGTAATAATGTCAATTCTCAACGGCACCTAAAGTAACTTAGTCTTGGAGATAATAAGTTCAACAAAGTCTCGAATTGAAAAAGGTCTTGAGAAAATTCATACTCATTGTAGTATATCCGTCTTGCGATTGTCACCTTACTTTTCTTTTCAGGTGTTTTAATTTGACTGATCTTCATATATACAAAATAAATAAATTTACTCAAAGTTACCCTTTTACCCTAATATCAAACACCATAACTCGGAAATGTAAATCATTCATCGAATATAAAACTTCACTCAATCAGAAATTTATAATGAGACTCTATTAGATGAGTACGGACGTACCATGGTGATTTTTACACTCCTACAATTAATTTATACCCTACCCCTATTTGGCATCATAAGTAACTCTTACAAGTTACAACCTCGTTCTAACAACTCTTAACTTGGGTAAGGATAACACCACCCGAAGAAATCAACCAATTCACACTAACCTCTCTCAAGCGCGTATGCGCACACACGAACACGCCTGAGTGAGACAGATGAAGCGTAGATGGGGTGCTTTCTTCTCGCAGTAGACTTTAACTTAGATTGCAATATGACAATAAACATAAATGAAATCGTGTTACACAAGACTTACCCGAGTCCGAAAATTCTCATTTCCATGACCTTTCTACTTCTCACCTGCTTTTCTTGACTGCTAATGTCACAGTAAAACTAGTGAAGAGTGGAGACCTGTCCTCTCAACTACCACCATTTCCAATATAATCGTCACCATTACTCTACTTCCCAACCTCATTTTCTCTGTCTCCTCCATTCACACACATTAACCCACGTCTCCGAATTTCTCCATTTTCAAACCCGACCCGGACCCATGAACGGGCTTACCAGGCTACTGGCGGGCCTCTTCGTGGCTCTAGCCGTCTACTGTGGGCTTGACCCGTTTAACCACAGTGGGATTTCCGGGTTTCCGGACTTTGTTTCTCATGAGGTGGTGTTACCTGAGTGGTCTACACTCCCAACTGTCAAGGACCCGGAAAACTTGTTGCAGAAGGCAGAGATTAAGTTTAAGGGTCAAATTCAAGGACCCGAAAGTCTTGTGTTTGACCCACTTGGTCGGGGCCCGTATACTGGTGTTGCTGATGGTCGGGTTCTTTTTTGGGATGGTGCTAATTGGACTGATTTTGCTTACACTTCCCCAAACAGGTAATGTTTTTCTGTTTTCTTTTTTGTGATCATCATTATTTTAATAATAATTACTTTAATTGGAAATGTTTTTGATGAGTGATTTCTGTTGGTTGTATGGAGAAATTTGATATTTGTTTGGTTAAATTTGGTAATGTATGTCAGTATGTGTTTACAAAGTAGTATAGAATAAGTTGGGGATACAATGGAGGGAGTTTTGTCCCGACTCGAATTCCGACTAAAGTGGATATTGCAATCCATAATAATGATTTTTTATGTTTCTCCTAACATATTAATAAATCTTAGTTTAGTCATATTAGTGCTAGTGGTAGTACTAGTAGCTAGCTTGTTTTGAAGGGTCTTTTTTTAGGGGAGATATTGTAGGTGGTGATAGGGCTTAATTTATTTTGTTTTTTGGTTCAATGGAAGACAAGTAGGGACTAGGGAAGGATGGAGACGAGTTTTGAATAGTGTTCGTGGTTACCTTACAAGTTGAGCTAGTTGATCTTATTGTTAGGTTTTAAAAGTTGGTCGAGTTAGTGTATGGTGTTGTGATATGACCAATCAACCCAATGTAGTGTCCAATGTAGTGCTAAGGTTGCATACATCTGGACCTTTCTAGACCTTATGACGAGTATCAATAGTGGTTGGAGATTTGTGGGATTGTTTTCGTTGTCGTCGAACAATAAAAGGGATTGTTTGTGTTGAGTGATACATACTCAATGTAAATTCATCCTTGAGGATTAGAATCATCTTTGATGTTGTAAGATGTAAACGTTTCATGTAGGTTGGTGTTTGACATAATAAGCCTTCTTGTAACATGATGGTTTTGGAAGTTGATTGCAATTTTTTCTTTCACAATCAGATTAGTTTCATGAACATCCGAGCATGTTGCATATGTAGCTTGTGAAAGGTTGATGATTGGAATTCTTCTTTGTTAGCTTGACTGTCATCCTTTGTTGTCAATGATGTGCATATTAAGTTAAAGCTGACTAACAAAGGTTTTGAAGACACTTAGTAAGCAATCTGACCACTAACCAGTGATGGATTTGACTGAGAAAATAATATCCAAGGTAACTACTCCATTCTGCGGAAATATCCTGCCTCTGACAAATATCTTGCGCTTGACCTAGTTTGTTAAACTTCATGATTGGATCAGATGGGTCATGACAATGACGACAGTGTAGCCGATCATCAACTTTAACGTACTTGATGATTCGATTACAACTGGTTGGATACTGATCATGCTATATTCTGTTATGAAACATACTGATCATGTGTTTTGAATTCCAGGTCTTCTCTGTGTGACCCACAGCCATCTCCTTTGGGCTACTTGAAGAATGAGCACATTTGTGGCAGGCCGTTAGGCCTTAGGTTCCACAAGAAGACTGGTGACTTGTACATTGCAGATGCATATTTTGGGTTACTGAAGGTAGGTCCAGAGGGGGGCCTGGCAACGTCTCTTTCGACTGAGGCAGAAGGTGTACCGTTGAGATTTACAAATGACCTGGATGTAGATGACGAGGGAAATGTATATTTTACTGATAGCAGTACTAACTACCAGAGAAGGTAATTCACTCCAGGGAAATAGTTTCATGATTATACCATTAGTGTCTCTGATATTGGTATTACTCTTTGTTACCCCTTGTTCACATATTACTCATTTCCTTAGTTACCCATTCGTTTATTTATTGTGCCACACTTCCACCACACAAAGAAAAAAAATGATTGGGGTGGGCGAGGTGGTGGTAAGGGAGGAGTGATTATGATAGATCCCGAAGATTAATCAAGCTAGAGTATTAAGTTTAACTAGTGAATTCCCAAGTGTGCGGACCCCAAACCATTTTGAAAATAAGGCTTGGTTGTTGTTGTAGTGGATTCCCAAGTGTGGTAGTATGGGTTTTTTTTTTTTTTTTGCCTAGTAGCATCGTACAATGACCAGTGTGTCTTTAGTCTGTACGTTCAAGTTGGAGGTAGATTATAGTGGCCAAAGGCCGGAAAGGTGGTAAAGAAAAAGGAAGAAGAAAACTAGGTATAGGAGGGAAATTCTAATGAAAACTTTACAATTGCCGTTCACTCTCTGTGATCCAGTTCCTCCCTTGGCTGTTCCATGTGCTGATCCTTGTATCTTGTTACTGAATATGAATGTACTGATCGAGTCCGGTGGGGCATTTCAATGCTCAAGCTCTAATAGAGTGATTTGGTTTCATGCAGTTGGTATTCTCATCAGAGAATACTGGTAGGGTCTTGAAATATGATCCTGTGACAAAAGAGACTACTGTTCTCATGAGGAACATTCAATTCCCTAATGGCGTTACGCTGAGCAAGGATAAATCTTTCTTTATCTTTTGTGAAGGTTCCGTTGGCAGGTACTTTTACTGTCTTCTACTATACTCTTCTTTCAGTTGTCCTGCCCCACTCGAGAAGTGAACCATCTCGTTCAGGTCCTTGCTTAGTGTGGCTAGCAATTGAGTTTTAAGCTAATGCGATATTGCGTTATAAAATGGCTTCTAGTAATGTTACATATGATCTGAACGTGGATCACGAAGAAAAATGTGAAAATAGTAGTGTCTTTAGTTATCTGTTTTGCAATGGCCTTAAATATCTATGTGAACTCCAAACAGGCTGACAAGATACTGGCTCAAAGGCGAAAAGGCTGGAACCTCAGATGTATTCGCAATTTTGCCTGGATTCCCAGACAATGTGAGGACCAATCCAAATGGTGACTTTTGGGTGGCCTTGCACTGTCGCCGCAGTAGATCCAATTACTGGTTGTCAACACGCCCAAAATTGCGGGATATGTTGCTCAAACTCCCTATCAAAGCAAAGTACCAGTTCATGCTCTTTATTGGGGGCTTGCCCCATGGAATCATTGTGAAGTACAGCTCTGAAGGCGAAATCTTGCAGATTTTGGAGGATCGTCCTGGGAAGGTTGTGAAAGCTGTAAGCGAAGTGGAGGAGAAGGATGGGAAGCTCTGGATCGGCAGTGTCTTAATGCCCTTCATCGCTGTTTACGACTTGGGTTCATCCACTAGCTGAGAACTGAGATGCTGCAGAACTACTTCTGTTAGGACACCTTTGCTCAGACCCCTTGCTCGTAGATTATTGTGTAGCTCAGTGCCTCATTTACATCGGAATATGTAACTAAGAATCTCGATTTCTGTTTTCATCGTCCTGTTTTGTTATGTAAGTATCACGATATTAGCATTTTAGAAGTTGTTATTAGCCCTGAGATCTCTTCAGTCAGAGTTACCAGAGCAAGAACTCTGATCATACTTTTCGCATTTCTATCGCTCTCACAATATTGACAGTTTCTATGAAAATCCATGTAAGCCGATCCCAAATAATTAGGGACTACCGCTCTGTTGTTGTTAACAAACCAACATGATCTATTTGATGTAAATTACGCGTTTCCCCTGTTTTTTTTTCTTTTGGCGAGGGCAAAAACCACCCGAAACACAAATTTAACAAGATTATAACCTATACCTAAACTACGTTTCCTCGCTTGTTTGGCCTTCTTGTGCTCAAGAGCCACCAACTGTCTTGGAACCTTCTGTATCTGGCAAACATCCAAAGTAGACGCCAGAGTTATGATGGATTTAACTCACCAACGAACACTTGTCGGACTTTTACTCGGACATCTAAGACGCGTTTCCCCTGTTAACTAAAGAACAAATCGCTCATTTGAGCAAGCACTACCTGTAATTCGAACATCCATCAAAGTACCAAGGATGAATATGAGACTCGGGCAAATTCAATCTCTTTGTATAGAAAAGCAAGAAGTTTATAAAAACTATAGAGCGAATGTAGTAGCAAGAAGATTACAATCGCGTAAAAATAAAGGCCAACAGGGACAAATACAGAACCTTATCAAAGAGCTCAACTTTGCGCCAGACTTGCATAGTTACATAAAAGGAGAGAAACAAATGGAGCTCACAATATTATTCCGATTCCTAGATGTTGATCTCACTTGCTCCCGCCTTATTCACTGGGAGTTTTGGTAATCATCTGGTCAACTGCATGTACGGTGGTCTGGAGCTCCTCCCATATCGCTTTGTACACCATCCTTTGCCTACTCACAGCCGATTGCCCCTCAAATGCTGATGATACGACAACGATACTGACATATAACATAGAAACCTGGTTAATAAACACGAGTATCAAGTACAAACAGACTTCACAAATAACATAAACAGAGTATCAACAAGAACTTCCATAACAACCTCATGCTGTCAAGTGTGAGGCTAAGTTTTGGGGAATGGTTATTAGAGCCCCTTTTGCAGCGAATGTAAATTAGATCTAATCTCAGTGCACCCCATATCTCCCCCATACTGTTTTGCCATGGAAGTTGGTATACGGGTAATCTAATTGTGCCATTATCTGTGTTGTGCAGTTAACAAGCACTTCTCTAAAATCCATAGACCACAGGCATTAAAGCACCGAAAAAGGCAGATCAAGATGCTCTCCAAGGCCTTCATCCTAATGAGTTAAGATGACCTCTTTAAACTCTTGGAAACAGTCTGGGATACTTGATTGTTGACTACTCCGTAGAAGTTTCCCCTTTGCCTTCAACCTTTGTTCAATCAAAGTTATTTCGCACAACAGGTGTGATGCTCGAAAACGAAAGTGTTCATGTAAGCTTCTACCCTAACATAAGCCCTGTAAACACTAGAAAAAGAAAAGACATGTGCCTACAAACATGAAAGATGGAGTCATTTTTGTTCTTGGGACAGAACAAAAATCATAGATTATATAATATGATTTTAACCAACTTTGACCGCTTGTAGGCTGTAGCCAAGTGTTCTCAAAACTTTACCATGAATAGTTATGTAGTGTCCTTGTTGGATATAAGGATATGTTCCTCTCTAAGGGAAGTTCTTTTTAAGCCATTTTCACCCGCCACCAGTTGCGACAAGCGTGCACCTTTTCGCCAATTATGGAATTTATCTATATCATTTGAATATGAGAGAGGTTTTCAAATGAAATAGCATGTTTATAGTGGGACGGATATACTTTAGTTTTAGCCAATTTTGACAACTTTCTCGAACGTAGCAAAATGTTTTAAAAACTTTACCATGGACAAGCATAGTTTTCTAGATTCTACCCTTGTTGGATATGACAGCTAGTTCCTTTGTTATGGAAGTATTTTAAGCCCTTTTGCCACATGTCACCAAGTAAATCTAGAGTCGTTTTTTCCCAATCCTGGAACTGCCATAGGTTTTTGGCTTTAACAATTTGCTAGAACCCATAATATGGCCCCAAAGAGCTTACACATTCTGCGCCCATATTGCGCCAAAAAAGGTGGACTATATACTTCGTTTTTTGGCAGTTTTTATAAAAGTAGCCAAATGTACTTAAAATTTTACCATCGAAAGCCTTAAGATACCCTTGCTGGATATGAGGGATGATTCTTTTATTAGGGAAGTATTTTAAGCCCTTCTGGCACACGTCACCCATAGAGTCTAGTGTTCGTTATTTGCCGATTTTGGACTTACAACAGGTGTTTGGCCTTAACAATTTGCAAAACTCGTAATGTGACCCCTAATAGCTTCCACAAATGTTTGAGGTCTTTTTTTTCTCTGAACATTTGGGGCAAAAAAACAGTGGACTATTACAAACTTTGTAATTGGCCAATTTTGACCATTGTTTTTAAAAAAGTACCAAATGTTCTTAAAACTTTACCATGGAAAAGCATTTAACTACCCATGGTTAGATATGAAAGCTAGTTCCTTTGTTAGGGAAGTAATTCACGCCTTTTTGTCATATCTCAGCCGTTAAGTCTAGAGTTCGTTTTTTTGCCGATTCTGGGACTTGCCATAGGTTTTTGGCTCAAACAGTTAGCTAAAACACATAATATGAGCCCTAAGGGTCTACACAAACAATCCATTTTTTATCAAAGCCATTTTCGACAAAAAAAAAGTGGATTATACACTTCGTTTCGCCATTTTTGGATCAATTTTTTTTTTAAACCCAAATGATCTCGAAACTTTACCATTGAAAGCCTTAAGATACCCTTATTGTATAAGAGGGGTGATTCCTTTGTTAGGGAAATACTAAAAGCCCTATTGGCACACCCGTAGAGTCCACCGTTTGTTTTTGGTCGATTTCAGGACTTACCAAAGGTTTTTGGCTCTAACAATGTACCAAAACCCATAAACCCATAATATGACCTCCAAGGGCTTCCATAAAAGCTTAAGGCGTTTTTGGTTCGGGCCATTTCGGTCCAAAACCGTGGATTATATACGCCGTTTTTGCCTATTTGAAATAAATATTTTCAAAGTGGCCAAATGTTCTCAAAAGTTTACCATGTCACACATATAAGTACACTTGTTGGATATGAGAGATGGTTCCAAAGTTAGAGAGGTACTTGAAGACCTTTCCTCACACGTCACACGTTGGATCCATCGTTCATTTTTTTTACCGATAATGGGACTTAAAAAGAACTTGCTAAACCTCATAACATGAACACCGAGGGCTTTAAAAACTGTTTGAGGTCTTTTCGTTAAGAGAACATTTTGAGCCAAAAAATAGTGCTCTTATAAACTTTGTTTTTTTTCAAATTTTAACTATTTTCTTCAAAAGTACAAAATATTCTCAAAACTTTACCACGCAAAAGACTTAAAGTACCAAGCTTAGATATGAAAGCTAGTTCCTTTGTTAGGGAAGTATTTCACCCCTTTTTGTCATATCTCAACCGTTTAGTCTCGAATTCGTTTTTTGCCGATTTTGGGACTTGTCATAAGATTTTGGCTCTAACAGTTTGCTAAACCACATAATATGACCCCTAAGGCTCCAAGAAAACATTTAAGCTATTTTTGTTCGGGCGCCATTTTTGACCAAAAAACGTGGATTAAAAAGACCATTAGGGAAGTACTAAGAAGACCTTTTCGCACACGTCACATGTTGAGTCCATAGTTTGTTTGTTTTTACTAATAATGGAATTTCGCATTGGTTTTGGGCTCTAAGAACTTGCTAGCCCTCATAATATGAACGCTGAGGGCTTTTAGAACTATTAGAGGTCTCTTCATTATGTGAACATTTGGGGCCAAAAAACAGTGGACTATTATAAACTTTGTTTTTGGCCAATTTTGACTATTTTTCCAAAAGTACCAAATGTTCTTAAAACTTTACCATGGAAAAGCCTTAAAAGACCATGGTTAGATATGAAAGCTACTTCTCTTGTTAGGGAAGTATTTTTTTCGCATACCTCACCCGTAAAGTCGACACTTTGTTTTTTTGCGGATTTTGGGACTTGCCATAGGTTTTTGGCTCTAACAGTTTGCCAAAAAACATAATTTCACCACTAAGGGTCTACACAAACATTTTAGCCATTTTTGTTCCGACATCATTTTTGACAAAAAAAACGTGGATTATACACTTTGTTTATGGCCATTTTTTTACCAATATTTTTTAAAAACCAAATGATCTCGAAACTTTACAATTGAAAGCCTTAAGATACCCTTATTGTATAAGAGGGAAGGTTCCTTTGGTAGGGAGGTATTAAAAGCCCTTTTGGCACACATCACCCTTGGAGTCCACCGTTTGTTCTTAGTTGTTTTAGGGACTTACTAGAGATTTTTGGCTCTTATAATGTACCAAAACCCATAATATGACCCCAAAGGCCTTCCATAAAAGTTTAAGGCGTTTTTGGTTTGGGCCATTTCGGGCCAAAACCGTGGATTATTATACGCCGTTTTTGCCTATTTGAACCAGATTTTTTAAAAGTACCCAAGTGTTCTCGAAACTTTATAATGGAAAGCAAAGAAGTACACATGTTGGTTATGAGGGTGAGTTCCACCGTTATGGAAGTACTTGAAATTCGCACAAGTCACACGTTGAATCCATTGTTCATTTTTTTTACCGAAAATAGGACTTAACATAGTACTTGCTAAGCATCATAATATGAATATTGAGGGCTTTTTACACTTTTTGAGGTCTTTTTGTTAAGAGAATATTTGGGGCCAAACCAACAGTGGACTATTATAAACATTGTTTTTGGCCAATTTTGACATTTTTTTACAAGTACCAAATGTTCTCAAAACTTCACCATTGAAAAGCCTTAAAAGTGCCATGGTTAGATATGAAAGCTAGCCCCTTTATTAGGAAAGTATTTCACGCCTTTTTGTCATACCTCACCCATTAAGTTTAGAGATCGTTTATTGCCAATTTTGGGACTTACCATAGGTTTTTGGCTCTAACAGTGTCCTAAAACACATAATATGACCCCAACGGGTGTACACAATCATTTGAGCCGTTTTTGTTCCGAGGTCATTTTTGACGAAAAAAACTTGGATTATACACTTCGTTTTTGGCCATTTTTGGACCACTTTTTTTCTATAGCCAAATGATCTTGAAACATTACCATTGAAAGCCCTAAGAAACCCTTATAGTATAAGAGGGATGGTTCTTTTGTTGGGGAAGTATTAAATGCCCTTTTGGCACACGTCACCTATAGGGTCCACCGTTTGTTTTTGGTCGGTTTTTAGGACTTACCAGAGGTTTTTGGCTATGACAATGTGCCAAAACCCATAATATGACCCCAAAGGGCTTCCACAAAAGTTTAAGGCGTTTTTGGTTTGGGGCCATTTCGGACCAAAACCGTAGATATACGCCGTTTTTGCCTTTTCGAAACAGATATTTTCGAAATGGCCAAGTGTTCTCAAAACTTTACCATGCCAAGCATAGAATTACATTAGTGGATATGAGGGCAGTTTCCACCGTTAGGGAAGTACTTAGAACACCTTTTCGCACACGTCACATGTTGACTCCATAGTTTGTTTGTTTTTACTAATAATGGAACTTCACATTGGTTTTGGGCTCTAAGAACTTGCTAAACCTCATAATATGAACGCTGAGGGCTTTTAGAACTATTAGAGGTCTCTTCATTATGTGAACATTTGGGGCCATAAAACAGTGGACTAATAGACTATTATAAACTTTGTTTCTGGCCAATTTTGACTATTTTTCCAAAAGTACCAAATGTTCTGAAAACTTTACCATGGAAAAGCCTTAAAAGTACCATGGTTAGATATGAAAGCTACTTCTCTTGTTAGGGAAGTATTTCAAGCCTTTTTGGCATACCTCACCCGTCAAGTCTATGAGTTTGTTTTTTGCCGATTTTGGGATTTGTCATAGGTTTTTGGCTCTAACAGTTTGCTAAAAACACATAATATGACCCTTAAGGATCTACACAAACATTTGAGCCATTTTTATTCTGGCCTCATTTTGGAAAAAAAACGTGGATTATACACTTCGTTTTTGGACCAATTTTTTTAAAAAACAAATGACCTTGAAACTTTACCATTGAAAGCCATAAGATACCCTTATTTTATATGAGGGATGGTTCCTTTGTAGGGGAAGTATTAACGGCCCTTTTAGCACACGTCACCCGGAGAGTCCACCGTTTGTTTTTGGTCGATTTCAGGACTTACGAGAGGTTTTTGGCTTTGACAATGTGCCAAAACCCATAATATGACCCCAAAGGCCTTCCACAAAAATTTAAGCCGTTTTTAATTCGGGGCCATTTCGGACCAAAACCGTAGATTATTAGAGGTCTTTTCGTTATGTGAACACTTGCGGCCAAAAAACAGTGGACTAATGGACCATCAAAAAGCCATAAAAGTACCATGGTTAGATATGAAAGCTAGTTCTCTTGTTAGGGAAATATTCCAAGCCTTTTTGGCATACCTCACCCATTAAGTTGGAGACTTTATTTTTTGCTGATTTTGGGACTTGCCATAGGTTTTTGGCGTTAACAGTTTGCTAAAAAGACATAGTATCACCCCTAAGGGTCTACACAAACATTTGAGGCATTTTTGTTCGGGCGTCATTTTGGACAAAAAAACGTGGATTATACACTTCGATTTTGGCCATTTAATACCAATAATTTTTTTAAAAACCAAATGATCTCGAAACTATATCATTGAAAGCCTTAAGATACCCTTACTGTATAAGAGGGGTGGTTCCTTTGTTAGGGACTTACTAGAGGTTTTTGGCTCTTACGATGTACCAAAACCCCTAATATGACCCCCCAAAGGACTTCCAAAAGAGTTTAAGGCGTTTTAGGTTCGGGGCCATTTCGAGCCAAAACCGTGGATTATTATACGCCATTTTTGCCTATTTGAACCAGATTTTTTTGAAGTGGCCAAGTGTTCTCAAAACTTTACAATGGAAAGCAAAGAAGTTCATTTGTTGGTTATGAGGGCGGGTTCCACCGTTAGGAAAGTACTTGAAGACCTTTTCGCACATGGATCATATACTTCATATTGACCATATTTTGTTTTAAAGCCACATCATCTCAAAACTTACCATGGAAAGCCTTAAGATACCTTATTATATAAGAGGGATGGTTCCTTTCTTAGGGATGTATTAATAGGCTTTTTGGCACACGTCACCCGTAGATTAAATATACTTTACCGAGGATTATATATACTATGGTTTTCAACATTTTTGACAAATTTTGAATGTCTACATATCCAGAAAAATTCGCCTCTCACTAATCCATCAAAATAACTAAACTTCAGCTCCGATAGAACATAGATACTACTTGTAAGATACCAGTGTTGTAACCATGAGATAGAGGACATCATACGCCACTGCTTTCTAACCAATACACAATACTCAATAGACTACTGACCAGGATTATGTATATACTTTTAAATCTGAAATTCGAAGTTGTATCCACAATCCACAAACAACATTTGTGAAGCAGAACTAGTAAGAAATGATTTGCAGATTGCACTTAACTAACTTAACTATAATCACTGGTATGAAGGTAATATGTGATAAAGCAGAATTTTGACCTGGATTTGCAACTATTTTCACAGTCCTCAAGGTGCACACTAAAACAGCCAACAGACCAAAAAAATGAAAGACAAATTTGTGATTCATACCTGACATGACGTCCGTCGCCATAAGCATCCTTGACACTAACAGATTCAGCGTTCAGCTCATCTCTAATCTGATTACACAAATTTTTACATACATATTAGAAAACCAAACCTTTACGGACAACCTAAGTTCACATTACAGTATGCACTACTCCTCACATAAGGCTAGCAGACATCGAAAGCTGTCAACTACTTTGCGTGATCCGCCTACTCCATCCAGACCAACCAATCTATACCAGTCACCAACACTCTAACATATAGTACTCCATTCCACTATCATCTCATAAAAACCTACATTTCTTTTTCACTCACACCCCACTCTCACACGATCGAAATCGAACGCGTAAGCAACTACACTTCAATCATACAATGGATTCTTCTTATTAACGATTCTACAAACAAAATTAGCACACCATATCAAAGTCCAAAGCTCACTAATCATACATTCATACCCAACTATATCAAAATATCAGCCAACAATTCTTCTATGAAATGATTTTTACTGCCTATTTATCCAATCTCCTAAACAAAAAAAAAAACAAAAAAAAAAAGTCACCTTCTTCCCAAAATCATAGAATTGTTAGATAATTTATTCGACTAAACTATAACACCCACATTTGATAATCAGACCATAAAACAAATTAAGCAAAAACCCACTTCCCCAAAACAAATAAAGATGAAAACTTTTACCATAAATTCAACAAAAAATCTTAATTAAATTTATACAACCAATAAAAATAAAGAAGAGAGAGAAAAAGGGGCGACCTTGGTTTCCATGGATTGCACAAGAGAAGAGTCAATGGATCCAGGATCATTGACATGGTGTGGTGTAGAAGCCCCAGTTGTGGTTGAACTACTCAATTTGCGACATTTCCACTGATTTCTTGTTGTTAAGGGTGCGGGTGAAGTGGTCAGGGTTTGAACCCTGGTGGCGTAAGTGTGAAGATAAGCGGCGCGGGGAAGGTAGTTTGGGCGGCAGAGAGCTGCGGCGGCGTAGGACTGAACCATGGTTATGTATGGGCGGATGAGAAGCTTCACTGTCACAGCCATCTGCCACGGGGGAGGAGAACAAAGAGTGAGGCTGACGAAACTCAAGGTTGTGTTTCTGGTCAGGAGTAAATGGTTCGTTTTACGTAGATTAGCGGTAAATGGTTCGAGTGTGAGATAAAATCTATGGGTTCGAATCACCAATCTTATTTGACAAGAGGGAATTATGGAGTTTTTTTAATTTCCGTTATTCGTAACTCATAAGCTAGTTGTCAATGAAACCAGAAGTTACATGATGTTCTAAGTTTAGCGAGTTGCCCTTTTTTTTTTTAGGACCTCTAACTTAACAACTCAATTGAGGAACTCAATCTAATTTTCAGTTAAACACAAGAAATAGTTGTAACCAAAAGTAGTACTCCATACAACAACAATAACAACAACCAAGCCTTATTGCCAAAATTTTTAAAAGTAGTACTCCATCAAAAAAAAAAAAAAAAAAAAATAGTACTGTGCCCTATCTAGAATCCAACTGTGTGTGGTATTTGACGAATTATGAAGTGAGGAACACCCCTTAGTTAAGAGTCGAGATCAGCTACTTGAATTATGAAGTTTTCTCGAATTTAGTTTGAATACTTGAAAACTTCTTTGTTTTCGCACTATAAGCTACTTTTCTATGTTTCGGAAAAGGAAAATACTACAAAACCAAAAAAAAACGAGGACGGGAAGCAGGGGCGCACTACTTGTCGACGTGTCGTGCAAAAACTCTGCTATAAATAGCAGAAAGAAAAACTTGTATATGAAGGAGAACATTCGAAGGAGAAAACCTGCGCAACTACTTGGTACTTACGACTGTTTCTCTTCCAATTTCCAAGTAAGCGCACGACCAAATTATATGGAGTATTAACCACTTTTTCTTTCTCTCTTTTATGATACGCATGATCATATTACATGATTTGTTTCTCACGTAATCATAATGTTATGTTCTAAAGTTTTGTGTCATTGTAAATTAATCGTCCCCACTCCTTGTTTAATCTTGAATATTATCCTTGTATAATTATTTAGTGGAACATCTTTTGCCGTGATGGTTCTCGGATTAACGACCTATGCGTACATTTCACTCTCGTTCATGAACCTCTTTTTGAGAATTTGGGGTAATTAACGTTGTTATTCACACGTAATCGTAATGTCACGTCTAATGTTCTCTCTTTTTATAAATTGGGTATAGTTGGCAATCATACATCCTTACATTGTTGTGGATTGGGAGTATATGATGTTCGTGCTTTGGTGTTTTCCTGTCCACTTACACGTATGTCCGCAAGATTGAGTGTCGCTAATTAAGGTCCTCACAACATCACGGCTCATGTATAAGAGTAGGATATGAGGTTTTTCTGTTCCAAGATATTGGGATATGGAACCGTCAAAAAAAAATATTGGGATATATGGTATTTAATTTTCAAATGAAATAGAAAGGTTTATAATGGGGACGGGAGATATGTGTGCAGCAAGTGACAATGCATTTTGAATTACTTGGCACCTTTCGATTCGTCACTTTTTTACGTATTGTTGATTCCGCTAATTATGCGAGTTCTCAATTTTTGTTGGTCAAGTAGGTTATAAGTTGTTTATAATTATACAAGACAAGATTTTGATTTACCAATTCTAAAGAACTAAACAAGAACTCCTAAACCTTGGCGGTGAATCCATTCCTAAATGAGTTCGTTGTCAATTTAGGGTGGAATATGTATACATTGTCATCCCTATATGTTTAGGCTTCAACTTACATACTTCAATTACTGAACAAGATATGACCCGAGCCATACACGACAAACAAGTCTTGAGACATCGATCTCATCATCTCAACTCATTCAATGTCAAGGACTTACGGTTAACGAACCATCAAACCATTCTCAAATGTTTTTAAACTGTTCATATATTTAACACGAACACGAACCCACCGTAAACACGACACAAACCCTACACAAAGACAAACTTAATCTGCTACAGGCTACAGCTCCGTAGGACTGTAGGTCTCCACTATCCACTTGTGTACTTTACCTAGGACTAACGAAGTAACATTCCAAGCCCATCAAGTCATATATGACAAAAACACAAGAGTGCAATTCACCTTGTATGACAAGCCGAAACACTCCCAACTGAACACTCGCGCTCCTACTTTCTGTGGCTCCAGAAAATCACCTGCTCTCTCTTTCTAATTTACTGCCAAAACACCTGGTAATTTTTAGATGATTATTTTATTTTATCTGTTTGTTAATATTGTTTTCTGGGAGAATAATATAATTCAATGTATTGTTTTTGCTAATGGGTATTTGGCAATTTGGTGAAAAATGTGTCTTCTGTAAGAATTTGGTTGGTTTGGATTGGTTTATGTGTGCCCTTTTCTTTATATTTTAGGTGGGATTTTTTGTCCCTTGTTGTTGTGATATTGGAACTACATGTGTTTGGTCCGTCAATTTAATTTTCATGAAATTTGCGTAATGATTTGTTCCTCATTGTGTAATTATCCCACCAAATACTCCGTCCGACTTTTGAGTTGTTAACGTTTGGTTTGGATGCGTAAGAGGAATTCAGTTCAAAACGTTAACAAATGAAAAGAACGGGAGCAAGTATATGTAAAGGAGTAAGATTTGTAAAATCAGGATGCTCAAATGACAGTCTTTTGCTTTCTGTACAGTTTGGGAATATCACTGTTTTCCTGTAACATTGTAAAGTTTCGGATTTATTGGTGGTGACTGGTGCTGGTAAAATATTGGAATGTGGGATTTTATACTATGGTATTCCAAAAATATTTACCACTTTAATGATATATCTCTATACAAATTTCTAAAGAATGGTGTAATTAGTTGTAGATTGTATGTTATAATCACATATTGTTTGTTTGTTTACTATGAGGTCTGAAATAGGGAATTAGTCATGGTCTCATGTTCTCCACCCTCAGGTGTATGAGATTACTCAAAATGTACCCCGGGAAGCTTAAAGAGTAAGCCAGCGTGTATTCAGTTGCGCTAATCTATCTGTGAAGCTTTAAGGTTACTTTAGGTCTTGTACAGATTTTGGGAATAAATTCCCTGATGTAACACATGATGCTTTGGGTTTTATACTTCGTCTTAATATGAGAGGTGATTCTATTTGATATCCTAGTATAAGATACTTGAATTGGCGACAGCATCAAAACTGAAAAGCAACTGTTTTGATGCGTGGTGTTGAATTGTAGGTACCAGGATGAATGCTGATCAGTTAATGAGAAGTGATAAACTTGTATTGAAAGGGTTGAAATTTCATGGCTTTCATGGGGTGTTGGCTGAAGAGAGAAAATTGGGTCAGAAATTCTTGGTAGATATGGAGGCGTGGTTGGACCTCCGAGAGGCTGGCAAATCAGACCGCTTGTCTGACACTATCAGTTATGCTGATATCTACAGGTGACCAACGTCTTTGTGTTTTACTTCTTGTTGCTTAATAGGTGTAGTTGTGAAATATAGGGAGGAAAAAACAGATTTCTTGAATACAATGTTTTTATAAGGGGGGTTTTCAAGAGTGAATAACGAATGATGTTTAAGCACACAGGAATTAAGATCCAATTTTTCGTTTTTCAGCAATTTAGCACACGGCACTCCGTTGTCAGCTGAACCAGCCATTCTTAACATATCTGCAATGCTTTTGTTACCTCACAAGATTCCTCTACCATTTTGAAATGGTGTCTTGTGTATATTTTTGGGGCAGAGAAGTGGCTTCATTGATTTTAAACGGTGTACTCATGTATTCAAGCTTTACATAGCATTAGTCGTTCACTTGTAAAATCTGACGGCCTCAGTTTAATTCATTATAGTTTTTCTTGTGCAAAGCTGGTGAAATATGCATCTAAGTGCTCATACCTATGCTCTTAATTTCACAGAACTCTTAAATGTCCATGTCTGTTACCTATGTATATTTAGTCATATGGCTTGAGACTTGCTGCCGACCCCAAATCATTTTGGGAATAAGGCTTGGTTGTTGTTGTATGGCTTGAGACTTGCTAGCAAGACAACTGGGTGTGGAAGTTGGCTAGGTCTTGTTCATGTTGTTGCCTAACCTAACAAAAAGTATGCGGAGTGATCAACCTAAAACTCATGATTATGCATCTCCCTCATTCTATAATTAACAGACTGTTGTCATCAACATGTACTTTGATTTGATAGTGTGTCTTCTAGTTTAGACATGATTCTGGAGCTTATCCATGAAGTGATAACTTGAAGAGATACCTAGAGCTTCTGCGCTAATGTGTTGGTACTTGGTAGGTTCTCGAGTTTACTCCAACTCAATTTCTTGCTTTTTATCTTTTGTATTTTTGAGTTCCTCAATTTGGCTGTTGTGGAGCTAACAGCCTTCCCACTACCTCACTGGCCTGCTGGTTCATGCTTACTAGTCCTGCGCTCCTGCCCCTTCGTGAAATTTTTTGTTTTCATCAGAACTGACAGTACTGTATTTCCTTAACCTGTGAATCCCCGTCTTCTTTGGTTACTACCTCCACTGTCCTCTGACATGTATGTCTTCTTTGATATGGCAGCATAGTCAAAGGAGTAGTTGAGGGCGCACCTCAGAACCTACTGGAGTCTGTAACTCACAAAATCGCCTGCAGCACCTTTGCTGCGTTCCCTCGAATCTCTGCTGTACGTATAAAGCTTGTAAAACCTCATGTTGCAGTTGAAGGCCCTCTTGACTATTTAGGTGTTGAGATCTTCCGAACAAGAGAAGAATTTTCGAGCACAAAAAGCTGATTGATGCTTTGTGAAATGCCTCCCCTCCCCTGCTAATTTCTCTTATTTGCTGTTGCATACTTGTGAAACTGAAATTTTCAGAACACCAATTGAGTAAAAGTTACTGTGTTGTTCAGTCTATTCATGGCAGTCTGCTGAGTTTTGTCTCTGTCGTTTGCTGAATCATTTTGACAATCGCGTTACTTTGATCTTCAATACAAATGCAGAAGAAGGAGAAGCTCATTGGAAAGGGTAGAAAATAGAAATAAGCAAAAAACACAACAGGCAATTATAGCCTATACTGAAACAACTTGAATCTGCGCTACTAGTCCTGGAACAATCGAGATCACTAATTTGTACAGAATTACGAATGGTGTTTAAGATCTTCTTGGCACTATTGAGGAGAGTTCGGGGTTGCAATAATATCTTAAATGAATATCATCTGTAACACTTTCAAAAAAAAAAAAAGAGGACATGTCGTCTACACTCGTAGAATATTTCCAAAGAAATAACACAGGAACGGCAATTGATATCAAAATCATTTTCATATTGTACACCACAGTGCAGGGGCTCAAGCCTCAATTGCAACAGAAGGTTTTACAAAACAAGAAACGCTTTCAAGCCATTGATGCCTGATTACCAGCTTTGTTCTTCCTCCCCCAGACTGGAGTACTCTCGATAAGCTTATGAGGGACCAGTTGTCTCTCCCGTTTTGTGAGCTTCTTGAAGTTGTGGACTTTGAGTTTTGCTATTTGAGCTTCCTCTTCCGGAGTTGATTCCCTCACCACTACTGTCAACCTACACTCTGGTTTCATCATAATTCCGTGTCTCATTTTAGCGTGGTATTTCAATCTCTTTTTGAAGAATCCTTTGCCAACAAAAGCTTCAGCTGCAAAAAAAACCGCAGTTAGAATAGACATATTTATGACCTAGAACATTAAGGTAGTCACAAGCACATAAGATATTTAGGTATACAGAACACGAGCAACACAGCTAGAAAAGGATCCTCTAAATTTATATATCTGCCTCACCAGTTCTCCAAGTATTGAACTTTGCAGCACTTTCAAGCAATGGCAGATTGATTAACTAAATTGCAAGGAGGGGTCGGTATCTAGGGAGACTTACCAACCATAAGCCGATCTGGATCTAATCCGTGGTTGTGGACTGCATTTGCACGAGCAGAGTGAATAACCTGGATGGACACATGAAAAGTTTGATTTTAAGTGAAAACAGGGATAAAGGCTGGCGTTTAAATTTCAAAAAGGACCACTTGAATTTGAAAAACTGCAGTCAGCACAATAAACTTTCATTCTCTAAATAAATCTAGGAGAAGTATTTGATTTGACCTCCAAACACACACACACAAAAAAAAAGAGAGAAGTATCTGGTTTATATATATCCATGCAGTTCTTCAGTATCAATCTTTCTATTTCTCGACCTTTCATAAAGTCGACTTGGGGGTTTTGCAATCAAATACTTGGAAAAAACAGTCAACAAATGGACATATCAACTCTAATAGGAAAACTTAAACTCAATGTCGCCAGTCAAGCATGCTTCATAAGCAACTTGTTAAGGCAGTTGAACTTCCTGGTTTCATATGTCAGCCTAAATTTAAGTGACCATAAAATGGTAGCTCGTCCACAAGCAGAACTTTCAACACCAAATATTAATCTGATTGCATAAGATAAGCACAAACCTGATAGACAGTTTTACAAGCCCGCTTTATGGTCACTTGCAACTGCAACAATGCATCTTCAACACGCATTCCACGGACCAAAGTAGCAACCAAATTCACCTTTTTCGGGCTCTAGAAGAAAACAGATAGAACGAAATCGTTAGATGGAATCCAGCATTGACAAGTACGACTCATTAATTTGTGACACATGTGATCATGCCAATGTTATACACAGACATACAGTCTACTCTAGAATTTTTGCCAGACAGTCAGCATCAAGGCTCAACATTCCAGTAACATAGTCTATGCTAGAAGGAGCTAAATGAGAAAGTAGGCTTCGCAATTACTATAGAGTATGTCAGAAGCTAATGTTTATTGCTTGCGCTACTCTCAGAAAAAAGTTCAATGATCAACAGCCAACCTTAACATCAAGAGAAGATCAATAACTACAGCATTACCTGCTTAATCCCCTTCAGAACAGCTTGGACCTTATCTGGCTTTGGTTTCACAGGCTGTTCAGCTTGACCCTCACCCTCCCCAGCTCTGGCCGCTGAGATCGGTATCAGAGGAGACGATATAGGCTCTAAGGAGGAATCTGAAAGCAACGTTCTTGAAGTGGAAATCCCCTATAATCAATAAAGAAAGCCACATAAATCACAACTAGAATATTTACTCGACTAATGACACAAACAAACTTTACTATCATGTAATCAAGACGACTCCTCAATATCGAATGCACTACCATAACATTACGAAAACACTCTGACCGAAGAACCATTTCCCTGAACGTTGCAGTCTCTACGACACCAAACCAATTCGAAACACAATAACTTTTGACAAACGCGTAATCAAAAAGTCTCAAACTTCCAGCACCAAAGTAAAAATCTACAAAGCACCGGGTTCGAAAACCAGACAAAAAAGGCATCAATCTTACCAGTTGTTGGAAGTACTGATGTAAAGGCCTTGGTACATTTTCGAAAGGTAAATTCAAAGCTCTTGTTTCACCTAAACCACAACAAAAATCAATCAATACATAGCTTCATGATCACACCACCACATCTTACTCAACAAAAGAAGAAATAATCTCAAATTAACCAAACCCTTCCGTTTCATAATCTAGGTTATATCAAACTAAACTTAAACAATACGAACAAATAAAACTTAGAATAAAAAAACCCACCAAAATTAAGAAATGATGAAGAAGACCCAGAATGAAGATTGCGCAAATTCCCATTTCTAATCAAATTAGGTTCAACCCTTTTCCCAATTACATTGATTAAACACCGCAATTGATTCTGCCACCTCATTTTTCTTCAATTGAAATAATTATCAATTTCACCAACACTTCATCTAAACATCGATCACCTGTAATCAAACAGCAACATATACAAAGAAAGAAATTACATGACAATCCAATAATTAGGGTTCATAATAAGATTAATAGAAGTGTGAAGTATACGATAGATTACATTTTTATACTGATATGGTAATTAAGTGTATATAATTTAAAAATGCGAGATAAAAGAGATATGTTTTACCTGAATAATTGGGGGATGATTTGGGGAAGAAACTGGCTATGGCGAAATGAAAATCGAAGGGTTTTAGGCTCTCGGAGCTAAAATTTGGGGGTTTTAGGATAAACCAGATCTGGCCCAAATGATTGGGCTTTTCATATGAACCCATTTTCCTTTTCTTATTTTATTTAACATTCAAATTTCAAAGACGGTAAGATACGTAGTTGTCAAAACGATATTTTCGTATATGATGATAAGATAATGTTATTGAGTCGTATATCGTTTCTTGATAGATAAAGTTATAGTCGGTAAAGTTCATTGTTTATTCTGTTGTCAATTTGATTTGAACCATGAACTCCATTGAGTAACATATGCAGATATGCATTGATCATCTAAAAGCAAGTGACATGTAACATGTTCATCTTTTTTGTGGCTTTCATAGTATCATGTGCGTATGTCGTTAGAATCTAAACTAAAGATCGTGTTACACTTGTGCAGTATTCTAATTCACTTACACAACCTCTTATACGTGTGATCTCTATTGGTTTCCACATTTTTCATTTCTCAAAGGATAAAGATTCATTCAAATTACGTTATTTCTAGTCACATTTTAGACAAGTTTTCGCAACTAGAGTCGTCTAAAATAGTATATATATTTTGAGCATTTTTTTTTCTCTAGTCACGCTTCAAATAAATTCTCGTAACACCACAAATATCTCTACTTAATATTACGAATTTAGTTCAAATTAGCACGAGTTTGGATGAGAGGCAAACCCTCGCTTTTCATCCAAGTAAAAAAAAAAAACACACACACTTTTGTTGAGTGGCAAACTTCGCACAACTAGACCCAGATAGAAAAAAAAGGGAGTGTACTCTTTTGGTTCATTAGGTGAGACGTGATCGAGAAGCTGCTCAATAGAAGAGGAGAAAAAAAAAGAGGGGAGAGAGAAAGAGAAAAGATGGGTGAAAGCGCAGGAGATGAATCATTCATCGGGAAACACTGGGGTGGATTCAAAGGATTTTGGTGCGACAGATTTGCGTGGCTTGAGAATTACACCAAGTTTGTGAAGCATGATAAACCCTTGCCCGCTTGGTCTGATGCTGATGTTGAAGCTTTTATTGCCATGGATCCTGTTAATGGCCCCGTTGTAATCATCTCCCTCTTTTTCTCTCTCTTCTTATTTTTCTTTTTCATGAGTTTTTATTATTTGATTGATTTTGAATCGACTTGTGATTGATTTTTATGATGTGGGTTTGTTGTATTTTGTGCTTGATTTTAATTTTCTTCAATTGGGTCTGTAAATTTGCATGCTTTATTCGAATATTTGGTAGTTTAGGTTTTCAATTTTATGAATTTGGGTGCTTTTTTTTGTTGTGTATAATGATTAGTGAAATTATGGGCCTGGAAAATTCTGTCTTTTTGGTTTAATTGTGATTATCAGCCTATATAAAATGAAGCAATTGATTAGGTGTTTTTGGATGAATTAGGATAAGTTTTCATGTGAGGTGATTTTTGTGGGCATTAAGAAAGGAGATTGAGTACTAAATCAGCGAAATCATCGGCGAATTGGCTGGATTCGGGTACTATATGAATTGGTATCAGTTGGGTGGTAGATTAGTCAGTAAATGCTTACGTTCGTCCCAAGTACTAAGTAATGAGAAGGGTTTGGGTTAGGTTAGGCGTAAGTGATGAACGCGTAAAGTGGCATCAATAGTTACTATGGGATTGGGTTTGAATCTAGGAGTTCGTCCACGATACTTTGAGTTACTTCATACAGTGGTACAGGTTTCATATTGAATTTCGTAATAGTGGAATGGATAACATACAATTTATTAGTTGGGATCATAAGTGCTGGGAAAGCCACTTGATGTAATGAGATTTCACATAGAGGTGTTAGAATTTACTAAGCCTACCTTCTTATGAGTAGTATTTGCCCTATTTTTGTTAAATTAGAATCTAGGCAAAACCTGATTATTAGCTACCAACACATAATGTTCATTTGCCTATGAAAAGTCTTAGGCAAGTTTGAACTTTACGGATTTACTTCATCATATTAATGGAAGATTTATGTGGTCTATGATCTTGCTGTTTATGTTTGCTTATCATTTTTTATTTACCCTTTTGATGAGCTCCAGCTCCTATTGATACTTGCATCTCTCTAATTCCATTCTGTACACAGATGGTTTTATCAATTTGCATTCTTATGTAATTGCGGCTGTTTACAATTTAGTGTCCCTGCTGTCTTATATGTGACTGACTCCTTTGATTTATTTGTTTGGTTTCCCTAACTCTTTTCCCAAAACTTTTTTTTTTTTTTTTTTTTTTTTGTAAAACTTTTGAATTTATTTTGACGACTTTATAAAACTTCCTTTGAAAATATTTAATTACTCCAAAAAGGTTTACAACGTTTTGGAATTTCATGGCGTACACAAGACGGTTAATAGATGACGATTCATGTTAGCCGACCCCAAATCATTTTGGGAATAAGGCTTGGTTGTTGTTGTTGTTGTTGCTGTCTTATATGTGAGATGGGACAATGTGCTACTGTCAACTAGGGTTTCGCCTCCCTTATCTGCCTGTCTAGAAATGGGTGTGATGAAAGTGTAGTGTTTTTCTTATCTAGTACACCCAACATCACACCGTCAACTAAGCATGAAATGGGCAACACGTTATGGACTAAGCATTTTGTCTTTTACTTTCCTTCCAGCTGAAAGCTGCAAGGGAAGCAGTGCAGTATGGCCTTGTTGGAAGTGCTTTCGGGGCAGTCTCAACTGCGGGTATTGCATGGAAATACTCCAGGAGTCCTCATGGTATTGCACTCTCCTTTTCATTTTTCTTATGCTCTAGCTGTTAGATCTGCAATGTTACCTTTTCTCTTGCTTGTACTTGTCTACTTTGTTAAGCTTATGAGTAGTTGGTATTTCTGTTTGATAGACCTATTCAACATCTTGTGATAAGGCTTATATGTTTCAGCAAGATGATTGATGAGCTGTATTCGATTAAAATTTGATGGCTTCTTTGAATTTCAGCCAAAAACTTGTACTACTGATCGTCATGGCCAACTTGATCTGCTAATTATCGCACTCAAAAATAAAGAGTCAGTTTCATGATTCCGTTATATTCGTCATGGACTCATGGTCCTTTAGAGCTTGCTGCTATTGGCTATGTGGCTGGAAAAGAATTATCTTTTATTTTTGTAGATATGACGCTCTCTGGGGCTATGTAGTTTACCTTTGGCTCCTTTCATAGGGAGTTCCCTCAGGGATATGTTGATGCAAACCATAATTTACACACTCTTTCTCTTGATTTTTTGGGACGCTTTGTTATTCATTGGTGTAGCTCTTTGAGTTATTGTGTTGGTTGAACGATAAGATTTGTTTACATTCTGAAATTATGCCTTATTGATTCAGTCGGGTACTTATCTTGATGATATACTAGAGTTTATGGTTTACAATAGGAAATTTGAGTGGTGAGGATGATATAGTTCTTTGTGAAGAGAAGCGAGTGTATGGTTGTAGGGGGATACGTAGGTGATCACATGACTGAAGGAAGAGATTTGAGAAACTGTGTAACTTTGATTTCAGGTGGATAGGATGGTCGCTAATACTCCAAATACAGGTTGAAATGAATTTTTCCAAGAGTTCACCGTTAGAGGTACTTTAATGTAAAGCCCAATTAGCTCATGTTAGTTATGCTATCTGATGTCTGAGTATCGAATTAAACTTTTTATAGAGGCTTTGGGATTAGTGTTGCGAATTACATAAAAGAAATGGTTGTTCGATATTCTTTGGGTAGAACTAGTTGAGACTTGAGGGTGTAATTGGTGAAACATGAGGTTAGTAAAGCAGTTCCTTACGAGCAAGAAGGAATCCAATTCACCGTTCATGCATAGGCTAGTTGTCAAGACAACTAATTGGTCTTATAAATGTATGTGTACCTTTCAAGGATCTAGCCTCTATGGTTACTGCTTCGCTGATGATGAAGGCAGCATGGTTAACTAGTTATCTTCTGATGGAACAACAATAGGGAACAAGTGCTAGTATACTCGTGTAAGTTTCTAAAATACTGAGATATGCTTTTCCTGGAGTGGATGACCATCAGTAGTCTATATTTTACTTGCCTCCCCTCGTCCAAAAGCGAAAGAGGAAATTTAACGTGAAAGATAAGGTGAAGCCCTACTCTGTTAAGTTTGAACATCCCTCTGCCTACGTCCAATTCTACCAGTGACTCTTTGGTATTCTTAAGGCAAACAATGTCTTTGTGCTGATTACTTTTGTTTGGTCGGCCTCATGCTGGAGATTGTGATCACGTAGCATGTGGTAGGATTCCTCATCCTCCACCATGTATCACTCTTCTGTTCATTAATCTACTTTTCCATCCATTGAAAAGGGTTATGTCTAAATCGTTGGGGTATCCTATCTTCTTTGAGGCTGGTGGATTTGTCCTGAGTGATCCAATTAAAAAAAAAAACCTCCATATTCTGGCTGTGTCAGCTAAATAAAGTGGCTACATGCCTACATTGATGATTAATTCTGGAAATATGCAAGAGAGGTGGGTACTCCTCTCTTTGAGTTTTATCATGTCCTCATAAGATAACTTTGTTTGTTGCAAAAGGCTTCGCCTAGTCGATAGCATGAAGCTCCTTTTCATTTGAATAGAGTTAAGGTGCAATTCATAACATTTTCTGTCGATAGTATGAAGGAATGACACCTGTTTCATATCCTCGTCTATGTTGAAAAGGAGAAACAGAGTTATTAAAGTTCATGATATACCTGTACTAAAAGAGTTGCTGAATTATTGATTGCCTTTGTAGCTGAAAGTCAACCGTCCTAAATTACTGTCTTTGCAGGTGCTGTGCTAGCACTTGGGGCTGGAGCTGTTTTTGGTTGGACCTTCGGACATGAAGTTGCTAATCACGCCCTGCAGCTTTACAGAGTGGACACCATATCTGCACAGACTAAGTTCATGGAATGGTGGGAGAGCAAAACAGTGGGAAAGCCTTAAACAAGCTTCTGAGTTGCATTCTCAGCTTGAAGTTGTTTCTCTTTTGAAATAAAAGGTACATGTCTGTGAGCTTCAAGTGTAGTACTCGATTTCTACTTCACATAACTGAGTGGATCTTTTTGGTCCCTGATTTTCTCAATGACATGGCAAACGAAAGCTACTGATACTCGTTAATATCTAGGGTTTCTTTTTGGTAAATGAGCTTCCATTTGTAACCTTTTATTTTTGTGACATTATTATCCTAATGTGGTTAACCAACCTATCCCATTTGCAAAATCTAAATTCTGACAGTTTGAAATCTATGCACATTCGGTTATTAGTTGGATCACTCAATGCATCACCTGCTTGGATGAACTTAGAGGGAAGCCATGTATTATAGATCCTAGGAGACCACGTCACTAGTAAGTAAATACACCTGGAGGGTAGGCCGTTTGTGTGGCAAAACAAAGCCATCGCTTGTGGCACCCGAACTCCTCATCGAAGAGCCACACAACAAGCGTCTTTTACACCTGATGCTTATCACTCAATGTTTAGTTATGGCTTTTCTCATTTGTGTCATTTATGGGTCGTTTTACGGGGCATATGCAGTGTTCTTGATTTTATAACTGTTTTCGTATGACCGCATTGTGCAATGTGCATTCTAAACCTTGATGTTGTAGTGTTACATACAGTCAATGATGATTAGGTTGCACTTAGCACATGCAGTAGTATTGAAAAAGTTAAAAAAAAAAATATCTTTTACACTCCATGTAAGTCCAAGGAGGTTGTATTGGTATAAGCAACAAGGACAACGATGAGAAAAACAAGACTGAGGCTTGTGGGATTCTGATTCAAAGTACAGTTTTAAAGATGACTTTTCTATGGCCATAACTTGGTCGGTAAATTAAATAGGTAACTACAAAGAGGGTCTGTCGAGGGGCGGCAATTGTTGGAGGGAAAATGTTTTTTTGAATTAGTTACCGAGTACATTGACCACCTGCGACCTCCCTGTGACCTGTAAGGCTGTAACTCCGGTAAGTCTAGGGAGTATAATTTTCATGTCCGAGAGCACATTAAAACTCAGAACACTAGCTTTGTCGCCACGTTTGTGATTTTTTGCGGAGAAAAATAGAGTGAAGCAGATGATATATGTAGTCGGAATTGTTTGAAAATGGAGATACGTACAGGTCTTTTATGGGCATTTGGAGGCTTGAAATGACCAGAAAAATGTCTTAGAACTCGTCGATGGGGGACGATTTGTGGATAATATGAATACCGAGAGAAGTGAAGTTAGTCACTGAGGAGGGCCTCCGTTTGACCGGAATGGCTTAGTGTTAACTTAAATGAGAAGGCTGAAATGGTTATCTTCAAGGACACGGCGTTACAACCAATTGAAAAATCTTGGTACTTTGGTAGACGTTCTTTTGGACAAAATTTGTCTATAGGGTTCACATTTGACCCAATACAATACTCCGTATCACGCAAGAAAGCCGGTATAACATGCTGGCATTAAGTCCCCCATTGACGTAAACTTATATGGCTCGAAAGACCTGAAGACAAAGGAACCACGCCCCCTAGTTGGGTAAGGGTAGTCCGAGGGTGACCATGAGTGGATACATAGTAAAGCACAAGTCACGCTCATTCTTAATGCATCCCTCGAGTCACAGTCGCAGATCTGCACCAAAATTGTCCTGCGCCTTTCTAAATGTGTCCTGGACATTAGAAATCATACTCCTATTTGAGAGTATATTTTTCATGTTTTGAGACGACTACTGAACTCGAGAGCTGAGTTTTGTCGCACTTGTGATCATTTTTGTGGCTCAAAACTAGACTAAACTAGGCTAAACTTACGAACTCAAAAAATAAAGATCTAAACATAGTAAAGGCATGCATGGGTAAAAGGAAATGTAATCAGATTGCAATGATAATTCCATGATTCCATATGATTGAGGAATAACAGTTCTTGTTGAGTAGCCAAATAAATACTACTTAATAAGGACAAGTCGCGTATGACCATTAATTTGTAGGTGTAATTGCACATGGACCAACTTCACGGAGACGTTGTTAGTTTGTTATGCTTATTCTTAGAAGCCAACACAAGTTGGCTATCCTAGATGTAGCCTAAATCTCTTGGCATTTTGTTCTTGCCTTTTTATGTCCCTTTCTTCATTTATCTCTCCTTGTTATCGAGCATTGAAGCCATCTTTTTACTTTGTACGCGACAGTTTAGGGTAAGACGGTTTTATTGTACGAATAAGTAGCATGGTAAACACGGGGATTTACTGTAGGATGAGGGTTTCGAAATGGAGTTCATTCCGACTTAAAATATCGACTGAGAACTTGAAATACGATTTTATGGTAGGATGGTAAAGACAGTTTTACAGTAGGATGGAGGTTGAGAACTCCAAACTTTTGAGTGAGTTTCTACGTAAGAACACACTCTTGAACTTTGAAAGAACACCTCGATCATTCTTGAGTCACCCTCTCTGTTTCATGGAATTGATTGCGTTTGGTTTGAATTCGATTTTAAAAGTAAAGAATCGAAAGAAACAGAACGTATTAAAGTATTATCTCAGCAATCCTGCAGAAGATTGCAAAATGATGGGGGAGTATTAAGTAGGTGCCTTTATGTTTAGGGCGTCTCTGAAGGGTCTGGTCCTCCACAAGCCAGACCAAACTCAGATACAACCGTTGATTAAATGTCCTAAACATTATACTAACACCAAAATTACTACTAATTTAGTATTACCAACAAATCTTAAAAAAAATATCAAAAGGAATCTAATGAATACTTTTACACACCAAATATCATGTAGGACAATGACATATGACCTCACAGGTTACAGGCTTACAGCCAGAAACCCAGAATCACATAAAGTCGATAGCTCTAAGCTAATTTGGAATCAGCTAACATGAATCATAAACACCATTGTGAGATACGGGAATCGTAAAATAATGCCGAAAAGAAGAGTAAAGGGGGGAAGAACATAAGGCATTGTGAATATTTTTGTAAAGAAAAAAAAAAGTTTATTAGTATTATTAACACAAAAGAATCAACTTATTAAAAATGCACAACTAAAATAATTTGTGTTTCCAAATTGTTTTATTACGAAGGTGGACTGGTAGGGGGCAAATGTTTGCTGAATGTGAAATGCCAACTTTACCCCCACCAACTCTCCCCATCACACAAAATTAATTCTTCTCCCCACCACCACCACCGACACCCTTCACCATCACCCAACAAATTATAAAATAAAAAAAAAAAAAAAAAAAAAAAGAAAACAAAAAAAAATACAGTTTAATATTACTTAACTGTATATTTATATTATAATAATAACTACAGGCATTTTCTCTCTCCTCTTGGGTGGGGGAGCTATGCAGGAACCTTCACTTTTTTTTGGGGATGATATTTGTTACTGCTGAAACTCCTGGGGCTCCCCAAAATATATTGTAAGATGTTGCTTCTTCTTCACCAAAAGTAAAAAAAAAAAAAAAAAAAAAAACTGTATTAACATCACTCTCTCTATTGCAGTAGTGATCATCTGATGCTGTCCACTTTTTCCAACAATTTTACATCTGCATGAACATAAAATGATAAACATTGTATTAAGATTATAGTTTTTCGGGCGATAAATTATGAAAGTTGCGATTTTCTCGTAAAGTAGAGACCTTTAAAATTATTGTGAACGCGAAAGTGAGGTTTTTCGGGTTTATGTTGTGGGATACTATGCTTAGTGTGGAAGGTTTTGTTTAGGGGGGAGGGGGGAGGGGGTGAAATCAGAAACAACTTGTAGGGTACTTCACAAAGACCCTTTCAGAGGAAGAAATAGGAGTGTATCACCATCAGCACCAACAACTCCCTAAAAAGTCTGAATATTTAAGGGTTGGGGAAAAGGAAGGTTAGCCTTAAGATCAAAGCAAATGACATTATGATCTTAAGAAAACCCAATTATGCAAACTTTCTTTAGAAAGTATTAGGGAATTGTTTTATGCAAAGTGACAGAAAACGAGGGTAACGTCGATATGCAAATAATAGTTGCAAAGTAGATATCAACTAATGACATCGGAATATAATCATGTAATCAATGGGAACTGTAGGGGGGAAAGGAATAAAACATGTATTGTGATTTGTGAGGTAATGAGAAAAAGAGGGAAGAATGTGGAACCTTTTGGTTTCCTGAGATGCCTACTGTCAGACCGAGATGGCGATCCTCTCATTGGCAAGCGTTGAAATGGCTTCCCACAGAGCCTAGCATCCAGCAGGTCGTATCCAACAGTTTCGCTGTTTAGCAGCACAAAAGATTGGTCAGTTACTCAGTTATGAAGAAAGCATCAAAACGAGGACTGCAGGGATACTTTTCACTCTATTAGAAGCATGACATTATAAACAACTATATATCAATTAACCAAGATTAGCCATTCGACAATTTGTTCTAAATTGCACGTTGATCTGTATATCAGCTATGGCTTCATACAACTATCATTACTTCTATCCATTCAGATATATCAAGGGTGAATACAGCACTGTGTTACGATGTCGAACAGTTTATTCTGCTGCGATGCACCCACTCACTCAGTCACCAGATGAGTGAGTTAGAAGTGAAACCCCGGAAATTAATCCAGTTTTACACAATAATTAACGAACCAAAGAAGAACACTCAAACATGTAGCATGCAATTTATAATTGACATGTCAAACATCAAACGAGAACAAAATACTTGGTCTTGTGATGTGTAACAGGACAAACCATCATCATCAAAGCAACAGCTGTAAAATTAGCTGTTTCCCCAAATACCACCAATTGACTATCTACCTCTTTCACAAGCCTAGTACACCAAATGATCATCCATCGCCGTCTGAGCGGAAATCAACTATAGACCCTTTTGTTCCGATTATACTAAATTCATAGCAACCTTTGCAAGTTTGTTCGTCTCACTTCAAGTGGCGGATAAGGGCAACGAGGAACACTAAAAGGATCGTTTTCTAACTTGAAGCCAAATTATTGTTTCACATTAATATTTTTACTACAAAAGCCTCTTTCAATAGGTTAAAAGAAAAGTGAAATTGACTATGTCAAGTGTAAAACTTTCTTAATTGTTTTGTCACTTAACCAAAGGGAAGCTTTGTCAATAAACATGATTAGACACACCTAGAATTAGGAGCTTAACTTTTTGTACAAGTCTCTATCATAACCTCGTGTTCTTTCTTCCACTATAGCTCCCTAACAATCCCAAGCACAGTTATCAGCAGCCAACGATTGGCAAACAACAGGCGTCACCAGCACTCTTTTACTGTGTAATTAATTGACACCATTGTAACCAAAAAAATAAATAATGGACACCATCTAAGTCCACAGTTCTCCTTTATCACAACAATTATGGCATGTCAAGATCATTAGTTCATTTTTTCACAGTAAATATTTCTCTATTCCATTATTTACAATGGGAAGAACAAAGGTCGCCATTTCAGACGATAAAATACTTCGGAAAACATCTACCTAACTCTGGCATAAAGTTACCCTCTAAACTACGACACAGCCACGACAGCCAAACAGCACCGATATCGACCATTAATTTAGACCGTACGAGCCAAAGTTTCCCGAGAATCAACCGCAACAACCCAATATTTTGCAACTGCCGATGCCATGAAGCGACCGAAAAACCCAAATTTAACAGAAACGGGATACCAACCAAAGACTAGATGTCGCAAACTCATTAACTTGCTGCCAAACACGATGCAATTGCATGTGCAGAAAAGCTAAGCTCAGCAAACTCTTCCCTCCATTATTCGGATACGTGTAGTTCAGGTTACAACCCCAAACATACAATTCATTTTTTTTTAAAGATCATTATAGCTCATGCACACACACATAACAGTGATAATTAACACCTCACTGCTTTCACTTAAAAAGATGCTCCAACTGCTTACAAAACCAGCAATCAATCCAAATCTAATTCCAATAAACAATCTCCAAAACTAGCTTCTCCATTACGCGCATTTTCTCATCTTCATTGCCCATAAAGCAACTCACTTTCCCAAATTCACTAAAAACACATCCCCACCTTAATATATGATCCATAATTCACAAAACCGAAATGACGAATTCCAAACTCGATTCTCGTACAATTCGGGTCCTCAATCGATAATTGAACTTACCATATGATCAATTTCCACACAAATTACTAATTTGAGCTAAATAATGTAATTATACAAAATTGACATGACACACTAAAAAATTAATGAAATGAAATTAATGGAACTAAAACTAAAACCTAACCAACCACATTTCCATCACCACAATTATGATCAATTAAAACCAATAAATTCAAACACTTGTCACAATTAAATCACTCTATTAAATTAAATCAAATTAATTAGAATTAGAATTAGAATTAGAATTAATAACATAATTAAAACATACCTCTTCTAGATTTGGGGACAACTTTAACAGGGCGAGCAGTAGATTTCTTAACAATATCAGGATTATTATCATCTTTTTCTTCAATTGGGAATAAAACCCCATCAATCCCTTGCACAGAGATCCTCCCATCCGTATATATATCCGGGTCGAACAAATACGCAGACCCGTCACCCGACCCGAATTTAACAGACCCATCCGCTTCCTCTGCCGCCACCTTATGCGGCAACCTCAGTGTATCATACTTAACCTTCCCGAACCTCCTGACAGCATTGTACATACTCTCTTCGGTTTGGTACTCCGGTATCACATGGTAATACACGATCTGCTCCGGAGCTCCAGGTTCGGACAGCTGGTCAGTAGTCAGCTTCGCCATCGCCTCGTCATTGGGGGCTAATACGGTAATTACGTATCCTTCGGAGACGAGTCGGCCCATTTCCGTTGCGAGCGAGGTGAGATTGACTAGAATGTCAGCAAGCTCATTGTATCCACCGTAGTGGATTAGCGTGTGGATGAAGTCTTTCACCTGGGCCTCGCCGTCGAAATGGTGGTGTGGACCGCCCGGCCCAGGGGCAGGTGCGGGGGCCATAGATGGGCCGGGCGCCATTGCCTTGTAGATAGACATCGACGGCGAGGCACCAGGTGGAGGTGGTGGACCCGCGGCCGATTTCTTCTTAACTAACTTATTCGTCCGCGGGTCCACCACGGGTGCTCCTTCAGGGAGCACCGCGGAGATAGAGCGGAGGTTACGGCGGCGGTTGAAGTCTTCTTGAACCGACTGCGGAATCAACACCCGCTCTATCCCGTGGATAACACCGTCGGGTTTAACGACGTCGTTTGGACGGATAACCTTAGCTAGATCCACTGTCTGGTGCTTGTTCCCCTGTTTGAGGTGGAGCTTGTCGTTTGATAAGGTGGTGTGGTGTCGGTGACTCGGCCATTGCTCCGAGTTGACTCGGACTGGGATCACGTGAAACAGAAGCAAAGTCTGTAGAGACTTTAGATTCATTGGCTCTAGCAAAAATCGCTTAAACTCCGGGTCTAAGTCTCTTTCTAAAGCGTCATTCTTAGGGGCAAAAATGGTAATGTTGCTGTTTCCGACTACTTCCTCCAGCTTCTGGAGTAACAGCGCCTTCTCCACCAACTCGGCTAACTCGGTGTAATGTGAATCCAACAGCGCAACCAGGACTGAGTTCGAGTTGACCTGACCCGGCGACGACGAAGTAACAACGGTAGAAGTAGAAGTAGAAGTAGAAGAAGAAGAGGACTTGGAGGGTCTAGCTGGCAATGCGGCAGAAAAATGGGAAGAAATAAATAGAAGCGTACATAAGAAGCCATAGATGTGAAGGCCACCCATGGCTCTTTACTAATGTGGATCAACTCAGGTTGAGGACGGATATAAAACTACAATTTCTGAGCTTGGTTTTTTTGTGTCTCTCTCTCTTGGTAATGTTGGGGAGAGAAGAAGAGAAAAAAAGAGGGAGAAGAAGAGTGTGTGAAGAAGAAGAAGAAGAAGAAGAAAATGGGAGGAGAAAAGGAGAGAGGAGAGAGAAAGGTGAGACAGAGAGTGAGTAACTGCGGTTTGGTGAAGGAGTGTCGGCTCCGTTTAGTTTTGTGAGGAGAGAAAGAAAGAAAGAAAATGGTGACGTGGAAGTTTGTGGTTGGTTTGTGACGGTGACAAGGTGATGCGCATGTGAGAATAAGGAGGGGTTCAAGAGAAGGTTCGGACAGGCTGGACGTGGTGTGGTGGGCCCACACGGGAAGTAATGCTGGGGTTCGGGTTTGGGCTCGGCTTAGCGACTACTTGTTAGGTTGAACTTTGGAGAGGTGGGTTTGGTTGTCCCATGTGGTTTTAGTGTTAGTTTGACCAGACAGTTGTGAGGCACCACATTTTTATTTTTCAAGTCAACATACTATTCTCACTCATTTTTTTGGCTCTTTTCTAATTTTTTTTTTTTTTTTTTACTATTATTTATTTACTTTGTTGTTGTGGTTGTTAATATGGTATAGATGGAGATTAGAATTGGGATAATTATTGTTGTTTGTTACTACTAATGATGTGTGTGTGAGTTTCTACATTTGGGTGGTAAGGAAATTATTGTGACTTTGGTCATTACTCACTATATGTTGGTATATTAAGCTTCATGATGAAGACATTTAACTTCCATGTATCTTTATGTGATTATCGCCATTAACTCGTTATGTATATTAGGTGTTTTTTTTAGGAAAAAGGGGTTATTACGGGTAGTATTGATTCTGATGTATCTCGAAATCTGGGTGTTTTGATTGTATGAAACTACCGAAGAGTTCTAATAAGGCATGCATGATTAGTTGCATGTTGATCCCAAAGTTTGGCAGATACATTGGTTAGTAGTGGCGTAAAGTAACTCATTTGCACTCGCTATTGCGTTCCGTCAAGCTGATTTAATAATATTATTATTTGGAAAAATTTATAACTCCTAGCTTTTATATACCAAAACTTCCAAAATCCTACCTTATTTTTAAAAAGTTTTCAATTCCTACCTTATAAAACATTTTTTTTTATCAAACTCCTACCAAAACTTATACTCCGGCGAGTTTGACTCTATTTTCCGGCTTTGACCTTCAAATTGACGCGATTTCCGTCGATTTGTATCGTTTTCCCTCCAATTTCTTCCTTCAATTTCACCTTCTCTTATCTATTTCACCCATTATATCACATTGCACTAAATGCACACCCCGTATGGACTAATGATATAATTTGATTTCTACAAGACCCATTGATGATTCACATAATCTATAAGATTATGACAATCAATGAGATATAATTTTGCATAGACACTAGACAGTATAGTACATACTCGTACATACTAACCCGAGTATCCATTATTCTATAAATAGTGTATGGACTTACTAATATAAGATCCACTATTCACGACCATTGCATGTTTCATGCCATATAATAACTTGCATTTACTTAAGCCTCATACAATTTAATGAATGAACTTTAGTATTAATCTCCTAATCAAAATAATAATACGAGTGAGAGGTGCTTTACTTTGCTTGGCACTATTGCTAACACAGGACCCTTTTTATTCCATGGTGTGTCCTTTTTTGTCCTTTTGCTTTGCTTTCAGTTTCGGTTTGGCCCTGTTACCCGGCTTGGGCCCTAACCCAGCTTTAGCCGAGCCGAGTCGCTCAGTAAGCCGACAATGTAATATCAAAGGTAGGCCCACAAAAACGCTGTCGTTGCTGTGATGTCCTCCTATACCTTGAAGTTGAGCTGTCTTTGTCTTCACTAAATAAGCCCACCGAAACCGAAATTACAACAAACTTAACTAAGAATTATAATTACCCACAAAAATTACACTTTAGTTTAGTCTATTAATAATATTAAAAACCGAAACAAATGTTATATTTGGATACTTCCACATTTATAGCCTTGTAGGTATGCTTAAGCCATCATTAATGGTATTCCACGTCTATCTAATTAGTAATCACTTAACTGAACTGATTCGAGACTCAACTAGTTTAATTAGAGCGAGGTGTTGAGTTTGACATTTAAAATACAGTCGAGAAGATTGTTATCATATACAATGTAGTCGTACTAGCTAGACTCAACAATATGAGAAGTTGGATTTCGGATGGGTATCACCTCGAACAACCTTAACGATTAAGGGATTTGCATATGACGAGCATTATTAGCTATAATATAACATGTTATAAGGTGACTAAAAGGCAAAGGTTGGACGGGGACTGAATTCCTGCCGGAAGGACGTTAGTCTCCGTCAATAATCTCTCTCCACAAGAGCAAAGCAAGCAAGCACGAAACGACGACGTGGTGTAAAAGTATAGTTTAACCGTGGTTAAGATACAGCCAAAAGCATCAACTTTGGTGACTTTTCTAGGTCTTTCACGGGTGTGTGTGTGATGCATGACAGAATATATTTCTATCAACTTTATTTATTATTTATCCTAATAATCTTATTATTGTTATACAACTCGTTTATCGTGTTCAATAAGCTTTTAGGTTCGATTTTTCCTCTTCTTATGTTGGCCTCTGAGCATTATTATAGGGAAATATAAATGATTACCCCTATAAGACCAACGCACAACCTTACGCTATTAAGTTTAATAGGTGTTTAGGACACTTTTTGGACTCATCATACTTAAATAATATTATGGTTGGTCTAACGTAATGTCATCAATAAGTTTGTTAGGAACTTAATATATATCGATCGGACTTGATTAAGTTGTGATTGTTGATCTGCAAGTTTGTATTGATTGAACTTTTGTGGAAATTATGGATTTCTTTACGGTGTTTTTATGTATTCGACATGCAAACAAAATGTGAACTAATCAACTTATAATATGAATTTAAAGGGAATCAACCATGCACTGATGCACTCCATGAAGTCCAACAAATTACGTAATTTCTTCTGTAATTTAGCTTACAATGTATATATATGATGGTGATATATAATCGAACATACACCGTATATACACATAGAGCAGGGCCTTTTATAATTACGAAAGATACTGGGGCAATTATTTAGTTGTAGCGCACTAATTTTTCTCATGAAAGACATAATCTTGCTTTCAATATTATATTCATGTCGTTATCTTACAAAAATACATGAAGATTTATGAAAATTTCAAGCTCTATATTATCAAAAGTAGGTACTTGTAATGCAACATGGTGAGAAAAATGGATATTTTCTAATTATTTATTAATATATCATTATTGTCTCGCTAAAAAAATTGATCGGTACATGTATAAACCCATCAAATTTCACTGACTTACACCGATATCGCCCGTGTAATTGAGTCTATGACCACGAACCAACGAGATAAGTTTGGAACTCGTCTATATCAATATTGATATTATGAATTCTTAAACAAACAATAATCCTACATTCATACTCATTACTATACATTTTGAGTATCTGCTTGTCTCTGCGAAAAGCCAAAGGGGGCAGATGGCAACTATAAAAGGGTAGGTAGGCGCTACATGTCTTCACAATTTGGTGCTCTTTCTGTTGGCATCCCATAACTCGCATACTAATACCACTCTTCTGAGTTCTAATGTTTCTGTCGGTGCATACACTTTGAGGAACTTTACTTCCTCTTCTAATGCTATACTCATTCAGAGGCGCGGATTAAGATCCCGTAGAGTAGTTGATAGTCGTTCTATTGTATAAAGGGTTACTTAAAGATAGTCGGAAATTGTTTACATCTTTACATTACATAAGACATTGTAATTTACACGATCATTAACTAGCTTCATTATTTCTTTTTGTAGTTTACTCAATTTGCTTATCTGATTACGATCTTCTAATTTCTTTTTTGGTACAAAACTTTATTAGTGCCGCCATCAACAACTTTAATCATTTGTATGATGACTTCCCAATTTAATTAAGAGATTTGTGTGTCTAAGGTGGGTCACTATAATCACAGTAGTTTATATGGTCAGGTTTTGTCACGTGTCACTAATGACAGGCCCTGACATCTTAGACCCCTCGAAACTCTTGTGCTTATTATTACTGTGGTTAATTTTCACTCCTTGTCTTTTGATGGGTAAAAATGTACAAGGACTCAAGGAGTAGTACGTAGTAAGACTAGTAACACTCCTTTTGTCTCACAACGTACCAAAGAAGAAAGATTTAGCGGCAGTGGCAGATCCAGAAAAAATATTTCCAGATGTTCGGTCCACACTATGTATTTGTTCACCCTTTGTTATTTATTAGGAATTTTTCATAATTTTTAGTACGGAAATTTGCATTTTGGAAAAATTTACCGATGTCACAGAACTCCTCTCCCCCTTCATATAGATCAGCCACTATTTAAAAAGATAAACTACAATAACTACTTCGGCAAATTGTTACTGTATGTGTAGGTATGGACAATGAGTACTTTGAAGTCTGAACTATACGAATATAATTTTTTGTTTTACACTTAACTTGTCGCGTCTTGATTAATCATAAATAAAAAAAATACAGTTTCACTTGAAATACCCTGGAAGTCATAGGGTGAACATTTGGTTTCCTTTTGTTTTCTTATTTCTTTAAAGTTTTCAGAATTCCACACCCGATTTCCAAAAAGCAATAATAAAAGGAAAAGATACAAAAAAAAAAAAAAAAAAAGGATGAGAAGATTGCAAAATGATTGGGGTTGGAGCATCTTTTAAGTAGCTAAGCTCATAATTAATCAGACATTATATTTGTATTATATAATGACGCCCTTTTTGGGATATTTTATAATACACGTTCATCCGCTTATGTGCATTGTTCGTACAATATTGAACCAACGTTAGGTCTAGGCTTTGAGATTGCTGCCGACAACTTTTTACTAGAGAAGACACTACTATAAAATTACTTATTCATAATCTATTCTATAAATAAGTAATTCCGATACCTAAATTTTTTTTTTCCGTATAAAATACCTTGAATGTAATTTAAAGTAACGTTTTAAAAAAACAGAAACAACGGGTGAAAATTCCTCGACATTAACAATCGGAGATAAAACAGAGCTCTATCTTAAAAAATTTGACTCCCAAAGTCCCAATTCATGCTATTCCATTATCTATTCACCACTACTGATGGGAATTATTATCCCTATTGACTACCAGTATAGAGCAATAGACTTCAAGTTACTTATTTTGAGAAACTCATGTGTTTTGTTTTCTATCTAATTGCATTTAATGTTTAATGATCATAGAGTATTATAGAAGCACCAACCATGCATTCCATGAGACCATCCGAACAAAAACTAGCTTTAGTGCAAAATTGACCAATAACTTAACACTAATCCCCAACTGAGTTATTAATGAACTGTCTCACAATTAGGACGAGTTTTCCGAATAAATCACCATCGCCCTTTTCTTTTCAAAGAGTGTTACACATTCCATATAAAAAAACGTACCGTAAACCACTCAGTACGTATTAGAAAAGAGCGAAAGAAAATTAGTCATTGCAATGATAAAACAAACCCATCATATCTTTTCGAGGATAAATGTCTATATCGATCATTTCGTCGATTGTTACCCTAATCAAAGCCATCGTTGAGAAGTCCTTGTATGGCAACAACCACAAGAGAGAAGTTGACGTAGAATAGTTGTATGAAAATCATATGGCATCGTTATTGTTAGATGACTTAGATCCCATACATACGCAAGCAATGGCATAGAATATTAGTGACGACGCTTATATGCTAGTTTTATTGCATGTATTTTGACTACAGCCTTTTTTTTCTCAAGGCTACGTAATAATGCCGACACTATTATATGAACGAAATCAAAGTCTAAGTATCAATGCAAGATTCAAGACTATGAAGTATACAACATGCTCCAAAATGATTGAACAGTGAAGCTTATGAGAAAGTTGTACTACCGACGCAATAACAAAGTTTGTCGGACAATAATTTTATTAAAGTCTATTCTTATTCACCACATGATAAATTAGAGAACCAAAATTATGCTTTATACTGTGAAATATGTGTGTAAGAACTGAGAACTCATCACACTCAAACAACAGTGATCTTTTGACATAAAGACGGGCAGATTTTGTTGTTGGTTGTACCAAGTCTCAAACATCCGACCTATGTAAAGACGACTAGATCAATTGGTTCAGTTACTTGTAACTTGTAATTTTCTCAACAATTAACATGAGAGTATTTTGGTGAATTAATGTGTATCCGACTTCAGAAATACAAACATTAGCAATGCAAACAAGAGCGTCTTAGGGAAACGTTGATACAAACGAAACATAAAAGGTAAATTCGGACATCCAATAAGGACGTCCGACGATTCACGCCTGGCCCGCTGCAGCATCTGCCCGTCAAAAGAGGGAGTGCGGTGCTGAAGGGACGCTGAGATAGCAAGCCCGTCAAAAAAAAGGGGTGAGGGCTGAAGGGACACTGAGATAGCAAGCTACTCCCTTTTTGTTTGGCTGGCAAAGAGGGCTGTGTAATCGGATTATTATAATCTAATCAATTTCGCATTGTCCGAAAAAAAAGGTTAAAACTTCTCACATCGTTAATAACTTTTGTTCAATACCTCTCTTTTGGTTTTCTTCACCTCTCGTTTTGTCATACCAAGCTAGAGAACAAAAGAGTATGAATAAGTGAACAACTCGCGCAACAGCCTTAAAGACCGAGGTGGGAAATATTGCAGTGGGGGTGATCATAAAGAGGGAGGGAGGACCAAAGCAAAGACAGATTAATGACCTCGTAAGTGTGAGGCTGATGTACATTTTCCCCCCATAAGTCTCAAACTCTCAACAACACAACCCAGCAAGTTGGGCATTCATTCGAGACGAGACCAGCTCTACACATGAAGTAACAACAAAAGTTTGGCCCCATGCCAATAATCAAGATGTGATGAAGGGTGTTTAAACCTTCGCGGTATTCCCCCACCATATGACTTTGTCAATCGATTTCGGATCATAATGAGCTCATTGTGTGGGAGCTCCATATGGCAAGCCAATTATAGGTAACTCAAAGACCCTCATGGCCTCAACCCTACATTTTTATTACCTTTCTTGATCACAGCACCGCAATATTCCTCCTACTTCACAGAAACAATTAGCAGCTCCAAACATGAAGACAACCTTTGACTCAAATTTCATATTGCCTACAATTTTTTACAAATCACATCAAAACACTTGATTACTACTACTTGAAACGTCTTTGTTATCCATCATCATGTCTTTTATCATCTATTCTCTGCCAACATACTTGACATCCTTTATCCAAAAAAAATAATTTACGTACTTGACATCATAGGGTAACATTCCATGGATCTTCATCTCAATTACACAAGAAATGATGAGGTCGAACACAATATGCCCATAAAAAATGAGTTAGATGTGCACGACATGCCATGGAACTTTCCTAATCACCTTATAAAGTTAGTATGAGAACCAAATCACGGAGTATGGGGAACAATTACATAATATACAACCATATACTCAAAAGTATCATGTTCTTTGACAAGCTCAGTGAAACTATTGAGTCACTTTATTATCTCTTTAGAACCAGCTACAGACAACGTTTTCCATACCGGGAACTTACCTAACCGTCTGCTATTTAGGTGACTGCATCAAAACCACAGCATCCACCTGATTGCACTCGGTGTTTCTACCTGAAATAAGGAGTCAAAGAATACTGATAAGAAGACAAACAGCCCAGACTCAGTTCCTTGTTGTGAAGATTTAATGGAAGTCCAGACCATGCATACTGAATTTTGCTGAACAAGTGAAGGTACAAGTGGTACATTTCTTTTGATTTCTGACAAGTCATCTTTAAATAGTTTATACATGCAAACATCACTCAACCCAGAGCAGTATATGCAATCCAGAAAGGTCATAATAAGGATCAGACTTGTAGAAACTTTCACATTGAAACGCATGGACACCATCTTTAGTATTGTACCTTAATTTATGGCTTCCAACTATATGCATTGTAAACTTCTGCGGGGATTACAGAGACTTGGTCACATTTCTATCAATAACGCTATTATCTCACCTCACACACTAAGCCAAAAACTATTCTGTGTTGAGCTGTTGAATGTCATAACAAAAGACACAAGACTACAAGAGTAGGTCTATGGTGTATCACTAGGTCAAGTCGAAGCAGAGAAGGGGGCCATCAGAGATATGGGCCATTTGAAGGTCTCCACACGTGGAAATAATGCTGCAGAAGACGACCTGACCTCGTCTTTAAACTAACAGAAAACTGTAATGCCAGGGCAACTGAATTTCCCAGGAGTATAATTTTGGGATTAAGTTGAATCTTCACTCACCTCTAGCTCTCAACTCTCCAAGGATATAAGAACCCCACCAACATATGCATGCTAGCCAGCATTCAACGTATATCTTATCCCCACTCGTATCTGTTACTCTTCAAATAGTCTATTCACATGGGACTATGGGAGGATTAAACAGCCTTGCGCATAGGTGGCTAATGGAAATGGTGTTCCTTCCTCAATCTCACATGTGGGAAACTTCGAATCAGATCACTGGCTATCATTCCCAACACTGATTCAGAAAGAGAATAATTTGTCAAACTACATCATCAAGTGTCACTAGTTCAACTAAAGGGAACCTAGAGGCTAACAGATGTCCAGTAAGCAACTTGACAGACCAAGCTCCACGAGTTGCATAACCAGAAACTTATGAGTAGGGGGGAGGGCCAAATTAGAAGAATATTGAATTGAATTAGAGTATTGAGTATCCGAAACTCAGTAAAGAGAAAGGAGTACAGTTCTAGTCTCTGACTCTTGGTGTTATTCATGGTTGAAGACAGTCAAAACACTTAAAAGTCATTAATGGAAACTTAAATTTCAGAGATTTGAAAAGTCAAAGTACTTGATCCTGTATGCAAAAACTTTTTTTTGATGCGCCCCTGACTTGGTCCACATATAAGCAGGATACAAATGACTCTAAGATAGAATATTTTAAGAGAATCTCCTTGAACAAACGTAGAAACACCGAACAGCCACCAGTTTCTGTCCCATAAAAACTAGGCAGAAAGTGACTCAAGCAGTCATACCTCACATTCAAATAGCCTTACATTTTTTTTTTAGGGTAAATAGCCTTACTTTTGACTATGGCTGTAAGGCCACTTTCTACAGAAGTCAAAACCTTTCGGCGCTACTAAGTGATATTTTTGAGAGTTGTCGACAAGATCACAAAGCTGTGTTAGCCTTGCCAATACTTCAATGCAGTTAGGTGAAAGTACCACAGAAGTAAAGGAGTGATTAACTAATCAACAATAACAGTCAACATGTTTTTACTCAGTTTAACACAATGAAAAGATAATTTACCACCAGCAGTAGCAAGTTAGCGCCACTGCCGGAAATATATACTCCCTCCGTTCGGCTTTAAACTTCGTAGGGCCAACGGACACGCTTCTTAAGGTGGGTGTACACGTTAATCGGCTAATCGAAGTTCTAAAAAAATTGCATGACGGGTTAGATAAAATATTGATCTAACCCGCCATGCAATTTTTTTGGAACTTAGATTAGCCAACACCCACCTTAAAATGCGTGTCCGTTTGCCCTATGAAGTTTAAAGCCGAACGGAGGGAGTATGTTGGAAAGAGGGAAAGTAAAATCCTTATCAAAAAAATTAAAATAAAAGATATACTCCCAATTTTTTTTCAAATTTTTAAACGTCTACAGACTACAATGTCATGGCTTCAAAAATATATTAGTCATCCCAAGTTTTCATATTTAACATCACTGCTGAAAATCTGAAACAAGAGCGGAAGTAAATGCTTTCTTAATATCTACAGCCTACAATTGAATGACAAACATCGTGGCCTAAATTAATGGTCAATATGACAGTGAATCAGCTTGGAATGATGCTATCATAATCCACAAAGTTATTTTGAACAAGAACCCTGTACCTTCAATGAAATAGTTGAAAAGAGTTATACATTCTCGTGATTCATATCCAAAGGTCAAATTAAAAATATAAACATTGGATGAATAAAATTACGAAAGATGTTCTTTGAGCAAAAACAAGCTAGTTAAGAATTTAGGATTCAGATCAAGGAAACAGCTAAGCCTAAAGCTTCAAATGACAAGAAACCTAGAACAGATCAGCTTTGTATAAAACCCAAGGCCAAAACTGATAAAGCATACACTAGATTCGAAGGGACTGAAGCTTTTAAGATTGAACTTTCAAGGGTGGACGATACATTCTTTACACTGCTTTCAAAGACATTAGCCACTCTCCACGTCATGAAGCATGAAATTGAGAAAGAGCAAAGAGTCAACACAAAGCATTTCAGTATTTGCCCCTGAAAAGCTCAAGTCTCAGCAATCAACTAAATACCACTTCCTACATCTCGCAAAAATCTTCATTTTACCTTTTACGAGTATTCTCAAGATATTCCTTTATTCACCAGAGAAGGCGCCACCAAACTACCAAAGGGGAAATGGGCACCTTGGATGATTATGACATTATGTATTGACATGTTTCAATGCAAGCTACTTCTCTAAAATCTGGTGTCTAGCAAATAGCTTTCCAGGAGCTTTTAATTTCTTGTGAACAGTTAAAGGTTTGACCACTTGAGACCTCTACCTAAGTGTTAGGTGAACCAGCTTCCTGAGATGTGGGGATTGAAGTGACAACAATGTTCTCTGAAAAGTTACCCCCACAAAAAATGCCAAATCAGCTAAGGTTGACCTTCGTTCTCATAGAAGGAGCCCATATTTGCTGCCTTGTCTAGAGAGATTGTTGAAGATCTCTAGTTCACTTTGTTCTATTGCCGTTAAAACGTGATAACAAGATAATCCACTTGAAAAGGCCCATATCCAGGGATGTACAGCCACTATCAAAAGATTTGGTATCAATGGTGTCCCTAGAATGTCTAAATGAGCTACTGAAGTGGCACCTATCTATTTGAACAATCAAAGCAAAGACTAACCTTCAAAGATGTAATGCTACGAGTTGATGCAATCACCATTACTATGCTCAGTCGGAAGAAGATCCTGTAATGCATGGGGCTTCAGTCCTGTTGCCCAAAGAGTTCCCTTCCGGGCTTGTGATTGCATCAGGTCCGTGGCTGATAGCTGGGTCTCGAGCAGGGCTGCTTTCTGAACTATTAGGTGCAGAATCACTGGTGGGTCTTCCATTGTCCCTGGTGTCCATACGTTCCATCATCCGTGACACTGTTGCTATTCCAGCGTTCACTTCTCTCCTTACCTCAGAGCCAATATCAGACATAGGGGAGCTGCGGGAAAACCATCTTTCTTTCCATCCTCGAGTACTCTTTGATATAGAATCCTTGTATCTAATATAAAGATTTAAGATGCCAGTGAGCAAAGAGTACTTATCCAACACTCGAAAAAAGTTGCAATGATTTCAGCCCACACCACAGAAAATCACACAGGTGACATTGAGAATTACCTCGTAGACACCGCATTTAGCCGAGATTTCAAGGCCTCCGAAAATGATTGGAGGTCTGATGGACCAGCTCTATCTTGACTTCTTGGAGAAGATTGATTCGGAGACCTCCTAAAACAACAACAATGAGATAAAGATTCTAAATCACTGTGATTAAGTTTGGAGCAAAGGTGTAATAATCGAAGTCAATGTTTTGTAGGACCAATCAACTGATTAACTAATTGTTCTTTCATTTATGTTGGACGCGGTCCTCCCATAAGGTGTTTTCGTAGCACTTACCCACTACTCGAGGGTGATGCATGTGGACCAGAAGAGAACGCACTGACTCCAGAGGACGAAACCGTATCTCTTTGGGCTGAGCGATTAGGGGAGGAGATAAAATGAGATGCTTCTCCTCCCATCCTTAACGGAGAGGAAGGAATGGCAACTGAGCTAGCTGGAGTAGATTCAGCTTGCCCTCCATCAGGTTCCGAAACAGTGCCTGCGTGGGAACCAGAATGTCCTGAGAATACCAGATATTGGGGACGTCCTTGGGCTGACGATCTGCTTCTATGGCCTTCTCTTCTAGCAAAATGCCGTGCTCGTCCCATTGCAGCAGCTGCTGCTAGGTGCTGAATTATTCGCTCCTCCAGCTCAGACTCTTGTACACCAACTGGTAACTGTGTAGCAGAGTGAAGATGAAGTCATCAATGGACGAGAAACAGTGCATCTCACCAGGAAATTTACAGAATTGAGAGTAATAATTAGTTCACTAGCTTACATGCTGTATCTCGAAATCCCCCAGTGCGGGATGATGGAATATCGCTGAATGCCTAGGTGGGTTAAGCCTGAGGTTTCTTTCCTCCACTACAGCATCTAATAACTCTTGACTGCGAAACAAACAGAATAAAAGGATAATTAATGTAGAAGCCTGCAACAACTGACAATGCAAGCACTATGAACCTGAAATGTCTGTGCGACTATGCATACCTCGTAGCGTCCTTCAAACTGATGGGCTGCCAACACATTGGGCACTGAGAACTTCTCTGGCACCTACAAAGCCAGATGGTGAGCTTAGATTCAGTTCCTGACATCACATTCGAAAATTCTTGCAACTCAAATACAGGTCATACTTTCCATGTACCCCTTAAACGCAATTAAAGGTGCATCAAGATACGTGTCTGGCTCACGTTTCAGCTTCACAATGGGCTAATAATTTAACATAACTCAGACAACTTGCTTGTGACGAAAGGTCAAACATCTAAACACATGAGGCCATTACAATGGATCACATAGTATTTATTCTACCATTTTCCTCCCTTAAAATCGAGTGAACAGCAAATTATGAATGCTTATAACTCACTACTAATCCTAACATTATTGATAACTATACTAACTCAACATGTAATCAAAATACCATTTGTAATATGCATTATTCTTAGGTAGGAATAGGTTTTTACATTCGTCAAGTTCGTCAAAATTGTGAACTCCCCTATGCATCATTGCGACTCCTATCCACTCCCGATTTAAAATATATATCCATCAAACAGGATCTACCATGACTACATGTTAAGCACTACCGAACCCCGGGAGTCCGGGACTATCTCCATAAGAATTGGGTCAAATTTTTGAATTTTGAGACATATGGGGGTAGCAAGGCGGTCCTCACGGCCAAATAACAGAACACTATCAAACTCAAACATTTACACAACGAACGAGTAAAATGGCGCATCATTACCATTCGAGAATACACTGGAGATGAAACTCGTGCTTACACCCCGTCACCTGAAACCAACAAAAACATTACCACCACCCGAATTTCACATTAATAAGTTCACAAAACTCGAACACAACCCAACCCAAATCAAAAACACACAATGTATTACCGACGAAGGTTCGCTTTCGCAAAACTCCTCAAGACAGATACTACAAGCATCATCACAAGCATCTTGAATGCCACCTTCTACAAACGCGGCCGCGGACGTCAATTTCGCCTCCTCCAATTTCTTGCTCTCCTCCATCCCTGTGTTCGAACCCTATTATCAAAACAAACCCCCCATTGAATCATCACTAAATCATCATTAAATCACTAATCACCCCCTAATCACATAAAAATCAAGTCTTTTCACATACTAATTATAGATTAATCAAAAACCCCCAAATCATCTAAGATTCTAATCACATACTAATTATAGATTAATCAGAGTCAAACTTCTTCAAATTACACAAGTAAAAACCAAGTCAATCCAAATAATCAACTCAAAAAAAAATACTCAAAAAATTCAGCTGAATTTCAATCAAAACATAACATAATTCACATCAAAATATTGGAATTAATAAAAAAAAAATCAATCAATCAATTAATAAATAAATGAAAAATTACCTCCATAAAAAGTAAATTAAAGGCGGCGAAATGATCAATTTAAAAAAAAACGAGATGAAAGGCAGTAATTTGGATAAATCGATAAAATCAAAAGAGGGGAAAAATGATAAACCCTAGGAGAGAGAAAATGAAAAGGTGGCAGAAAATGGTATGGAATATCAAAAGAGAGAGAGAGAGAGAAGGGGGAATGAATATGAATACAACAATGAAAAAAGAGAGAGAGAGAGAGACGACTATTCTTTACTCTCTTTTTTTTTTTTTTTTTTCTGGCGTCACTTTTACTCTTCTTTTTTTTTGTCTTTATTTTTTATTTTGTTTTAATGAGATTTATAATTTTGTTTTTTTATTAATTTTGGCGGTGAGCTTGACTCAGTGGGGACCACAGAGTATGAGTTGAGAGAGAGTCGAGATATATTAACTTGATCTTTTAGGATTACTCTAATGTGAACACGTGTGTTATTCTCATTTTTGGGTAGAATTTCATTTTTCTTGTATATTATATGCTGACTTTTTCTGTCTTTTGAACGATAATTGTTTGGGCCTTACTTAGATTTCAAGTACATGTCTTATTGGGCCTTGGCATCTTGTGCTTATTCGGGTCTTTGTAGTACTCCTTCCCGTCTTTCATTTCTTTACGTAGAATTTAGATTTCCTCACAAAATTCGAGAGAAATACTAGTAGAGGGTATAATATATGAGAAATTAAAAGAAATAGAATGTACTCGTAAGGTAACGATTCAAATGAACATAGGAGTGCCTAGATTGCTTGACCAAGATTTTCGATATCTGATCTACATTTTAGCTGTAGACGTTGTATTACATTAACGTTAGATCGAAAACAAATTATAACCATGGTAGTCTCCCAATCTAGAACTACTTTGCGCCGAATGACGACATATCATTTATAAGTATTCATCCATCTTTAGTACATTTACTATATAGACTTGTAAACACCACAAGTATGTTGCCTAAAAGTTTTGGTTACGTGATACATTCGGTAGACAACTAGACATGTAGATCAAAAGTTACTTTATAAAATTAAGGAATCGACATTTTCATGATGTTAATAAACTCAGGCATATACTCTCCATGGCGAATGGCAGAATGTATTACACGTGTTAGGAAGTAGGAACAGAAGAGCGTGAATTAGTCCATTAATGACGTGCCATTATCGGTAGCTCTAAATTAATTTGTCGCTCATTGATCAATAATGATCATTGATGGTGTGAGAGGTATATGCTCAACAAAATGGCCTCACGCCACATGAAATTAAGCATGTGATGGAATAAACCATAGGCTTCATCGATCACATATTCTTGGCCCACGAGATTTAAGGTCCAAATTAGTTTATCTTAAAGTGGTTCTCCATGCAACGTATTGGGCAGATAATCGTTTGACGGCCCAAGAAATAGCAGGGGACACACATTGAGGTAAAGTTGAATATTCTTATATTCTAACGAGCATTGCTTATATTTTAATATTGATTCATTATCTTGGTGGAATGATAGAATATCGTATGGTTACATTTGGGGAAGAAAAATGGGCCATTTGGCACGTCTTTGGAATGATTTAGTAATTAGACTAATCACTCAACAGTAATCATTTTGCGAATGGGTGAAGGTGGCAAAATTCTTAGAAAACGGGCGTATATTCCTCCCATCGACGGAAATACTCATATAAATGCGCAAATATGAATTCTCCCTTTGTCAATGCCGTACAAGATAGTCCAATGTCGATAAAATAATGCAAATTTCGAGACTTGATAATTAATGCCAATTATGACTAATTCTAATAGACAGTTGCCATTAAAAATCCGTCCGAAAGTCGTATTGTAACTCTTACCAAACATATACAGGTAGTTGCTCAAATGGATAGAATATCGACATGTCAAGATTTTCGGTCCTCATGTCTCGGCATCTCCTCACTCCATAGGTCTTGTCTAGTTGCTCGTCTAAATGAGCAAATGCACATACTATAGAATCAATATAGCTAGCATAGCATGTGCTCCTCCAATTTCGTATTTCCCGTCGAAACTCGAATCTATCTAAATTTTCCCAATTATTTTGCCCGTAGGTCTTATTTTCATTTCATCCAATAGTATGAGCATAATCCAATCCATCCACTTACTCTACAATGAACTTAAACTAATTCAAATAAAGAAAACTAATAATTGGCAAGAGTTTAGACATTCCAATTTTCAATATTCTTTCAACAACTCTAAATACAACCCATCTGACTACGAAATTCATATTTAACAAATATTTAACATTCGACGAATAATAAAGCAACATATCAAATCCTCGATCCCAAATGCTTTACAGTTCACGAGTCGAGACCTAATTCACAAAAACACATTCAAACAACACGCGAAACGTATATAGTGGTACAAATGATCTAACGCTAAACCGAAAATAGAAATGAATGAATCAAGTAGTACTACAAGTGGTAGAATTAAGGTGGGTTTGAGAAGAAGTCCTCCAAAAGCCAGTATTACAAAACTGGTCCCACATCCTTGTATCAAAATCCTCTTCGGAGCCATCAATTGAGACCCTCTCCATCTTCTCAAACTCCTTCATCTCCACGTCATCACACCCTTCATCGCAATACGACCCCACACAGTGCTCTCTGGCCGCACCCCCACCCCCATTCGCTTTCCCCTTCGAATTCTCCGCGCTGCCGCTGTTAGCTTGTTCAAGAAGCCCCCTCTTCCTCAAACCCCTCTTCTTCTTCGCCGCCGCCGCCGCCTTCAACTTCTTCCGCCGCTGCCGCTTCCTCCACAACCGCCGTACCATATTCACAGGTAGTCTATACGCCGCCATGATTAAACACTCCGCTAAGCCGCACGGACAACAACAGCACACGACAAAGATATTCGCCGCCGTACCACCCGCCACTTCCCCGACATTCGGTGAGTGTTTCTTTGATATTTTCGTCGGAGTTGTCATCGATGTCGGCGGCGGCGTTGGTGTTCGGCGAGTCATTCGACGGCGAGGAGAGAGAAAGTGGTGGTGAATCTGGTGATTGGATCGAGGTGATCAAAGAGGGGATTCGTAATCGTGAAGCACAAGCATAAGAATAATAACATTTGAAAATGGTGAGATTTGCCGTCGAGAAACGGAAATGGAGGAGGAGAGAGAAAATGCATAGAGGAAGGGGGTTACGTGATTAATACTGAAAACTTATTATTTCAGTTACTATTCGATTTGGTGATGTACTTATCTATCGTCTTCCGTATTTTGTTTTTGTCAATGCCAGCTGTCTCCTTTTTTTTTAACCCTTTTTGTTTTATTTTCCGACTGGGAAATATTGCGATGTAGACGGGACAAATGGTTTGAGAATGATACTCCGTATTAGACTCATTGGCTTGAAGTCATGGTTCGTGCCATTTTAAATCGTAACCATGACTCCAAGTCAATTGTACTCTCTCGCAGTGCCGCATGTTTGTGAATTGATTTACAATCGGATTGGAATCATGTTTGGATCGAGATCGAGATCGAGATTGACGAAACAATTTACCATTATGTTCATGTGTGGTTTTAAGTTCGAGTCTCCACGGGGAAATTTTGACGAGTTTATTTTAGGTTGAAAGGTCTCACTAACAAATACTCCCTCCATTCGGCTATAAAACGCGTAGGGTCGGAACACAGTTTTTAAGAAAAATAGAATAAAGAATGAGTTTTAGGGTCCACTTAGTGTAAAATTACACATAGGGGTATGTCCCACTTGCACTTTTAATAAAAAAGTAAGGGTGTTTTGGTATTTATATGTACAAATAAGGAAAGATTCCAAGTATGAAGTTTAAAGATGAACACCCCTAAATAGAAAGTAGGAAGTTTAAAGCCGAACGGAGGGAGTAATACTGTATGGATTTGAATTTCGATTAGATATTGAAATTAAATATTAACGATGGAAAATAACGGACGATGCGAATTTTTAAAATCTAGTGTTAGTTTTCTAACGATGACTTAATTTGTGAAAAGGTCTATTGAGTACATTAATGTAGATAGTTAGATACCATTATACCAATATACCATGGCTCGGTCATGGTTTCATGGTAGGTCAAAGCACATGAATGCACCCATAGGAGGCATCCCCCACATCAGCAACACTTGGATCATTATCCTCAAAATCAGAGCCCTATTGACTACTCGTATTTGGCACGTTTCTCATTTTCATCGACCAAAAGTAAAATAAAAAATAAAAAAGGAAACAAATAAAAACATAAGAAAATAAGGAAAAGTAGATTTGACACTTTTTAACAGAAAATTCCAACACCAATTTTGATCAAACAAACTGTACTGTTTCATTGTACAGTGATATCATGGGAGTATCATATATGTACGGTTCTATATCCCAATTCCCAAAATTTACCAATCCCTCAAGTACAATCAACTACTAGGCGTTATCGACACGGCACAAACCTTACAGCTGCACCTTTCTTAGACCACAACCCAATCCGTCGTCATCATCTAATCCCCCAATTCCCGACGATCTAACATTTAATCCGATTTTCGGACATTTTAAATGTTCTATGAATTTTACATCACTTGAATAAATTACGATGTGAAGGCACATTGTGAATTTTCGAAACTTAATCGACTGATCTGGACTCCTTATCGAAACTTAAGCATGACTCTAGATTTAACGAAATGGCAAGAGGCCAATGAGTTCCGAATTTTGTACCACATGATAACGTCCTATCACCGATACGACCTTGGATTTAAGCGAAATTGATTAGATTTCACGCCATTACTCAAAGACTAAACCATCCAAAATGTAAGGGTGATTAGGAGGAATAGTAACTTGATCATCAAGCCTTTGCGAAGGACTTCTCCAAAAACCGGCGTCCCTAAACCGGTCCCACATCTGCTTGTCCAACTCAACCACTTCCGCTGAACCGTCAATCGAAACCTTAACCTTCTCAAACTCCTTCAAATCAAAGTCCGACAACTCATCCACGTACTCCACCACCACTTGACGGTGGTGGTGCCGGTGGTGGTGAACGCCGCCACCACCGCCGCCACCGCCGCCGTTAACCGCAACATCCTTAGCGTGTTCAAGAATCTTCTTCTTGTTCTTGTTTTTGATCAACACCATTTGCTGCCGCCTCTTCCACACGTGACGGACCACCGTGGCCGGCACCTTATAGACGGCGAGGATTATAAACTCCACCACCACGCACGGACAACAGCAGCACACGACGCAAATATCCGCCGCCGTTCCGCCGGCGACTTCGCCGACGTTTGACGTTGACTTCCGGTAGGTTTTCGTCGGCGACGGTGTTGAGTTCGGCCGAGAAATCGGAGAGCTCCGGAGAAGTCGCCGGTTTGTTGTCACCGGCGATGATCTTATAACTATCTGACCTGTCATTTTAATTTTAATTTAAATAAAATGCATATTATGATTTATAAGATATAAATTGGGGGAGATTTTTTGGAGCAACAGAAAAAAATTTAGAGAGAGAAAGAAGGGTGCAAGAGGGAGGAGAGAGAAGTGAAACGGAAAAATGGTGGTTTACTTGTTTATATATATACTTGTGAAAAAAAAGGGGGTGTACATATGCTGCTTTCGGTTATTACTAGCCGATCGACTACTAGGGCTTGTTTATTTACTCGATTTTTCTTTCGGTTTTGTTCCTTTCGATTTATTTACTTTAATTTGTAAGTTGGATTGAGTAGGGTCGGATTGTAAGTAGAGTTTGAAGGTATGAGTTGGTTTGACGGTTTTTAACTATAAACAGTAAAAGATCGTCTTTGATGAGTTGATACCGTCTTGATGGTAATGGGATAAAGGTGAATATTGGTGGAACTGTTCTAATCTGAGGGGTGATATGACTACAGATTGAAATTGCGGCTTGGGATGAATTTGGGGTTTGGGTTGAACGTGGATGTTGCATTGGTAGGGGTATGTGACCTGTGAAGGGTGGTTTTAACGAGTGATGACGCTTTAACTCTGGGCCTGGTGCGATCAATTGGTTACGGATATGCGATGAGGAAGTCTGTATTGTTTTGCACAATTGCATCGTGCACAAGATATCAATGTTTTTTTTAATTTATATCGTACGGGCATAATTAAGTAGATAGATTATTTTAACATTTTATTTGGAAGAGGTATCAAACTATCAATATTGCATCGTAAAAGTGTATGTATTGTGTTAGATAGTGTGAGAGCAAGTGCAATTAGAAGTATATTTAATTTACACGGTTAGGACCCCTGCCTCATGCACTTCGGCCTCCTCCAATTTTATACGAGAACTAAATGATACTCCATAGTCCATACTCTACAACGCTTTGTTTCAGGTTGTGGAAGTAAGCGTTCTTTTGATAATTTTGCCCTTTCAAAATTATTTCATTTTCACCATACTCCGCAATAACTTAACTTTAACATAAAACTATAATCCCAGATTTAACCCTAAAAATAGAAATTTGTAAGTCTTTGTCAAACAAGCTAAGAGAAAATTAAGATCATCATGAAAGTGGTGGGTACAAGTTGACTAGATTTTTTTGGAGAATCAGTGGTAATCATGAAAGTGGTGGGTACAAGTTGACTAGATTTTTTTGGAGAATCAGTGGTAAAGAAGCAGTTACAGAAGTTATAAGGAAAGGTCCAAATCAAAACTGTGAATAAGCAAAGACAAAGATTGGAGTAAGTGGAAGGCTTGTCACCTGCCAGCTTCACATTTATTTTGGTCAATCTGTTTTTATCATGTCTTTCTGTTCATGAATAATGTCCACAAAAAGGGCCCAAATATTAATACTAGTATGAGTTTTTTCCTTCTTTCTTTCAAATCATTTTCCCCCAATTGGATGCTGTCCCAAACAAGCTAGGTTGAGATACATCATTATCAAATTTATAGCGAGGCTTGCTTATCCAAGCCATATACATGCTATACATAGTTTAAAAGATCAGAATGTCTTAACTGAACAGGTAAAATCGGAAAATTGTCAGATCGAGAAAGAATATTTGATAACGTATTACGTAGCAGTGTTACATGTACAAGACATTATCATTTTTGTTAGGTATACTTGTATAATTTCCGAACAATAACATTCCCTATCTCATATGTTTATCATTAATGTTACGCATCGGCTCAATACCAAACATGATTGGTAAGATTTAGCTGGTTAATTTGGATTGAAGGTTGATTTGTGGATATTGTTCTTTGATGCAATGTCAATCAGGCAATGTTGGCACGACTCAAAACCATGGTATCCTCATTTGAGATGATCCCTTCGCAAACATAAGGCTATTGTCCTACGAATCAATGTGCACTTACTAAGTTGGGGTCATATTTTCTAATATTTTCATCATCCACCATTGTGTTATTATTACTTGATTATTTGGACTTACCCTTTTGCATTGGGACAAGAAGGAATCAATTTATGCTCTTTGCACGGCCCATGCTATATTGCCATTCATGATTACCCAAATAATATTGGGCAGTTGAGGATTAATGTAAAAAATTAGATTTGCTGATTGGACTCGTACGTAAACATGATCAAGCAAACATAACTTATTGTTAGTTTATGCCAATGATTAGCACTAATGATTAACATACACGTCGATCATCAATGTAGTGTGACTGTACTTGTGAGCCTAGCTACATATTACTACTAACTAGACTGTAATATTATATATTCACTAAGAAGTAGGAGTAACTAGACTATATATATATGTTCCTTCTATATATGGAGTCCTAGTTTCCTATTAGACCAATGTCGTATAAGACACTTTTTTTTACCAGACTGGTTTAATATCGTGTAAGACATTTTCACTGTAACTTGTATATAGTAGTCTTTTAAGATAAAATTCACGAATTATAACGATAGACAATTAGTTTGAAGGATGTGATGATGTAGAATCGATTATACATTACCATGAGGTTTGAAAACATAGAATTTCGCCCTAAACACTTGCATATCTATTGATTACCTATTGATTTCATTATAATGTTACAATGATGAGAAGGTCTCGATCATGTCTCAAGTCAGAAAAATCCTCATTATAGTCTTATCATGTGCCATATGGACACACGTATACCTTACAAACGAAAGGGGCAACCATTATGAAATGTAACTTCATTGACAATTGTCAACCTACTAGTAAAATCCATTAAAGTCGTAATACTCTTTTCACTTCATCCAACTCTTTACGTTGGGTTTAAGTTCGTGAGACCAACACAAACCCAACACAAAAAATCAAATGAGAAAAAGGGAGTATTTCTACTAACTTTTTGTGAACATCCTTCTGATGTGCGTCAACAACGCCTACGTCTTGTTGAGTAGAATATAAGAGGGAAAGTATATTCTTCGTAATGCCGGCATTTTGCAATTTAAATACGTTCGTATGTCGTATTTGCCGCCCCATAATCATATCTGAGGGCTTTTATATTGTTTTATACTTGAATAAACATGGTGCAAAGACCCCTTAAAAGATACTTTGGTGTATTCTATTTAAAATTAAGTGTATCTTGTCGTATTTAACGGGCTGTGTTACTAATCCGAACTTAATTAGCCTCTTACAAAGTTTGTTATTGGTGTTGCTATACACGAAACGTTTTGCACTTTTGCGTGAATATGTCCTGTAGGATTTTATCCGAAAAAATTCGATTGTCCGGGGGATGAAATAGATTAATCACTCTTGAATAAGATACGGTTGTATAAAAATTGAAATTCCAAGTACAGTGTAACTGTCACTCTTAAGTTAGTTTCATCTCCACCACTCATATACTGGGATAATGCGATGATATTAGTAACGTTCCAATTCTTTGAGTTTGTTTTGAAAATTTAATTATTAGTAATATTTGGAGTATAAAAATTGCGCGTATACGAGTATCTTTTCTATATGGCCAAAAGGGGTCTTGGACCTTAACATCATCATATAAATGTCATCTTATGTTGGGTGGAGCGGCGGTAAGATACTGCCATATATGATGTGGAGCTTACAAAGATAGCAACTTTATTTTTTCTTGTTTAACTTACGCAAACCATCCCCAGTCCCACATACATCACTCGAATATTTCACCTAAAATTGTCCTTTGGCAGCATTATATAAAGCGTCGCCCTCACATTTCGTCAACTGTCGCCACACCCCTTTGTTTATTATTAAGGTCTTTGTAGGCTTTGATTAATAGCTACTTACAAGTTGTGTAAGCTTTGCGAGTAATGTAGAGCTGAGTAGCGCATGCATGATATGCGTCCTTTGATAATAGATATACAAATTATATACACAAATGTAGAGAAGTTGTCGCTCCGATATGACTATTTATATACTCCGATATGAATAATAACAAGTTTATGCCAGAAAGAATACTATCTGTCAAAAAAAATAAAAATGACAGAGTACAAGTAAACAGATAAAAGATTAAAACAAGGAGAAACGTAAAAACTACGAGTATTCTTCTATTCTTTTTACTTTCTCGAGAGCATGTAAAAAACTACTTCATACAATCTGAAGCTAGTTAAAAACACAGGGCAGATCAATACAAGGCTACTGAACAGATTAAAGGTCATTTTACGACGAAAATCAAAATATTTAGGCCGCAAATTGTTTTCGGAAGAAAGTGTCAAGGGCCTCAACGAATCAAAGAATCTTACATTCGCTAACATACATCGGTTAATTAACAACATCTCTTAGAGATGTACATGCCGCTCAATTGCCTTAACTTCCACGAGCTTAGGGGGCAGATTCGTGGCTGACTTGAGCGACATGATTGCAGGTTATAGCTAGACTCATTACTCACCGGACAAAAATGTTTAACTACCAATGAAGCCAAACCGGTGAAAGATGATAGCTAAGATGAGCATGCAAAATGCTAGAATCAACCCCTGTTTGCCCAGTAACCAGTTCTTTGCTTTCTTAGCACCCTCAACCCCTCGTTGGACCCTGTCTGCCCAACGCATCTGCAAAAGGAGTTTACAAAAGACGTCAGAGAAAGGCCATAATTTGCGACACAAAATTGAGCGTCATCAAGAAAAACAATGGCAGTACAGCTATTGAAACAAAACAGCATATGCTGGCCTTAAGCAGGGTAACAAACACAAACCAAATACTGCCCCCCCCCCCAAAAGAAATGTTGTCCAAAGTATCATGTTGAATTGTCAATTAACAGAATCCATGGTGTTTGCGACATGAAAAATTGAGCATGATCAAGCAATATAATGGTGGATACAGCTATTCAAACAAAACAGCATACATAATTACCCCTTGACTCAAAAGACACATGCTGCCATAAGCAGTGAACAAACATAACCAAACAGAATCCACAGTGATTCAAAACTGCTGTAAGGCGTAAGCAATGCAACAAACATGAAATCCCAAATGTTATGTAAAGTCGATCAGTTTGCTTGGTTCTAAGCAAAGAAGGAAGATTTCTTTACATATGATAAGCAGGGAGGAATGAGGACAGGCAGGGAGTATTCAACAAGAATCTGGAAGAAAATATAGTTCGAGTTCCCCATATAAAAATAGTAAGATATTGAGAATGTGACGTATTCTCAGAGACTTAGACAACCAATTCAAGCAAGTATGTCATACAAGGGCACTAAGGTAGTAAAGGTTACTTGATAGCCGTTATGTTTAAGAACATACAGTTGAAGTTGCAGTTATTGACAAGGAATTATAAGGAAAAGATTAGAATATAGAAGGTACCATAGTATCCAAATCTTCTGATGACATAGAAGCCATTGCGTTTTGAGCTTTTGCAGCATCTTCTTTCGAAAGCTTAAGGCCAAATTGCTCACTCATGTTAGCCATCATATCCGGGCTCATGTTTTTCATCATGGAGGAGAACATCTGATAGATGCAGCAAATAACATTAACAAGCAAGATCCTGGAAACACTTTATAAGACAATGCTTCCAACAGATAAAAAAAAAGGCCGATTTGCAGACAACTTTGAAAGGTTCCACAATACCATACAGAAAGATTGAGTATCTAAGTCCTATCTGCGCCCTCCCCCGCTCTCCATGAAAAAAAAAAACATAAAGCATTGGTGTGCCCATAAGCCAAGACAGTTAATTTTGTTTAACACAATCCATAAGGGGGAGCAAGCAACCAACTTACTTGTCGCATTGCAGGATCCTTCATTTGATTCCTCATCTGTTCTTGCATATCGTTCATTGAAGAAGGAAAGTTCGACTGAGAAGTGCTTCCAATGTTGGGAAATGAACTAGAGGTGCTACTTCGCTCACTCATAATATTATTCCGATCAGCAGATGCATCCCGACTTTGGGGACGGTTTGACCTTGACTCTGTATTCACTCTACCATTTGATGAACCTGACGAAGACGGAACCGAGTCCCTCTGTTTTAAAGATGAAGCCATCTCAAACATCCTTTGGAGCTCCTCGGGTGGCATCTTACTCATCATGTCACCAGCCCTTTTCAGCATTTCAGGTGACAGATTTGGAGGAACTGAGCCAGGTGCAAAGTTGGGATCGAAAGGAGAACCACTCATGGCTGGATTATCTCCCTGGAGAGAGGAGGCCATTTTCATCATATTTTGAAGTTCGTCAGGTGACATTCGCCCGATCATATCTGTTGCACTCTTCAGCACATCAACAGGAACCTCCCCGGTTCTTCCACCACCCATTTTGGCTAACATTTCAGGATCAGCACTGGACATGAAATTCTGAAACGACCTGCAAACAGGAAAGTGTTTAGAAATCTTACACAACCAAGAGCTCCAAGTTTCATAGAAGCACAAATTTCCTCTTGGCTGGAATACTAGCCTAGATCATTTAATTACTCTAACCAGGTTACTACAATCCTTTTTTGACATGGCAAGCAACACTCGACTACAACAATTTCAACTTCAAATATTCAAAATTTTGGTGTCCCAGGCACATAGATTATATGTACAAGGGACAGCCATAACGAGAAACTGACAGATAGCACCTCCAACAATAAAAGAGAAAGAAGGAAGGATATCACTAATGGTGAAAATAATTCAATGGAAATATTAAAGAAATAAAAGGGTAAAGGGAAGAGTCCAACCACAAGGGTGTGTGGGGGCAAGCCTTCCCTTGTCATTTTTGGACAAGAGGCTGCTCCCAAGACTTAAATCCGTGACCTAAAGGGCAGCCTGGTGAACATTGGCGTCCCCGCAAGGCGAGGGTCCGGGGAACAGTCCCACCACAAGGGTGTATAGGGGGCAAGCCTTCCCTTGTCATTTTTGGACAAGAGGCTGGTCTCAGGACTTGAACCCGTGCCCTAAATTATCTAAATTGTTTTCTGAGGATCGTAAGTTATACCTGATTGCGTCAGGGTCATCTTTCAGTGCCTTCAAACTTTCTGAATCTGTAGTTGGTCTTTTTGCAACAGTCTCTGTTTGATCCACTGAACGGCTACACCTTTCCTCTGGGTGTGTCACCACAAAATCTTGAGATGTTCTCTTACTAGATGATGCAGCCTCAACTTCTTCGGTTATTTCTTCAATTACTAATCCTGTGATACCAATTGAAAGAAAAATTTCCCATTAAAAACACTGAATCATGATCAAAACTACAGTTTTATCGCAGACAACTAAGTTAGAATATGTTATACCTGTTGACCTATGGGTAGTACTGTCTGCGCCCAGACTTTCTTTCGCAGCGCTGCGAAGAAGAGAATCGAAAGAAACTCACGTTAATACAGCATCACAGTACTTGAAAACCAAGAGGTGCCCTTGAAGCATAATGTTCAATTCGTTACTTCTCTTGGATTTACCAAAAGATGAACTAGGCATAACTACTCAGAGGCATTCAAGTGGTCCTAAAACACTACCTTTGCATTTGGCAGAAGAGATGGTGCAGAAATCAGTCAGGTAACACACATAACAGAACCAAATTTCAAAACAATCTAACAAAGTATAGGAACAATAATTTGTACCTCCCAACAAATTAGTAGCCAAACACAGATTTAAAATATTGCATCAACATAAAACAGATAAACCACAAGTGAAATAAAGTTATTTTTGTTTTTTTGCATCCTAAAATCTAGAAAAATTAGCTTTAATGAGTGAGAGTGTCTATACTACTACTGTAAAAATGATAACCAAAACCTGAAAATCACACTTTCTGGTTTGCAAAGAACGGATTTTACTATTAAAGTGAAAACTAGAAAACCATAAAAGATACCAAACAAACCCTAATAATACAAAAAGGGTGGTTTTAAAATACATTCACATCGTAGTCTATTTCAAGGCATTACAGAGGGCATTGTGTTTTTAAAAGGCGGAAACCGCCCATGTACCTTAAAACTGCGGCAATTATGTCATCATCAGGGGAGTTCTCATGTGCCTTTGTGAGATCAGAGACAGCATCCTGGAACACAGAAAAAGCATAAACGGAGAAAGGGTGATCAGGCAATCAGTCCTAACGTGGAGGCCCAGCATGTGTTGGGTTAAGAAACCCAGCAAAAGGAGGGAGGGGGGGGGGGCGTAGGGTGGGGTGAGGTTACCTGTAATTGACCTAATTCTTTGTATGCTTGACCCCTACGGTACAATGCTTTGACATTCTTTCCATCACATGCCAAAACCTGGAAAATATTAAGTACAACATAATCAAGAAACAGTAATGATGGAAGTAAAATCTCTCTAACAAGAATGTCAGTGGATTCGCCTCCTGGCGCCCTCATAATTCATGACAACATTCAGATAGAGCTGTCAACTAAGTACCTCAGAACCTTCTCCAATGCAGTCATGAAATTGTCCTGTTTTCAGATAACAGGACATCAGATTCAGAGAGCAGGCCAACAGGAGAGCCCGACCTCTACTCACTGGAATCCCCTTTAAATTATTTTTTGCCTACATGAAAGTAACACCCAATGAGAAAATCCAAAACCATGAAAAAAAAACGTATTTGAGAAACACAGCAACCAAATGATACACTCACAAGAGAGTAATTTTCCGCTGCTTCCTGATACCTCCCCTGACTGTGAAACTGATTTCCCTGGTCAATTGATCAAAGTTACAAGTAAACGAGGCACATTAATGAAGATTCAGTATGAGCAAAAAAAAAAAAAAAAAAAAAAAGGAATTCATTGACACTAACGCCTGCCATATGAGCTGAAAGTCTTAAACATACAGCTCATAAAGAGCCAGAAGGTTGATAAAGAATCGATAAAGATGGACTTGCAGATCACACTTACCTGTTTCTTAAGAGATTCAGCAGCATTTATCTCGTAAGTCATCTGAGCATCAGCACGAGCACGAATAGCTGCAATTTCATCAGGAGAAGCATTGGCCATTTTTTCACTAAGGTCCGCCATGTCTTCAGGACGAAAATTCTTCATTTGCTCTGCCGCAAACTTCAAGTCCTCGGCCTTCATATTCTTCATGTTTTCAGTGGCCATATTCAGCAAGTCAGGATTAGACATCATCTGCAACACACATGACATCAACATCAAACGACCGCATCACCACATCCCTCCTCAGCACGCCAACATTCACCCACATCCCGCCACTCTCAAACGAAGCAAAGCACGACCATTAGCCGATACACACGCATACTACAACTTCCCAAAAGAGTCAGTAACATCCCCAATACCCCCAAACTTCATCAGCAAGCTAGCTGATCAACCTCACACTTTCCACATTCGGCCCACCCATAATTACCTAACAAAATTCTACTCTTTCCGGGTATTACAAACTCGATCACACGATTCGACATAACGCAACAATCAACACTTCCACATTAAACTGTAAACATCACTACATGATCAAACCAACAACTGATCACCCCAAATCATGCTAATTACATCTCCTAAAACCCCCCCTTTTTCGGCATTTTCATCACATTATCAAACTAATTACCTTCTAAACGTCAAATTCACGCTTCCAAACCCGCTAATAAAGATCATCAATAAATCAAAATTCATAATTAAACAACAAAAAAATTAAAACTAATCGAAAAACAAACCTGCTGTTGGATCTTAGCTAATTCAGCAGGAGACATGCGACTCATCTGCTCTTGCGCAATCTTAAATATTTCAGGATCCATCATACCGTTAAACATCTTCGCAAAATTAGGGTTTTCCAAAATCAAGATCAATAAATTTCAATTGAGATCGCAGCGAATCGAATTGATAGATCAATTGAGATCAAATCCCCCAAAATTGAGCGATAATCGGCGATGAATTGAACAAATTAGGGTTTAATTGAGGTTGAATTATAATAATTGGGGGAAATTTGGGGGTGAATATATATTGAGGAATTATATATTTTTTTCCTTTTAGTTTTCGGGTTAAGTCTTAAAAAAGAGTACGGTTGGTCGCCTACCGGAGTTGAATTCAATTTTGATTCGGACTCGGAGTTGGACTCACCGAGTTGCAAACACTATCATCCAAATTTTGTTGGGCTTTTAATTTTTGGGAAGTTTCGTGCGACGTGGAAAAGAGGTTAAATAAGAAAGTATATCTATCAACATATCGTGGATTGAAGAAAAAAAAACGAGAAATAATTTATAATGGTTTGTAGTCGGATAAGAAATGCATTGCATGTTCATTTGTATACGGAGTAAGACCCTGTTTGATAGGATTGCATCTTTCTGATCTGATCTGATCTGATCTGAAATGGTTAAAAATTTGATTGAATTTCAACGAATTAGTATCAATTATGAACCAAATACATAGATAGTTATTTGAACATTTCTGAACTGAATTGATCTGATCTGATCTGAATTCATCTGAGAATAAGTCCCCTATCAAATAGGGCCTAACTCTTCTATGAAAAGTATCGTTAATCTAAACCTTACTAGAATTATAGAAATAAAGAGTATATTCCGTATTAGCGTAAAACTACATAAGATAAGGCAGTAGTAAGAAGCAACGCATATTCATCAATCTCATCATGGGAAGGTGATAGCCTTTTGGCTACTGGACTAGATTGCATGGGTCATGGTGTATTGACTTTTTCATTAGAGAAATTTGACTGGTAAATTTAACTATTTTAAATCAATATGGAGTACAATGACGCCATAAACATAATCAAATTCAAATTGTTTATTTGGTAGCAAACACGAGGCATCACATCATTAATACTAGGATATATATATATATATATATATATATAAACAATATCTATCTATAAACTAAATGGGGGTATTACTAGTTGTTTTCATGGTCGATGTACATAATTGGTGAAAATCAAACCCAAAGCATGCGTATCAGTGTATCACATCTTAAAGTCCAATAACTTTATCGACTAGACTAACCGACATATCTAATATGTATTGACAATATATATTTCCGACCCTTTATGCTCTAATACAAATGTAATGCATGTCTTTTTTTAAGGGCCAAATGGTCAATAATCGAACCGAAGTTAACACGACTGTTCAATTACCTGAACACTAGTAGAGCTAGTATAGTATACTATACTCTTAACTGAAGTGGGCTTCCGAATTGTTAACCCACACAAGCCATTTGCATAAACTTTGCGAAATTCCCCCAAATATTTTAGACCGACTTTTATGACTTTTTATATGCAAGTTTTCAATGTTGGTTTCCATATTTCAGCCGCCCGAATTTCAACCCCCTTTGATTTGATATACGGTAACTTCAATCTCTCCTTTTTAGTTCTTGCTTTAATTCTTTGTATCTTCTATTTTACGTTTTTATAAGACATGTTTATTGGATTTTCAGATTGTAGTATTAATCTAGTCATAGCAAGGGTTTCAGTTTCACCAATTATTCACAGAAAAGAACCCTATAGAATTTTTTTAGACACCCTTTATCGAGAATTAACTGCCCATTACACTGATTTAAACTGATTTGCAGTGATTTTCTGGGAATTTTGCTTGTGATTTTATCTGGGTACTTGAGTTTTTAGGGTTTTTTGTGGTTGTTTTTGGTGGGTTTTTGAGGGTTTGTGGAAAGAAAGGGGGAAAATAGAGGAGAGAGAAAGATGGGTGATTTGGATTGTAAGAAGGTGAGGAATATTTGCATTCTTGCTCATGTTGATCATGGGAAAACTACTCTTGCTGATCATTTGATATCTGGGAGTGGGGGTGCTGTTCATCCTAAGCAAGCTGGTAAGGTGAGGTATATGGATTATTTGGATGAGGAACAAAGGAGGGCGATTACGATGAAGAGTTCGTCGATTGCCCTCAAGTTTAGGGAGCACTTCATTAATTTGATTGATTCCCCTGGACATATGGATTTCTGTAGTGAGGTTTCGACTGCTGCGAGGTTGAGTGATGGGGCATTGGTTTTGGTGGATGCTGTCGAGGGTGTTCATATTCAGACTCATGCTGTTTTGAGACAAGCGTGGGTGGAAAAGCTCACACCTTGTTTGGTGCTTAATAAGATTGATAGATTGATATATGAATTGAAGCTTACTCCTATGGAGGCTTATAATAGGTTGTTGAGGATTGTTCAGGAGGTGAATGGTATATTGAGTGGTTATAAGTCGGAGAAATACTTGTCGGATGTTGATTCAATACTTGCCGGCCCATCTGGTGGCGAGGCTGGTGAGGATGAGAATAATGAGTTTGTAGAGCATGACGATGAAGATACCTTTCAACCTCAAAAGGGTAATGTGGCTTTTGTATGTGCTCTGGATGGATGGGGTTTTTGTGTTGGCGAGTTTGCTAAGCTTTATGCTTCAAAGTATGGGCTGAACGCTACAGCATTTCAGAAGGGCCTTTGGGGTCCCAGGTATTTTAATCCGAAGACGAAAACGATTGTGAGCAAGAGAGCGATGGGTGGAGGTAGTAATTTACGGCCTATGTTTGTTCAGTTTGTGCTAGAACCATTGTGGCTGGTATACCAAGGAGCTCTTGAGCCTGATGGTGACAGGACTATGTTAGAGAAAGTGGTCAAGAATTTTAATTTGTCTGTGCCTCCACGCGAGCTTCAGAACAGGGATCCTAAAGCTGTGCTTCTGTCTGTCTTGAGCCGTTGGCTTCCACTTGCTGATACCGTTTTGTCAATGGTGATCCGATGTATTCCAGACCCAATTGATGCTCAGGCTTTCCGGACATCATGGTTACTTCCAAAGAGAGAAGTTGTGGATCAGATGGCTGACTCTGAAGTGTTTGCCAAGGCTGAACACGTGAGAAGATGTGTGGAAACTTGTGATTCTAACCCTGAAGCACCCACTGTCGCATTTGTGTCCAAGATTTTTGCTGTCCGTACGAAGGATATCCCTGCAAAGGGTCCAGGTGATGAAATCTTAGACATGTCTTCTGATAGAGGTGGAGATTCAGATGAGTGCTTCCTTGCTTTTGCCCGGGTTTTTAGCGGAGTTCTTACTACGGGACAGAAAGTATTTGTGCTTTCTGCTTTGTATGACCCATTGAAAGTGGAAACCGCACAGAAGCACTTACAAGAAGTTGAAGTGAAGTCGCTCTATCTGATGATGGGGCAGGGTCTAGTGCCAGTGGTTTCTGTGAAGGCTGGGAATGTTGTGGCTATTCGAGGACTTGGGCAACATATCTTGAAAAGCGCAACTCTTTCTTCTACTAAAAACTGTTGGCCTTTCTCAAGTTTAATGTTTCAAGTTTCACCTATGCTGAAAGTTGCAATTGAGCCCTCTGATCCCGCAGATATGGGGGCACTCGCGAAGGGCTTGAGACTTTTAAATCGTGCAGACCCTTTTGTGGAGGTAACAATCTCATCTAGGGGAGAACATGTCCTTGCTGCTGCAGGAGAGGTGCACATCGAGAGATGTATAAAGGATCTAAGTGAAAGATTCGCAAAGGTGAGATTGGAAGTTTCGCCTCCTCTTGTCTCCTATAAAGAGACCATTGAGGGTGAGGGACCAAGTCCGTTGGATAATTTGAAAGTTCTCACTGGCAACACAGACTATGTTGAAAAGATAACGCCTAATGGCAGATGTACAGTCAGGGTACGTGTCATGCAGCTTCCAACAGCACTCACAAAACGGCTTGATGAGAGCTCTGATACACTAGGCGAAATTATCAGTGGTAAACTGGGTCAAACTTATAAGAAGTTAGAGTCTCAGATGGGTGCTGTTGCCGAAGACGAAGAACCACTTGAAGCTCTGAGGAAACGGTTCATGGATGCCCTGGAAAGTGATTTTGTCTCTGCCAACGGGGAAAGCGACACTGATAAGAATAAGAAGTGTAGATTATTGTGGGAACAGCTTGTTAAGAAGATATGGGCCCTTGGTCCTGGGCAAGTTGGCCCTAACTTACTTCTTACACCAGATTTCAAAGATGAAGATACAGAGAATTCGGTGGCTGTTCTGGGTTTCCCTCATGTATCTGCAAAACTGGGGTTTGTCTCTGATTCTAGAAGTAATAATCCCGCTGAGGAGGCACCTTCAGGAGCTTGTCAAGCGCTTTATGCTGAAGCTGTTAGCCTGGAGAACAGTGTGTTGTCTGGATTTCAAATGGCTACATCAGCTGGTCCCTTGTGTGATGAACCAATGTGGGGTTTGGCATTTATAGTTGAGGCTCACATTCGCCCATCAGGTGTTCAGTCAAGCGATTCTGAAAACTCGCATCAAAATCTAGAACAATCTGGTATGTTCAGCGGTCAGGTTATGACTGCCGTCAAGGAAGCGTGTAGAGCTGCTGTACTTCAGAGAAGACCTCGTATTGTTGAAGCTATGTACTTCTGTGAGCTGAACACCCCAGTTGACTATTTGGGACCCATGTATGGTGTGCTTGGTCGCAGGAGGGCTCGAGTCTTGAAGGAAGAAATGCAGGAAAGTTCCCCATTGTTTACGGTGCATGCTTATTTACCGGTTTCTGAAAGCTTTGGGTTCGCTGATGAGCTTAGGAAATGGACGTCTGGGTCTTCCAGCGCCCTGCTTGTACTCAGTCACTGGGAAGCACTAGCTGAGGATCCTTTCTTTGTCCCTAAAACAGAGGAAGAGCTTGAAGAATTCGGAGATGGGTCCAGCGTCCCTCGGAATACAGCCAGAAAACTCATTGATTCTGTGAGGAGAAGGAAAGGACTGCCGGTTGAGGAGAAAGTTGTGCAGCATGCAACAAAGCAGAGGACCTTGGCTCGAAAGGTGTAATGCTCGTATTGGCGCATATCTGTATCGATTTGTTAATGGCTGAAGAGTGTTATGTTTATGATCTCTTTAACTCTAAGCTACAATTTTTACCCCCTACAATTTTGGTTGCAAGAGCTGTTACTTTTATTTCTTTTGGTGAATTCATAATTTTGACCATTGTTGCAGTTTTTTTATCTGTGAGTTTTCTGTAATGCATACTCCGTATTGCCTAAAGTCTTAAAAAATTAATGGAATTCAATTTTCGCTTTGTATATCGATAATTTTGTTTCTTAGCCGAACTTGTGAATTAGAAGGTTGAATTTCCTTTGATTTGAAGACTATGGAAAAGTTGAAAATTGAAGTGAATAATAAGGACATTATAATGTTTTGACATCTCTATCTTTACCATGCCGAAGACTAAAATTGTAAAATTAGATACCAGAAGCTGTGTCACTGTCATTGATTGATCGCGATCAAAGATGTTTGAATTTTACATTACACTTCAAATTCTTACATTCTAGCTTCTTATACTACACGGAGATCAGTGATGACATAAATCTGACATGACAGTCGAAAGATCTGCGGCAGCGGCAGCAGTAGCAGTAGAAGTAGCAGTAGCAATTTCCGATTCATGAACTCCACAGGAATTGACAGGCAAAATGGCTTGGCTGTCTACTTCATGTTTCTGCACACACAAATGCTGGCTTCTTGAATTATGTTCTGAACATTCTCCAGCTCTCGTCGCATCTTTTCAGATGGCAGGCCTGTTTGGCATTCATTTCCATACAAGAATTGGGTTGCTGTCTTCACAATTTCTGATCTTTCCGACTCTAATATCTCCAACTTTATCGATATCGTGCACATATCTTCTTCAAGTATGTTCAGCTCCTCTTTTCTGAAACAGTCCTCAAAAATACAATGCTGGTATGCAGCTACCAGGGTATCAATTTCTATTTCCCCAAGCTGTTTTGCCTCCATTACCGCCTCGTTTTCACTTATCACGTTCTGAAGGCCAAGCTCTGTTTCCTGCATAAGTTTTGCAGCCTTTTGCATCTCCAGATCTGCAATCTGAAACTCACTGTTAAGCTTTTGACGCTTTACATTCAAATCTTCGACATTCTCCTTTATGGTACCAAGCTTTTCCCTGCACTGTTTAATCTCATTTTGCAGTTTCGTTTTCTGTTCCTCGGATTTTAGAAGTTCAGTTGCCTTGCTGCCTGACTTCCAATTGCTCTGCACTGGTGGATTTTCATTTCTCTGAACATTGTCTATGGAAAATAGAACCCTTTCATTTTGTAGTCTTTGGTTCTCTTCTTCTAGTTTTGCTTTCAAGCGCAACAGATTGTTCCTTATTTCAGCTTCAGTTCCATGAATCTCTCTTTTCTTGGCACTGAGTTTATCACTGAGAACCTGAAGTCGCGCAAGATCTTCTTTCTTTTGGTTGAATAACGACACTGAAGCATCAACTCTGGCCTTTGCTCTAACTTCTCGCTGTTCAAAGTAAGCAATTGATGAAATGATGCTGTTAACTGTATTTCGGATTGCAACAAGCTTACTGTCAATAAGAGCCCTTCTGGACTGAGTATCTGAGGAGAGGGTTTCGAGGGAATCAATCTCTTGACGCTTGTATTGCATGCGATCCTTTTCCTCTTCAATTTCTTTTGAGATACGATCACACTTAAGTAAGGCTTCCTCAAGAACTCCAAACTCATCGATAGACTGAGCAGAACTCGAGAGCTTTTCTCGGGCTTTGTCTAGCTCTGCCCTCACGAGAGCAAGTTCATCCTCTATTAGCGAGTCATAAAAAGCTCCACCATGAACCCCTGTCTCTGCGAGACCTTCAAAATTACCATGGCAGTCCGTAGTTGCGTCTGGTTCATCCAATTTAACAGACCTCATTTTATCAGCTAGGATTGTTAAGCACCCAGGAGACTTGATGGGAACGCTAATCTCAAGTGGATCATGAAAACATGATTCAATCGGGCTCTTCATGGTTGAACTACCTCCCAAACTTTTTTGATCGCCTGATTTTGGGCTTGTCTGAAGAGCGACTACACCTGCAGTAACCGGAGTAGGTGGACACAAATCAGATCCATTCTCCTGCATATTGCCTTTGAAAGTGTTATCTGCCTCCAACACCTCTCCTTCAGCAAAAGGGATACGTTCATCCAAGTCCATGATGTCAGTTGTATCAGCATTGAGATCCAAACATTGTGAATGCTCAACTTCGTCAGCCTCAACAAGCTTTGGGTCTTCAGATTTTTCGTACCCCACAGAGTTATTATCCAAGGCAGAAGAAAGCTTCCTCTTCAAATCATCTCTCTCCTGCATTGCTTTCTCATACAAACTCATCAATTTCTCATTTTCCTCATGCATTTCGGTGAGTTGGTGCTCCAAATTTTCCAAATGTTTCACCTCTGTGCCCTCCATGTGGTGAGTCGTGTCAATTTCGGTATTTTGAGCTTCACAGTTGCCACCTTCAGCATCTAAACTGCTGGCTTGGGCATTCTTCTCTTCAGCTGCCTTTTCATACAATTCTATCAACTTACTATTATCCTCGATTAAAACTTTAATCTTAGCTCGCAATTCATCATTCTCTTTAGCAAGAATTATGGCCATTTCATGAGCTTCAGCTTCTCTCTGACTTGCTGCCGCAATGGCATCCACCATAGCTTTCAACTCTAGCTGATCAAGGGTGGAAGGAACTTCTTTTGGCAATGTGTGTATTTCTTCTTTTGTTTCTGCAGCAGATTTAAGTGTCTTTATCTCATTATCTAAATCCGTCATTTGCCTGCAAGGTTTGAAACACTGTTCAGTTCATCTGATATAGGAGAGTGTAAGACGATAGACGAATAGTTTGATCAGGAATTGCTAGAAAATGTACTAATTAAACCAAATAGTTTCAAGGGATAATAACCTGTCCAGTTTCTCTTTCTCCTCCAAACACGAGTCGAGTTTCTTCCGCAAAGAACTAATTTCTGCTTGGTGTTGAATAGCCTATAAAGAAATTATGGCATAAGTTTAAGAAACAAAGATCATAATAAGGTAAATGCAACTTATATCAAACATATGGTAGAAGGTGGGTCTAGTGATCAAACCTGCATTCGCAAGAACTCATTCTCCTCCTTGACAGATGATAGCCAAGGTGATTCAGACTCCTGAATGAGGAAGACCCAAAAGGGACATGATCAAGCATAAGTATACCAAACATAACATATTACAATATAAGTTGTTCCTAAGATTCTAATCAGAATGTTGCCAAAGTATTTTTCCAAATGTCAGGGTAACATACTGGCCGGAATGACTGATAAGGTATTTAAGACCACCTGCAGGCTTATCAGTTCCGATATGGCGTGATTTCTTACATTATACTGTATCAGATTAAGGGTAAAGCTGCATTTTTTCCTACTTGTAATTTGAAGATGGGACGTAAGGTAAAGCCAGCCTTAGTCCTAAACAAACCCGAAAGGATCTCAAGTCCATAACACGTGCTCCAAGAGGAGTTCATTACTCGTAAGCATATATGGTATATCAACATTTACCAATCCCTTGATGATTCAACTCAGATGTCTTAGGAAGTCCAAATATATAGGCAGCAGGTGTCTAGTGGCGGAATTTGAGATCAAGGAGAACTAGCAGTTGAAGGTAGTGAATACACAGATTTGCTAGCCAACAAGGAGAAAAGAAAATGAGGTGACTAGGTGGGTATCAGATCTAACCTTGTCCAAGTTCAGCATGTCTGAATCACTGTGACTGGCTGTCAGCAAACCAGGACTTCCTCTCTGAAGATAGATTAATACAGTTGAAGTCAGTAATACATATTTGATAACAACATAGCATTAACCACACTAACAATAATCGGAGATCAGTAAAGCACCTGAACATTTGTTGATTCTTTTTCATTCATAAGCTTCCAATCAAGTGCTTCAAGTAACTGTAGATCAGTTAATCATGCAAAGAGTCAGGCCAAGTAATCATTTAAAAAGACTCATATAGCTCGAAAGCCTATTATCAATTAGCAGCACCTTATTCTGCAAAGTGACAATCTGTTCGTTCATTTTCTCTCTTTCACCTTCCTCATTGAACGATTTTAATCTGCCAATACAACATAAAGACAGGCTTTAGATTAAAATTTTATGTCCCGGTGACTAATTACACCTTCAAGGCATTGCACAAGAACACTGAACACATAGAAATTAATATGTTTCAGACTCCATTCATCATATAGTTTATATCCCACCTTCCGCATAACAAATATAGCCCCGGGTAGTATTAAAGTATTTACAAGCTGATACTTAATACATCTAACGCAAGAAATCTGACATACCTTCTAATTTCTTCTTTCAGGCGCAGGTTTTCCATGGCAAATCTTGTTACCTCCTGATTCCTATCAACCTGAGCACGCAAGACTTCTATTTCTTTCAAGTGTTCCTCCTTCTCCTTCAATAAGTGCGCCTCTGCGGATATTTTCCCCGATGCAACAGCTTCCAACCTCTTAATTCCCGCTTCTCTGAACCTGAGCCTCATTTTTAGACCTTGAATCTCATCTTCTCTTTGCTTCGCCTACAGCATTAGTACAGAAATTTTAATATGTCAACAAGAGGAGACTAACAAATCTTGAAATGGGAACTTTAAAATTCTATATGCGAACAGCTAAACTTGTATTATGCATAATATTCAGTCAAACATCCATTTGGCAAGGCAATTTTCAGAAACGCACCAGCTGCATAGTTGCCTTATTTTCGGCTGTAAGTGACTGCAATGCCATTTCTTTGTCCTTCTCTCTTCTGAATGCTCCAACAAGAGCAACTTCGTATTCCTTTTTCTGGAGGAAGCATAGCACATGTTTAAAGAACTTGAAGCATACTGAACCCCACCTTGTCAAAACAACAAAAGCACAAACCTGTGATAGCCTTTTGTCAAATGCCAATGGGCTAAAACTACTGTTAAGTCCTTCCCACTTGAAAGCTCCCGGTGAACCTAGCAAACTCAGAGACTGGGCGTCACTATCATGGTTCCCTGATCCTCCATTGGCTAAACCGCGTAGATGAGACACTTCTTTCTGCAACATAGTGAATTAGCTTTAGTACAATCAAATATCCCAAAAAGTTACAATTGGCTTCCAAGACCATCCCATCAACCCGAACTCCCTAAGCATGGACTTCAATTGTTTGACATGTTCCCCCGGAACCTTTTTAAAGGGTTTATAAATATTGATGCACCCAATCAAAGAATTTAAAAAAAAAAAAAAAATCTCAGTAGCTTTTGCTACATAGAGCCAACATATTGACTTTTGTGCTCAATAAAAGGAACTTAATTGATAGGTTAACTTAGATACTGTTCCATGGTTTATATGGTCCGAAATTCCCAATTAAGCCTGAAGCAACAGAGATGGAACCATGTGATCATGAAAGACTTACAGCTAATCATATTGAAATCTAAGAAAAGACTTCGTACTGACTATAAAAGTGTCCATTTTGGTCTCAGTGCAGATACAAGATGCGAAAGATTACCTTCAGCTGCTGAATTTGCATTCTCATGGCAAGGACATCACCGGAGGCATCTTCGTTTATAATTGCCTGAAAAGGGGTAACAAACATAATATAATTGCTGAAGGTAATTGCAATTTGCAAACAAGACCATAGTACTTCGAGGAGGAAAATGTAGTTGTTTAACCCGACAGACAAATGGTGCAGCAGGAATCAAATCTCTAAATAACATACATTGTTCTTTATAAATTTGGCACGCTGCGCGAACTTCAGAGTGCTTAAAGTCTCCAGTGAGCAGCTGCAAGAATCGGAGAATAGTATGCGGGTTAATATAAGAAAAGACAAAGAGCCTAGTAAAAAACTACACGTGACCCTAAAAAAGAAACTGATTTGGAATGCAAATGAATGGAGAAATCACGAACCCGTTAGATGGACTGATATTTGCAATAATAATTGTTTTTGAGTTTCCTCCCAGTGAGTCCTGACCAAATTTCAAAGTAAGGTTACTAGGCTTGCAGCTTAAAATCGTATCCTTAAACATGTGCTCAATTAACAGTACATTTGCATATACCTGAAGCAAAAAGGTTAATTTTGAATCACGATAAGGCACATGAAGAGATTTTCCATTGGACATGCTCACAAGGTTCATGATCACCAATCTGAAGCATAAAGCACACAAAAATTAGACTGGAAAATAGAACTTCAACTTGCCATAGTAGCTGTGAGCCTGTGACCAAAGCAAAGCTCTGAATGGAAACCGGTAGAACATACCCAAGAGTTGAAAGTGACTTGTTGATATTTGTGGCTTCCTTAAGACGTTCACCTTCTGCTCCAGAGCTCTTTTGCCTGTAGTGATTATCTTTTGGTCAGACTAGGCCTTCAAGATAGAAATAACGCGAAACTTATCTAGCAGTATAGAACAATACAGCTTACAACTTTCATCTAAGATAAAAACCAGAACTTGAAACACACCTTTCAGAGCCAGCCAGGTCTACCAGATTAAGTCGAGCAAAACGATGATGAGTAACACCTTGGGATTCCCACTACAAAATTCAAATTTCGAAACAAAAAAAATAATTCAGTATTCCAATTATGCTATATAGTAGCCCTATGGTATCAAAGGGAAACCCTACTCACCGTACTCTCGATGACACATGTAAATACACTATGGGAACGACTACTTGCACGATTCATATTTGTGGCAGCAACCTTCCTATTCATGGAACCCTGCAGAGGAGAATAATTCAGTTTATTCACTCGTGATGGTTGTGAACATGCAAAGCATGTGACAGTATATGCTGGAAAAGGTATTTGAATTTGGTGCATTAGAATTACTTCAAGCAGCTGTTGCATGACTTCTCGAGCACTTGACACCTCTAGCTCTGTGAGGTTCTCCACATAAATGCCTTTCTTCAGGTCTTCTCTAATCTGCACAATAGGGTTCACAGGGTTTTCAAAATGGAGCGAGCATTAAGCAAAAAGCCTTGAAAGGTTCATAATATCAACCATAGGAAACACCAAGCTTGTTGCCAAGCCTGGAGGTCTAAGATGGCTTATGCAACAATAATAATGAGAGCACAAATTGTCAATTTGCTCATGAGTCATGACCCTTACCTGTAAATTCGCTGAGGATGGGTTCAAAAGATCAAGTATATGTTCATTGTAAATTTCCAAAAATGAACATTTACATGTAAACCGAAACTTTTCTTCTCTACGAGCCTCCTTTTCCTGCCATAGAACAAAAATCATGCTTACTAATGTGTAAATGCATTAGAAAAAGACAAACGAATGCAAGAGCATGATTAACTACATATGTAATAAAGTTCTTTCTAATTCTTTCATCAACTAAAGACGTGCACTAAAGCTATGATATACTAGCAATCTTGTTCAGCAATGCAAAATGGCATTATAATTCTACAGTGTATTGACTTAAGCTATGATTTTCTCAAATTTACAATTATAACCCACTAATGCAACAGAGTCTATTCTGAAAAGGGTAACAACTTCTTAAAACCATTATCAGATCCTCCGAGTAACATGTAATGTAACCCTTCTTCAAAAGAAACTACCTTTTGTATCCTGGTAAACAAATACTCAAACACCCTAGGTGTCATCCCACAATTGACACTGTGTCGTCGAGTGCCACCTTCAATATCTCCCAACATTGTATGCGTTTTTCCACTTCCAGTCTGTTAAATAGAATGAATAATTAAGACAAGAACAATGCCAGCAAAAGCTACATCAGCAACAAAGGATGCATATATGTCAAGTTGAGGAGTACAATAGCATGCTATACTCTACATGTTTGATGATTGATAACAACTTGAAATCTTGAATAAACTTTTAAACTGCAATTTCATGCTTACGGCTTTTGTTGGCTATATAATATGTTAAGCTATGATTCTGGCACAAGCAAAATAACCACTGAATGCAAATGCGTCATCAATTAAATCGAAGCCACAATAAGACAGAAGGACTCACTTGCCCATAAGCAAACATACAACTGTTGTACCCAGCCACAGTATTTTCTACCATAGGCACTCCTGCCACTCTAAAAAGCTTCTCCTGCACACCACATACAAGTTCAATTAAACACCAGCACGCAGCATTGACTCAGTGAATCGAGTGTAGGATCACCGAGACTCTACATGTATTCCACTAAAAAGAACTGAACAAACCTGTGAAATAGTTTCATCAGCAACAACATCAAAGGTGAAACGCGATTCAGGATGTCCCGTCCACGTAATTGTTTGAGAACTTTCTTGCCTAACACATCTGTTATGGCCTTGTAGTGATATCTCAGAACTGTTTAGAGGCCGAAGTCTAATAATCACCTGTCAAAATCGTCATTGAAACACATACATTTCAAAATTAATCCAATTTTTTGTTTTGTTTTATGTAGTAGACAATATCACCTATAACTTCATATCAAACATGCCATATATAGTAACAACCTTTACTTCGAAAATCCTTCTATTCCGAATTTGGACAAAATGACTGAAAATGTTGCTAGTTGCTTAGCATAATTGCACTTTCAAACAACTTCCTCCTTAAGTTAGATGTATCGATTTTTCGATGATTGCTAACCCTAACTTTCCTCTTACCTAATTGCCTCGACTTATTATCGATTAATTCCCCCGTAGCTAAATCGTCTCGATTTTCCGATCAACGGAAAATACGCTCTCAATCTCTCATTATTCATCAAGCATGCTAGTTAGTAATTAACTTGTAAAAAAAATTGGCTTTTTTTGGTGACATTTCATATTCTATGTCTCCAAATTTTTACCTCATCTTCGACATCGGTTCGATTTCGCTAATCATCAATTCCACATATATAATCATAACTTCATAAGCTAAATAAATCATCAAAATAATCAGAAATCACATTCTTCCCCAAAAATAAGCTCAAAACCCTAATTTAACAAATCAAACTAAAAAAAATATCCTAATTTCTTAATTAATCAACAACAACAAAAAAATTAAATTAATCAATAGAGAGAAAAAGGAAGGAAACCTGAACATTGTGATCTTTCCAGAAAGAAGAATCTTCATTCAAGTCGAAACTACGAATAGCCAACGCATTGTTAGCAGAATCGCAAAACTCGTCTCTCTCATCAAAGTTGCGTGAAGTGGAAGATTGCAAAAGATTATCTCGTGAGACGGATTTGGCAATACTCGGCGTCGCCGCTGCCGTCGCGTCGTGGTATACGGTGCGACTCTTCACCGAATTCGGCGTCTCCGGGATAAACGACGGCATTTTAAACATCGCTAAACTTTTTAATTTAAATTTAAATCTGATTTGAGAAATTAATTCGATAAAATGGGGAAGAAATTGGGGATTTTTGTTAGGGTTTTGAGAGTGAGGAGTAGTGTTGTGGAAGATGAAATGGGAGAGGAGAGATCTAAAATCCAACGGTAAAGTTGCCAGGTGGGGGTGTGTTTGAATTTTTGAAACTGAGGAATGTGGAGCCAATTTTTTTGAAAGCTGAATATTAAAATTTAAAACGATGATATTACACCCTCCGTTTCATTCAATTATTTATGTTGGGCTTGGGTTTTCGTATAAAACTCGACCCAACGTAAATAATTGAATGAAATGGAGGGAATACTACAATATTTGGGTTCTTGGAGAAATGTGATGCCCCATAAAAAAAAGTTAGAAGTCCACGTCATGCAATCGCCCGAAGTTTGTAGAGACAAGCTAATTTTTAATCGATAAGGTTTTTTCTTTGGCTCGTATCTTGTTTGTTGTTGTCTGAGTTGTTGGCTCGTTGCTGCAACGTCAACAACTTTCGTCTCGAAACTTTGGAACGTTTGTGTCTCCAACTTGGACTAGGTTGGGATGTTGGCATGTGATCTAGCGTATGTATATGAGACTTATAAACTTATTAGTCGAGTTGAGGCTACTTTTTGGATCCAACACGGAGTCTTCTACCGTTTTATTTTTTCGTACGTTGGTTTATTGGGTCCGTGAAATGTATTGTTAGCATGTAATCTAAACGTCAAATAATTTGCTTGCATCTGTAGAAGCCATGTCGTTACTCAACAAGTGCTACAAATTCGAGTTTCTAACCACTTTTCCAGTTATGTACTCAACTTTCAGTCATCACAACCGCAAATATCGTGAGTTAAAATTTACTTTACTCGCGAATTTAAGTCGAAATGGGATTAGTAATATCGTCATTTAAGTCGATATTACTTTCTTCGCGAATTTAAGCCGTTCCAAATCCGACATTAGGAAAGGAGTAGTAGCCTTTAGCGTGTCACTCACTCTACCCCAAAAAAAAAGCGACCTTTGCCACTTCACTCTCGTTCTCGCCGCCCCGCAACCGCAAGGTACGCCCTTTTGTTCTCACTCGATTGTAATTCTGTTTAATTTAATCAATGTACGCGTTAATTTTGCATTGTGATTCTTGTATTTTGCGCATTCTCTGTTTTTAATTGATAGAAAGAATGATTATTAAATTGGGTTTGGTAGCTTAATTGAGAAGCTTCTTATCTGGGTTTTCATGTTGTGGATTTCAACATCGATTTTGTAAACTCCGGTACTGTGTCGGCGAAAGTGTTTGTGATTACCATTTTTTAGGGGTTTTTTTGGGTTCAATTTTATGGAAAATGTTATCTAGATTGTTTGGTTGGATTTGATGACATTTAATTCGATGAGAAATGTGATTTGTGATTGTTATTTCTTGGGATTACCGGAACTATATCAAAAGCCAAAACTTGGTTATTGCTCGTTCCATTTCTTTCATTTCTTTACGTTGGGTTCAGTTCCCCTCACAAAACCCGCCTCATCGCGAAAAAATGAAAGAAATGGAGGGAGTAATACTCGTGTCAACATGTACTAGTACTACCCTATTGGTCTGATTTCCTGATTTTTTTTGTTTTCCTCTTGTCCAGTACCATAGTACCATATCTGCTGCAGCTGTTGCAACCCGAAATAAGACGTCTGGTGTCGCTGCCAAGGCTTCGAAACAGAAACCTTCCATTCTCGCCGTGCTTGCTGGTATGGATACAAAACCGGCTAAGCCTAAGAATGCTAAGCCCAAAACAGCTTCCTATTCTTCTTACACAGCCGGCATTGATTTCCCACCCTCTGATGATGAAGACGATTCCCCTTATCATAAGGAGAATGTTCCATTAAAACCTTCCTCTTTACAGCAGCGTAGTGCAGAAGTCAACACTTGTCTCACCAGCAAAGAAGTCAAGAAACGAGCCAGGAAACAAATGATGGATGCTCAGTCTGCAGAACGTGCCAGGCTGGTGTCTCTTAAGGATGATCGCAATGCCTACTCTGTTGCTATTTGTTCCCCAATGGATGGTGCAGATGAATCTGGCGCTAATGTCAAGGACATTGTAGTTGAAAAGTTTTCAGTGTCTGTTCGCGGTAAAGAGCTTCTCCAGAACACAAGTTTGAGGATATCTCATGGGAAGAAGTACGGTCTGATTGGACGAAATGGAACGGGGAAGTCCACGCTTCTTAAGCTCCTTGCTTGGAGAATGATTCCTGTTCCAAGAAATATCGACGTACTTCTTGTGGACCAAGAAGTAGTCGGTGATGATAGGAGCGCTCTTGAAGCTGTAATTTCAGCCAATGAAGAGCTGGTGAAGCTCCGAGCAGAGGCCGCTGCTCTGCAAACTGCTAATGGAGATGAATATGCTGATGAATCCGGAGGAGGGAGGCTTGCTGAGCTATTTGAGAAGCTTCAGCTGCTCGGGTCCGATGATTCTGGCAGGTTTGGGTTTCACCAAGGACATGCAGGTTCGTCTTACAAGGTCGTTTAGTGGTGGGTGGAGGATGAGGATTTCGCTGGCCAGGGCCCTTTTCATTCAGCCTACACTTTTACTGCTTGATGAACCGACCAACCATTTGGACCTTAGAGCTGTACTTTGGTTGGAGGAATATTTTTGCCGGTGGAAGAAAACTGTTATTGTTGTCTCTCACGATAGTGACTTCCTTGACTCAGTGTGCAATGGGATGACCACCCATCTTATCGAAAAGAAACTTAATGTGTACCGTGATGGATTTGAGAGCGGATTTGAGCGTCTTAAGAAGTCTAAGAATGTGGGTCTAAAGTTTGAGAAGGAGCTCAAAGCTGCTAAGCGTTCCGGGAATCAGGTTCAGCAAATAAAGGTGAAGGAAAGAGAAAAGCTTGCACTAATTAAGGCTAAGGGAAAAGGTGATGAGGATGAGCTTCGGCCTATGGCAGCCCTAAAAGAGAGGAGAGTGGAGTTCCACTTCCCTGAGCCAACTCAACTTACTCCACCCCTTCTCCAGCTAATTCAAGTTAGCTTCAGTTATCCTAATAGACTAGATTTCAGGTTGTCGAATATCGATGTCGGGATTGATATGGGGACTCGAGTTGCTATTGTGGGGCCTAATGGAGCTGGCAAGTCTAGCTTGCTTAATCTTCTTGCAGGCGATCTGTCTCCAACCGAGGGGGAGGCTAGAAGGAGTCAGAAGTTAAGGATTGGAAGATACTCACAGCACTTTGTGGATATTTTGACAATGAGTGAGACACCAGTAGACTATCTTCTGCGTCTGCATAAGGATTACAGTAAGGTAGAGGAGGTAAGAGCAAAGCTCGGAAAGTTTGGCCTTCCGAAGGAGAATCATACTGCTCCCATTGCTAAGTTATCGGGGGGTCAGAAAGCTCGGGTTGTATTCACGTCAATAGCGATGTCAAAGCCTCACATCCTGCTGTTGGATGAGCCTACCAATCACTTGGATCAAGACAGCATTAAAGCACTGGCAGTTGCTCTGGATGAGTTTACTGGTGGAGTTGTCCTAGTGAGTCACGATACCAGGCTAATATCTCAGGTGTGTGAGGATGAAACGAATAGTCAGATATGGGTCTGCGATCAAGGCACTGTCAGCACCTACCCAGGGACATTCCAAGAGTACAAGGAGGAGCTTCAAGAAGAGATTAGGGCAGAAGTTGATGGCTAGTGTTTTCTGTTTTACTTCTGTAAATTGGCAGAAGTTGTATGTGCCTTTTTGTGTTCTGGATATCTACTTTCTACTAGAGTTGAACCCGATCTAACCCCAAAAAGCAAGTTCATTGAAATTGCATTCTCGATTTCTCTCTTTGGGTCATCTCTGCTCTTTTATTCAATGAACAGCAGCACATTTGTTAACTTCAGCATGATAATGTACCCTGCTGCTGACGATGGCCTGAACAACGAATGCTTTCAAGCTTTTCCGATGTAGAATTTGTTTTTGCTCTTTAACTACTTGAAAGATTTATCCATAGATGAACATTCCGGAGGTATGTTCATCTATGATTTATAATTTTATGCCGATTTAAGTTTGATTTTCATACTGCAAACGAACATACTGCAGCATATTGGTACACTATTCAGCCACAAGACTGGTTCCACATTCTGAACTCAAAAAAGAAAAAAAAAAAAGTCTGATTCCACATTCAGCTAGATCTCCGGACCTCTTTATCAGTAAAAGATGGGCAATATGACTTGCAAAGAAGAAACTGACTTTCAGATGGCAAATTTGTAGAGCAGGAAGCTGAAGAGTACAGTATCGGGAATCGCTACATCAAATCTAGTTTTATCAAGGGTACAGAACCATCCCTGTGCATTTGAAGGACAATAATCTTCTCATTATATGGCAGAGTGGAGGAAACCATGGCTGAGGCAGTAATGGCAGACATGACGATTTAAAAACATACGAGTGGTTCAATGAGTCAGAGAGCCGAAAGAAAAAGAAGTCAGCCTGTATCTTCTCAATTTCGCGCTCTCATGAAAAGAAAAGAAAAAAATACCTGAATGTAAAATCCGAACTTAGGTTGCCATCAAGCTGAACCACAGGACTTACCAATACCTCAGACTACATATATGTCCTTATATGTCCTTGACAAGCATATTTCAGACTCGGACTTATCATTAAAGTTGAAGATAACAGGAAGGATTCTAAAAGATTTAGCAGTTTCAAGAACGTTGAAATTTATAGGCAGAATGAGATAGAGAATGAACAGAGTTACAAAAAAAAGAAAGTCAGATACTCGGATTCTAAGTTTCATGATTTCGTTACATGGCTGCCTCAGCGAATGCAAACAGTAACTCCTATACATCTCATAGCCGCTTTGAATATCCAGATCCTGCACACTTCTTGCAAAGTACCATTCCTATCCAAAGCAAAGAAAAAGAAAATGAACAAAAATGAATCTACATGGCCCGGAGTAGTAATACTTCTGCCTCAAGCTATAACTTCAACTTTGCATCCGACAAAGATAACACCGGAAAGTCTGTTCCATACATAAATGAAGTACTGACACTAGAATCAATACCTGCACCCTTGCAGACCTTGCAATCAACCTGACCTGTTTCCGCCTTCATCTTGCCATTGTTGCAAAATACGCATTTTGTACCTCCTAAACGTCAATAGACAAACTCAACTTAGAAAACAGATGCTTGTTGTGCAAAATTCACCATATAAGAAAAATGGTGGATTCAATTGCGACAGTTTAACATGGCAAGTTACTCTTCCTCACATTAGAGAAAATAATGCAAAATCAATGGAAGAAGCAACGACAATAAGTATTCAGATATTCCCTCCAGTTCTGAATGAACTTCTTGTTTTTTTTGTTTAGTCAGTTCTATATGATCTTCTACTTTCCTTATTTGTAATGTTTTTTGTGGTCCTAATAGTTTACGACATCTTACTTCCAATGCTATTTCATTATGATGGAAGATCAAATAGAGCAGGAGGGAGTATTAAACTTTCATAGTTACTCCAACTCTCGAGACACAACGAGATGCCAGTCAAATCTCCAAGGCCGAAACCAAAAGGGGAACAGCCTAAACAACCATTAGATTGTCAATGTAAGTCCATCCTAGCTAAAACCAATCAGAGAAGTTCACTCACTCGGAACTTGAGTAATACGCTAGTCTTCAACCTATCCCTCTTCCACGGACATACACTTGACTCATATTTTACTCTCCTAATACACGAAAAACCTATGGCAAAGCGAGGCCCATCCTAAAACAAATTGGATATAGCTCAACTTGTAGGCTACTAGCAGCTTCCTTGAATTACCATTTTAGCTCAATTCTTCAAACAAGAGACCATAACCAACATACGAGAGCAATACAATGTCTGTGCAAAGTGTATCACCAAACATTTCTCCAGTTTTACTCCCTTTAAACTAAAATACGCAAAACGAAAGGGAAGCAAAAAAAAAAAAAGAAAAAAGAATACCATTGCCAGCACATCGATCACAAGGAACAGGATCCCCCTGCAAAAACCTACCAAATTATTCACTCAATCATCAACTTGAATGACACGCATTCAAGTATATACGTGCGAATGTAGCGTCTTTAGGAGGTTCAAATGTACGCAACCTCATACCTTTAGACCAAGGAAGAGAGATATCGAAATGGCACCCAACACACTGACAGTAACCAACAGAGTTTCGGTATCCAACGGCGTGTCGATTCCGGCGAAGAGTAGTAAGGGATGAATTACTAGTAAATTCTGCTGACTGTAATTCAATTTGGATTTCTTAGAGTGTCGAGGAAGTTTCAGCTTGGAAGTTTTGAGTTTAGTTGAGAAGAGTGATATATGGCAGAATGGTGACGTGGAGGAGAGAGAATTTTCATGGTTGTGGTGATGATGAGAGTAGTGGCAGTGGTTCAGTGATACCGCCATGGATAAGAGTTTCTTTGTTTGGAGCCCCCGGCTTTTTTGCTAGTTTTCTCTTTATTTTCTTTTTAAAATAATTTTTAATTATATACTACTAAGTATACTTTCAAATCAAAAAAAATTCTGTGACCTAAAAAGAGAATAATAAAAAAAGAAAAAAATTACTACTGTCTTTGAGGATCACTCTTTCGATTAATTGACGAGAATGCCACTTGTCTGAATTTCAAAGCGAAGAATAGAATATCGCTTATAAGACGTGGAATTTTGGGGTTTTGCCCCGAATCCTAATATTTTTATACCGATTAGTCGACCACATTTGTATCACCAAGCATTTCTACGGCCAAATACACCACTCTAGTTAGTTTGTTACCAATTGTGGCTTAAACAAACCCACACCATCCCAAAACAGTAAATTGGTGGTTCAAAACGTGTGGGATAACTTGAAACTTCAAAATCTGCCAAAACATAATGGTTCCGACTTTCATCGTCATTTTGGATCTTTATAAGACACTGGCAAAACAAATGAAGACTAATTTTTGACTCGATTTGACCGAAATTTTTCGTAAAGAACATGCATTTTCAAGTTATGAATCCCCCCATTTCAAAAGAAAAGAGAGATGAATACCTCGCCTCATTCACCTTCACAACTCTGAGTCGAAAAATAATACAGATACAATACCCTAGGAAATAAGGGAAGACGGCTTCCTTAGAAGAGTAAACTGTAAACCTCTGGTGGTTTTGCCTTCTGCATAAGCTTAATAGTCCTAAGAAGCGCGACTGAGGACAATTTTCCGCAACTTACATCTCAGTACTCAGAATCATAAAGATAAAAACATTACAACATCATCTCTTGCACAGGTAAATAAGATGTTTACTCATAAATGCTACACCTGGGTCCTGACAAACATCTTTTACAAGGAAACAAAGACAACGGGCAAAGGGCACACCCCCGGACAACCTCTGCTAATCTAGAGGCTAGACGCGTCTAAATGAAGAGAGAAGAGGTGAGCAAACAAAAAATGGCGGGCACCCCAACTATACTGTATACATCCCTAAGTCAAAATCTCATTTATGTACCCCTGTTATCTTAACTTATACAACTGAAGGTGAGTATGAAAGGACAACACACATACAGCCATAGGAACCAACTCCATGAGAGAAAAATGGAACAACTGAAAACCTGAGGGGGCTTGCGATCGACATGAAATATCAAACACCGCATCCAAAGAGGTCCACCCCATACACACTAAAGGGAAAGAATTATACACCTAAACAAAACCATTCTAAACTTCGCTAGCACCACCCCAGCACAATACTCAACTGACGCTTCCAATGTGATCTGTGGCATGCTCTCGACTTGAAAACCATGACTGCGACTTAGAGACTTATATGGAGCCCGTCAAGGTAACCAGAATCAGCCCAAGCATAGAAAATTTAATCCCCAAATCATCCTAGTTATAGATTTTTACAGGCTTCTCGAAAGTATGGCGATTCTGCAATTTGGCAACAAAAGGAAAATTGAAAAAAGAAAACATACAACTTTACCACATAATAAAGCAAACACAAAGGAGGAAAACATGCGACTGATTCAGCATCAATACAACTAATGTTTTCTTATCACTGCAATATATTCATAGATTCAATTACGTGAGGTTTTGGTAAATCTACTCCCTCAGATCTTTCTCGTTATCTATGTCTTGCCTTTTTATGCTGATTTATTTGCTTATTGGCATTTTGGGATTTCGCAACTTTTGGGTGTCCATGATGACTCAACCAAAATTTTATTTTCTAGCCAACAAACCATGTGAATTTATGCAGCACAACTATTGTCAATCTCTACCTAGTCTTGCCATAAAAAAATAAAAAAAATTAAACTTCTTCCAATTTCCCCTGTCGTGGTGTCGCCAGTCTCCCAAAATGCTCACACCTCAGTTATTACCAATCTTCAAAACACAACCACCTCACTCACCCTCCAGACCACTGAGCTACTCCCTCCACATCGACAAACCCTGTCGCATTACCCCAGAGCTCTGCATCACCTCCATGCTTTTATCCTCTCTCACACCAGTTTGCACCCCACCTTGCTCACCCTCGCAACCCCATTTGCGAATCCCACTTCCTGCTTCGCCTCTCGAGTCTGAACATGTTTGTACTCAATCTAGGGAATCTGTTGACATATGAATTTGGTGGAAGGTGAAGAGAGGGAAGAGGAGAAAGACGAAAGTGGGATGCAACGAGAAGTGAGAGAGAAGGTGTAGTTCATGCGACAAGGCAATGAAGTGAGGCTCCCTGATTGAGATTACCTTCACTTTACCGTTTTCAAGGAGAGCGAGCATCAATTTTCCAGGTGCGAGTTCCAAAAGAGTAACACATGTTTCACTTTACACCAACCCTATAGTCCTGAGGTCTCTCCCTCTTAGGCTCCCACTTCCCTCTCTCTCACTTTTATCTGTTTACTCTCCTTAGCAAAACTGACTTATTAACTATTTAACTCATTTTGATAAAAGTCGAGGTGTCACTCGATCAAGATAAAATTGACTAATACCAGAAAATGCAATATTATACTCTTCCAAAGCTTGTTTTCCTGTTTGGGCCATAGCAAAAGAGGACATTTCAACCAAAGACATGCTTAAGACTTAAGAGGAGAAGCTCCAATTTAGCTAGCCAATGTTCCTTGTGAGTCAGTGAGAATAAAGAAACAGATCAATTTAACTACGGCACTTTAGCCACCCTTCTTTTGGGCCTGAGTTAAAATCATGCACGTAAGGCTAAAGATGTTCTTTCAGCTTGGAGGCGAAGGATGCAAAGAGGTGGTTCATGAATTCAGGAAGATGGTTCCTTTGGCCATATGGTGGTAAAAAACATATATTTTGTCACAAGTAGGTTAGATTATCAATATATTCAAAAGGACGCCAAGGGGTGATTCCCATAAACAATAAGACACCTAAGGGGGTGACACCCACAAAAAGAGCTAATTAAGCTCTTAAACTATCTTGGTGGTAAAAAGAATCACCTTACACCTTTTATACACCTTAATGCGTCAAGCATACAAATTCTCAGTATGCGAGTCATGTGCTACAATCATACTTGACTTTTCTTCTTTTTTGTAGACAAGATTACCCATGAAAGCTTTAAGAGCTTAACCATCCAGATTTCCTTTTGTATATCTGTGTCACATCAATGGTGTCTTTCTGTACTTAGAAGTCGCCCATTCGATGTCCTTTATGATATCTTCTATCACTTACACTCTCTATTATGTTTCTTTGGTTTCCACTTCACATCAATGGATTTCAAATAATGGCTCCTAAGAGCCCGCAAACCCTTTTAGGAACAAGAGTCCATTGGTGCTGGCCAAAAACATAACACATGTCACAAGATATTGGTACAAACACTTCACCAAGATAAGTATTGCACTGAATAAGCCATGTTGGGCCCTCGTGCCCACTAGAGAAACTGTGTTCTAAGATACTAGATAAATATGAATAAACTATCAAATTTTAATTTGATCAGACTAGGACATGACACAGTAAATAACTTCGGACAACAGTAAGATGAGTTTCATGGGCAAAAGAAAAGCCAGCAACAGAAGCTGTCACCTGATTCGCGGTGTAAGTTCTTTTTGGGGCAGTATCTGCATGTTCTAGTCCAAGGTACTGCTCCCATGCACCATAAACATCCCTTCTCTGTAGACATAAAAACAGAAAGCATGAGCCAAATTTCAGGTAACACCATAACAAGACAAGGGCAAGGGTCATACTTCACAAGCATATTCGATATTGATATATACAAGGATAGAAGAAAAGGACCTGAAAACGGCTAGACACCACGTCAGTGTCCTGCAAGTACTCTGGACGACCTAATGACAGAAAGGCAAACTTCCACTGGCCAAGCAAAGCAGCGAACAAAATAATTAATTAACTAAGGCAGAGAATCAGACACATTAAAGATAAAAAAAAATAGAAAAATAAACTGGCAAACCTTGGAAAATTCTTCATCTGGCACTTGCAATTTCTTTTGAATCCTTCCCTTAACGTCACCCAAGGTTTCCCCTTCACGAATCACCAAGAAAAAGGGTTCGCCAAAATTTTGTATTTGCTGTTCCAACAAAATCAGTAAAAGAGATAAACATTCAAGATGTCTGGAAACCTAAAATCAGCATCAAATGAGTATTACACAAACATGAGATAGCTACCATTTGATTCTGAGCTGTCTCCTTCGTAAAATGATATACATGAATTAGCCTATCATGAGGTCCCAGATTCTTCTCTTCCTCGGGAATCTATATCAGAAGTCAACCAAAAAGCAGCACCAGAAATGCGTTAGTTTTCACCATCAGACAGCTACTAACAATAGATTGATCTTAAGCGGAGCGTACAACACTCCAAAGTTGGGAAATCACTAGGGAGTAAGAGGAAGAGAGATAATGTTTTCATGAAGAACATAAGTGGCTGGAGGGAGTTGATAAGCTAATGTTACATGTAAACTTACCTCTTCTGCTCGTAATGTCCAGTACTGATCATTTATATTCTCAATCTTTTCAGTTGGTGGAAAGATCTGCAAAAAAAGCAAAACTTAAGTAGCGATTTTGCAGCAATAGACACAATTTACAAATAAAGTTCAGAAGTTATATAATAAATTGACAGAATTAGGCATACCTTGTAGATCTTATGATAGAATACTTCAAGCAATCTCAGCTCTGCATCAGGATCTGACAACTCAACCTAACGCAGAAATAGGACGCAAATTACACATTGTAAACTCTAAACACTTACAACATTAAATAGTAAAATTCCACAAATTGAAGAAACTCAGCAAACCAATGTTGATAGTAAACTTTCATCAACGTTGACTACATTTTCATTCACCATAACTAATGCTAATTGAATTGCAAACTCCAACTTGATACTGATAAAGATCAATTATATAGCACTCTATACTGCTAAATGTGGAAAAAGAAAAAGCGGCAGAACGCTGCACCTCTAACAGACCATACAAAGCAATATAAGGCCAGAACATTACCTTCGTTTTCAGGTCATTGAGAACATCTCCGACAGTACTATTTTTTGGCAGTCTAATAGTATGAATAGTTACCTGAGGACAAAAGTATCAAACACTTTAAAAAGAGAGATCAGTATAGGACAAGGGAGATGTGCACTTTCAACCGCCAAACTTACTTCATCTTTTGTAGCATGATGAAAAGCAACTTTCAACGTCTTCAAACCTTGTAATTCTGGCAAAGGTATGTCCAGAACTTCATAGTAGAGTATGTCGGTACTCTGCAGATTTAAACAGAGGCACATTCAAGAAACCTATCCAAGACCCTGGAAGCAGAACATCATATCCAAGGGTAGGCGAATTACCTGATTGTAGTGAACCAACATGTCAGACAAATGATCCACACCCCTATATCTAATAGGCTGCGGCTTTGGCTGCTGAGAATAGCAGTTGTGAGAAGTAAGCCTAATTTTTGATGGATCATCCAAGCCAAGCTGGCGAGAGAGTCTTTCCACTACATCATCATAAGTATGAAGTCTTGACCTACACTCAAAGAACGAGGACAACACCACATGAAGAACATAAGCAATCGATAGAATTCACTATCCACTTATACAATCTACTTCAAAGCCAAAAACACAAAAACCGTTAAGCTTCAAAGTTCAGCAGAAGATAACTTACAACTCCAGGCAAAAATCATCTTCCTTGGGTCTCTCTAATGATCTGAAGTGAACCACCTACAAATAAAATAAAATTGACATGTAAACTCATAAATCTCTTCAAAGACTAGTAAGCATTAAGTTTGATGTCAGATCTTGCCCAGAAAAGCAACTATTCCTGACAGCAATATCTCTCTATGGAAGGAAGGTATGGAAGGAAGGGCCAAAATTTTTAGGAAACAACATATGTAGTCATCACACAAGAGATAAGAGAATACAATAAACACAAAAGGCTTCTAAAATTAAAATGAATAGCCAAAACAAGGGCACATACTTGTCGATTGTGCACATAATCCAAGAATAACGGAACATCCGGATAGCGGAGTCCTTCTGCACTTTCAGCTGGTAGAGATTTCTGGAAACACACTATATCTCCATCTTCAAGCTGGTAAGGAAATACAAAATAAACTCTTGAGAAGGTTTGAAATCAAAAGATGTATACAGAAAACAAAAGAAAAGAGAAGTCCACCTGACTACCCCGAAATGTAAGCTTCCGGTCAATATGTTCGCACATTACAGTTGGTTCAAACTTGATTTCCTGTACATAACATCCTCAAGTTAGAAGAGAAAATAAAAATAAATAATAATAAACTACAAAAAGAACATCAAAAGTCATACCACTAATTACTTAGCATCTTACCTCAAATAAATCAATCTCCTCCTCAGCAGCATAGCCAGCCATTTCCCTCAACTTTCCCAGAATTTCTCCTGGTTTGCCACTGGCCTTAACAAAAAGCCTTCCCACATAACTGCGAATACATATCACAAAAGATACATGTGGAATTAAAGGATGTAGAATGTTAACACAACACAAATAAAACACTATGGGCCTATGATATAATACCGCAGCTCTTCCTTTGCAGGATCATAATGCTTAAAGAACAGCAAAATTTCATCCTTCGTCTTCTCTGGAGGTGCAATCGGTCGTAAATCCTACAATTTGATACGCAACTCAAGACGTTAAACGGATTCACATAAGCCCTATCCAGCAATTATTCTAAGTTCAGGAGTATTACAGGGCCAAGCTCCACTTCCAACAGCAACTTTAGTTCAGCATTTTGGACCTTATTAGATACTTCCCTCAGCTGGCCAACCTACAGCCAACAAAAAGCATATGTAAAAGTCAGCTTCCTACAATAACAAAAGCAAAGAGTGCATCATTTCATCACTGTTTTGTTCAACCTGAGACTTAACAATGTGAGTCGTCCTAGAAATTTATAAGAAGATATCCCTGTTGCTTACACAGCCAGTTACAGATTCTTTTTTCAATGTTTTTTTTTTTTTTTGCAATTAAAATCAGAAGCAATGTACGTAGCATTCCTTTCATCTGTGTTTCCCATATACCCTCTAAACTACACCAGAAATCAAGAATGGACAATATATAAGAACTTGTAAAAAAAACTGTGAGGTCTGAGAATATTACAGTTTGGGTTTCCTCCAGAGATGTCAACGGTCGATTTGGTCGATAAGTGTGATTTTGACGCTTAGCCCACAACCAAAAACGTTGAAATTGCACCGGGATACCAAACTCTTTAGCAACCTCCTCCTGTGCATAGATTATCGTGCAGTGTTAAGAATGATTTCTCAAATGAACTCAATACACAGGAGAGATCTAGCAAAGACACAAAGTGATTAAGGAATAAAAAAACTCAGTAATAAAACCCAACTGAGAAAAGAAAGAGCAGTCAATCACACTGAATTGACAAGAGACCTAAATCTCAGAATGAGTAAACAATATGACAAACAAAACCATAAAGCTTCACTTCAATAGATTGGCTCCTAAAATCATGTTGCTACAACCAAAGAATATCAGCAACCGAAGTAATTTGCAAATAGGAAAAAACGGTGAACCACTCTCAGATATAAGCAACACCTTGAAAAGGTTAAATGGCATCTGCTTCTGAATACGAAACGATTTAACTTTGTCGTGATCAACAAGGTCAAAATAGATATCCCTTCCAATTTGCTCGGCAAGGTCGTCATCACGTGCAACCTAGAAATGAAAACTAGCCATCAGAAAGGTACATGTACAAGTACTGGACGAAGGCAAGACTTCTAAAATTAACAGTCACCTTTATGATAGTGTAGAGGTGTGCCTCTGCCTTCTCTTTCTTCTTAGACTCCTTTTCTTCTTGTTCTCTCTTCAAACGCTCCTATAAAAAAAGCAGCAAATTAAAACTACAAACACAGCATCTAAAGGGTCCAAAGTCAGAATAGATCTAGTTTCTTACCCTAAGATGTTCAGCAATGTCCTTCTCGTCCACATTACACATAATTTTGTCTTTATCACTCTCACGTATATAAACAAGCATATAAGCATTTGAATACTTTGTGAACTTGAAAGGAGTGTTGTTGAAACCAGGATTTGTCTGTGGTAACTGTGGCAGAAATAAGCAAACATGAGCTGATTCACACAAGAAGAAATTCTTGGGTAATGCTAAATAAATCATACCTCCTCTTCACCACCGTATTGTTCTTCCAAAGCTCTCTTCAAGTCTTCTTTCGTAACCCGTTCATCATCAAATTTATACCTGAAAACACAAAGAGGGGGTTTAAAACTCGAGCAAAAGCTCTGAAAGCATGCGAAAGATTGGAAAAATACGCAGTTGCTACAATATAGATCTTAGCCACCAACCAAACACTATCTAAACAGCAACTGTGAATTACCTACTACAGTACTACTAAGAATGGATGGTTATGTAGCATTTTTTATCCAGTAACAAACTACAAAAACAAGAGCAGAGAGTGTGGCGCATAAACTATATGGGTGACATACTAATAGTATCCTCTAAAACAAGCCGTAATATCACTACGAACATATGCAAATGAAGCTTTTGGCTAGAACACATTTAAAAAAAAAAAAAAAAAAAAAAAGGCAAAGCCACCCGAACAATACAGAGAAAACAATAAAAGAATCCTGATTGATCTAACATGGTATAGAAAAGCAACAGAGCAAACAACTACCCAATAAGAAACATAGTCTGCTAACTTTAGCAAACCAAAAGCAGATTAAAGCAAAATAAATAACTAACTCACATATGTTGGTATTTTCAGCAAAAGTAAACTCATTTCCATGAAGAATGATAAAGAACTAATGCTTGATAGACAGAAGGCAGCAACTTACCACTGCTCTGAAAGTGTTGGCCGAATAAAAGCATAATAGTGTCCACCATGCACTCCACCACTATGGACCAAAACACTGCAGACGAGAAGAATGGAATGATTAGCCATTTTCAAACCCATCATTGCATCAGTATCCCCTATTCTTTCATATCATAAGTGACAGTATCCCTTTTCCCAACACATCATCATTATCTCAAACTCTTGTGTACTTTTTTCATTTCTGTTGTTTCTTATGATCCATGTTAATCCTAATGTTTCCAAACTAGTATTCAGTAGCAATGAAACTTGCATCTGAAAGCTCGTACCTGTGGAGGGTATACAAGTTGCGAACACTTCTATCCGCATCAGGAGATAGATACCTCCCATCTTCGCGGTCAAGATCAAGTTGAAGAGGAAATTCATATCGGTCATTGATCTACAAAATGCCACAAAAAAACGTAAGTTTGATTCTCACGTAAAAATGCTCACCAATAGGTGGCTGTTCAGAAATACAAAACTGGATGCAAGTGGGATCTAAACTTAATAAAGTACGAGAAAAATAATGCTTCAACTGAATAAAACAGCAGAGAAATGATCCAAATCTTGAGAGTTTGTAACAACCTTCACCATAGTATCACGCATAAAATCATACTCGAATCGTTTGAGCTGCAGTTGAAGCACTGGGGGGAAATCAATGAACAAGACACCCTTCCTAGCGTCCTGAAATTCCCAATGTCAGACAAGCAATAATTCGTGCAACTCTCCCGAAAATAGAGAATGTTAAGTGATAGATTACAATCTACATTTTATGGCCATAATTTATACATTCAAACTAATGGATATACTGTATTAGATTTTAAAAACCCTCACCTGTAAACCATATTGCTCAGCATGGTACTTATTATCACCCTCCAATTTTTCAACTTCCACATACTTATCAAAAGAAGCATAAACATCACGACACCCTTTAACATCAAGCTGAAGATCTGAAACAGAAATAGTAAACTCCATCAAAACTATACTAGACGACTTTGAGAACTTTCTTTATGTGAACATATTTCATAAGAAAAACTTGCCATAGAAGGACTCCTTCCGAGTAGATTTGTAATCCACATTTGCACATTCAATGTAGTTCATATGATGCCCTTCAAACAATTGTTGAATGGTGCCCTCAACAACAGTGCCCTGCCATGAAAAAATAATAATGAAAATTAAGAATTTACTTAAACAGTATCTCACTCTACATCAAACGAGCATAATTATTGTTGGATTCAGATGAACAACCTTCATCTTATCTTCAAGCTTCTCGCAAAGAACCCTATTAAGCTCCTGCACATCATGCTGCATGAAAGAATCATAAGTGTCCCAACCAAAAGATTTGGTCAACTCTTTCGTCGCAACACTGCCGTCACTGTATTGAAGCTTGTAGAACAAACTCTGAAGAGCCAAAGGAATGCTTGCTGACGGTAAATCATTCTCAGTCGTAGGCATATGGTATACAGCCTATATAGAAGTGGGAGACACAATTAGCTATTGTGAAATTAAATAAAAATCCTCAAAGCCACGTATGAGGAGACAGCAAATGGGCACAACAGACCTTTCTAAAGTAAGGAATGTGAAAGAGTGTTTGAAGAAGAGAGTTCATATAGCATGTTGCTCCCTGATTCTTCAGTCCAACAAATCCAGTTTCCTTCTTCGAGTCGTAGGACCAATAGTCCACAATCTTCCGAACAGCAACCTCAGCCTCAATGAGGACAGTATCATTGACAAGGTACCCTCTACTGGGGTCATACAGCTCACTTAAAGGCATAAAAGAAGTAAATCCCCAATCACTTTCCCGGACATTGAACTGGTGTTGCGTATCTGCATATGGCAATTTAACAACCACATACGCCCATGAGATCTACAGCACAGGTCCAGATACAATGGCCTCGTTACACTACACACAGATTGAGAAGTCTTTTTCCACTCAGAACAGCTTAGATGCTAGCATGTTAAGTTGGTCATTCCCATAATTAATACATACTTTTTGTTAGAGATGAAGCACGTAAACATTATCACTGACACTTAAACATCATTTGCACTCATCCCCTACAACAAAATCATCATTTGCAAAGAAAAAAAAACACAGAGCAACCACGTGGTCACATTTCCGTAAAATACTTTGATCATGTAGAAGTTGATACGTAGCCATGTGCTAGATTAGCTTAAACTTTCACAGACAGTCTTCAATTGTTACACGAAAAAAAGCCATGCCCTGTTTCTAATAAAACCAATGTGCCAGAGAACACATGTTATGAGCATCAAAACTTTGGAACATAAGACAACATGGTCATCATCGAACCCAAAAAAAAGTATAGTAAGAAGAAAAAGCACAACAACAACTACGGACACTAAAATGAGATACCTTTTCTGACCGAATACTTAGCATGAGCTTGATTGACCACGGCCAAGCTAAACTGTGCATACCGACTCCACCCATAAGGCAAACTAGGAGAATCAGCAACATCAAGATACATTGATAAATAGTCGACGTTGTTCCCTTTAGGGAAAATAAGTATCCGCCTACAAAATACGACTTCAATAATCAGCAACCCCGCACAACATAAGCTACTACAAGCACCAACACAACCAGGTAAAACGAAACCCACTATACCATTTATGACCACCAACAACAAAAACTTCGGAATAATGTTTCTTAGTGTTCAACCGAGTGAAATTCTCGATTTTCCACGTAAATCTAGACGATGGAGGATCCTCCGCAGGTTGATTCTCTGCAGCATTAGCAGGCTCCGCTTGCGCAACCACTACAAATTACACCCCCAAACACAAAATCAAACATTCAAAACCCTAAAAACACACTCACATAATGCAATCAGATCAATCAACAACAGAATTTCGACGAAAATCAGAGTTTTTAACCTTCCATAGGCTGATTAGTCTCGGCGACATCGGTATGCGGCACGAGCATCTCTTCATCCTCCTGCTGCTGCTACAATCCCCCCCAAAACAAAAACAAACAACATATCAAAAAAATCCGATCCACGCTACACAAAAAAAAAAACCCTAATCAAACTAATTAAAACAAATAATTACCAAAAAAAACCTAATCTTAAAACACTCTAATTACAGTCACTAACATCATAATCACAACATTTTTCCAACACCAAACAAAAACAAAAAACCTAGAATGCGAAACGACACACAATCACAATTGAAATAACAAAACGTGAAGGAAACGTTTCGGGAATGGTAGAAACGTGAATCAAGCTTGTAGAATAAGGAAGAGTAAGGAGAGAAAGAGAGAGGAAGCGTACGTCGATTGGAGCGGGAGTCATGACTGTCATTAGAGAGAGAAAGAGAGAAAGAGGGAGGTGAGAAGCTCCCCTTGTTGCAGTGCAGAGGAGAGAGAAAGAGAGTGGTGTAGGAGAGAGAGAAAAGGGTGGGAAATTGGGAGAGAGAGGAGGGGGAGAAAGGGGTGGGTGTCGGGAAGTACGAATTGGGGGAGATCGCCAGAAGCTGGTCGACTTGGGGAAGAAGAGAGAAGTGTGTTTGTGACACAATTAAACAAAAACAAAAACAAAAATAAAGTGATTTCTTTTGTTTTTCTTTGGGTTTGTGTTTGGTGATGGGTAAATTTGGGATTTTGTTCTTGGTTGTAACACTTGTATTAGTACTACTTTGGTAAGAAGGAAAAAACTTTTGTTCTTCTTGTACTATTTGTATTAGGAGTCCTCAAGAAAGATGGAGAGACTGTAATGTCGTGCGATGTGCATGAAGAAGGAGATTCTAATCTATAATGATGTTAAATTGTGCGTATAAAACGGCTTTGTGTGTTAGAAATAACGGTTGTGTTTAATTGTTGACATGGATGTTTGAAAGAAGTTATTTCTCTCTCTCTTTCTTTCTGATCTGTAATGGGGTTAAAATTGTGCGTACATAATGGCTTTCTGGGACGGAAATGGCGGGTTTTACTTTTTACTTTTAACAGGAGAGCGGCGCGATTAGTGTTAAAAAAAAGTTATCGGTTTTGATTTTTAAGATTGGTTCACTGTATATGTTCAGTTATCTGAGATAAGTATTGGATTCAAAGTATAATGTTGAAAATCTGAGTGATTTTATCATATCTTTAGTATCTCATGTAAAAGTAGAAGTGAAACTTTTTGATGATATGATTATGTACAAATGCAGTGTAATGGGTTGGCGAGGCAAAAAAATGTCTCACGCAGTAACGCTGGCAAAAAAATATCATTAATTTTTTAGGACTGCCTAGATTAGGTGTCTTTAGAAAGTCATTTACTGTTGGTTTTCAAATAATGCTCAAAAAAAAAAATTATCATCAGTACATTAACCACATCAATCAAAATAAAAAGTGAGGAGTGGTGAGACAAATACAAAAGTGTTTTCTTTTCCTTTTGGTTGTGTTGAGACTATGAAGATAATGGTGGGTAAATTTTGAATTTGACTACTACTGGTTAAAAAGTAAAAACTTTGTTGTTGTACTAGCAGTCCTCGATATGGAGAAATATTGAGCATAAAGAAGGAAATTATAACCTATAATGGTGTTGAATTGTGCGTATTGAACGGCTTTTTAGGGGAAAATGGGGATCCTCACGATGGAGATGTGTATGTGTATATGTGAAGTTGTATCTAATTTATAATAGGGTTGAAACTGCGCGTACATATTGGCTTTCTGAGGCGAAACTAGCGGGTTTTACGTTTTTTTTAATAGAAAAACAGTGGGGTTTGTCTTAAACTACGTGTTCAGCCATCTTAAATGCGCATGGGATCCACAATATGATTGTTGAAAATCCGGATGATTATATCATATCGCAATACCTCACGCAGAAGTAGTAGTGAAACTATTGGTACTATGTTATAATTGTGTACAAATGTAGTATAATAGGTCGCTAAGCCAATCATGTCTCACGTAATTGATTTTTAGGATTGACCAAATTATGTCTTTTTGGAAAGATTAGTATTGGTCTTCAAATCATGCTTAGCAAAAAAGAGAAATACCACCAATACATTAACAACATCAATAAATTTTTATGACCATCTTCATAAACAAGTTGTAAATGGTGGATTTTTATTTATTTATAAAACTTGAAAGATATAGAAAAAAGTTCACGTTTATTTTTTACATAAGAATTTGCTAGCCCATATATCAGAATTTTGCACAACTATGTTACGAGTGTTAATCCTCTTTTATGGGTGATGACTAATGAGTAAATTCGGAAATTCTGCAAGTAATTTTTTTTTGTTCTTCTGGTTCTAATCGTCAAGGTGGAGAAACGTTATGCAGGAAAGAGTCTCTAATCTCTACTTTTGTTGAAATTGTGCACGTATTGAATGACTTTTTGAGTCGGGAATGATTGTTGTTGTAAATATTGATCCTTGAAACGAAGATATGTTTTTATGAAAAAACAACAATCTATGATTTCTAAGTGAACGGTCATGATTATAAGGGTGATGCATATTCAATTAACCGGTGTGACAATTAACCTTGTGTTACATTCATTATCAATTACTCTAATCACACTCGAACATACTCCGTATTATTTTGTTCGCTCATCTAGTATATGGCTCGATAATTAATAGGAGTATATCTTAACTAGTTTTTATACCCGTGCAAATGCACGAGAATTACAAATGCTTATATAAAACACAAAGTCTCATAAAAGACGGTCTCTCAATAAATTATTGAGAGACCATTATACTGTGTTACAAAGTGACCCTTTTTATATTAATTGTAATCATGATAATACTTTTAGTGATCATATTAATTTACTATAATAAATCACATTATTTATGATTTTGGAAGATCAAATCATATAAAATTAGGTAGAATTTATAAAGTAACCCATTTGCAAATCTTGGATTAAGTGTCTAAAGTTTTTCACTAAAAACGATTACCAAAAGTAGTATAACGGTCACTAATTATATAAACAGGGTCACGATGTAAATAACACAATTGGTCTCTCAATAAATTATTGAAAGACGGTCTCTCACAAGACCTACTGTATATAAAATAGTTTTGTGGCATATTACTTTAAAGTTATTAAATAAAAGTATCATAATATTGACAAATATAAAGGAATTTAAAACATAGCATTGACAAACATAAATTTAAAATTCGCAAAGAGAATTTACAAATGTTAATAGAAAAGAACACCAAAATTTATAGACATAAGAATTTAAGACCAATGATAATGATTTCGTATTTTCCGTGTGATCAAATATGTTTAAAAAAGCAAGCATCATATAAGATATCCTCCCACCAACTTATTTCGTTTTGAATCTCCTATTGAACGCATAAACTAACAATCGATTTTTAAACTTGACAACAGTTATCATCCTGAAACTTTCTTAGTTGATCCCCTCTCACCCTTAAATTCCCTAATCGTCCCAACAATTCTTTTTAACTCTTATACAAAGATCCTCAACCAACAATTTCCACCCCCCAACGTCAATTTCTATTGCCCACATACACCTCCATGCTAGTATCCCACCCACTTTCCTTACCAACACCCAATAACCCGTCAACATGCTACCCGACACTGTAACAGTCTGATCCATCATACGTCGCAACACAACCCAATAAGGTTAAATGTCACCCTTAAGTTGGTAAATCCCTGCTTGGGTTTTAAAAGATGAAAGGCTTGTTGGTAATGTATAGTAGAAACCTATTATAAACATATCATAATAAAAACCTTAGTGTCCGAGCTTAGGACAAACCATTTTCATAAACCACTTTCCATAATCTTGGAGTGTTACAAACACTCTCTCCCCTCATGTCACATGTTCTAGCCGACCCTCAACCCCAGTCGATGCTTACTTGGCCCATTAACCAACTTTTCTTCACTTGTCAGATTTTTTAAACCGCACTGCCACACATGAACTCATTTAAGGCCCCACTCCAAGTGAATTCCTCTTGGACCCCCACCCGGTCAATTCCTATGCACCCGTTCTCTTTACCCGTGTCGATTCGTATATTCGGCCCTCTATAACTAACACACATATTCTCGACTCCTTCACTTGCCCTGATCTGCCTAATCGACATATGAGTCTCTGCCCCACATGAACTCCTATACTCGACCTCCAACTCGGCCATTTCTTTTACTCCCAGTCCCCTTTACCTATGTCGATTCTTATTTTCGACCCCTTGTGTTATTCTTATTCAATTAACCGGTGTGACAATTAACCTTGTGTTACATTCATTATCAATTACTCTAATCACACTCGAACATACTCCATATTATTTTGTTCGCTCATCTAGTATACGGCTCGATAATCAATAGGAGTATATCTTAATTCACGATAGTCAGCACGAATCATATACGAAGTGAGTATATTATGTGATGCGGGTGGGGGGGGGCGAAGTAGTGCGTGTACCAACAAGCGAGAGAGATTAGGAAAGAGAATCGTACAAGTGAAGGCACAAAACAAGAGCAAACCACTCATCAAACCCTAACCGCTCCATCAACCGCAAATTGCAAAACAAAACCAAAACCAAAACAAATTGAAACAGCGGCCACTACCACTCTCCGCCCGCCCGCCCAAACAAAAATTGAATCGTCGATTAATTATTCAAAGCTAAGGTTTCTCGTTGCCGCACAATTATCGGAAAAATCAATGGCGAGGAGAGAGAAACCCAAAGCTAAAACGTATCGTGATGAAGAAGACGAAGACGAAGACGATGTTGATTATCTGCGTAATAATCATGCGGCAGCGGCGGTGGTTAGTGATAGTGATGACGATGAAGCAGCTAACGAGGATTTAACCCTTAAAATTATTGAAAAAGCAATGAAACGTGCTTCTCAAGGTTCCTCCGCTGTCGAGAAGACCACTGGTAACGGTGGTGGTGAGGAGGTTGTTGTTGTTGGTGTGGCTTCGGAAAGTGTGAAGAAGAAGAAAGCTAAGAAGGGGAAGAAGAAAAAGAAGCAGAAATCTCTCAAAGATATTGACACTGAATTTATTCAGTCGGTAATTTTTCAATTTTTTTTTCTGTTTTCAATTAATTTTTTATAGTTGATTGGAAATGAATCTTATTTATTTGTACTGCAAGATATGATTGAATGCCTGATTATTAGTAAAAGTTTGGTAATTTACGAGCTCGTTGCGAATTCGTGGGCAAATAAGTGTAGGATTAGTTAGTATGAATTTGTGTGAAGTAGTTTCGGAGGTGAGCCGTTGCGATTTGATTAGTTTGTTGAAGCGTTTTGAGCTAGTTAAGGGTGGTGTTAACAGTGGCATTGCCACGCCGGGTTGTGGAGGATGTTTTGGAATTGGATTTTAGCGGATTGAGGCGTTGGTAGCATGTTGGTGAAGCGAGCAAAATTCGTGCTTTTGCTTGTATCGAGCAGATATAAAGTCTTATGTACATGGGGCTGATATGACGAGTTGCGGGTTGAGGAGTTAGGGTGTCTTGCATTTGGTAAAAAACGATGGGGAAAGTTTAGTTTCATTTTTTATGTTTTTAACATTTGCCATGTGGGGTAAGTACTGGAGAATTTTGAATTTGGCGGTGTATGTTTGATCTTTTGAGTTGGATCCTCCTGCTTGGCACTGGCATTGCTGTGGGTTGAAATTCGTGGCACGGTTTTTTGGTATTGGACTGTATAATTCCATGTTGCTCTAGTTGCGCATGGGCGAGGCATACATATATGTTTTATTATGTGTTTCTGTGTTGTGAATTCTCTCTAGCAAGAGTTAGGGATCCTGCATTTGGTGATATTTACGTGTACAAAGACTCTACGAAGGTTGGCCCTGTCTTTGTTCTACCACAGGCCCTTTGCAACTATTGGGTGGAGCGGTCAGGGATCTTGGGCTTTAAGGTTAAGTTTGTAATTTATATAGATAGATCCTATAGAGGCACACAGCTCAGCGAATGCTTATTAGAATTTAGAAGGCCTTGTTATAAATATATTATATGTTGGTGCATGGGATTGCCTTAGAAATATGAGTTTTTGTGGATAGTTTCAGTGAATTGACATTTTGTTAAGAGCAGAGTTTGTGATATTGACGAGAAATTTATTTTTCTGTAGCAATGACATGTCTCAATGTGCTGTTTTATCCGATTGTTTTTGTGCTTCAGGTTCCAACAACAGAGGCAGAAGAAGTAGTGGATGCATCTATAGACACAGAGGTGGTTAATTTACCTGAATCCAGTGCTGTTGAGGACTCCAATCCTGACAATGTTGTTTTACGAAGGCTTCTTGTGAGTTAAACTACTGGCCTTGAATGCCCTTTCCGGAAGTAAGTTTTTTTTTTGAGAGGCTTAGTTTTGTGTCTCTTCTTATCCCATCAGCGTGGTCCAAGATACTTTGACCCCCCAGATAAGAGCTGGGGATCATGCTTTAATTGTGGGGAGGAAGGTCATTCTGCAGTGAACTGCTCATCAGCTAGGAGGAAGAGACCATGCTTCATCTGTGGAAGCCTTGAGCACGAGGTGAAACAATGTCAAAAGGTAAGCGATATATCCAAAGGCCGGGATCGAAGTCTTAACTCTGTACTTTTTAATAGATAGTAATATTAATAAAACATTATTATCTTTTACTTCTGTTTGTTATAAATGCTCGCTGATCCTGTAGAACACCTTTTATTGGCTGATGGTGTGTTTCTTATCACTGATTGTGATAATGGGCAGTTATTCGTAGGTAGTCTGTTGCATCGTGCCTTCTATTCATTTGCTGATTGCGAAGTATCCAATGTGCTTGGGATCTAAGATCTTTGAATTTTGACAGTGTTATGCCTACCCTCCTCCCCCGTATCCCTGTTATTTCTCTCACGGGAGACTCTTTATATTGGCAGCTATTGCCAGTCCAGTCATTTGAAAAAGGATTTCATATAGTTCTTGATTACCCTAGTATTTGTTCATGCCATTCCCATCTTGTTAATAACTTTCTTACTCTGTAGTCCTGTTATGTGCCGAGTAGTCTAAGTCATGTCTGATGTTGACGTTCATGGCCCGCTCTTTGTAATATTTCCTGTGTGTCTGTAGGGGCAGGATTGCTTCATTTGCAAGGGTCAGGGTCACCGGGCGAGAGATTGTCCAGAAAAGATGAAGCGGTGTTCTAAGGCTTCTGAGTTTTGTTTAAAATGTGGTGCCTCTGCACATGTTATGTTCACGTGCAACAATGATTACTCGCATGATGATCTCAAGGTATGTATTTGTGATTTTTTTCTAGATTTTTCTTTCTAGCAGATGTAAAGCAGCTGAAAGGATAGGAAACAGGGATATCTATTAGTATAGGATATAAATGATAGTTATAAGAGTAGGTGATTTTAGTCATCAAAACAGCAACTATACATGGGCTGACCCACCAGCATGAATTAGGTCATGGTGAAATTTATACAGGCTTTCTAGCTGTGATAGTATTCTAAACACCTTACAGTGAGGCTATTCACTGGTCAACATAAAAGACTTTTTTTTTTTTTTTTTTTCAAGCACCATACTGGCACATGAACCTGGATATAGATACGTCACATACGTGGCAATTACTTTCGCATTAAGTGAACATGAAAAAACTCCTTCTGTGTCACACATTATGATAAATTCTTCTATGTGTGGCATTTTGCACTATTACTATGACTGTCCTTTGATAACAAACATTTTGCACATATCTTGGAACCAGCTTCAATTTTTTTATTTGGTTTACGTGTTTTGTATCTGACTATTCTCCTGTGGTAATCCGTAATCATCACCAGGATATTCAATGCTACGTTTGCAAGAGGTTTGGACATCTCTGTTGTGCGAACTATTCTGGTACTCTGGTGAGCGAAGCTTCATGTTATAAATGTGGTCACTCTGGGCATAATGGGCAGGTAATTCTCTAGACCTTTTGTTGTTATATGCCCCAGAAAAATAGTAGTTGTATTAGGGAACGAAAATGTTAAGGAATCTTTTAGGGTTCATTTTGTTTATCAGGAACTTACTGTAGCTACACCAGCCTACATGCATCATCACATCCTGCATTCATAGTAGCTATGCTGAAAGGAATTGAGGAAGAATACTTTCTGCATATGCTTTTAGCTTAGCTTTAGAGAGTTTAGACTACCTCTGTCAGTCTGTTATATTAATGAACCACATATATTTGACCCTTTGGCCCCTTTCTTTATGTGATTATTACGCTTTCAGTTAAACTGCTGTTGTGCTAGCTCTTTCGTTTTCCTTGGTTTTTGCTGACAGGTTTTGATTCTCGACTCCTCGAGATTATGTTATAAGGACTAGGTTTAACTGTTTAAGGCTCTGTGTTTCAAGGAGAGTCTAATTTGACACACTTAGCAACACTTCTTTTAGTTTCATTATGTTGTGTTCCTGTTTAAATCAGTAGAACACTAGCTGTGGTTTAGTTATCAATGAAGCATGACATTACCTTTAAAATAGACTTTTCTGTTTAGTTGTGGATCTGAAGATTGATCCTTTACAGGACTGTAGAAGCTCAAAGGGAGAGACGCCTGCTGGTGGTACACCAAGTTCATGCTATAAATGTGGGGAAGTAGGGCACTTTGCCCGTGAGTGCCAAACCTCTGGCAAGGTAATTTACTGACCACTGAGCAATTTTACCTATTCTTTAACTATCCCCAGTATTGACACCAAAAAAAAAAAACTATCCCCAGTATCTGTCTCTTATTTTTCGTTGGCCCTAACTGTTTGTTCGTTGCTTGATTATATTTTCCTTCTTTTGAGCTTCTACAGACTAAGAAAAGAACTCGCGACTTATCATCTCCGGCAGAGAAGTACCCCAAAGACAAGAATGGGAAGAAGGGACATAAATCTGCGCCACAAGAATTTGGCAAGAGTCGTAGGAAGAAGTTGCATTATGATGATGAAAGTCCTAACTGGTCGAGTAAACCAAAACGGAGAGGTGGCTGGATTCAAGATGATTCAGATGATTATCCCCATGGCTGGAGGTCTCCGGCAACACCAAAGAAGCATCACAGGATATTTGATTTGACCGCCAGTGGTCAAGGTTCTAGCCCACAATATTACAGGAAGAAAAGTAACTTTAGTCCCGGATCTTCAAGTTCTCGGGGCTATGGTATGTCTAACGAACATAGATACACAGCATCAAGGTTTGGTCATCCAACTCATAGTACTGATTCGAGGAGAAACTACAATTGGTGGTAGGAAAGCTTGTATTTGCCCTCAAATGTTGTCTCACTTAAAGTTCCAATTTTGTATGTATCATTGTTCATTGAGATTAAATAGCCGAGGGTTCCTTTCTGAGAAATCTTCGTGTAAGAGGAATGGAATCCAGAAGTATGAAACTAAGATAGTTCTAGTGATGATTCTACTTTTCAGGAGGATATGTATTTGGTCCTTTGATATTGAAACTCGACAATATCGCTATTTATCTTTATGTCTTCTCAGTTATTTGTTGGGCTACAGTCCCTCCCATTATATTTTTCGCATTTCAATTGAATTTTTTATCACATATTTAAATGAAATGGGGAGTTTAAATTGGGACTGATGGAGTAAGGTTGAATAATGTACACGGGTATATACCGTTTTGGTAAATTATTTGAGCTGTGACAATGAGCGTTCACTTGGCTGCCTTAATATCTGGGGATGGGCGCATCATGCAGGTTCTAGCTGTAGCTTATGAGGTTGGTCAAGAGACAGACAAGGGTTGTAAACTTGTATCTGTCAAATGGTGAAGGTGGGGGATATGAATTGTGGTGCAGCTGAGCATGCAGAGCATGCAATGGATTATGGATGAATGCTCTTACATCAAGCGGGCATACGTATGTAAAATATCAACTTCGTTTTGACGTTTTCCGACGTTCGGTTAGTCATTTTTGGTAAACCAAATTTTCAATTCTATATCCATTAAGTTCTAGTTATAGACTCCTCTAAGACAAAAATAGTCATGGACTCCTAATGGACTAGTGTATTTTTTTCTTGTTTATCATTTTTTCGGAAAATTTGCTAGTTAGCACATTTTAAGTTTGCGATTTTAACAGCTAGCACCTTTTATGTTCAATTCTGGCAAATGACACCTTTAAGTTGTGAAATTTTAACACATAGCACCAAAATTGGTATTTTCGACCAAATTGCTTTGACTCCGGCATTGACCAGTGTATCTCTCACCAGATTCTTTGTTTTGTTCATTTCTTACTTTTTTTTCCCCCCGATTTTGTTTTCTTTCTCACTTGTTGTTGATTCTCTCCACTATTTCTTCTTCATTTTCATTATTTCCTTCTTTAAATTCAACCCATACCTCCCAAACCATATTACATCAACCTTAATTGTACCCAATTCTTTTTTCGAATTCTTCACCATATTAAAGTATGTCAATTCATACACATTCATCACTAATTAAAGACCATAATACTTCTTTGTAACAATCGTATTTCAATGATTATATTCAATTAAATTACTACATCTAAATCAAACCAATAATCTGTTCATCAATCAAATAACCACTATCAAAACTTACTGAACAAAGACAATGAACAATTTAATAATAAATTCGAATTAATCGAAGACACTACACAATTTAATTAAAAAATAAGGGTTTAAACCAGCTTTATTTACTTTGATTAAGCTAATCAAGTACTATAAACCTACTAATTAAGTTTTAGTTAGGTTCATTAAGGTTCAATATCTACCAAAAGCTAATCCCGTACTAGCATAGAACCAAAAAAGGAGAGAGAACCACAAAATATGGGTACATATAAGGTGAAAATAGTAAAAATCGGGGGAAAAAGAAAGAAATGAACAAAAAAAAAGAATCCGGAAAGAGACACTATGGTCAACGCCGGAGTCAACGCAATTTGGCCGGAAATACCAGTTTTGGTGCTATGTGTTAAAATTTCGCAACTTAAAGGTGTCATTTGGCAGAAATGAACATAAAAGGTGCTAACTGTTAAAATCGCAAATTTAAAAGGTGCTAGTTGGCAAAATTTTCCATTTTTTCCTTATTAGAGTAATATTTTTCTTTGTTCCTTCTAGCCTAATGACAATAACAATGTCATGGCAAGCCAAAATTGCACGCAATCCTCTATCTCTATGTTCATCGTCTTTAACAATATATATCAACGACAATGACATGATTTTTTTTAATATCAAACAAAGATGTCGTATACGATGTCACACTTACACCGTAAACCATAACTAGCCCTTTTAAACTCTTATATATATATATTTTTTTGCCTCGTTTTACATGATTCGATACATCCATCAAAAATCCCGACTAAATCCACCGAATCACGTTCACATCGAATCCACTCCAAAGTCTCAAAACCCTAAACTCCCGGACCATGATTGTTCATTTCACCCCCTTTTCTCTCCTGAAAATCCCCAATTCCTTGACGAGCCAAACAAACCCCAAGCTACAAGTTTTCCCTCCAATTCATTAAAAATAAAAATAAAAAAGGAAAAAAAATCGCCCACATTTTCACTCTCAAAACTCTCCCAAATCAATTGAATCTCCCCCTTTTTTCCCCCAAAATCCAATCGCAAAACCCTAGATTTTTCTCTCCTCAAATCCCTAATTTCTCCCCTTTCTCTCCCCAATCTTTTCAAAATTAAATTAATCATATTTTCTTAATTTATTTTCACCTTTTTTTTTTCTAAGTTTTTTTTTAAACACTGTTTCTGTAGCTCACGAAATTCAATAGAGCTAGGGTTTTGAATTCGAAATTGAATTAGGATTTCACTGTCAAATGTTTAGTTGTTGTAGCTTCAGTAGTAAGATTCATTTCTTCAATTTCAATTCCAAAATGTTGCTCGTATTGCGTAGTAGAGAAGAACTTACTACTACACTCTAGGGTTTGTTGTTGTTGTTGTTGATTTAATTGTACGGGAGTTTGTCGCGTGTTTGATAAGTTTGTTTTTTTTTTGGGGAGGAGAAAATGTCGGATGATATGTTAATCCATTTCTCGTCGAATTCGAGTAATCAATCTGATAATTCATTGCCCACCAAAATCGCCAAGCTTGAAGCTCGTTTGGTGGGTAAAGGTTCGGGTTCGGGTTCCGGTGCTAGCTCATTGCCTGCCCCCACCCAACCTATTTGGTCGTCTGGTTCCTCTGCCAGGTTTGGTGCTGTCGAAAATGTGCCTGATGCTTCCACTTCCAGTGACTCTGATGATGACGTAAAGCTCTAAAACCTCGATTTTTCTCGTGTTTTCGAGCATTTTATGACTTGTATTAGTGTTTCGATAGATTTTAGAACCGGCATTTTACGTCATGAGTAGTTAGTACTGTTGAATTGTGGTGTTTGTTAGTTTGCTAAATCCTATGAAGCGGTTTCTTTACGTATGTGTAGAGATTGTTTAGATTGGTGATTAGTTTTCTTTTGACGGGACACGTTATTGCCTGCTGTCATGCTTGCCTGCACAGAGAATTTAAGATGCAATTCAAGGTTTTGGTGGTTGTAGTTAATGTAGTACACATATGAAAGTATCTTATGAATCAATATTGCTAATTTTCGAGTTTTATAACATGTTGCCTATGTGGTCAAGAGGTGTATTTGTAATTTGTGTGTCTTCTGCTACCGTGTTTTGCGTTGTAGTAATTGTTCCCACTAAAGGTAGCATAGTATCGGTTATCACCTTGTATCTGCAATTAATAAGCATATTAGAGTGTTTAATGTTCTGCACTGCTGCTTCACGTGCAACCGTGCAAGCATTATTTGAGTGTTTCCTTAGCACCTTTGGACAGGATCCATTCGAAAGCTAAATATTCTTCAGCTAGATTAGGGATGGATGATGAACAGTGCATTTCTTAGTCGGTTATAGACGTTGTGCTTGAGCTGGTTTGTTATCTTAAGATAAGTACAAATGTTTAGTCGCCATTTCTATGACCATCAGATCACATACAATCTTAATTGCAGCCATAAGCTTTTCTTAAGTTTTAATTGACATACATCTGCTGTATCCTTAATGGGTATGATATGGGCGTATGACTTTGCACTACATTCGTCTGAAAACTTAGCTATGAAATTTTACTATCAAGGGTCTCAAATATCCTTCTCCCAGAGTAGGAGAAATTGTTACCATTTCCGTTATCTTTTGGACTCTGATGTGCACCAGATTGTGAAATACCAGTAGTCCTATGATGTGGTGTTGGGACTGTAAATCTTCGTATGGCATGAGGAATCTTTGTTACATGTTGATGTCTGATTTTGTGAGGGATTATTCTACTTACGCCTGAATAATTGCGATGTTACATTTGTTTATAGATGCTATTACGTGTCTTGAGAAGCTTACACTATTAAAGCATTACTTTCTCTGATACTTTCCTTTTCTCACTCCCGTAGCCCCTACACCTTTTCATGATTTGATAGTTTGAGACATTCCATTAAAGCTTCACATATTTCTACATCAAATGCTTGTATGGTTATTTTAACATCTGCTCTCTCCATTTTTGATGGCTAATATCCCTATTTATTTTACTTTTAAATTTCTTCTCAGAACGGTGGGGACTTTCTTATACAAGCCAACACTCAAAAGCGTCAAAAAGTTCAAGATGACAATAACCCCGGTTTCGATCATGTTGAGGTGATTGTTTTTATATTTTACCTGGCTTGTGATCATTGAAGATCTCTTAGACGTATATATTCATGGAATTACTATTTCTGTTTGTTTTATTTTATTTTTAAATAGACTTGAATTCTAGCTGCTCAATAGACAGGGAGAACAACTATCTCTATAAGAGCTTTGAGTCCCATTTTTTTAAAGAAGAGAAGAAGCTTGTGATGAGCTCACAGTGTTCAACAGAAGTTTGAAAAAATGGTATAAAATAGCAAGGAAGGGCCTTGCACAGCTTGAAATAATTCGAATTGGATGGTGTGTATTCTAGAATTCTAGTCTATACTTGGAAAAAATCTGAAGATTTGCAATACATTTTCTATATGCAGTTTGTAATCCCCTGTAGGGGTTACTTATAGACCCCAATCATTTCATTGCATCTCATTTAATAGAGACTTGGAGGAGGCAGTTCGTAGCTGTAGGATTGTAACTGATTACATCACTTGGTGTTATAGCAATTGGTCAATTCAACCGAAGCATAATTTCTAAATACATTCCCAAAAGTACCACTCCTCTCTCTTGGGAAATCCTGCACTTTAATTTTATGTATTTGAGATCACATCACCCCCTATCAAATAGGGCCTCAAACTGTGGTTTTATATCATTGATGGAAGCATCTTGTTACATTACTCCTTCCCTCCCGCGAAATTTTAGAGATGGTGATCAAAGGGTAATGTTGCTGTGGATTCCTTTATTCTGCAACTACAGCACCTCAGTGTATGAAAGGCTCTCTTTGTTGTCGAACTGTTAGCGTAAAATTTGGGGCTTTATGTGGATCTCTTTTCTTCCCTGTGATGAGAATGTGGGCTTTCTTATATGTATATTTATAAGTTTTCTCTTTATTATTTACCTCGCACTTCAGCTGTCATCTAATTTCTAACCACAACTTTCACAGTATTCTGAACTTTGCTTATTCCCAGTCCTTTGATAATTGTCAGGGTGTCTCTGATAAAAATGTGAAAAATATGGGGGAAACACCACTCAGGGTGGGTGTTGACACAAGCAAGAAAAAACAAGGTCGAGGGAGGCCGCATGGATCAGCTGGACGGGGACGTGGTTCTAGATCAAATGATCATGCTAAACCTCAAACATCTCCGTCTACAGCTCCTCCTGCGAATGGTCATGCGGATAACTCAAGTTATAAGGTAATTTTCTTACGGGAGTTGGCACAAACTTTAATTCTATCTTTTATTTAAGAGAAGGTAATCACAGAACAGGTCAAGGAGTCGACTAGAGAAAAAGTTAATCATACCTGAGTTCTGTTAACGAGCTGAGTTTCTTAGCATTGACTACCGGTTCATTTTGCAGGATGCAAGGGGTAAAGAATTATTTGGGAATGGTGAACGCCCTTCCCTAGAGGTAAAGTTTCGGATCTATTATGTTGGATAAACGGTTGCATGACAGCCCCATTCCCCCCAAAATGAAGGGCATTAAAAGACCTCTAATTGTGTATGAGAAGCACAGGTTGCAAAGGGACTGTAGAAATAATAAGGTGGAGCAAGGATCTTCACCGGCTCCAATTTACTAGTAAAGACGAAGGATTATTTTTTGGGAAGAAAGATATCTCTTATGAGTTTTGCTGTCTTTCTTGTTTCTTCACTAGGATGAGGTTTCATCATTGCATAGTAGAGTTGCCGTTCTAGAAGAAGAGTTACGAAAATCACGTGAGGAGGTTGCTAATTATCAGCACATGTGCAATCAATTGGAGAAGGTAAACTAAAGATTTGTATGATGCTTCTGTTACTATAATGTAAGCTTTAGTCTGTGAACTCTGATATCAGTTTGTTGTGTATGCAGGAGCTCAAGGAACATAAGGACTGTGAAGAACTAATGAAGCCAAAGGTTTGTTCATTACATATGCTGTATTTATGACTTGTGTCCTTTAGGGAAATTGGTTGATGGAAAAGAAGGATCTGCTTTTATTTTCATTTTGTTGTAACATAGAGTAGTGAAGAGTCTGATTTATATGCACGAATCAATTCGGACTTTTATATAATTGATGACATGGTGTGCTTTTTTATACAGCGCACGAAAATCATATCTGATCTGCTGATATCTGTCTCAAAAGCTGAGAGACAAGAATCAAGGATGAAAATACGCCAGGATTCTCTTAGGCTTGGAAATGTTGGAGTCATAAGGTATGACAGCTATTTGCTGATAAATTATGTGCGATGAGCATCTTTGCTAATTTTTCTTTTGATATTTTATTGCATCCTTGTTCACTGCCTTTAACTGTACTTCAATTTTTCAGGGCAGGGACTGTCATATCTGAGACATGGGAGGATGGGCAAGCATTGAAAGACATCAATGTGCATCTGGTAAGTGCTGTTTTAGTTTCTGCAGTTAAACCCCTTTTTTGGGTGTTAAGATTAGTTTGCCAAATCAGTGAGTATTGTAGTATTACAATAACTGTCATTGTACCTAATTTTAATTCACAGTCGTATGCGAAAGTAGACTTGTAGGTCCAGGGAGCTGAGCCATCTACGGCTCGTACTTGATAATATAAAGGAGACTATGTGCATGGACTATAATGCCTTTAGGTTTTGTTTTAAATAACATCATTTCTTGGCTGGAGTAATTCGTTAATAAGCTTAACCCTAGAAAACTATTTCCCTTACAAAGTCCCACGCTTCTCTTCACTAGTGGTATCTCAGTATTTGATTGTCATTTTCTGTTCGTTCGAAGATATTTTTGCGTTTTACATACTAGGTGCTGACAAAATTGTTTTTCTAGAGGCAATTGTTGGAGGCAAAGGAAAAGGTTGAGAGGCAACGGAAATTGTTGAGAAAACGGCCATCTGGTATTAGTCTTTATTCATGTTAAACTTCCTTTTCTCAGTTGTGAACAGTTTATCTCCATATCTGTGGTTGTTTAGCTTTTATGATGGTTTCTACAATGATTTATTCACCTTGGACTAAGAAAAATCTTATAAACACGTATTATGATGTGAACCTCGTCTCATTCTACAGACAAATTGTTACTGGTGCTTCAATTGTTGCCGTTATGTAGTTTAAAATTTTATCTATGGTTTATCACACTTTATCAAGCCCTGTGGACAAAGGATCCAATTGGAAAGTTGTTGGTAACTACTATTTATTTTAGGATTTAATGCTCTGTTTGGTTTGAATACTGCCACACATTTCCTATAAGGTTTATTGGTTGATCACCCCCTACCCCTAATTCAAGTAAATTACTATTTTCTTTTCTTGCACTTCCTACAATTCAGTTCACATTTATACTTTTTTTTTTTTTTTTTTTTTTTTTATCAAAGATCAATTATTTGTCATTCATTGTGCATGGGTGCTCCATTAAATATAGTGTAATACTTGCAAATTTTGAGTGATGTAAGCTCCTCTTTTGCTGATTAGTCTCCTTTGGTAACATTTAGATAGGAGTGATGGAGGTGACATGGAGTCAAGCAATCAAGAGGAGGATTTCCTCATACAGGATGAAATCTTCAAATCTCGTTTAGCCAGTATTAAGCGGGTATGTTTTTGAAGATTTATGGAGTTCTTTGTTGTGTCCCTGCCTCTTCCCCTGCTGTGCTTTGGTTTCAGTTTGGTGTTCTTTATCTAAAGGAGGAAGAAGTGGTGTTGCGTGAGAGGGACCGATATGAGCTGGAGAAGGGAAGGCTAATACGTGAGATGAAGCGCATACGAGACGAGGATGGTTCTCGCTTCAACAATTTTCCAATTCTGAACCATCGTTATGCCCTTTTGAATCTTTTGGGGAAAGGAGGATTCAGCGAGGTTTACAAGGTCTGTATCTGGATAGCAAATAAGCATTAACCTTCACAGCTTTCTATCATAGACGTTTACTCTAGTAAAAGGAAATACTAGGTTTTCTTTATTATCTCTTTGCCTTTTGGGCAATATCAGCATCAATCTTTTTGCAGTGAATTGAAGTGAGAAATTTCCGGCAGGCTTATGATTTGGTAGACCATAGGTACGTTGCATGCAAGCTTCATGGTCTAAATCCACAGTGGAGTGAAGAGAAGAAACAAAGCTACATCAGACATGCTATTCGAGAGTACAACATTCACAAGACCTTGGTTCATAATAACATTGTTCGTCTTTGGGATACTTTTGAGATTGACCACAATACATTTTGCACGGTCTTGGAGTTTTGTAGCGGTACGCAGGACCATATTATTTCTAATATCCTCTACATATATTTGTTTTGTTTCTTGGCTTTGTTCTGTTTAAGTGTCATTTTCCTCATGTACCTTTCTGTCAGGCAAAGATCTTGACGCAGTTCTCAAGGCTACACCTGTGTTGTCCGAGAAGGAAGCAAGGATAATTATTGTGCAGATATTTCAAGGACTGGTTTACTTAAACAAGAGAACACAAAAGGTCATTCATTATGATCTGAAGCCTGGCAACGTTCTTTTTGATGAGCTTGGAGTTGCTAAACTGACAGATTTTGGCCTGAGTAAGATAGTAGAGGAGGACGTTGGACCTCACGGTATGGAGCTTACGTCCCAAGGCGCGGGAACTTATTGGTGAGTCCACGACTCTGAGCAGATACATCATACTATTTAAATATGTCGGATAAACATGTCAAAATTGACTGCTTACCCTCTTTTCTTAATCAAATAAATCAGAAGTTCTTACCACATCTTGTCATATGCACTACAATTGTTAGAGTTATCCTATGATCTTATCCTATTGCATTAGTGATTTATACTACCTGGTGAATTTGGGAGTGTGGAATCCTGTTTGTTTGTGAATTGTGGCTCCTCATTTTCTGTTAGCTTGATGATGCTAAAGCTGGTTGATCCAATAAGAAAGAAATTAAGACAGGCCATTACAGACTTGTCCCGGAAGAAAGATTTTCTTAAAGAGGATAATAAAGATTGGTTTCGTTTTAAGTTTTGATGTGCTAGATAATTCCCCTTTCCCTTCTTTGTCTTGCAGATATCTTGTCCTCTTATCGTATTCATCTTTTATCTTTCCCACGTACAAATGCTCTGGTTTCACATCTTTAAAAATGAATCAAATTAGACACTTGATCCATATTTATATCTTTCAGGTATCTGCCTCCTGAATGCTTTGAGCTCAACAAGATTCCGCTAATATCTTCCAAGGTATCTGTTGTTTATTTGTCTGAATTGATCTATACGGAGTTAGTGTCATTATAAAGTTCTGTGGCTGTTTCCTTGATCACCACTTGCTTCATGTGCAAAATTGTACGCCTGCACAATTTCGGACGATAGGCTTTGAACATCAGTTGGTTTCTATGGTCTAAAACCAGGTGGATGTCTGGTCAGTGGGTGTCCTGTTTTACCAAATGCTGTTTGGAAGACGTCCTTTTGGACACGATCAATCTCAGGAACGAATTTTACGTGAAGATACCATCATCAAAGCAAGGAAGGTTGACTTCCCGTCAAGACCCAGTGTTTCAAGTGAGGCAAAAGTAAGAAGTTTCTTCATCCTTCATCCTTCATGTATCCAATAATTATGTTTGAATTGGGGAATGAAATTCTGATAATATGCATCACTGATTTTAACATGTTATGTGTGAATTGTGATAGTTTTTCTTCTCTTAATGAAGCTCCCCTCTTTTCCAGCGTTTTTTTTAACAAACTCTTGATGCTTCTTTTGCCTCCACAGGAGTTAATGCGGCGGTGTCTCACTTACAACCAAGCGGAGCGACCTGACGTTTTGAGTATTGCGCAAGATCCATATCTAACGTATGCAAAGAAATGATGGCACAAGGTTAACAATTTTGTGGAACAGTTGAGCCGCAGAGCGTTTTGTCACTGCCTTTCCGACTAAATCGAATCTGGCTGGCCCTGCATGATCTGTTGTTGTGGTTGTTTATAGGGATGTAAATCTTTGTTAACCTATATATGTACATATATCACCCTCCCTGCATTCTACCCTACAGAAGGTCATTTTGCTACTTTGGTCTTTGATGGGCACTAATTTCTGGCCCGGCCGTATTTTCTACAGCTTTGACCAACGAAAATGAAATATACTCCAAGAAAATACTTGGTATCATCTCATAAGGTTGTTTGCTTGAATATTTTTTCGTATAGGCAATTCACGGGGTTCTTTCAACACTTTCACCGACGATATTTTTAGAAAATCAAGTTGTGGGAGTGGGAGCGCTAGAGAACCTGCGGGGAGTGCCAATACTCCCAAGTCTCTAGTTTTTCCGTAGCTGGATAGTTTGATTCAAAGCTTTCAAATTAAATTTTTTGAAGAAAGAAAGTTCAACTTATTTTTGGGGTAAAAGTACAAAGGAAGTAATAGGAGTACAACCTAGCGATTGAGCACGGTGGACCCACATGTGAGTAATACAAGCCGCGAATTTATCATGTTCTAGTTAATTACAAGAGCCACACACACACACACTACACAATTCATCTCACTGCTCAGTGCACATTATCTTCCTGCTGAAGTTACCAATGTCATTTTCATCATCTTCCATAGCATGCAAGCCATACTTCATCACTAAAATCTCTTCAACTTCAAGAAATCAGCAAGCAAATGTCGATTATCGATCTGTGGCGACTAAGTGTGAAGCTAACGGCCAAGCATCTGGAGCAGAATTCACCGGTGATGCTGCACCACGACTGAGCATAGGTTCTCCGATTATCATTACTGAAGCTCCCCTAACGATCAAGACTGCTGCTTCGGTTCCTTGCCTTAGGGCCAATGCTGGTTTAGTTAATCCTGGTGATGTTGGGAGGTGAGCTTATTCACTATATCACAAAAAGTTTCAGTATATCTTTGTTTTGTTAAAAACCGGGATAATTCGTACATGCCTGACACACGGGGGTGTGGACTTATACAACACGCTCCATTATTAAAGTGCCAACGAAGAAAATTGGTTCTGTTTATTCAAAGAAAAAGACTAATTCTTACTTCTCAGTGCTTTTGTTTAAGCTCCCTCTAATCTTATACGACAAGTAATTAAAATGTTTACCTGCATTTTGGATGTTGCAGGATCGTATCTAGAAAACCAATGAACGTGTGGGCTGTGCGCCTGAGCATCGGAACATTCCTTGTCGACGAAAAATATTTCAAGCCTCTTCAATTGGACGAATGATATTTACAGTAAAAACTTTCAACATTGCAATATCTCATGAGATAGTTTACTTTCTTTTTATAGTAAGAAGGTTGTGGTAAGAATTGGATTCCCCTACTCAATTCTCACCTCTCCCCTATTTTTTTTTTTTTGGAATACTCCGTAGATGAATAATATCAAAAAGATTGCAAACTGCTGCGGACTAAGGCGTTACCAGTTGCTAAAGCAACCATCTATTACTGAAACATGCACGATGCTTTAGCTGATCAGCGTTAAGAGCTGCAAAACATTATTTCACACAATCTTGAAACAAACAGCTCCGGAAACACCAGATAACGATATCAAAAGTTACTTACACCTGATTAACGGTGTTCAATTGGCCAACTTGTTAGCATGTACAAAAACGTCTGTATAATGATATTACGCTATATAACAATTTACAGCATTCTACGCACTTGCAGTTTCTACAGCATTTCACCAGATAAAAAGGCCTTGGTCTACCCCATAAGACCGATCAGCTGTGCGCATGATTCCTAGGGAAAACACAAAGCAGTCAGTGAGTAAGGCAATAATTTTGTATATGCCTAGTGACAAACACAGCTTAAAAGAGTTGACAAATACAGAATCTGCTCCTTGGCTCATTTATACGAAAATGCGTCAGAAACATCAGTGGCATGGAGAAAGCCAGAAAACAATTTCCCTAGACTATGCATTATAGACAATAACAAATGTCTAGTGCAACTGCCAATGATTTACTGCCACAAAATCAAGCATAGAGAAAAGAAGCAGAAACCAGATACAAACCTCATTCAGGACTGCGAGTCTGGTCTTCAATAAATTTCAATGCTTCGTCTCTGGAGATAACATTGACCCGACTAACACACTTATTATGTCCCACCCCATAAATCTTGTCAGCAACTTTCACAAGCTCAGTCTTGAATGTTGTGGTTATGAACTGTGTGTTCACTTGGTCAGCCAACCTACGAATCATATCTAACGGAATCAATGGTTAAGGATCATCCAAAAACTGAAAAGAAGCCCGGAACTACCCTGTCAGCCAAAGTGATATCAAAATGTTAGATGGCAGGTCCTTATTGCCGGTTCATTCGACAATGATGGCTTAACTTTGTAAAGCCTGGCTTCATAATTCATTCCCTTTTAAGTCCCAAGTTAACATTGAATCTAACATGAATTCTTTGGAATACAGAGCTCAGGGCTACCCAGCTACTGTATGCACAACGGCGTAACTTTTTCTTAATTTGCACAACGGCATAACTTTTTCTTAATTTGTAAGCAGGGGTAGCTCATACTAAAACAATGAATAATAAATAAAGTAGGATACTTCCAACTGCAGTTCGATACTGAGGATCCAAGGCCGCATCTATCTCATCAAAAAGATAAAAAGGAGCAGGATCACATCGCTGTATGGCAAAAATTAATCCCAATGCTACAACAGTTTTCTGACCCCCAGACAACTGCTTCATGGACTGCGTCTCTCCTTGCCCAGTAAATGAAACCTGTTAACAGAAATCCACGGAGTGGAACATTCAAATAAATAATAGAACACGAAACAACCATGGCAGTACACCTATTCTGATTATGAGTCCGGGATAGTTTTGACATTCACATCAGTTTAGAGAAATGAGCATTTGTAAACCTACGGACACACAAATTATGTGTCATGCAAGCAACAAACAGAAGTCCTGTTATTTCTAGGACTAAACCACTAATGTATATTAATTTTAATCAAATTCTAAAAAAAAAACTTAATTTAACATTTTCCCTTGGCATCATCACTCTTGTTTTATGTATCTGAATTAATGGATGTCTCTGCTATTTTCAGGCTGTATACTGAGTAAGTTTCAACTACTGCTTACATTCACAATGATCAACTTACCCCAAATTTTCACTTAAATGGAGGCAAAGACACTATTCTCTGTTCGGCTAAGGTACATAATGGAATAAAGCAAAACAGCTACTAGACTTACTGCCGCTTTCTATATTGTAAAGTAAGCAATGCAATCCTCGATGCAAATCTTATAATGGGTAATCATAGGGATACGATGGGTACATCTATCACCCCTTTATTTGTCATAGACTTTTTCCTCTAAAAATCAGAAATAGATATGCCTGAAATAGATATTTCTCAAATACTTGCCTTTACTTTCACTCCTATATATTTCTCCACTCTTCCCTCTTTTTCAGCTTCACGAGGCCCTTCTTCATCCTGGTCATCATCACCAGCATCACCATCCTATCGATCCGTAGAAGTTAAGAAAAACCAAGTCAGGTTTACAGAAAAACATCAAACTTAGATAATTTAAATAAATAAATAAAAACGGAACATATTCTTTTATAACATAACAAGGGGAGCCTTGTTCACAAAGGGATCGAAACAAAGAAACCGTCCCCATAGACTTTCACGCATAACTTTATCTACCAAAGAAAGCATCCTCAAATGTTTCTTTAACACGATCACGAGACTCCGTTATAAATTAATATCCACCCAAAATCATATAATTAGGACATAAACTACATTCGACATAATAAATAAGAAGAAAAAAAAACGTACACAAAGAAGCTAATATCAATTAACAATGCACAAGGACCAAGGGTATGCACCATGCACACAAGACTCATACAGCTGTTTGCAGGAAACTTGTGCAGGCCCTGATCAGATTTACAGTCTTAGCCCCCTAAAATATTTCAGCTAAATTTCAAAACAAGCAACGCAAAAGTACCATACACATCTTTTACAGTTACGTGACCAGATACCTAGTACCAGTCCATACCCTGACCAGCAACGTCTAAAAAACCACATATTTTGTACCAGTTCTTAATCAACCAGTCAGACAGTCCTGAGTATCAAAGCATCACAAACTCGAACACGAAGCGACACAAATACTCAAACTGACAACCTATGGAGCACTCACCACCAGAGAAGCTTCACAAGATGACCACAACTAAACTTCGGGGACTAGATATGTTCTCTTTGCAAGTTTTCTCAGACGATAACAAGTTAGATACAGTCATCCAGTAAAGCCAACCCAGCCAGATTGAAGTCTCGGCAAGTAGTTTCTCTCCAAAAAAAACCCTTAATAAAACACCTAATCGCAGATTTACACTAAGAAAATAATATACTTACATAAGATTTATGTGGAGATAGATAGTAGACATAAACTGGAATGCATGATAGGTTGACCAATGCAGAGTTACATATAAGACCATGATTCGGGCAAAACTATGAAAGCTTGGACATACAACCGAACAATGAGCTTATGGAAGACATATTTGTCTAAATAATTTGGCCAGCCAACTACATCAAATGGTGACTAATCGAGTAAACAAACATAAAAATTGGGCACCAAGTATCCAGAATCACACCGACCTTTTTCTTCATCATCACCAAGAATCCATGGCCACCTTGAACAAGTTCAGAGAACACTTCTCGAAAGTTTCGGGCCACACCCTTGAAAGTCCGTTCTATAGACTCATCTTTCCGCTGATCTAGAACTGCTATAAGTTCGCGAATTTTCTGCCAAAAGTAATTTTACTCAACACCAAAGTCATATAAGAAAGAATAATAACATGTTATGTTACTGCAACATTGAAAATATGGTACCTCATCACCAGCATCGAGTTCAGCTTGCCTTTTCTGAAGTTCTTCACGTTGCTCTGTAAAATTTACATATTGATCCAGAGCTTTTTTGTTTACATGGCTGAACTGTTGGAGCTGCTCATTACACTTATGAAGCATCTTATGCAATTCTTTGATACTTTTCCGTCTATAACTGTTTCAGATGAATACACATCATGTTTAGCATAAAGAATAAAACTTACTGCGAAACACAAGAGTGTAGATATGTATATCTGTGTATGGAAAACTGCAAAAGAAGGCCAGCAATTGCTGGCAAATTGGCCACAGAACATCAGATTGAGGAGCCGGGAGAACCAGGCAGCATATCCCCACAAATCGCATGACAGAAGCACACAGATATAATTCCTTACACTCCCTCCATTTTATTAGGTTCTTTGCATTTGGTTTGAATTTCTCTCGCATATTGAAACCAAATGCAAAGAACCTAATGAAATAGAGGGAGTAAGCTGTACTACCATGAACTAATTTATTATCCTATTCCAAGAAAATAAAACCTAGTTGTCCATAAATAGATATTTACCCAGTATGCGAAGCAGTTATTGCACGTCTCTGTTTCTATTGAGACAGAATTTTGACCTCAATAGCGTATTATTCTTTGCTATAGCAATTATACCATCTCATAACTTCTCATAAGCAAAATCTGAACATACCAAATTATATTGTGACAAAATTGGTGGAAAAGGAATAGCTACAATGAACATCCAAAATAAACTCGCGAGTCTGGCCTGTTTTGACTGCTCTAGCTAACTGATCCCATCTTGTTTGGGTTATGAATTAAAGTTTTCTTGCACTATTGCACAACAATGAATTTGGTGTAACTCAACTAAATGAAGCAAAATCAACTAAAAAACAAAAATCGCTGTAAAAGATGGTGACTCCTCATCATCAATCTACCTTGTGTTCTTTGAGACACAATGTATCATGATTGTAAACTCCCACTTTGTACCACTGGTGCTTGCAAGTATAACCAAGCAGACAATTGATATAGTAAGGTGTCCTTTAATATAATCTACTCTATTGGGTCTATCCCACACACTTGTTTTAAAAAAAAAAAACAGAGTAAAGTAGCATGCATTAATATTTTAGGCAACTGAAGATAAATGTATTACGTTTCAAAGGCCTCAGATGATAATGGCCCCAATTCTCTGATCTTTTTTGAGTATTCCTCCTGTCTAGCAAGAAGCATATTTTTGTTGCTTATAAGCTGCTCTAGTTCTTCTGCCTCCTTCTGCAGTTGCTTCTCATAATCTTCTTTTGATTTCTGCAGTCAAAAATTAACTACATGACAACTAAAAGTAGGAGCAACAAGCTGATAACACTTATTAGTATAACCAGCACCTGTAACCTATCATTTTCAGCTCTAATCTTCTTGAGTTCCTTCGTTATCTCCTCCATTAACCCAGAAACCCCTGCGGAATAAATATTAAAGAGTCATACTGTATTCCTTAAACATGTACGGTACATGGTCGAATCTGAAACTCACTTTTGAGCTCCAATGTGGCCTCGTCCCCAAAAGATTTAGCTTCTTCCAATTCCTGCTGCTTAGACAAAGCTTCAGAAGGCAAGGTTCCATCTCCTGCAGATGATACAACGGCCTCCAATTCCTGCTGGCGGCGATATAGATTTGTTGAAAGGTTGGTTTCAAGCTCCAACTTTTTTGTTTCAATCTGCAGACACACACAGGGGGGAAATGACACGAAACAATATAATTATTATTATCTCTTTATTAGAAGTGCTAGAAGATATGAACAAAAACCAACAGCTCAATTAATTCTTGGAAAACAAATGAATTCATTCAAAATTATTGCTAACCTCAACTCGCTTTGTCCTGCATTCAACAAGTTCCTCTTTCATCTCTTTGATCTCAGGATTCAATCGAGTTAGAAGATCCCTCTCCTCTGGCGTCAAATGATCAACAAGCTCCGTACCCATCTCACCCCGTTTCAGGGCTACATTTGCATTAAGTTGTTCAATCTGTGTGCGCACACTAGAGAGTAACTTCTCCTGCAAACGAACAAAAGAAGGAAAAAAAAAATCAAATACAATGATAGATGTAAAAGCTTGTGTGCTTTTAAATTTGACAAAACTCATAAAGAAAACACCATTTTTGGTCTACCTTCTTTTCCAGAGCACCAGAAGTGGATCGCTTCTGCCTGTTAGCATCTCCAATATCTTGGCGAAGCTGCTCCACTTCTGATCTTTGATGAGCACGGTCAGCATCAAGTTTCTGCTGCTCCGTGATCCGTTCCGTAATTTTTTGATCTATATGTGAGAAGCTTTAAGTAGAAACAGCAAGAATTTGAATTCTAAAATATGACAATTAACTGATAACAACAGATTCAAATAGGATAGACTGATAAATTGATATAAAGGATAGCAAACGCTGTATGGACGAGCAGACCCTACTCTAGCTGTCCTGCAGTGGCACAGACACCTAAATCAAAGCCCAGGTCCAAATTGACAGAACCTTTGAATGGGATCCTATATTAAATTTGCAAATAGGGAGGAGGTACAAAGAAAAGAAAAGAAAAAGCTTCCAGCAAATCAGCAAATATAGGCACAGCATTAACAGAAAGGATATCTTGAAGTTGTAGCCTGACTTCTTCCAGTTCCCTGTCCTTCAAATCGATGACCTTCTTATTCTGCTTTATGATATTCATAAACTTCAATTTCGAGCGTCTGTGATCATAAAAACCTCCCGTCATCCCACCTTTCTTGCTTACCTGGTCGCCTAATTCAAGATCAAGATGACATCAGAGAAACGACACACACAAATATTCAATAAGCAAAAAAGAGGAATGCCAGGCAACCTTCTAGTGTAATGCAATCTAAACCGTCACCACGAGCAACTCGTGTAGCTACATCCAGATTTCGGCACACTACAGTTCTGCCAAATACCTGAAGTGAAAATAGATGACAGAATCATTAATCATCACAATTCAATCCAACAGTGCAGTGAAAATGGTTCAAGAATATGCTTCCATTTTCAATCAGCAAACCTCCAGTTATCACATAACGAGAAGAACCATATTCTGGTCTTAGAAAGATAAAAACATCCACTAAGAATACGACTTTTGAGTAGCCAAATTAGTAGAGATATACAATCAATCAACAAAAGGAAATTAAAGACTGACCTGGGCAAATGCTCTTGAATAGCGTTCTTCAAATTTGAGTTTCTTAAGCAAGGGTACTACATCGTCAGTTTGTGGACAGTTTATGTGAGGCGGCCTAACCTTGTTCAGAGGTATAAATGTCACGCGTCCACCCTTAGATGCATTTAGATGTCTAATAATCTGAGTGGCTGTTTCATCTGAATCAACTACTACATGAAATAAGCTGCAGAGAGGGAGAAAAAAAAAAGTAAGGGGGGGAGAAGAAATCTCATTATAACAGCTACAACGACATCTCACACATGGACCCAACAAACAGCGTAATGATATCCAATATAGGATATACCTGTTTCCAGCAGTAACTTCAACTGCAGTGAAAAACCTCTCATCACACTCCAACAACTCAATAAGAGGCCCAAATACACCGGATATTTCATAGTCTCTTTTTATCCTCCGTACAGAATTCAGCCCCCTTCGAATATCCTGTAATTTCGAAGAAGATTGCATAATCAAAGAAAGGAAGTTATAAGCAAGGATATAGCCTTAAACCATGAAGATTCATAAGAAACAAGTCAACGACTAATGACACGTAAGGAAAGAAAATCAATTATCATTACAAAGTAAGGATACACAGAGACAATTTGAGTATTTCCCGACCTTGAAGGCTAGGTGAACGCACAAATCAGAGAAATGTTGATTAATCCTCAAAAGAGAAGAGAGCGCAAAAGGTCCTTTGCGCCAGGATCAAATAACCAATAAGGGATGATATTAAAGAAAGAAAAAACTGAATTACTTCATCTAAGCACTCATCCGTGTACTTGCCAAGTGCTAAACATCAAAGATGGACCTGAGTCCTAGCTTCCTAGGATACTTGGGACATAGAAAGATGATCGAATATCCCATGTAGGCCCTCATTAAACAATTAACAGCACAGAAGAAGGATCGCATGGGTAAAAGCAGGATATTGGCCTTTGCTACATATCAACTACGTTAAAGAACCATCAATCAGTCATTTTGAGACTTAAGTGTTGGAATGTCTAACAAAGAGAAGCTTAGCTGAGTGCTTCGACATTTACGTGAGAATATCTATGAGAGAATTCATAATTCAGGAAGAGACTTGAAAGAAACAAAATTAAAAAACAAATGAGCTTCTTTAGATAATTTAGTAAAAATAGTGGTAGTAGTAGTAGTAAGATAGGGAGAGTGCAACAGCAGCAAAAGATCATTTTGACAAGACTCAAGAAAAAGGCTCAAAAAGATAAGCTTCCTTAATCAAAAGCTCAGAAAGGAGATTGCAAGATAAGCAGTTATTTCCCCAAGAATGCTTTTGGAGGTTTATTCTTCATTTCTTCCGAAAGATCAAGAATAAGCAACTGTCACATAATAAGTAAGACTCTCCAAATTATCTAAAAAGAGATAATGGGCCGCATTACTAAAAAACAAGAGGTTTAACAATAAGACCAACTTATGGCATACTCGAGTTCAAAAGGAAAACACAAGTAGGGATCCTCGTCTTTTAACTCTTACACTCCCTTAAGCTGGCATAAGATGACGCTCCCACCCCCCCTTTTGAATTTTGTTTGAGCAAAGCAGTTTTGTTACACCATTTACTTAAGGATGGTATAAACTCAGTGAAAACACCATATACTCACGGAAATTCAAAAGTCCCAAAAACTTGAATTAACCTAAGAATCTGAAGTCAGATCAAACATAACAAATTTAACAACAGAATATGGATAAACGTATATGGACATTTCGAGATATACCTGCCCCAGAACAGTCAAAACAACCCTTCAGACTAGCCCCCAGGCTATGTCACAGAGATAAATAGATATTTTGCATGTAAGAACCATAAAAACATTAAATACTTACACCAGGTGTTGCATGCTCAAGATTTTTTTCTGCCTTCACCATTTCTGACTTCAACTTCTCAATATCTGAGGAAAGTTCGTTTTCACGTTCCCATAAAGACCTAACACATTCAAAGAAGAATTACATCGATTAAAAAAAAAACACGTGCAGATGGAGCAAAGAAAACTCAAAGTAAAGTAGCAACACCAACTTCCGCTCGTCTTGTAGCCTGTCTCTTTGCCCCTTGGATGTAATAAAACCATCATTTGACTGGTTAATGTTACTCTCAAGAGCATCCAATTGTGTTTTTCGGCTTTTAATAAAATCATCTTGGTCCCGAAGCTGCATAGTGAGGTCATTGATTTCGCGCTGCAATTTCTCTTGCTGTAGATACCATAGGTAACATAAGAAAACCATTGCAATTTTGAGCTTTATCTGCAGTAAGTATGTTATTCCTGCACAAGCATATGACTACCTGTGACATATTTGTTGAAAGAACTTTCTGAAGTTCATCAATTTCCTTCTGAAGCCATTTATCACGCGCAGCTTTATTTGAAAACTGGGTTGCCCTGCCTTGCTTCTGATAAAGAATACTGAGCTTCTTTTCCCGTTCCATAATTCTGCATATTACCCACGAAAGAAGAAAATAAGGTACACCAGAGTGATACTGCTCGCGCAAGATGAGATAAAAGTCAAAGCGTGAGAGAAGGAGAAGAGAACGGTTAAAATTTTGCCAAACATACCCTTTCGTCATCTCATCTTCTTGCCTCTTCAAATCATCATAGTAAGGTTTTATATGGTCTAGCTCGTTTTCCGACTCCCGAATTTCTTGTTGCACGACCTCAAGCTGTTTGGCCGCCTCTTTCTAGAACAAAATGAAAAAGAAATGAAATTAGTAAAAGAACAACTCATCTTGTTAGCCAATCCATTGACACTTTGGAAGCAAATGTTCCAACAAGAAACATCCAAACTCAAATATTAACCTCCGCACGGGAACTTCTGGATATCCTCTCTCTAATATCTCTGCAGTCCAGTTCAAGCTGTGTCCTCCTTTTTATTCCCTCTGTACGACGATTCTCAGCTGCCACCTTTTCTTTGCTGAACACTTGATGCTCTTTAGTAAGCCTTTTGCAGTCCTTATCTAAATCCTTACACCTCTCCTCAGACTCGAGCACAGCGTTATACATTTTAGTTGATTTCTCGGAAACCCTATCACGCTCTTCTTCAACCTAAAATACACAGATGGTAGTAGATCAAAAGGTTAACCAATTTAACACAAGGAGCAACGGTACATAGATGGCGTAAAATAAAATAAAATAAGAACTCAAAAGTATTGAAAGCTTAATTTTATATTTCTAGAGATTTTGGTACTACAATTATGTTTAATTTAAGTTCTAACACTAGCTATAGCTCCCAGAACAGAGGATCCTCAAATAGTTACAGAATTAAAGAATAAATGAGAAGTCCAGTTGATGCCAAGTCCAGTACGACTTCAACCTTACATCCATCACTTCTTAAGTCCTTTTAACCCTCCTTAAACACGGCTAATCCAGGTCACATTGGCAAATTTTCCTCTGTGCTGAGAGAAACACATCACATTTTTTTGCAGAATAATAAACAGGTTCATCACTTTTAACTCTTCCCACAAGTTTTTCGTAAGAACCCTACTCATTCGCTTTATGCTTCACATTTGCATAAAAGCCTCAACAATGACCAGGATCTCTAAACGCTATTATACTACAAATGGGGATAGCATTAACATTAGTAGAAAGGACCATGACAATAACTAACATACCTATATTCGATCATAATGAAGATCACAACACTTACTTTATTGGCAATTGAGGTATGTTGGAAATGTAGCTACAAATGGGGATAGCATTAACACTTGCTTTATTGGCACACTCTTTTTGATCCCAAATGTTGGAAATGTAGCATTCATATTCACAACAAAATATTCATGATTTTATTTATTTATTTATTTATTTGGTATAGGCAAGGCGCTCATGTGAGGGTGGGTAGGGGAGGTGGGGTAAGGGAATCCTCCACATGAGGACAACGGGAATTGAACCCAAAACCTTTCGGTTACAAGATGGGATGCCTACCCACAAGCGCCCCATGCAATCTCAAAATTCATGATGTTGTATAGGAGTATCTCTTTGCCTACATTTTACATTATTACAAATGGTCCTCAATGTCAGGAGTCCAAATATTACTACTGGATGAGAAAGAAATAGACAAGTGATATCAGGCAACAAACTAGAGCGTAGAAACACGTCTGCAGCTCAAATGAACATTGTCGAAATGTAGATGTAATAATCCTCAGGCTTGAACAATCACTAAGAAAAAAAGTTCACATCTTTTCTACCCAACACCATTAGTAAAAGGATATGCATACAGACGAAGATATGATAGGCCTCACAGTAAGATGGTCAAAGAGATTCCAAGAATAAATCTGACCTTCGCCAACTTCTGACGAGCATCCTGTAGTTCTTTGTCATAAATAGTATATTCCAAAGATTTTCTTTGCCTGTCAAGCTGCTGATATTTTCTCAGATCCTCCTTCTCCTCATCCAGCTCCCTCAACCGCTCATCCAAGTATTTAACTACTTCAATAATCTGTTTTCTTTTGTTACCTGTAATGAAACAGAAAATCTTAAATAAATAGAAAGTATGAAAAAAAGTATCCATAGCATTACAGTTAGCTGGTTCTCACCCGTTTCTTGCATAATTTTTAAACTCTCACGACGTCTCTCCTCATAAACTCTAGTACCACCAATTTCTTTCAGCAGATCTAGCCGTTCAGAATCCTTCATCAGTGTTAAAGATTGAATCTACAGAAAAACATAGAACGTAACACCAAACAACAGATAAGGATGACTCTTCAAGCAGCTTTTACTCATTAGATCAACATATTTGCCTGCAGGATATATATATTGAAAACCACCTTTCCTTGCTGGACGACATAATAAGGGTTTGATCGAGAAAATCCAGCGCTTTCTAAAAGATTCATAACTTCAGTTTTCCTACATACAGCACCATAATTTTGAAAACATAAAAGATCTGGTGAGAAAGCAATCAAAGAAGATATAATAGACACTGAAATAGGCAGAAAATCAGGAAAAGTCCTCACGTGATGTGCTTCCCATCCAAAAAATATTCATCCTTCTTCAGCCCAATTGTGCGTCGCAAGTGTACTTCCTCTTTATCAACCTAAAAAAGGCAGGGACAAAATTGAGTAAACACGAAAGACTGCTTTTAAGGCACATAACATTGTCTCAGAAAGAAAATTTGAAGGCTAATAACAACGACACAGGGCGACATAAGTGCTATCGTTTATGGCCACAACTCTCTTCACTGCCAAGGCCAAAAGCCCATGATCAAAAAAATATTTATCCAGCAGCCGAAGAAGCAGAATTACCAAGGAAGAGTTGACCATGGAATCTGATTTCAAGTGGCAAAGAGAGACAAAGGCATACCAGCTACAATAAATGAAAAGAAAATACAGAAAAATACCGGAATTCGATTGTCTGAATTATCGAATACAATCTCTACAAATGCAGATGATACTTGATGTCCCGCCCCTTCCTGTTCAGCTCACAAAAGAACATAAAAAATTGTTAAAAGAACGCCATCAAAATGAGTATTGAGTAGGCAAAACATTTTGAATAAACAGCCTTGCTATACAGTGTTGTCAGATAATGACTCTTGTCTTTAGAAAAATGCCAGTATAAGTTATCCACAAATGATAAGCAAGCCCTTAAACAAAAAGTTAGCCAGAATCCACGTCAGCAACACAAGTAAATATATCATATACGTTCCTTTCCTTATCATGTTGGTGAGTATACACTTTTATTAGATGCAAAGTTTGGGATGACTATGGAAGTAACCAGTGTTCGACGAGGGGGCGGGCGATGGATCAATTTTGGAGTTTCTTAAGCATAGATTCAAAAGCTGATACCATTTGTGTTATAAGACACTAAACCACAGGGTTTTAGGAGGATGATATACTGAATTCTTAAAGCTGGCCACACCGAAAGCTTACATGGAGCAATAGAATCCTGTCTTCACTGCGAAGGTTTTGGAAAAGATCACTGAGCACAAAGCGGATGGCTGAAATACAAACGTACCATTATCAAAATTTTAGCCAAGTGTATACAGTAGCGAAAATAAACTACGGGATGAAATGCAATGATTACCATGAAAGAAGTTTGACTTTCCAGAACCATTGGCACCAACTGCAAGTAACAATAGAACTTTAAAAAAGAAAGCATACACAAAGAAGTTTCCACATACGCACACAAATGTACGTCGAAGCATCGCGAAATAACTTAATTCACTTTTATTTACACAGAAATTTTAATCAAACAATTACCATAAACGTTCAGACATGCAACAGTAGCCTAATAACTCATCCTACCAGGAAAGGAAACACAGCATACATTCGATTTCCATCTTCGACATCTACTCCTTACGATATTAGGATGTTCAAATTGTTTTTTACCATTTTCTACTAAACATGCTAATAGATTTGCTGGCTTCTTAAACTACAACTAACCAACTTCTGAACTCATCACGTGAATGTTCTATGCCACTTATTCAACTACAACTGATGTAAATACTGTCGTTTCAGAAACCTGAAAAAGGGCATGTAATTCTATATAGCGTGTTACCAATTACTTGCTCGGGACATTTCAGAAGTAAAACCAGTAAACTGAAGGCAATAGAGTAGCTATCGATCTCAAACAAAACAATGTGTAACCGATGCGACTAGTCATGCTCCCTAAAAAAACATATCCTCCACGCTTACCACAATAAAATAAAACAGACACTATCGTTGCGTTGTGCATTTTCATTATAAGTCATTATAAGTTGCAGATTTATCGACATTTTCGTTTTCGCTAACTGAAGAACTACTACTATACACCACAGGTCCACAACATTACTATCACTGCCGCCATAAATACCGATTTCCCTTCTTCCATTACGCTTTTTACCGAGACAGAACTTGGAATACTACATATCACTCCATAACAAAATTAAACAACAATTAAAACTTGATGATTACGCAACCCGTACCAACACAGTTAACCTTCGGACTGAACGGATCGGTCGCTACTTGCTCTTTATAACTCTTAAAACCGTCAATAACAACCTGCAGAAGATTATATTTACCGTGTTAATCGAAACAAAAACCTAACATTTGCGGAAAATAACATAAATCTTAAAATTAACGGCTATTTCGAAATCAAGCTGTTCTAACTTAGGGTTTACAATTGGGGGAAAAACGGAACAAATCAACATAACAAAATTACCTGCTTTATATGCATGATGACAGTCGCGGAAACTTCCGCACAATTTCTGAAAACAAATCGAAATGAAAAATTAAGCAGCAAAAAAAAAAAAGAGGCAAAATTTGGGACGGAATGGATCGTTTCTCGACTAAAGCGTAACCTACAATCTTCGCAAAAGGAAACTAAAGCACGAAAGAATTGAGTTTAAAGTGAAATTCGAGTAAAAAAAGATGATGAAATGGAGGAAATAAATGAATCAATTTCTAGGGTTTCGAGTGGACTCACCAGTCTTTTACAAGTCAAAATGGGTTTCGCTTTGTGTTGTGAATAAATTGGGGAAATATTAGGCGGGAGAGAAGAGAAAGAGTGGGAAAGTGAAATTGAGGTGTGAAATTCGTGATTTGCTGACAACTCAATTCTTATTACATATCTCGACGAGAATTCAGGTTGGCCTGGGGAGGAGTACGGTTGTTACTACTTTAATAGGCTAACATTAACGCCTGTGTGACACTTTATGGAGGTGTTCTCGGGGGGAAAAAAAAGTCACGCCATATCTGAGTTTTCGGCCTACGATGGGTTTCTTCTCTCTCTTCCATGCACTTAGTCTTCAATATCATTTTGGGACAGAAAAAACCTATCTATCTATACTAATACAGTAATACTTTAATAACCTAACATTTCAGCTTACGTGGCGAGTACTTAGACATTGTCCATGTGGAAAAGTCACGTCATTCCTTATGCGTCATCCTCAAGATAGCTGGTGCATTTATTTATTTATTTATTTTGTAAGAAAAAATTGTTCAGTGGAGCACAACCACTTATGAAAGGAGATATGGAGTTAACAATCTTTTAAACTACCAACGACGTTATAAATCACATCGGATTCTTATATATAAATGTCTTTAAAGTTTCATATTATCACCATTATTTTTATACTAATGATGGGGAACCAATTTTCAAAATGGTGGGAATGTGAATCACTCCATGGTTCGAATAAAAGTTCATGAAAGTACTGTTGAGGTTGCCAGGGGTTGATTTCTGGGTTTATGGGGGCCTACGTGACAGTTTTTAGGTTCGGATAATATAATGAGAATGATGGCAACGTGGGAGAGAAAACATAAGACAAAATTGGAAATCATAGAAGAAATCTAGGGAGAAGGGGGAGTAAACAAGGGGGAGAGTGTGAGCACGCCTTAAACGAAAGTTTTAGTAAATTAATTTTAATATGATTAACATGGTATGGACGTATGGTACAATAACTTTGGGCATAAACTAAAAATGATCTCGTGATTTCACGGGACCAAAATCTAGTTGTTGTAATTATGGAATTACTTTTAGGATTTGTTTTAGGTTCGCCTATAATCTTTCGACTTAGAATCTTTCCTTATTTGTACATATAAATACCAAAATACCTTTACGTTTTTATTAAAAGTGCAAGTGGGTCATACCCCTATGTGTAATTTTACACCAAGTGGATCCTAAAACTCATTCTTTATTCTATTTTTCTTAAAAATTGTGTTTCGGCCCTACGCGTTTTATATCTGAACGAAGTGAGTATATATGATAATTTATTACCACGAAACGAATCAAATGAGAAGTGCTAATTTCGTGAGGAGTGATCTCACCCCTCCATCTCATCTTACTCTAATGATCTAAATGAATAAAATAAAAACACAAACCCAAATACTCTCATTTTCCCCCTCTCTCCTGGGGTCCTAACCCCTGCGCCGCCACACCGCTGTCCGCCGGCAACAGCCATCGCCGGCTTCGATGCCACCGACCGACTCCATCGACTACGGCGAGTCATCGTCGGCCATCCTCGACCTCCGCCGACCTTCACCATGCGCCTTCTAACACCTTCTCTCTCATTCTTTTTGCTCTTAATTTCCAAGTCTCGCCGCCGGCAATGATAACCTCCGTCGATCTATATATCCACCGGCCTCGCCTCACTTTTCCGCACTGGGCTTTGAACAAAACTCCGTATATATTCATCGTTTCCCAGCTCTAATTCGAACCCTCCATTTTAATGATCTAATTGATTAGACTGAATCAATAACAATAAGAAGCAATGATAAAAATGTCTCGAAGGTCCAAGATTGCTTGTAATCATTGAGTTCATCATATTGAATATTGCTAGATTTTTTTTAATAAACAATCGATTGGATCAGTTCTTACCCTCCCCCCTTCAGAATTGCAATTGTGTGATGCAATCGAAGAGTTTCAGGATATTTTTATGACAATTTTGGATTATTTCTATTCAAGCCCAAAAAATGGGTTAGTTTGAGAATATGTTGTAAACGTTGTTATTTTTTGTTAAATTTGCCAAACAAAAAAACGCAACAGTTTAAATTTCTTGGCGCGGCGACAAACTTTTTCAACAGTGGTACAATGGAGCCATAAGCATCAGTTTCTAAGGCTACAGAACTTTGAAATAGGGTACTCCTACAATATTTCTGCTCATAACGTGTTTGATAAGACGAGCAGCCATATTGGGCCATTAGTTTCCCAGAAACTAAGACACATGAAGGGGTTTGATGTCTGGTTTCGTAGAGTACAACTTTTACTCTACATTGGATAGCATCACTAAACACCGAAAAATGAATAGCTGCAAACCCGTATTTCCCACGTAGAACTGAACACACCCGCTTGTCATAAAGATCTTCCTCTAGGCGAGATGAGTTGAACGACCCACACCCCGAGCTAATATCATAACCATCTTCGTCGGTAAGGCATGAACTGATGGCAAACCCGGATAGTGTACATAAAACATGTGATGGACCTACCACAGATTCAAGGACTTCAAATTGAGAACAAAGCTGAGGATTTTTTTTACCCTTGTCAAAGATGGGAAATGGAAAAGCATTGTGAACGTGTATCTTCCCATGGACGCGACATGAGGGACCACGCTTACTAAATACAACAACCGAGAAAACCTCAGCAAAGGGGTATGTCAACTTTGTATAATCAACCAAATCACGAGGCACGCTCTCAGACATGCTCAAGGCTGATAATGAAGGCAAATAATTGAAATCGCTCTTGAGCAAACTGTAGCCATGAGTCCATTGAACACGGACACCTAAAATATCCTTCTTATAAATTGGGCCGCCGTCCTTAGGTTTAAAAGCAACATAACTCGATATGACTGTGCTACCACCATCCATAAGATTTATATGGATTTTGAGGCGAGAATAAGCCGGCACAACAAGCATACATCTATCCAGTTCAAGAGGAGTACCGGATATGACCTTTAGAGGCTCCCGTGGGTGCTTGTCTAAAAGGGTGATGCCAAAATGTGTATCGCTTTGTTCACTAGTAGTGTCCCGACGAAACATATACTTGGATGTAGCAGTCACGGAGCCAGACACATGAGCAACAAAGATGTCATCTATACTACGGCCATCACTACCATCAGGATCAGAATCATAATCAGAGTAATCGGGCAAATCAGAATCATCTGCACAGTCTGGAAATTTAGGTGGTTTAGCAACATGATGTTTAGTGTAATACAAGACTTCAACCCCAGCTACGAGTGCAAACGGAATAGTAGCATACTTCAACAAAACATAGGCACCCTCTTGCCCCTTAAGTAGTTCAACACCTTGCTCTTTATCGAAACTATCGTTGTAATGATCTATAGAAAAACTACCAGCAGCAACCACTTTCATGTGAACCTTATCCATGAGTTCAACATTCACAGTGAGAGGTGTAGAGTGTAATACAATTATTGGTTTCGGACCCGAAAGCGATAAGCTAAGAGCCGGTTGCACGACAAGCTCGGGGTCGTCCAATGCTCGCTCGTAGAGTACAAAAGTATCACCTAGTGCACTAGTAGCCCAAATTCTACCATAGATGAGAAATTCGAGACCAAAATAATTACCAAGTGCACCCTTGGAAAAATGTAGACCAACAGAGAGCAACTCAAGTATGGGTGTTGATACAAATTCATTGCTATCCTTGCTCGGCATGTTGTTGAAGTCAATAAATTAGCTTAATCTGCAAAAATCGACGAGTAACAGAGCATAAACTTTGGTTATTAATTACAGGTACTGTGAAGAGTGTGTATAGGTATAGATGGTTATAATGCGGGAAAGGCATATCAACAATTCTTTAATTTCTGATAAACCCTAGAAATTTAGGATTTCAGTCTCTTACAAAAATTAACCTTTGATATTCAAATCTGATCCAGCTAACTTAAATATTACGAATCAGATTCAGAATAATTAAAGAATCATAAATAAATCAACAACAACAACAATAATAATAATAATAATAATAATAATAATAATAATAATAATACCAACCACAATATCTTCTCGGAAAACAGAGAAAGGAGAAGCACATACCAGTAAGTAAAGGATTATTGCATGTGCTCGTTCAATCGATTCCAGAATAAGGGAAAAAAAAGTCAAAACAGTAAAAAGATTTTGGAAACGAAGGTTTTCGATGGCGGTTCACCTTTTATAACTGATCAAATGGCCAGGCCCGAAAGCCTGACCCGACTTTTTCCCCAAGTTTGGGCCCACCAACTATGCCCGAAAATGGTCCAAAGCCTGGCCCGAAAAAAGCCCGTATTAATATGGGACCGGCTTGGGTCGAGCTTGTGGCCCGAAAATTGACCCGGCCCGTTTTAAAAATAAACGCAATTTTTTTTTAAATTTTATAAGGCTACGTAATGTAAACTAGTGTAAATGATACCGGATTATGGCGAACTTGGTAATTAAAGTACTTAATGTATCAAAATTAGGCTAAATGTAGTGAGTAAATCGTATTCAAATAATAAAAATATTACTATTAATAAAATAAAATATTGTAAATTATGAAATAACATCAAAAACCTATTTAAAAATGTATAATAATTTAATATTAAACTAAATATGCATGTAGTAGATAATAGTAATGTGTAAAGTGATAAAAAACGTACTCCGTATTAATTAGGTAGTACGTATTTTTTTTTAAAAAGCCCGAAGCCCGCTTTGGCCCGAAATAAACGCCCGGCCAGCCCGCAGATCGGGCCTACTTTTTTACCCTAAGCCCGACCCATGATCACCTCTAGTAGTTCACCTGTAATTGGGAGTGCGGCCCAATATATATATAAAGGTAACAAGGAACCTAGACCGTCGATTCAAGAATGAAGGGCTTAAATTAACCCTTGCAAATCACAATAAAATAAAACAACATCAAATTAAGGATAGTCCTATTTTAGTTGTGGCGGTGGTGGGGCGGAGCATGGGTGGGAAGTTGGGCTTAATTTTTTTTTTCCTCAACAAAAAAAACTAATTGATTTTTCGAGCGTCTTTGGTAGGAAGTAATTGGACGGAAAGGAAGAAAATCGCGTTTTTAGTTTTTCGATGTTTGGTAGATAGTTGGGAATAGGAAGGAATGAGAAGGAAAAGAAAGGAAATACTTAACTGTTTTTTAAGGTGAAAAAAATTAAATATAAAATAAAAAGCCGTAAAAAATAAAAATTACCCGTTTTACCCCGAAAGTTTTATTTGCCCACAATATAACAAAGGAAAATTTAACCAAAATAATCTTAACTGTCAATTTCATTCTCAAAATAATCCCAACTATATATTATACTTTATACCAAAAATAATCTCAACTTTGGGTGCCTTCGCAAAATGGTGCCTTATTACCTATCACCTCTTCATCGGGTAATATTTGCATTTTTATTTTCAACAAGTTGGTGGATGGATCCGAGCCGTCACGGGCATGTGATGACACGTCTCCGAAATAGCTCAATCATCGTACCAATCAAACTCCTAATATACGAATGTACTAATCATTTTTTTTGTATTCAACAAGCTAAGAATGCACTTATGCACTTATGCGATATAAGTAATATATAGAGGAAATGAATTCTTAACAATAAGAGAACTTGACAAACTCCATCTATTGATCTTGTAAATCTTTAACTTTTATGTTACTCCGTACATTAAAGTTTTGGAAATTTCAGGAACTCTGTTGAGAGTTGCAACACTAACGCTTACACTAGCTAGTGAATTTTTTCCGATACAAAATCGGGGGACAGTACACTTAGCTACGGTATATTCTTTGTTTACACATGGGGTAGCTATAGTATTTTTGAGTCCTAATGAAAGCGAATTTACTTTTCAAGGACTCTCTAATTAGCGATCAAGCTTTTCGGGACAAATGGACAAGTGAATACTAGACAACATAATACTTTCATTTAGTCATATGAATTCCCTCCTCTTGAAGAGTATCATCACAACTCTCCTTTCCTACCTTTGTAACAAGGCCAAATCCAAATGGAAATAGAGGATCATAATGCTTATCCCCAACATTCATAGGAAGTTGACCAACTCTCTTGAACCAAGTCCTAGCAAGCTTCCCGGTGAAGCCGAATTTACCGAAAAGCACATCAGCTACACCCTGGCCTTCTGAGCCGGGGAGCCAAGCTGCAACAAAGGCATCCATCTTATGCAGGTAAGGCTCGATTACGACTGGACGGCCTGAGATCAGAACAACAACACATTTCACATGCTCACACACATTTTGTATGATCTCTGGACCGGGTTTTGGAATCGTCAAGTTCAAGCTATCTCCCATGGTCTCTGCATATGGTGTCTCACCAACTACTACTATTGCATAGGAGTAGCCTTCTTCCTTCAATGAGGACTTTTTGGGGTTTTCCTCGTACACTACTTTTGTGCCTTTGTCCACTGTTGCTTCAATGGCCTTCAAAATGGTTTTTCCTAGATTAAACACAGCCAATCAAATTTTGATCAGCTAACAAGTATAGTCTTTTCACAATCACTTCCCCCGTTCCCTTAGATTATTAACGTTTGGTTCGGATACGTGACAAAAATTCAAACCGCACGTTAACAATCCAAAAGAGCAGAGGAAATAATATGCATGAGAAATCACTGTCACAAGTAAATAATACTAAAAAACTGAGCAAGTGCTGATAAATTTTGTTCATACGTAACGAGTAATGTACCAGTATGTAGTGAATGATTGATTTTGTACAAGCTTAGGGGTTAGTTTGGCTTTTTAGTGTCGTGGTTTCGTTAACAATTTGGAAATGACGGAAATAATGGAATAGAATGGAGGGAGTATAAAGTGTAGTATTAGCGAAAAAGAAAATAATACCTGTAGTGTAGTTGTTGCCACTATTTCCTTGCCATGATATAGTCCAACCACCACATTGGTAAGCCAAGTTATCAGCATGAGTTCCTGTTACTAAAATCTTGCCTGTTTTCCTAGGGAGTGGAAGAACTGGCTTCTTGGCATCCTTTCCATTCTTCAAGAGCACCAGCGATTTCCTTACCACCTCTCTTGCCAATTCTCTATGAGCCTGTTTTCGGTACCATGTATGTCAAAAATCGAAGATGACAAATTAACAATGATACGATTAATGAACACGAAATTTTTTATGGTCGTATGTATAGCAGATTTAATGATGATGACCTTTGATCCGAGTTCATTTTCAAGGGTAGGGTCGGCCATAGGATGCTCAAAAAGGCCCATGGCAAACTTCACTCTCAAGATTCTTGTTACTGCGTCATCAATCCGGTTCATTGTGACAGCCTTCTTGTCCACGAGATCGGTCAATGTGTCGATGAACTCAGTGTAGTTGTATGGAACCATGACCTGTTTTCGGAACAGAGATATTATTATATACTCCCTCCGATTTTCTATTTGTCAACATTGGAATTCAAATCAAACCTTAACATACAATTAAGAGCGTGTCATACCATGTCAACACCGGCATTAACAGACGTTTCAACTGAGTAAGTGTAGTTTGAATGTGGTGGAGATGTGATCCTATCAATACCTTGCCAATCAGAGATAACAAATCCCTGCACAACCCACGTAATTATAGAAGTTATTAGTGTAATCAAGTCGATTTTAGTGATTAATTTTCACTTAAGTACGTAGTACGTACCTTAAACTGATGTTTCTCCTTAAGGTACTTGGTAAGAAGTTCATGATTAGCATGCATTTTCACGCCATTCCAGCTCGAATACGAGGCCATAACAGTTGCAACACCCTTCTTGATGGCAGGGAAGTAACCAGGCATATGAATTTTGAGCAATCCTTCCCAATCGATCACGGTGTTATTCTCGTTTATCCCCTTAACCGTGCCACCATCACCCACAAAGTGTTTTGCACAAGCTGCAACCCTACGCCTATACCGTGACAATGACAAATTCTTATGTAAGACGTGTTTAAAAAGTCGTGAATTTTGATATTAAAGGATGGTCGTCTTTAAACTTACTTTCCAGCAACAAATGGATAACCACTTGATTTGGCAGGGGCAACACCTTGCAACCCATCAATGATTGAAGTCATTTCTTGAACAATTTTCGGGTCTTCACTATAACTCTCGTAACACCTACCCCATCTTGGGTCTCGGCATACCTATATAATTACATTCAATACGCGTATTTGCAACGTTAATTTTGAGCCTATTGGTGAACCGTAAGTCAGTAATATTGCGAGACACCTACCGCGATACATGGTGCAAAAGCATATGGAATTCCAGTTGCCCTGACTTCAAGGGCAGTTGCCTCTCCAATACTCTGTATAAGCTTAGGATCTCTGCCTCAAGGGGAAAAAAAACACTCCAATGTTATACTCGTACACTAGACACTAGTGAATTTTAATGTTCTGTTTAAAATTTGTGCCTATAAGAAAAGTCGGGTTTCAACTTATATATAAGTACCTATAAAATCGACCAAATTATGTACAATCAATCAATGATATATATGAAGTTGTATAGGCTTACCTTGTGACCCCAAGGCCAACATTATGTGGGAAGATTGTAGCATTGTACACATTGTTGTGACCATGTACGGCATCAACCCCATAAATCATAGGGATCCCTAGACGGCTGCTAAGGGCGCCTTTCTGTATCTTATTTATCATCTCAACCCAATCTTTTGCGCTAGCATTTACATGTGGTACACTTCCACCACCACTAAGAACGCTACCTATCGCGAATTTCTTCATAACTTCACCTGTGGCATTCACCCTCTCTATTTGGGTCATCTGCCCTATTTTCTCAGCCAATGTCATTCTCTTTAGAAGGTCTTTTATCCTTGTTTCTATTGGCTGTTTCGGGTCTTTGTACACCATCGACTTTTCATGAAAGTCATGTGCGTCTACTCCTAAACTCGCTATACATATACATAGAATTAAGACGAACATCCCTCCTTTACGAAATGTTGAACTAGCCATGTTTGAATTTTTCCACGATTTCTGAAAGAACAATAATTTTCATAGATATGATTTTGTTAATAAGGTTGTTCATGCACATAATATGAATACATAACATGATCAACTTTGAAAGTTTAAGGTATAGAATAATTCAAGAACACACTAATAAAAAAATACAAAAAAGAAAAGAAAATTCTAACCTTTGCTCAAAATGTAGATCAAGATTTGCCTAGGATGATTGTGTATATAACACTTTGATTTTGATTTACTATTTATCCCCAAAAAATAATCTTGTTTTTTTGTCAGAATAAAATCCTGTATTTATGGAAATCCATCAATCTAAACCTTTTTAATATGATGTGGATCAAGATTTTTGGATCAGAGGTGACTAGGTGAGTCATCTTGTGCCTGTTATTAAAGTTTTATCTGGTAATAAATCATAAGGTGATCATACTAATTTGGAAATAAATTTGATATTGTTTTTTGTATTCAAAGGGTAAAATCACCGTATATAGATTAATTACGATATAGATCATCGACAATGCAAATTCAAGTCTTACATCGGAAAAATAAATCCATCAGATAAATTTGATTGATCAATAATTTGATGATGATGACAAAATCTGATCACCTTACAAGGGGATGATACTCCTTCTGACTAATTAACTATCCACTAATGTGGGTTTTTTTTCAGACCTCCTAATAATTCTAAGTGAACAAATACTACTACTTACTACTTACAATGTTGAATTTTCAATGTTTTCAGTAGACCTTGTTGGATTTAGTAGTCAGCCCAAACCCGAATGGAAAAAGCGGGTCATAATGTGGGTCGCCCACATTCATTGGGAGCTGATCAATGGACTTGAACCAGGTACGAGCAAGCTTGCCAGTGAATCCATAGTCACCAAACAGCAGGTCAGCAACACCTTGTCCTTCAGAACCAGGAAGCCATGCAGCAACAAGGGCATCAATGGTTGGCATGTACGGCTCCATGACAACAGGCCGGCCTGAAATTACGACCACCACACATTTGACAGAGCCACAGACGTTCTTCATGGTGCTAGGGCCGGGCTCAGGGATTGTCAGATTGTTACTGTCACCATTTGTCTCTGCATAGGGTGGCTCTCCTACAACAACAATGGCATAGGAGAATCCACCTGACTTGACGAAATCAGGGTCAGGGTTCTCATTGAAGACCACTTGGGTTGCAGGATCCACTGTGTTCTTCACAGCAGTTAAAATTGTTGTTCCTGTTGAACATTATTGATGACATTCATCAGATAATGGTTATTATATATGATGGCTGAAGCTCGACTAGACGACTAACTAAAAATATGTATGTAAGAGCAAGTTCATACCACTAGTGAGGTCATTGCCACTAACTCCTTGCCACTCAATTGTCCATCCACCGCACTGATAGCCCAGGTTATCAGCATGAGACCCTGCCACAAGTATTTTGGGTGCCTTCTTTGCAAGTGGAAGTAATGGCTGATCTGCTGATTTACCATTCTTTAAGAGAACAAGCGATTTTCTGACAGCCTCTCTTGCCAGTTCTCTGTGCTCCTGCTCAAAGGAGATTATTTCAGGATGTATTAGGAAAAAGCTGCACGGATAAATGGTAACTGAAAAACAAGGCTTGTAAAATGCTCTTACTTGGCTGCCAATTTGATTGGCAAGGCTTAGGTCAGCCATAGGGTTCTCGAACAATCCCATGATGAATTTAACCCTCAGGATCCTCCTCACAGCATCATCAATTCTGGTCATTGGGATAATTTTTTTCTGCACCTGTAACTTAAGATCGTCGATGAATTCATTGAAGTTGTTAGGAACCATAACCTGCAACATACAACATTGACATGAGAACCACATTAAAGAGTGTTTTTTTTTTTGGAAAGGGGCTTCTGCAAATGATCAAGTTAAAGTCAGACTGACCATATCGATCCCAGCCTGGACTCCAGCTTGAACGGAGTAAGAATAGTTAGCATGAGGAGGAGAGGTAATTCTGTCAATACCCTCCCAATCTGATATGACAAAGCCCTGTAAAAAGTTTGACAAGAGTAGGTACTCAGCATTTGAAAACAGATTCCAATGTTCAATTGAGGAGGATCATTAAAATCCGTTTCTTACATGGAACTTGAGCTTATTCTTGAGAAAACCAGTGACCAGATTGCGGTTGGCGTGCATCTTTATCCCATTCCAGCTAGAGTAGGACACCATAACAGTGGCTACACCTTTCCTTATAGCGTCAAGGTAAGCTGGCATATGAATCTCCATTAGTTCCTTAAGGGGGATCACAGTGTTGTTCTCATTAATGCCATTTTGCGTTCCACCATCACCCACGAAATGCTTAGCACAGCCCGCTACACTTGTCCTAACCAAACCAAATGGGTCAATCATACGTCCTGGGAACGAGTTCAGCATTCTTAATTCGATTCTGTGTGTTAAACATTGAAATTATATAGACAGATTAACTGTAAGCTAACTTTGCCAGGACTAGCTCATTTAACAGTTGTCCAATGTACAGCAGATAATAATACAGTATCAAACAAGATGAACCAACACTGCAAATCTGAATGTCAGCTTTAGATGGGACAAAAAAATGACCAGGGGGGAAATCTATGTTCTTTGTACTCTTTAATTTCATATTCTTTACTCAATGTTACCCACTTCTATTGGGGACGGCAGAGTACTAAGAACGTGCATATCACTAAGGGTAAGTGGTCAACAACAGATACACCAGCACTATTGTATTTATAAAATGTTGAGATTGCACACCAAAATTTGCATACAGCAACCTCCAAGTTCACATTACATATCCATGTTTCAAATAGACCTTACAATTGTACGTTACCAACGTGCTAATCACGACTTTTAATAGAGACGAGGACGATCAGTTAAACTATACACATCAGATATGACACTAGCATATATCCTAGTTGAAACTTTCTGATCATAAGATGTAATGACACTAGCAATAGCATATACCAGAAGTAAGAGACTACCAATGGAAAGAGGGCTTACTTTCCAGGAGCTACATAAGGTAACCCTTCCGGATAACCAGCAGGGACATCTCCTTGTAAGCCTGGGATAAGCTCAGTCATCATCTGAACAATCTTATGGTCTTCACTGTAACTCTCGTAGCACCGACCCCATCTTGGATCCATACAGACCGCAATACAAGGGGCGAAACTGTAGGGGATTCCTGTGGCTCTAACTTCAAGTGCAGTGGCAGCACCTATCCTCTTCACAAGGTTAGGGTCTCTGAAACAAGCAACACATTACTCAAAATTAGCAAAATACTATAATAATAATGGACACCAGTCATTAATTCCATTTCAGTATCATTTAATCTGTCAAATGTAAGTATGAATCCACCGAAACCTAATTTGAGATATCGAATACCACAAAATCAAGCAATTACTGGCAAGAGGAAGCATTAATCGATATCGAGGACACGGGTTATAGTACTTGCCTTGTGACACCAAGCCCTACATTGTGAGGGAAAATGGTGGTGTTGTATGCATTGTTGTGTCCATGAACAGCATCAATACCATAAATCATCGGAATCCCGAGAGGGGTTGCGAGAGAACCCTTCTGGAATTCATTCACCATATTAACCCAAGCCTCAGCAGAAGCCTTTGGAGCCGGAACACTCCCACCTCCACTCAGAACACTCCCTGCCAACAAAACAAGCATACAAATATCAACTTCAATACTCCTCTTACCAATTAATTCCAAAAACAACCATCTAATCATCACTTATGTGGTATTCACTCCGTTCCCTTGGATTGTTAGGGTTCGGTTTGAAATCTTCTCACATACTCAAACCCGACGTTAACAATCACAAAGGGTTTACAACAGTCACAAAGCTAATACAAAGAAATAGGGCATTCATCACATCAATCAAGTATTCAAGAAAGATCCAAACTTTATGTGAATCCAGTTCAGCAACCAACTTTAAATCCCAAAAACAGCAAAACAAATGGGCATTTACGGAACCAATTAAATGTGAAAAAAGTTTCTCACTTTCAATTAATCCCATTTCAAATAAACCAACATTGGGTTGAAAAACTTATGAGAAATTCCACAAATGGAACATAAATATCAAAACTTGCAAAAGTTCCAAACTTTCTAAAATTAGAACTTTAACTAATCAAACTTTCAAAAAATATCCACTAAATCACAAAAAAAGTGCAAAAGATTCAAACTTTGAATCCAACATTTAGCCAAAACAATCAGAAATTAAACATATAATCAAAAGCACAAAAAATTCATACAACTAATTTTTTTTAAGGGGGCATCAATCAAATTCAAATCAACTCAAAACAGTCAAAAAGATCAAAACTTTGAACTAATCCCATCTCAAATAACCCAATATCAATCCACAAATCAAAGAAAAAAATAACAAGAAACGTACCAATGAAGTAAGTTTTCATAACATCAGCAGAAGCAACTTTACGCTCAATTTGAACCATTTGTCCAATCTTTTCCTCCAAACTCATCCTAGACAAAAGGTCTCTAACTCTATCACCAACTTTCTGCTTTGGGTCTTTGTATTTCACGTAATCTGCTTCTGCTACCACACTTGCCCATATCAAAATCACCAAAATCCCCCACTTTAATCCCCCCATTTTTTCACCTGAAAATTGACAGTAAAAACATCAGAAACACAAGCATATATAGCAACAGTAAAAAAACAGAAGAAACAGAGTTTATTTCCATTTTTGGTAAGGAGATTTTTACCTAAATATTATTTTGATGAAATGTGAACGAATACAGTGGACAAAGAAGAAGAGTATATATGGGGTTTTATTGGGGAGTGGACCGCACGAAAAAACACCCACGAGAGAGAGAGAGAGGGGGAGGTGGAGGAGAGAGAAAACAGGGGAGTGGAGAATGAGAGTGGTCTTGACTGAAAGCTTCGTCTTATAGAGGAAGATACTGGTGAAACAATAACCGCCTCTCCACCTTTTTTTTTTTTTTTTTTACTGTTTCCGTATTTTCTGACACTTTATTTATTTAAGTTTTTGTTTGTATATGGACAATATGGTTGTTCATTTCAAATAACGCATGTGAGGGGTAATATATAACGTGTTGAAATATTGTGATTCGTGAATACATTTATATAAGGTCGATGTGTTAGAGTGATGAAAGAGTACGTATACTTATAGAGTAACTAGAGTGACACGGACTATCGACCATGCTATGACACTGTGTCAATGGCCTTGGTTTGTAAGTGTGTAATATCGAAAGTGTCAAATGTAACTAATCAAATTGATTCGGTTGAGGAAATGGTGTTGACACTCGTGAATAATACGTATACAATCTATTAGTCTCGTCAATATATCATTTATAAAGTTTCTGGCTCGTAATATATCACGACTTTTAGAATAGTTTGTAAACTAAGGTGAAATATTACTAAAACCTCTAAACGTTATTAGGAGTACGGATTAAAGGGCAATTGTCCTTGTTGTGGGACCCAATTAGCAGAAATTTAAATTAAAAAGCAGTGGGTTTTCGAACGTTGCCGCATCTTGTAAACCAAGCTTCAGCTTAGTACCCGGTCAATATATTACCGTTGGGGACAGTAAAACGGTCGCATTTCAAATCCTGGGGTTTTTTTCATTTCTTCAAATTAACGGCAACAGAAAAAAGGGGAACCTTTTTGTCTATGTAGCCAACGACTCAATTTCTATATCATAATAATGAGATCTCGAATTATTGGATTTGAAGTTAGTTCGATAATTAGCTCAAGTTATAACGACAACATTCCCCATTATATTGAATTGCTCAACGTATGTGAGAAAACTTTAAAACAATGTAGGGAGGGAAGTAACTGATATGAATTACGGAGTATTCGCTATTGATGCTCAAAACTTGATACACGATATTTTTCTTGTCGGTGAATTTTGATAAATGTACATTATGAAGTTTCCACTACACCTATAGCTTTTATTCACATCACTAGTGAAAGTAACATTGACATCAATGATCCTTCAACTTATGTACGAGCTCTCGGCCATGGGTTTTTGTCATAAACAGCAGTTCTACATTTCTGCTAGACTGCTACTAAGCAAGAAAAAAATTCGCAAAAGAACGACTGCCATGCTGACATATACCCGCTTATCTCGTCCAGTGATGCAATGCAACTCCGGGAAGATCTGTTTTGTCTGACTAAAGGGCATCCGCGACTGAGCTTAATCAGCAAGGAACCCATATTAGCATTCCAAATTGGTCATATGGTGCTCCTAGTAGCATTATTTTGTTTGAGATAAGACTGTTAAGCGGAGCAACAAACCTGCTTCGGGGTGCCATATATGTTGCCTTTTCCGGACTTCTGAACTGTCATGAACTGTAATTTTGGAACTTTGGATGAGCGCAGAGGATATGATTGTTACTTGGCAAGTGAACTCTTCAAGTAAGCCTCGACAATGTCCAGGCCGCAAAGCTCCTTCACAACAGGCATAGTAGCTGGGACACTCAACTGGAATGGGGAGTCACGGCTATCTAAGCCGCTCCAGGAAGCAAGCTGTTTCCTGGCTTCCTTGATTGCTGCTCGTGCTGCACAATGAACTGATGCTGCTAAGAGCAGCGGAGGCTCTCCAGATGCTACAAGGAAAAGAGTAACACAAAAGAGCATAATTTACAAATGTGATCAGGTAATGCAAGTTGCGACAGCAGTTTCATTGAACCATCTGACCTAGATATATATGTAGAAGAGTAAACCGGAAATAACATGGACATAAGATCATAAGAGCACACCTTTAGATGAGAGAATGCGCTTCTGGTGCTGCCCGCTATTCATCACCTCGACATTCAATTGTTTCGGTATAGTATCAATTGTCGGGATCTTGTATGTCCATGTGCTATCAGCAACCACTAGTCCATCGGAATTTGTCAAGTACTCTTCAAGCATGAAGAAGCCGATTCCTTGCACAAAAGCACCCTCTATCTGTACAAAGGGCATAAAGATTTCATGTTTCACAAAACTGAAGGTAAGATCAAAAGAAAGCTGAACATCTTTCAATGTCATTGCAACGTAACTGTAAGACAAAAGTGTAATTATTGTGAATTGCAGCTAACTAAGACCAACCTGTCCCAAGTCAACAGCAGGATTCAGGCTTTGTCCACAGTCATAGATGATATCTGACCGTAAAATACTGGTTTCTCCTGTAAGAAGATTTACCTCCACCTGTGAAAACAAATGAATAATCAGGGGAGGCCGAGTAAAAAAAGTTGGAAGGACCAGTAGTAGGAGAAAAAGCTTCATGGGTCAACATTGAGGAGCAGAAACTTTACCTCACTAACAGCAGCTCCGTAGTTCAGATATTTCATGGAAGTAAACTCAGGAACATAGAGAGTGCTTACAGACAAATTCACCGATTGCATTGCTGCCTGTGATTATTAGAAATTGAATATCATAAGAGCTGGTTCAACAATCTCTACCCGAGAGAGAACTAATTTTCCAGTAATATTTAACACTGCATTCTAGAACTGATAATTGAGCAAAAGTTCAATGATCTTAATTGTTGATAGAAAAAATGGTGGTTGATGCTTATTAGCTCAAATCTCTTATTGTACCAAACTATTGACAATTGCAAGTGATAGGCTGCTCAAACACGGCCTCCCAATGTTTGATGTGAGCCAGCAGGGGGATCGCCCTATCTGGTTATCTCATGGGGTTGTGGCTGATGTAACTACTGATCTATCTAATTGACTTAAGAGAGTAACAACCACAATACAATCAATTATCATGCTCATATAGGAATCCAAGGAAGAGCAAAAACTAGCAGTTATACCTGACCAATCAATGTTTCCCAGTTGACAGTTCCCATTTGTCCCTGCAGTCTGTCTTTGAGAGCTGATAATCTTTCAACTAATGTGTTGCAGCAAATTCTAACTGCTTCACAACTAGACTCGGAAGTAGTACTTCCAGCTGTAAATCCTCCTTGTATCATGCTTAAAGTATCTGCTTGTAGGACTCGTACCTTATCCAAAATATTTTCAGTTCCTGCACACTGAATTGAACTAAGAGCATAAGCAGCCATCTGCTTAACCTTTGTCCATAGACCCTGGCCAAGCTCGATCCCTCCAACTTCCACAGCAACAGACCCATCTGGAAGAATGCTAACTTTACCAGGTGTTGCTCTCAGCATAACTTCATGCACAATGGGTAATCTGGAAATTCCCTTTTTACGCCATTTATGAGTGCTGTTAAATTGTTCTACCATCTCCCTTCTTAAGTAAAAGCTGGAAGAAGATGCAAGCTTATCCCAAATTGAGGGTAAAGTATATTCCTCTGGCTCTCCATTACTATGCGCATAGAACAAGGTCAGACTATCAAAAGTGTGCAGGTTCCTGCTTCGGACAACATCAACATCCATTAGAAGGGTAGACGCTACATGTTCAATTACAGCTTCAGCAATATATGACCCTTGCACCTCACCAGGCCCTCGCATTGCAGATTTGCTTGAATGATTTGTTTTGCACACTTTCACATTAATAGATAAAGCACCCCAGTCATATTTCTTGAACACACCCATAAAGTTACTTGGCATAATAGGGCTAATGTCAGCCGCTATTCCTGCATTAATCAACAAATCAAGATGCAATGCTGTGATCTTCCCATCTGCTTTAAATCCCACACTGTAAGTGATTTTCATCGGATGTCTTCCTCCTGCCATTATCATATCAGTCTTGCGATTGAGATATGTCCGAACAGGACGGCCAAGCTTGTGAGCTGCTAGTGCACAAGCTGTCGCAACCTGCAAGGTCATACGTACTGGGTCATTTACAAGCAAATTAGAAATCATGAATTAATTAATCACAGGCCAAATACTTACAGGCATAGCTTTTAACGCCTTTCCACCAAATCCACCTCCCACCCTCCTAGTAATGACGCGGACATTATTTTCAGGGACTCCAAGACATGCAGCAATTGTAGAATGTGCATACTCTGGAGCCTGAACAGAACTATAAACCACCATGCAATTATCTTCATCTGGAACAGCGAGAGCAGTTTGTGTCTCCAAATAGAAATAGTATTGTGATGGAAGTCTGATCTAGAAACATTACAAATGAGAATTTTCTCAGAGGTCAGCATGGCAGCTGCATTCAGCCACAGTATTCATTTTCAAATTCATAAAAAGCATTAGTACCTCAGCAGAAAGAATTTTCAGCTCAGCTTCTGCCATACCCTTGGCAAAGTCACCAACTGGTTGTGGGCAAACAAAAGTTGGGATGTCAAAAAAGCTCGATCTCTCAAAAGCATCTTCGACTGTTAGGATGGGGGAATCCAGATTTTCTGTGTTATACTCCACCACAGCATTGGCTGCTGCAATATCTGCATGCTTCTGCGAATCTGCAACCTGATAATGGTCTCCACTATTTAGACTTTGACAGGCAAGGCAAAATTAAATCAATAAAGTGACAGTCAGACCATAAGACTTTATTAGGAAGAATCACTTACAACTAGTGCAATACGTTCACCAGTACACCTAGTAAGATCATCAGCAAACAAAGACTCATTCCCAAATATGGTTTTACTTCCGACATTAAGCCCTCCCTCTGGGATGTCTTTAAACGTAATAACTGCAACAACTCCATCTGGAAGTGATTTAGACTGGAAATCAACACTCTTTACCCTTGCCAGTGGCTTTGTGCTGTACACGAATGCACCATAGAGACAGCTACTTGGAGAAGGAATATCATCGACATAGAGGGCCTCACCTGTAAAGAGATAAGACATTCAATTTCAAGAGGCAACTAGCTGGTCTAAGTTACTAACATCAAGAGATGCAACTGAGTGGGTTGGAGGGAACACCTTCCCCATGCAATGACATGTTCACCTCAGCACTTAGGAAAAACATCAATTTATGACAAGAAGTCAGAGGGAGCAGACAACTATCATAAGTGGTCAATGGCAATATTACACCAGGGCAGGTCCTGGTATCCTAGTATCAGTGCATATGCTTTCACATAAACTAGCTCAAATAGGATGTACATACAATAACATGAACAACTACCACTAGAAATTCAAGAAATTGGGACATGTCAGAATGTACAACCCAAATTTGTGACCGGCACATCAACAAATGTCTACAAATTCACTTAATTAGGAGAATACTATGTCTGATCCGAGAAGGCAGGCTTGTTTTTTTATTTTTATATATATATATCTCTCTGCTGAATGGAGAGCAATAACTAATGCTAAAACATACCTGATGCCTGCAGAGCTGCTCCTGATTTTGTAATGGGTTTCCCCACAGGATGATGTTCTATGTTGGGTACAATCACTTGCTTTGCAGGTAAAAGAAGAGGCTGGGAGTGAATATTATCATCCTTATACAGTCTATCTCCCGTTCTTGACTGAGAACTAACATATCCATTCATACCAAATTCAGAATTAGTATCAACCAAGACATGTAAAAATTCAAAAACAAATGCCTCTGCTAAGCTAATCCTATAAGCAGAATGTGGAATGCCATCTTCAGGCACCACAGTAGCCCGAAACAATTTAACAGCTTCATAAAGAATTTCGAGGTCAAGAGTTTTTCCTTCCAAAAACTTTTCAACTTTCTTAGCCCTTATTGCACGCCTGGTTCCATAAGCACCAAAAGCTAATTGAATGTTGTTGACCATGAAGCCAACAGCAGACCCACAGAATGAAACTTCAGCCAAGAAAGAAGCGTTTAGATAAGACAATGCATTACCCAGTGGACGAGGAGCAGCTCGATAAGTTTCAAAAACAAGTTTGGATTGCAAATCTGTGTTGGTGGTGCAACTGGGAATCTTAACACTCACGATGATACTTTTGGAGTCTAAAGGTGGCATTTCTAAAAATTCTTCCAATGCCATAGTTTCCCTTCCTGCGCTGCTTATTATATCTAGAGTTGTATCAACAGATAGAAGCACAGTAGCAATGTCCGAGGGAAAGCCACACCTCTGTGCCATCACTAGATTTCCACCAAGACTAGCTGAATTTCTGATGGATCCAGAGGCAATTTTTTCAAAGTGATTAGCAATTTTATGTAACACCATCATACTGCCTTCATCCATTCTATCTTGGTTATTCCCCTTCAGTTCTACAATAGCTCTAGAGATTGAAACAGCTGCTCCAAATATGACACCTGTGGAATTTTTATCGACCATCGAGAGCTCAGGGATGCTCTTTAGATCTATATATGTGTCATACTTTGCCAGTTCCTTGTAATAACCAGCACCTGTATTACTAACCACCACTTTCACACGGTGGACTTCATTGGCCTTAACTGATTGCAGCAAGCTTTGGAGTTCCTCAACAGTAGAAGGGCTATGCCAAGAATATCTCCCTGAATCCAACAGCAAATTAAATTTCATTTCGTCTCTCAAAAATTTAGGAAATGTTATTATCTGACAACTCGGGTCATATAATGGTAACCTGTTCACCTTAACTCCCTTGCTCTCCTCATTGTGCCAGAATGAATTCAATCCTAGGTCTTCAATGTCCACATCATGTCCAAAGCTTTTACAGGCATCAGTAATAGGTCGATAGCCAGTACACCTACAGAGATTCCCAGCAACAGCTAACTCTGCTTCAGAAACTGTCATCTTTGAGAACCCGGGAGAGGGCTCAAGGCGTTCACTCTTCTCAGCATTGACGAGGGCTGAAAATAGAGAAACACACATTCCAGGGGTACAAAAGCCACACTGAGAGGCATGAAAACCTGCAAGTCTTTGGTGTATTGCATGAAGCCCTTCTTTTCTACTTCCAAGGCCTTCAGTTGTGGTTATGGAACAATTATGTATACTGCAAAGAAGCGTAAGGCATGAATTTATCGAGTAATCCTCCACCTGATCACTCACAGGATCATACTTGGATAGCAACACAAGACAAGCACCACAACCACCTGCATTTATCGAGTAACAGAATCACCAACTAGTTACCTGGCACTCAAAAGAATCACAACTAACTAACACATACTATTGACCATATCTTTAGTTGTCACAGATCTAACAGATATTCACCATCCTAGTTTCTGTTTGCATCAGTATTCCTTGAATTTCTTGTCATCTAGCAATATGACCAGTACTACAGAGTTTCAATAAAAAAAAAAATGGCTTCATTTTGAGCCTGAATCTAAAACCTACACATAAATAAAGATACAGGTACATTTCAGCTTGACCAATTGGCCTTGGACAACAACATGCAAATGCGGAACAACCTCCCGCGGATCCTTAATTCTTTCTTGTTCACAAACATCCACATTATGTAAATGATATGATGATTATGATCAACAAGAGCACAAACTCTCCAGCCACAAAACAAGTTCCTCAAGGAGTAAACCTCATAATTCCATTTCATAACTTCTTAATTAACCAACTAACCATCATAATTTGATGCTCATAGAGTCATATAACTATATAAGCAATGTCACCCCAACAACAGCAACAACATTACCCTAATGCCTCAAAGGGTCCTATGGCAAGGAAATGGGGGTCGGATATACGCAAGTCTTACCCCTTCAACGTACAGTGAGACCATGTTTACGGATGACCCATAATGAAAACCGTCTCAGAGAATTGTACCAACATATTCCAACATCAAAGATAATACCAACCCAAGGCCCCAATATTACAAATCATCATAATGGACCCATTTTCATAAATTGACACAACATTACACAGAAAAACCCACAAAAATTCAGTGCTCATCCAACTAAAACCAACTGAAGATTGCATCACTATCCCCACCCAATCTCACCCCACAAAAGAATATAAAAGGCAAATTAATTGACTATACCTTCACTCAATAAGCTTTGCGATGTAATAAAATGCGAAAGCTCGGGTAAGACAATCCTATATTAAAAACCGCGTTAACAAATAATAAAAGCGCAAGAGTGACTGACCTTCACCACAACCAAGCTTGACACTCTTGAAACGAGTCTGAGGCAAAAACTCAAGCAAAGTAGTTGATGGGTGTACACTTGGTATCTCAAATCTCTCTCCATTTACAGCAAACACCAAATTCCCACTTTTTCCATCAATAATATTCTCCATTTCTCTCTCTCTTTTACCAAAACTTCTTTCAGAAGATTGAAACTTTGAAGTGGGTTATCACTTCTTACTGGTAAACAATCGATTGATTAGGAAATAAAATTGACTATTTGATGATTAAGAATATGATAGTACAAGAATATTAATCATTTTGATAATGATCAGGCAAAAAAGAAAGTCAATTTGAGGCCAGTGATCAGTGATATGTGGGAACTTGGGAAAAGGACATGGATGTGGGTATCTTTCTTGAGAATACAGCACCTTAAACAGAACAAAATGTTTTTAAAGAGAGAAAAAAAAATGCACTTTTTAAAGATACGATATTGTTGTGTTCATGCACATTAAAATTTGGAGGATCCTCTAATTCATTGTATAGAGACATGACTAAGGGATCGGATGTATGTAAATCGTGTGATCAATCGAGTTCAAATAATAATTATAAGTTTATAACAAAATGAGACGGTCCGATTAATCTAATTGGTCATCTCTATAAATCAGTGGTGCACTTGACCATTTGTAATTATGTTACCGTGTCTGGTTGGAGCACAAGCAGGATGTGTTTGGTATAGACAATAAGCTAGCTTATTTGGCCAAAATAGCTTATTTGACTAGTTTTTTTAAGCTCTTTTACCAAATAAGTTGGTTTGGTAAGGCCCTGTTTGATAGGAGTGCATCTTTCTGAACTGAACTGATCTGATCTGAATGATTCTGATCTGAACTGAATGATTCTGATCTGATCTGATCTGAATTGGTTGAAAATTTGATCGAATTTCAACGAATTAGTATCAATTATGGACCAAATATATAGATAGTTTTTTGAACATTTCTGAACTAAACTGATCTGATCGGAATGATTCTGATCTGGTCTGATCTGATCTGAATGATTCTGATCTGATCTGAATTCATCTGAGAATAAGTCCTATCAAACAGGGCCTAACATCACTAACTTAAACAATAAGCTAGCTTATTTAAGAAGTTACCCCATGTAACTTATTTAAAAATAAGCTAGCTTATCATAATTTATTCCTAATTTGCCCTCATTTATTTACTAAATTTAAATAAGATTAAAAATAAATGTATTTTATGTAATTTTACGTATACCAGCTCCTATATCAGTTAATTCTGCCAAACACCTCTATTACTATCAGCTAAAAACTTTCAGCTACTATTGCAGCTATTATTTCAGCTTTCAGCTATTATTTAAGCATTCAGCTACCATTTCAGCGTTCAGCTATTATTTCAGCTAATTTTACCAAACATAGCCTAGTATTGCCAATATGAACACGCTCAAATATCTAGTGTAGTGTGGTTAATTGAGCTCAAACATCAGATTACCAAAGCCAACTAAAACGAGCTAGCTGAGAGTCTGGTCAACTAACATTTGAAAAGGCAAGGACACCAAATCATGGCGGGTATACTGAAGTGAGGTACCTTTGTAATTGTAGTTCTCAGAGATTTGATTTTTATGTATGTTTGTCAGATTTGTATGCTGAATTTATCAGTTTATCTTGTAGATGTCGTATGACTTTTATTAATAAATGAGAAAAAGGTAAGGAGACCAAATTATAACCCAAAAATGCACGGTGTCTTATAATACACGGACACGACTCACACAAGAGCCATGGTTAATTTAAGTAGGCGAAGTAGCCCAATCGGACCGGCCACATTTCAAGAATAGAATAAGGTGTCAAGCAAAAGTAAGGAAACTTGTAAAGCCAGCCCATGATCTAAAGTGCCCGAATCTATTCTAAAGACCGGACCGTTAGAAAAATATAGTAACTCGCTTTTACCTTTTTAAGACAATTGTCCTACGCTGTATTTTATCTTATGAAAAAATTTCAATGTACCCCTGAGGTTTGTGAGATTTTCACGTATATCCCTCACGCTTTCGAGTTTCCCAAAATACACCTCAAGTTTGCGAAATGAGGTTTTTGGTGTTTTTGACTAACGGAGTATAAAAAAGATTCGGAGTGCATACGATTTCATGATTTTCGCTCATGCACTTTCAAAAGATGTTTTTTTGCTCATAACTATTTATGCGTACATTAAGCCTTGTTTAATTTGCACACTAATACCTATTTTTATTTTGCATTAGGATTAGGAATATATATTGATCTACGTGTAGTTTTGATAGGATTAGAAATTATGAAACTTGTGGGCTCTCTCACAAGCCTAGAAAAATGAATAGTACATTAAGGCTTGTTTAATTTGCACACTAATACCTATTTTTATTTTGCATTAGGATTAGGAATATATATTTATTTACGTGTAGTTTTGATAGGATTAGAAATTATGAAACTTGTAGACTCTCTCACAAGCCTAGAAAAATAAATACAATTTTGTGATTAATCGAGAAAATAAGCGAAAAACGTAGGCTCGTGAAAATATTCAGCTTTATATATATGTGATGTGATAAACAATATCAAACAAACAATACCATAAATAAAACGTAAGAGAAGGTCAGAAAAACGGCCTAAACGATCATAAATCCTTACAAACTGACGACCGTCGAAACGCACGAAATACATCACAAAATGTGGAACCAACACTCAAATACAACAATTATAGTCCAAGAGTATCTTCATAAATGTTTGGAGGACATTTGGCTTTTTTCGAAAAATTGTTCAAATTTGACCGGAATCGTAGTACATAATCCACGGTTTTTCAATAAAATGACTACGGAGCGACAACGACTCAAATTTTGGTGGTTGTCTCTACATATGATATAACGAGGATTCGGAAAATTCTAGACTCAAAACCCTAAGAGAAGATAAGAAAAACGGCCAAAACGGTCATAAATCCACACAAAGTGAGCAGAGTCAAAACGCATGAAATACTTCAGAAAATGAAGAATTAACACTCAAATCCAAAAAATATAGCCCTAGGGTATCTACAGTAATATTTGGAGGACATTTGATGATTATCAAAAAATTGATCAAATTTGACCGTAATCACAGTACATAATCCACGGTTTAAAAAAAAAAAAAAAGAATCCTAAACGAAAACGGCTCAAATTCTGGTGGTAGTCTCGACGTATAATATAATGAGGATTTGGAAAATTTTAGGCTAAAAAACCTAAGAGAATATAACAAAAAAACGACCAAAACGGTCATAAATCCACACAAAGTGACCAGAGTCGAAACGCATGAAATATTTAAGAAAATGAAGAACTAACACTCAAATCCAAAAAGTATATTCCTAGGGAATGTACAGTACTTTTTGGAAGATATTTGACGATTTTTGAAATATCGAGCAATTTTGACCGGAAACGCAGTAATCCACGGGTTTTCAATAAAATGACCCCGAAGCGAAAACGGCTAAAATTTTTGTGGTAGTCTCAACGTATGATATAATGAGGATTTCAAAAATATTCGGGTAAAAAATCTAAGAGAAGATAAGGAAAACGGCCATAACGGTCATAAACATACACAAAGTGACGAGAGTCGAAACGCATGAAATACTTCTAAAAATGGGAAACCAACACTCAAATCAAACGAGTATAGTCCTAGGGTATCTTGAGTAAAGTGTGCAGGACATTAGACTTTTTTTCGAAAAATTGATCAAATTTGATCGGAATGGCAGTACATAATCCACGATTTTTCGATAAAATAGCTCCAGAGCAAATACGACTCAAATTTTGGTGGTAGTCTCTAAGTCTGATATAATGAGAATTTGAAAAATATTAGAGTCTAAAACCTAAGAGAAGATAAGGAAAACGGCCAAAACGGTAAAAAAATCCATACAAAGTGACGAGTGTCGAAACACATGAAATATTTCAGAGAATGAGGAACCAACCCTCAAATCCAAAAATTATAGTCCTAGGGAATCTACAATAATGTTTCGAGGACATTTGACAATTTTTCGAAAAATTGTACAAATTTGACCAGAATCGTAGTACATAATCCACGGTTTTTCAAAAAAATTACTCCGGAGCGAAAACGGCTCAAATTTTGGTGGTAGTCTCTACATATGATATAACGAGGATTTGAAAATTTTAAGACAAAAAAACCTAAGAGAAGATAGGGAAAACGGCCAAAACGGTCATCAATCCACAAAAAGTGAGTAGAGTCGAAACGCATGAAATACTTCTGAAAATGAAGAACTAACACTCAGATCCAACAAGTATAATCCTAGGGAATGTCCAATACTGTTTGGAGGACATTTGACGGTTTTCGAAAAATTGATCAAATTTGACTGTAATCACAGTACATAATCCACGGTTTTTCAATAAAATGATTCCGGAACGAAAACGGCTCAAATATTGGTGGTAGTCTCTAAGTATGATATAATAAGGATTTTCAAATTATTAGTCTAAAACCTAAAAGAAGATAAGGAAAACGGCCAAAACGGTTAAAAATGTATACAAAGTGACGAGCGTTGAAACGCATGAAATATTTCAGAGAATGAGGAACCAACACTCAAATCCAACAAGTATAGTCCTAGGGAATCTACAATAATGTTTGGAGGATATTTGACAATTTTCGAAAAATTGTTCAAATTTGACCGGAATCATAGTACATTATCTACTGTTTTTCAATAAAATGACTCCGAAGCGAAAACGGCTCAAATTTTGGTGGTTGTCTCTACGTATTATATAACGAGGAATTGGAAAATTTTAGACTCAGAACCCTAAGAGAAGATAAGAAACACGGTCATAAATCCACACAAAGTGAGCAGAGTCGAAACGCAAGAAATACTTCAGAAAATGAAAAACTAACACTCAAATCCAACAAGTATAGTCCTAGGGAATGTACGGTATTGTTTGGAGGAGATTTGATGATTTTCGAAAAATTGATCAAATTTGACTGTAATCACAGTACATAATCCACGGTTTTTCAATAAAGTGATTCCGGAACGAAAATGGTTGGTAGTCTCTAAGTATGATATAATGAGGATTGGAAAAATATTAGGACAAAAAAACCTAAGAGAATGTCAGAAAAACGGCAAAACGATCATAAATCCATACAAAGTGATGACCGTCAAAACTCATAAAATATTTCACAAAATGTGGAACCAACACTCAAATCCAACAATTATAGTCCTAAAGTATCTTTAGTAATGTTTGGAGGACATTTGACTTTTTTTTCGAAAAATTAAACCGGTCCCTCAAATCAAACAAATCCATTATAATGGTGTTTACTACTCCTTCCGTCCCACATCAAACGCCCCGAGTGATATTTGTAGTGGAATAAGAAAAATTGATATAATAAGTTGAGTGGGGTAATAGTAGAAAAGAAAGGAGAAAGAATGTGAAGATTAATGAAAGTAAGAGAGATAATGCGAGTGAGGATTTGACAATTTAATAAAAGTAGGAAAGGGAAATATGTGCCAAAATAGATGGAGTGTTTGAAGTGGGACGTCCCAAAATGGAATATGGGGCGTTTGAACTGGGATGGAGGGAGTATACTATTTTATGAAAATTTAAGTATTTTGAAAAAGTGCCCATAACGGCTAAAAATGGACAAAGTCGTAAGTTATAGTCCACGTTTTTTTTTTTACCAAAATATGCCCGGGAGAATAATAGCTCAAAATTTTGTAGAATCCCATTGAAGTAGTATTATTAGCTATATCAAAATATTAGAGCAAAAAGATAGGTTCTCAAAATTTGCAAAAAAAAAAAAATAATAATAATAAAACCGTCTCCAATATCATCGTGTTGAGTGTGCTGAATCGGCATAAACTACTATTGAAACCGACTTTCATATCAAATAAGGGAACTCAAAGATTGTCCTAGGTAAAGTTTTGATCTAATTTGGCAAGTTTGTAAAAAATGGATAAAATTGGGCAAAATCAAAGTGTATAAATCTATGGGGTTTTGCCCAAAATGACACTGTAACAAAAATCACTAAAATTTTGTTTGTGGCTACTAGGGTTCATATTTGGTGTGTTGGCAAAAGATTAGAGCAAAACATAGGGTTTGTTCGGTAAAAAGAGATGTAGCTGTAGCCAGGGCCGTGTGGGAGAATTCGGGGGCCCTGGCCGAAATTTCAAGAATGGGGCCCCTAAAAATCGATAGCATGCGTTAATTCGTTAAGTAATGAAAATTGTATAAAAATACTAAAATAATTACTCCGTATGATATATAACTATCATTATCAAAGTTAACTAGAGGAAAACGTAATGTCAACCAACGAAAAATGAGGAAAGTAAATATTTTTGCTATAAATGTGCCTACCACTAGCCTACAAAAAACTTTTTTTTTTGACCAAAAATAGCCCCAGCAACGGGGGAACACAAGATGTACTTCATTGAAACCCAAGTTTTCACCACTAGAGTAAACCAACTTTTGTGATTCTTTGGCAGCCCAAATAATATATATTCTGGGGCCCTGGGCATAGGCCCAGCTCGCCCTGCCTCTCCCACGGCACTGGCTGTAGTTGGCAGCGGTTTGGTAGCTGTACTGTAGCGTTCCTAGTAGTTGTAGATGTTATCTAACAACTGTTAAAGATTAGCTGTCCAAGGATATGAAATTTATATGACATGTTCAGCACAAGTAGATGTTCATATGCCAAAATTATGTAAAAGGACCCGTACATAAAATGTTGAAAATTAGAATTGGTTCGCTAATAAATAAATAAATAACATTATTTAAAGTAGCGAATGTCACTTTAAAACAAATTATGAACGGTACTACTATCACTTTTTTAGTATAAATACAAATCATATAGCATGTAAATGATCATTTATTAGATGCATCATGCTATACGGTTATTATCCTCCACATTAAGGGTAATTGTAGGAAAAAATGGAGTACAAGAGTAGATGTTGCTTCAAACGTTACTATTATCAACATTTGCAAAAAGCTTGTAAAAAGCTCCATCTACCTTTAACATCTACTACAAAAGTTGGTATGCCGAATACGTCAGATTTTATAAAAGTAGTTGTAGACTTGTCGATAGTAATGTAGTTTGGCATTGCACAAGAATTTGTGTAGTTTGGTTAGGTTGTTTATCTATCCTCTCTCTCCTACGTGAATCCTATTTGGCAACCCAAACTAAGCTACAATGCTTGTAATTTGGCATTGGCGATGCTAAAGCAACTGAAATTCCAATTACCTCCTGAAAAAATGGCGACAACTGAGAAGAAATCTTTTCAAACACTCTTCCAGGCAGGTTTCTTCATACTTTGCGGACTTTCACTGCTAAAGTGCTAATAAGCAGCATTTTTGTCCAAGTAGGACATTATTCCCGGCCCAAAAAATTCCCCCCAAACACCATTTCCACCTAATTATAACCTAAACTTGACACTTACACTGCCAGTTGCCGATGTGTACAAGCTGCAAATTAGAAATAATTTTGAGCTCCATTATGCAATCGAATTAAAGGTTAGGGCAATACTTCCAGCTGACGGTGACTACTGTAATTTGACAGCAGCTGTCTTTTACAATAGCCACGGGATTATTCCGACTGAAAAACTTCGATTTCTCGACAAGGGAACTTCTTCAATATGGGTTGTCACAATTGAAGACAATTCCCATCAGGATAAGTCCGTTTTATTACAAATCGAAAGGGAAGTTTCCAATGGTAGCCTCAAAGTTGAGGTTTTTCTCAACGCCGAGATGAAATCTTCCCCGGGAATTAAAGATTTGGCTTTCAAGTGAAGTGTTCGGTGATTGTTCCTGACGGTCACTACCGCAATATGACCACATGATCATTCCGACTGATCAACTTTGCTTTATCGACAAAAGAGCGTCTTCAATATGGGTTGCCACAATTGAAGGCGTTTCCCATCATGATCCGTCCATTTTATCACAAATAGAAAGAGAAGTTGCCGATGTAACAGTAACAATAAGGTGGATTTACGATTATAAACTTGTACCCCTAGTAAGTTGCGGTATGGCATAGTATAACGATAACATTTACGAAGGCATGAAACAGTTTTTTGTGTATAATTATCAGGTCTTTAGCATTCTTCCAAAAGAAAAATTGTTTATTTGCTTGGTAAATTAGTTGATGTGTAATACATGTGTAAATTATGTGCAATATATGTGCATGTCGCTTTAAATTTACATATTTGTATAAAAAATAGTCATTTTAGGGCCTATTTTTACTTGTCGCCTAGGCTTTAGGGACCTCTTAATTATCAGGGACGGCCCAGCCCAAACCTTGTAATTAGTGGTGAACGTCGATATAATTATCTGCAGGGTATGGTGAGTTGGTCCGCCGTAAAAACTGAGACATGTAGACTGTTGTTGATCCCTTCACCGGCCCCTTTTAGTAACAATCGATATGTCGATAATGTCTTTTTAGTTAGGTAGGGTGTTTCCACCTTTATTCTACCTACTAAAAGAAATATTATTGTCACATCAAACTAAAGAGTTACTAATGGTTACCAACTATTTATAGTAGTTACATCATCTTTATACACGAGTAATTGAGTTTTTTTTTTCTTCCTTATTTTCGATATGAATTTGGGTTTTTTTACCTTAGGGGTTCAGAATCACTGCCGTTTTTAATTTTTATTTTGATTTTTTGTGCAAAAAATTTAGTTAAATAAATTGCAAAGATAAATTTTAATTGTAGGTTTCTATAATACACATACTGAAAATGAAAACTGAAAACCACTTTTTCTGGTTTTCAAAAACGGGATTTTGGTTTTGAAAAAAAAAACTGAAAACTGCAAACAGAAACAATACCAAACACGCCCTTAATGTAACAACCCTAAATTTTGACCAAATTTAATAATACAATAGTCTAGGATTGTTATGCCGCAATTGACTACTGAGTCAACTGCAAAGCTAAAACACTGATAAAATTTAAACCAACTCATTTATATAAATGATAACGAGTTGACAGTGGAAGACTGAAGTCAAGTTTACAAAACCTAATCCCAACTGAAATGACAAGTACAACTGATTAAAGTGACTCAACCGTAGTATCATATATTCCAAGCTAGCCCCATGATATGCATAAATGTCTATTCAACAATTCACTTCAAGTAGACCTGCCAACTGCATCATCAGAGAATGATACATGCCCCAAAATAGGATAGGGACAAACTCAAACATAGAACGTCGTCATCAAGGGCTGATTAAGAACTCAAAAGCATGCAGAACAATAAGAAAAAGAAGATACGCGCCTTCATGGCCCGTAGCTAATCGAACAACGCTTAGTCAAAGAAAGCCAAGTACAGAATTACAACAAAAGCTCAAGGCTGAGATTCAATCAGTTCAATATATCAACAATTATAAGTTCGGTTTCGTGATTGGGTCCTACCCCAACACGCTACTAGAGCTCCGAACCTCCCTATAGACCCGAGTGTGCACACCCCTCGTTAGAGAGCCAGTAGGATGTAACCCTTTTAGGAGGAAGTCTAATAGGCGACTGACAGCTAACCCAACCTATAATTCCACCTTGATCAGAGGTGTTATAGTATCTCTATCACTCTATAATACCGTAAATCACCACGGTCAACGCCATAAATCACCAATAATCAATTTCAACAATAAATGCCGGATACAAGGGCACCACGAATCACCATGGTCTCACAAATTATGAAGCGATCATTATCAGTTTCATCTAAAAAAAAACCAACATGACTGATAGGGGCACTCTCCGATAATACACCAAATATAAATACCATGAATAAACATGGTATCAAAACGTGAAGCGATCATTATCAACTCCACCTAAAAAATACTAGACATGAGAGGTAGGGGCACACCCCCATTCCTTGATCGGCCTAAAATAAGCACATAAAATCCACCAAAATCTCAAGAAAGTGTTATCGCCAAAAAATCAAACAATAACAAACGACGACGCAATACCAACACAACATCATAAAATCAATCCAGCCGTCTCCAAGTCGCAACATACCAAAAGAAAATAGTTGTCGAATTCACCCAAACTACCATGATCAAATAAGCTTTGTACCACGTGTGTACAAAGTAAAGCCACAGCCAAACTGAAAAATCACTCACGTAACAAATTCTCAAGATAAAACGTACATACATGATACGTACCACTTTCAATGAAACCACATACGGCAAATGCAAGTCGGCAACAATACCCGCAGACTAATGATTTGTCTTCATGAGTGACCCTCTTTATCGATTTATCACAAACATATCAACATCATCACCAATCCAAATAGCAAACGACGGGTTTTTTTAATTTAAAACACTAGTTAAACAAAAAAATAATACAAGACTGTTAAATAAACTCGAACAATAAACCTCTAAAACATTATATCCCGAACAACAAATCTCCGGCAAAGAACGAAATCCCGCCGGTAGGCATTAACGATCACATGCCCACCGGCAGGTAGCGGAAACACCTTTTAGAGTCTTCTAGGAAAAAGGTTCTGATACCATATAAGGAATATAACGTACACTATTTGGGGAAACTCTTAAACTCAATATAATTCGTAATAACTTGTTTACAAAAATCTTAAAATAACACTCTGTTTTTACTATTACATGACTTGACCCTTACGAAACCTATCACATGAGATATTCCTAAACACATATTCTAGTATATATCACATTCCTAAACACACATAATATATTCCTTAACCGAAATTCTCCGGAATAATCCTTAATCCTCTATTACCCACAGAGTTTGGTACAAGAACTCGAATTTACTGGATCACTGTAAAGTAAAACTTTTACTTGACATTCGATCTCATCTCGAAAACCGAGTAATGCACGGCTGCAAACCCAGTGTCACCTCGTATAAAATGAACAAAACTATCACCCGTATCAGGAGGACAAACAATCTAACTATCCTCATGGCGATACTTAGCCTGAAAAGTACGAGTCTTGTAATAAACTCCACACCGCTAATGGTCCATTTGACGAAAAGTTGACTTAGCCACGTCGTGAACATCCAAACTAGTCGAAAGAGCCAGCTTAGTAACGTCCAAAGCGTCCCTGTCAAGGAATGCCAATCGACACTGTAATGGTAGCCGTCGGGAACTCACGCAAATGCGCAAGCAAGAAACCTCTAGTAAACCCCCTACCACCCATATCTTTGCAACCCCTAATGCCAACAAATGGGTAGTGAAATCGCGTAACGGTAGCCATACAAACCAAAGGAACCTCTTCAAAACGTGGAAGAAAAAGACAATAGATAAACAAGTAACTAGCTTTTGTGCCCATGAAATCATGGGTCCTATTTTTGCTTCATTTTAAATGAATAACCTATTTAAAAATGAAAATTTATTTCCTTGATAAAAATTTAAAAAATCCGGAGTCTTAATCATTTTTAACTACATGATTAAGATTTGTTGGATGAATTTGTAAAAATTGAAACGTGTAGAGGTTCTTACGACATTGAGAACATAATACCAAAAAAATTAATATACTCATTAAATTCAAAATCCAAAATCTACATAATTAACCAAGAATTGTATAATTTGCTCAAAACACGACGATCATATTCCATGATACTAATTAAAATACAATATAGTTATATCAAACTACAACAACCAATTTATAAACCAATAGCTAAAAGACACTATCTTATTATTTTTAAATAAAATGCTTTCAAAAAACCACATATTTTAATGCTAATAACTTATATTAGAAGGAAGATTAAAGATTTTTTAAAATTTTTTAAATTCACGGGACACACTTTATTTATTTGGAGAATTGTGTTGAGTATATAAAACTTAAAATCTTTGTTTTTTTGTTCGCATAGTATTATAAATCACAAACCAAATATTGTGATCTATATTTTTTTAAAGAATGCCTTGAGCTGATTTTTTTTATTGTTTGTACTTGATATGCTGAATTTTTACAATGTTGAAAATTGAAAACCGAAGATAAACATTAAAATGAACTTGTGAATCACAAAATCGAAAATATACATTACCAAGACTACTGTATTTCATTATAGCAGTTTAAGTACAATAATTATTTGAAATTACAATCACAAATTGCCATCGATCAGAATTTGATAGTAAAACCTACTTGTATACTTTCAAAAGTAACACTACGATATATACATACAACTAATATAGGTACTAAGACATATGTAGACTATTGTGTTTAAATACAACGTAAAGAACAAAAAAAAGTGGAGGGAGTATATATTATTTTCCCTCGCTAAGTTTTTCTCTTTATATACTACTTGATATTAAGACGTTACCAATGCAATTGGCAAACCAAGAGCCAAAAGACACAATGTTTAATATCATTATTAAATAAAAAAACCTTCCAATTACCCACACTTAAATACAATCAATTAATATTTTCATTGAATACATGTCCATACAATTGCCCATGATTTAATACAAAAAAAAACATATGTTAGTAGAAATAAAAAAAAGAAATAAAAAATTAAAATGGCTAATCTAATGGCGACACATAAGCGATGACATGGATTTTTTTTCCTTAAAACACCGCTATCAACCTGCCACGTGTCTTTTATGCTAGCCTATTAAAGGTATAGTATAGATTAAAGTCAAACTGAGGGTCAAAATCAATAGAAAACAAAGAAGAAAAGGTGACCCACAAAAGAGAGGCACCAAAAATGTCAACGGACAATCACCCACGAACGATGACACCCATAACGGTCAGCTTGCAGAAATTTGAAGCCGACGCGATCCCCGAACGAACGCACCCTATCAACACCTGTCGCCGGCCCATGTAAGAGGCCGCCCACTCGAACCCGTAAGGACGGGTCGAACATGCAGCAGCGGCGGCGAGCGGGTGAAGGTGTATTATCAGAAAGGGTGAAGTGAGGCCCGACATCCGCGATCGATCCAACTCGGTGTAATCAACTCGGGAGTCAATTATCGAGATGCTTGTAGCCGCGGTTGTTGGTCACGGTGGTGGTGCGGCGGCGGCCTAATGTTTTGATCGATCCCTAATTTTTGGGTTTGATTAACATCCAAATCCACACCAAACATTAGACAATATCCAAACCCCAAAGTCCCAAACCCAACCCAATCACTATAAAACCATAACAGCCCAATAAACCCATCACCCTATATATCCCAATCCATTTTTCTTTCTTCTCAAAAAACGTCACTCACAAGCCACATCTACCGTACACATACACTTGTCCATCCAACTAATCAACACAACTACAACAACCACCTCCCTGGCTCCCTCTCTTCCCAAATCCAAACCAAACACCCATCCCTCCTCTTCTTCTCCTTCTTCATCATCATCAATCTGACAATCTTCATCTTCAAGCTTCATCATCCTCACTTCCCACTGCAACCAAAAGAAAAAACCTCCCTCCATAAAACAAGGAGAAAACGCGCAAAAAAAAAAAAAAAAAAAAAAAACACAAATGTACACAACAGAAAAATCCCCAAATAATCTCAATCAAATCCCTAAATATAGCAACTGGGTAATTTCCCCAGAAAATCAAAATTAAATCAAAAAAATCAAATTGGGTTTTTTTTTTTATAATTAAAATTTCCTCCCCCGAAAAAGAATGATCCGTCGTATGTTTCAACAACATCATCCTCATCAATCTTCATACTACATCCTCTTCCCAATCTCTCTCCTCCTCTTAACTCTCCCTCTCACCCTCCTCTTCTTCTACCCTCCTCATTTTCTCTCTCCTCCACGTCAGCTCCCCATCCCTTCTTCCGACGAACTTTCCGATCTTACCCTTTTCAACCGCGCTCTCTCCTCCGCCGTCCGATCCCCTCGCTCCTATAACCGTCTCGGGTCCCACAACCCTACTTTCAAGATCGCTTTCTTGTTCCTTACGAATTCCGATCTCTTCTTCTCCCCGTTGTGGTCCCACTTCTTTAATTCCACTTCTCCCAATTATTATAATATTTATATCCACGCTGACTCGGATACCCGTGTATCCGACCCGGGTGGCGTGTTTACCAACCGGTTTATCAAGTCTAAGCATACGGAGCGGTCGTCGGCGACGCTCATCTCCGCCGCGAGACGGTTGATTGCGACGGCGGTGCTCGACGATCCGCTCAACAGTTACTTCGCATTGTTGTCTCAGTCGTGTGTGCCGCTTCATTCTTTCCGTTACGTGTACAACACGATTTTCGATTCCTCCGGCGGGTCTTCAACGGCGCCGTTTCGACAATTTGCGACGACGTTTTGGCCGACGAAGACACGGCGACGGTCAAAGAGCTTCATCGAGATTCTCGCCAATGAGAGCACGCTACCGTCGCGCTACGTGGCAAGAGGGAAGGACGTGATGTTACCGGAGGTACCGTATGATAAATTCCGGGTCGGGTCGCAATTCTTTGTGTTGAAGAAGAAGCACGCGTTGATGGTGTTGAAAGAGAGAAAATTGTGGAGGAAGTTTCGTTTGCCGTGTTATAAAGTTGAGTCTTGTTACCCGGAAGAGCATTACTTTCCGACGTATTTGGATATGGAGGATCCGGGTGAGTGTACCCGGTATACTGTGACCCGGGTTAATTGGACGGATAGTGTTGACGGGCACCCGCATTTATACCGACCGCCTGAGGTTTCGGCTGAGTTGATTTATACCCTTAGGAAGAGTAATTTTAGTCATGATTATTTGTTTGCAAGGAAGTTTTCGCCTGATTCTCTTGAGCCTTTGATGGATTTGGCTGAAAGCGTGTTGTTCAAGGACTAAAAAGATTGGGTCTTTTTTTCGCAATTTGGTGAGTTTATGGTTTTTATTTCGATTTTTTCGAGTTTTCGTTTGATTGATTTGATCTATTTTCGGTGTTGCATTGCATTGTTGTTGGTATTGTGATGTTTGGTTGTGTAATTGGGTCTGAAAATGTGAATTTTAGTTGATAATTTTGGGTTTGATTAATTTTGGAAGTATAATTAGGTTGATTAATTTGGGGTTTGATCTTGGGTTAGAGTGACATTTTAGGTGATTATTTCGAGGCGAAATGCTGGATTTGATCAATTGGATTAATTAGTTATCAGATTCATGTTTAGCAGTTTAGCACTGTCCTAATTAGCAATCCCATTTACTGACCATGTGTTTATTTCTGGAATGCTGCATGATTTTCATGTGAGCCGACCTTTAATCATTTTCGGACTAAGGCGGTTGTCGTTGGTGTCGTTTGTTTGCTATATGGCTCAGTGTTTAGTGTTTAGAGGTCCGTATGTATAACTTAGAGATAGAGCTTGATCATTTAGAAAGTCGAAACATATCGAAATGTCGGTGGCAACTACAGCTTGTAGGCTTGTAGACTTAAGTCATTATCAATTCACGGAGTTGGATTGTGCTTGTACAGGAAGCAAGCTGTCATCTTGCAATTATTGGATTAAAATGATGAGTATTTTGTATGATTGTAGAGTGGAATTTTATGGAGTAACACTGTATGGTCCATAAATGTTGGTTTTACTGCTCCTGTGTAGGCCAGTTGATGTATTAGTTTTCCCCATTTTTGGTTGCTTGAACTAGTGATGATTAATTGATTCTTACCTCGCTTTGTTCTTTCCATGTTTTAGTAAAGGCCTCGTTTTGTAATTCGTTGCGGCAAGTTTAGTATCTCGTTCTTCTTTGTTGGCGTTTTTAAGAAAATTAACATGTTTATGTTATGTGAACTGAGTTTATTGCATTGGGTCGATTTTGACAGGTTTGGATTTCTCTTTCTTGTAAAGGTGAGGTTATCTGTTGTAAGACCTGGAAAATTCCACGCCTTTTGGGCTTCGCTGCTCACTACTCGTATGTTGCAGTGCATCAAGCACAGAATCAACTACTGAACTGTACTGCTAGTATGCTGGTATGCTGCTCATGATCTCTACATTTGCACTAGAACATGACGATAACAGTTATTTTGATGCATTTAGCTGTTAAGATGGGTGGGTCTTTCTGTACATAATTCATTAAGGTATCGCTGTATTATATATCATACCCAAGTAGCGTGAATATCCGAGAGAGCAAAAGGAGCTATCGAGCTCCATTCATGTCTAGTAGAAGTCAATTGTACCTTCGAGAATGTGTATCCTTGTTATATGACCTTGTTGTTCTAAAGGGCTCAGTATGGGCAAGCATAAATCAGTGCTCCAAAACAGCTCTGCTTTGCCTCTTTTTCTATGTGAAAGCTCTTTTCTTTTTGACTTGTTTTTCTCGGTGGTCGCTGGTTCAACATTTTTGACTCTTTTTTTGTCGCGAATTATCGCTAATTATTGTTTAAACAGATTTATTCTTTTCTGCAACAACTTGATTAGTAGGTTGAGGTTAATTCAAGTAGGTTTATAAAAGTGCAAAAGTTCCTTTCTTTATCCTCTTAACTGATCTACTCTTTTGAATGTACCCTACCTACGTCATATGTTATTACTTGATGTTTTGTTGTATTAAGAAACTGTAGCCAAGTGGGTGAAGTTTAGTGTCTGTTGTTATCATATTAATGAGCAATTATGTGTTAAGTGGTTATGTGAAAACAATGTTTGATGGATACTGCTTTCTAATCCGATTACTTGAGAAACCAGAACTGTACGCCAGTGGGAGGGCTATGAGCCGCTGACACTACAGCCGGGGGGAGGGCGGTGAGCCTGTGACACTATGGTGGGAAACGGGGTGGGGGTTATGAGCTGTTTAATGTTGAGAAAATGTGGTTTGTTCTGAATTAGAAGCTCATTTTCCCCCTTGTGTTTCTTATCACTTGCTTTTGGTACCATGAAAGTTGTCGAAAGAGCATGAGTTCCTCCGTTCCCTTGGATCACTAGCGTTTGGTTTAAACCCTTCTTAGATAATAGCGTAGAGTAGAGTTAACAATTCACAAGAACGATAATTGTATTTGTAAAAAGATTTTGTTTGTACAAGCCTTTTGTTTGCTTGGATTGTTAGATTTTTTTTTTCTAGGTCGCCATAAAAAAAAAACTGACTCTGTATTTGGTCAGAATCAGGATACTCTGTCATTTTAAAGTCTGGTTAGTCATTAGTGGTTAGACTGTTTAAGAGTGCCGACACTTTGGAGAAACATACAAAGAAATCTTGTAACATACAGACCAGAATAGTAAATTATGTGATTTCAACAGTTTGTCTGCATCTAAATGTGTCCAATTAAGATAATGCAGTAAGTTGCACGACAATGAAAAGTAGGCCTCGAGAAATCCAACAAGGAAACGAGAAAAAAGGTAACGTATGTTTGAATTTTGGTATCGTTTGGTGACTGGTGATTTACTGAACCTGACGACTATAAAATCAATTAGGCTTTCTAACGAATTTTGGTGAATTATGTACGACGAGTTACTAAGAGGTTAGAGTTTGTCATCGAGTCATGCCACTAGGTATTTATTATCTCATCATGTTCGGGAATGTGTAATCTTTACTCGATTTTGACACATTGGTAATCGAGATTGTTAATCGTACGTAGTAAGTTTGTATACAACGTTACATTGAGAAATCGTACAGTTTATGTTGATGGCTGTTGAAAATTCTCAGAGGCGTTTTTGCCTCGTGTAGGAGCATGTGAAGTTGTGATTTTGTGAAACATGAATTTGGTACTTAAATGCGAGGGACACCACATCAAACACCTGCAATATGCCACGCTGTATAAACTTAGCTTCATTAATACATATATCGTAAACTTAGCTTCATTAATACTCTCTCCGTTCGGCTATAAAACGCGTAGGGTTAGAACACAGTTTTTAAGAAAAGTAGAATAAAGAATGAGTTTTAGGGACTAGTTGGTGTAAAATTACATATAGGGGTATGACTTACTTGCACTTTTAATAAAAAAGTAAGGGTGTTTTGGTATCTATATGTACAAATAAGGAAAGATTCCAAGTATTAAGTTTAAAAATGAACACCCCTAAATAGAAAGTAGAAAGTTTAAAGCACGAGGGAGTACATATTATATGGACCGTTGACAGATCGCATCACCCTTAATATTGAATGTATACCACCATATGTTCCCTGGTCCATTGCTTAGATTTCTTCAACAACAGTCGTGTAACGTTTTTGTGCTGAGAGTCGATTTATTATTACTTGACTTGTGTGGATGCCGTATTAAAACAAGGTTTGCTACATTCTAGTATAACACCGTGTGGTATTGGAAACTGTCTACATGTAGACAGATGCATTTTCGGCCCAGACTCTGCCTCTACATGACAAAATGTCCATTTTTCTATGTGCATTGCTACTGTGATACGTATAGTATTACTCTATCGAACTAGAGTTGGCTTAATGTCGTTGTTTCTTTCAATTTTTCACGTCTTCTCTCGGTAAGTGATTATTTCCGAAGTGTAATGTTTGTTTGATAATGTATAACAAAGGTCTTATATTTGTACTTTGTAGCAAAATTGAAATTGATTTTGCTATAATAGGTGCCAGGTGGGTAGCAATTTAATACTAGTATAAAATAAATAAATAAACAAAACTTAGATGGTACAAATCTCAAATTTTCTACTTCTTGATTTCCACTTTAAAATCAGTCAATGAATCTCGTAGCGTTGTCCTTGGAAACTCATGATAAAGATTATACCTCGTACTAAAGATTAGGATCTTATTTAGCCTATATCAGTGAGTCATAAGCTCACAATGTCTCATAAACTCTTACTCATATTCAAGATTCATACCTCATACTATTCGTATATACCACGGAGTCACAATGACAATATTAATACAAATATCGAGTCACAAATGCTACGTTTAATGACTTGTCATTGAAGCTATGACATCTTCACATATGTGAATCAAAGTTTTCCCATTCCCTTGATTGAGGCCTAGGCTTTAGTTTATGGCCTAGCTGTTGGGTAACGGGTCAACAAAACAACGCGCAAGCAACCAACCCAAATAATGTGCATATAAACTGCGCTGTTTGGTGAACCCAATCATAGCTGTAGCTTTTCAGGTAATCGTCCTAACTTTAGCCCAAAAAAAAAAAAAATTTGAATCTCACCCAAAAATATGTGCACTAGAATGTTTTGGACCAATTGTTTATGACAATAGTATTCTTGTAAAGAATAATGAATGTATGTAGCATTTGTAAAGAAACAGAAAATCTATGATGTTATATGAGAACTTCTGTCTCAGATTGCTCAGTTGTTCTTCATGAAAAGTCACTGTTGTTAATCAGGGAAATCGGTGCTTCGGTACAGCAACTATACACATATCTCTCAATGTACCATGTCGCGATGCTTCTGTTTGTAGTTTTACCACGGTTCACTTCACTCAGCCATAATGCAAGGGCGGTTTGCAAAGGGCGGGCATGGGAGGGTTTGGAGGGAGATCAAGAAGATACGTTAGTGATGCTGAAGTAGACCGTTTTCTGATGATAACCATTCATTGCGTAATCAACCTGAAAATGACCTAACTGTGATTTGAAGCGTAGACCATATCCGATACCAACACCTGTTCCTGGTTTACCGTGTCTCAAAGCTGGGTTTCCTACCAATACAAAACAAGATACATGAGTAAAATTGTCAGTGTCAAGTTACAGTCGTAATCCTACTAAGCTAAACTAATCTTGATCAATTCAAGCTCCTAGAAAATGACATCATAATGTATAGAAGGCTTTTGGCAAATGAAGTTAAAAGTTTCAGGGTAGGCTAATCGTACCAGGAACAAGGTGCCCTGAACGGAGATCAGACCCATAATCCATAAAGATCGCACCTTCCAACATCTTGCTCTGGAGAAAAACAACAGGTGATGATACAGAGATCAAATTGTTGTGATAAACTCATACAGTCATACCCTCATGCATTCAGTATCAAAATTCAAAATCACACTTGTAGTTGTATCCATACATCTTACTCAGTATCTTGTACTCAAAGACTCCACATACGTTTTTTTTTTTTTTTTTGTGAGGGTACTCAGAGCATGAAAACTACAAATTCAGCAGCATCACTAGTTAAAAGGAACAGCCAGGGAATCCTCTGAAAAGAAAAACACAAGTGTGGGCATTAAAGTAGATGTATACCAAGGGGAAAGTCACTTCACTGTTAGCAACCAAACAAGATCTTCCGGTTCCAACACCTCCCTCGCCATAGCCCCGAACACTACCAAGTCCACCAATCGTAAATGCTTGGTAGGGAGCCATATCTCCTACAATGGAACCTCCTCTGACACTGTTAAGAATTTGATGCAAGAGAGATGAGAATGATACAAAGAGCTGAAATGTACAAGTTTTAATGACTTCAAGTAATCTTAATTTTAAAAGCATCAAGTGTCACGTAAAGGAACTCAGTTTATCACAGAGGAACAATACCCAAAATGAGATGTTATAATATAAGGTGATATGTCATCTGAACAACACACGAGGGATGATGGCATGATGCAACTAGTCAACACTCAATACCACAATGCAGGTTGAAAGACATCATCTAACTTTTGTAGGCATCGTATTATAAAGGGGAAAACAGACAGCAAAAAAAAAAAAAAAAAAAAAAAATCATAACGTCGTCAGAAGCCCACTTTGTAAAGGCTTTTGTCTAACTATATGTCGTACAATATCCAGTTACCTAATCTCAGTGAACAAGAGCATCACACTCTCTGCACAGTTCATAAACTGCTGCAGCCAAAGGAGCCATGTGAATTTGACAATATCCCCTGCCCACAAGTCCATGACAGTGGCGCAAAAAATCCATGGCCCTCTTTATAACTGAACAGGAATGAGAGATGCAATATTGTTTCGGAGTGTGACGGATAGAATAGGGACAAGCCATGCTGCAACTAATACCTTGTAACTCATAAACAAAGGTTAACCAGAGTAGCTAGCTTCTTCATCACAGCCAGACACAAAATTATTTGATGTCATGCCAAATCCGCTATCAGCCTATCATGAACTAAACGGCTCCAATCACTCATTCACTGCTATTTTGATGTACCCGAAAGGAAATCATAAACTGGGAGTAGCAAATTTGCCTCTCCCTCCAGGCTCCAGCCAGGCTCACAATTTCATCTCCAACCCGAAAGCTTCTTCCAACTTAGAAAAAATGTAGAGAGAAATCATATTCATCATGTATTGCAAGGCTGTTATTTCTAAGATCTAATGCGTTGCAGCCACAACCACGGGACACAGTCCCAAAAGTCTGGGTAAAAATGTTATTCCAGTTCAAAAGCTCCTTGATGTTCAAACCACCTTCAACAAAGGGATTATACAGAACATTCTAGTCCCGATTCACCATACATAGTGTATTAGTTCCTGCTATTCCGTCGCAAATGTCGACACATGCTTCTAACTCACAATTTCCTTAAAAGCCAAATGTAACTCAAGCCCCAAAATCAATCATGCCATTTCACAATAAAATTGATCATATTGACACATTATAAGATTCTCTGAATAGAACTTTTATCGCCCCTACTCCCGAGAATAACAACATATTGTCTGCATTATTATGCGAGACAAAAAAATTCAAGCACCCTCTGGGTGACTCCGCAGCACTCTAGACTCAAGTCACTCAACTTCCATGCACAAGACAAAGAGTAAGGCAACACTGTATCACCTGGTCTCAGACTCTCAGTTCTTTCTTTTATTGCCAAATAACCCACAAGAGATTAAATTGACAGACAACATTGTTGTAAACAAACTACCATAATTCGCTCAATAGAAGTTTAGGGGGTCCACCCAAAGTTAAACCTAGGAACTCCCAATTAAGAGAATCATGTACTAGTATCTTCTTAATGTCACACTTCGATCATGGTTTTACCAATTCCCAGCAAGTAGCATGTTATCAAAAATATTGCTAACTCTGATGAAAGCTGATTGTTCACTTTCCACTAACCATTCAAGCCCATGAACAATAATCTTATTGATGAATATAAGCATAACTCGATAGCGCTACAAGTTGACTGATGAGGGATCATGCTTAGGAAATTAACCTGCTTGGGGTTTGTTCCGAGGTCGAATCCTCATCCATACCCCTGCAGCATTAGCTGCTGGTATGTTCAAAAAACAAAAAGGATAACTGACAGCACCAGGAGTATCCACTTTAGGAATGACGGGTAACAAAGTAGTTTAACTTTTCGATAACTGACCTGTACAGAAGAAATCTTGTACAGAAGAGCACAGGTCCCAACCAACAATATACCATGCTCGCTTAAAGAAACAACGCTGATACTCATCAGCTCCAGATGCGTAATTATACTCAATGGACCAAAGAGCTTTTATAATATACACAAGCGAGACATCGGCATTCTGAGAGTCACTATCTCTACGGCTGATTGATGGTTTCGTAGCAATATGACAACACTTGAACTACACATGTAAGTATCTGTTTCTAACCTGATTTTGAGGGAACACAAAATCTCAACTTCTTATCTTTCCATATCCCTCAGCGCAAGTTTGAATTTTCTTTTTATTTCTTCCTTTAAAGGAATTTTTTTTTTCTACAGAGTCCTCGTAGTTTAATGGTTTCTTCTACTCCTAATTTCTGTTGTGTTCACGCAGGGCAGGGGTCAAAGAACTGTTTTGCTAATTAGCTCCAGCCTTCAAGTTCCAGGAATAGGCATTAGGCGATGTCATAATGTGTCGGAAGAGAATTCTTACCTTGTCAATAGGAAAGCAGGTCCAAGTTTGAGACCCTTCGTCCCAACAAATTGGAAGCGGTTGAAAACAAGCCACTTAGACAGAACAGGAATGCCTTGTTCTATTTGAAGGCTAAACTGCAAAGTAAAACAAAGTTTCATTTAATGACATGTCAGAAAACCTCAGATCCCCCCTGGAGAAGTGAATACACTGAGAATTTCAGATATAAGATGATAAGGTAGGAATGTTACTCGACTGAAGAAATTATCACTGGCCTTGGCGAAGCGGGTTTGTTGCTTTAACACCACCATGCTATCATGACAACCTCCACTGCACCAAAACCGGAAGAGAAAGAAAAAAAACTGAGTTCCTAGATAGCCATAACTTCCAAAAAAATGTTTTTTTTTTTTTTTTTTTTTTTTTTTTTGTGTGATGAGAAACTTCAGAAATACATTGAAACAAAGCTGCTTGTGTATAGCCTCACGGACCTGCATGTTACAGAAAAGCCATCAAGATCTCTATTGATTGGACGGCCTTCATCATTTACTGGGCGAACGTGCTGCAATACAAAATAGTCATTGTTCACAATCCCAAATTTCATATAGTGCAGGGATTTTGCATCAAACATAACCCAACTTGTAAACCGAATCAATTTGGGGAAAGTCATTAAAGAACTCTGACTCTTGCCTCAAGTTTAATACTGGTGGTACTGCTCCAATTCGAACTAGCTGGTTCACTCAAGTCTAAACCCAATGAGGTACGACAGAGATTCACACCCCCACTGCCTGCTCGGGAGAAGTTATCAACAGGCACACCGTGCACACCAATCTCAGGGGAAATAGAATGCTGAATCACAACAACGACAAATTATTACCAAGAACAATATTGGAAAGCAACATTATGACGAACAAATTGAAATCAACTTGCAATTCTAGACCTGATCTTCATGAAAGACAGCTAAGCATACCTGAACCACAAGAGACTGCTGAGGAAGCCATTCGGGTCTAGGCCTCCTATAAGCTACCAATATATTTGTATCATATAATCCTTTGTCCCAGAACACATCAAGCTTCTCGCTCCCTCCAAACAAATTCGGGTGCTTAATGCACAAGCTGCCATAATACCACACATTCATTTATACATTCCATTCAATCATCACCAGTTTCCACCTCACAAGCTACCGTCGAAAAATCACCAATAACATCCATTATCTATACCACCACCATCACTAGCCTAAATTGCACCTTCCCAAATCCCAACCACCATAGTCTTTCATAGTTAGCCTATAACTTAAATTCAAACCTACATCCACTATACACTATATCCATAAAATCATTATCTTCTACAACACTCAACAGCATAAAATACATTGAAGTGCATCATAAAATCATTCATTATCCACAAATTAATAAAAACCCTTACCTCCCAATTATTAACGAAAGAGGCCCACCACTATTCCTGTATATATACAACAACATGAAAACAATGAGCAAGATTAAAACTTTTTCATACCAAAAATGAATTCAAACTTCAAAGAGAAGAAACACCAACCTAAGAGGAGACAGCATTAAAGCAGCACATAATTTATGAGATAAATCAACATTCACATCAATTTTGGCTGTTATAAACACAAATGAAACAAATTTACATCAAAATTACAGGTAACCCAGATGAAATTCAGACTGTAAAAACTGAAGTAATGACAGAATGTGAGAATTCAGTGGTAAAAAAAAAAAAAAAAGAACAGACCTTTACCAGCATGGATGCTCTTCTGAGCTCCCATGAATGACTGTAATTCCCAGCAATCATAAATTGGGTTTAATTCAGATAAATTGGGTCATTTTAACAACAAATTGGTGTATAAATATTAATTCTTTGAGAAATAAATATAAGGATGGGTGAGAATAGAGATGAAGTCAGCAAGTTATCCTTTGCTTGGTTGCTTGGGCTTCTTCTTCAGCTTTCCCAAGTTTGAATCTGTCTGGAAAAATCCAACCCAAAAAAAAAAAAACAAAAACAAAAACAAGCTAATAATTTTAAAGTAATAAGAGCCCCCAGTGAGGATCGAACTCACGACCTTTTGCTTACGAAGCAAACGCACTACCACTATGCTATGGAGGCAATGATGATTACTATGTTTAAGAATTTTTATTAGTTAATTACTTTATAAAACAATAATCCTCGTTTGTACACCCTAAATCAAGTGACGTTCAATAGATGTGGGATTATGGGTGCCCTGCCCTCCTTTGTTGGGCAAGGTGCAAAATTTTTAGCTTTTATAACTCTATGCCTCTATGTGAAGTGATAATTCTACTAACTTTCATCAATGTGTAGCATTTAGTAGTTGGAACAAATAGATATTGCGTGTGTTATAGCCTATAGGGGCATGTGTTGGAGATATAAAATGTGACAAAATGTCACCATAATTCCGTGAGCTTATAGTCATATACCCACACAACTCATACAAAACACAAACCATCACAAAGAAGCTCTCGTGCCCCGACACTAACGAGTTCAAATATGTTGCACCAATGAAAAAAATGCGACTTGACTTTTGCAATTAAAGACACAAGATTTTTGTGTGGTGGGATATACTTTGCCTTTATAACCCACAAGCCTAATATCCTAAATTAGAATGAAGCTAAGGTAATGTGTTAGTGTAACATTGCAAACCTATATCCACATAACTCCTACAAGAAAAAGCATCACAAAATAACCGGTGCTATCTATGAACTCAAAAATGAAGGTATCCACAAAAAGAACGCAACTTGTTTGAAGGAAGAAAGGCGCCTTGACTTTGGAATTAGAGAGGAACCGTGTAAAGTCTGCTAAAATCATCTTTCTTATTTTAAATCCACCTTGCGAAAGGCAAGATTTCAGTCTGTCTCAAAATACAAACTCTGCGTAAGAGACCAATATCAAAGGAAAAATGAATGTATTCATTAAAAGAACACAACTTTTCCGATGGAAGAAACGCGACATGGTTTTTTTTTTGAAAGGATTAACTATACTAGTATTGCATTAGCCAAAAGCGAACACATAGTCCACCAACAGTATATCCTGGAGACCGTTAGAGCCGATCCCAAACTACACACGAGTAGACTTATCTATAGGATATAGCCGTATAAGTGGGTCATAAAGTGCGCCGCCATATTACCCTTTCCTGCGAACATCAAAAAAATGGTAAGAAGTCTGCGTACAGACCAATATCAAAGGAAAAGCGGAGGGATCAAAAGATAAAACTGAAAAAAATGCTCTCGTTGAGAGTCGAACTCAAGACCTCCCGCTTACTAAACGGGTGCTCTAACCAACTGAGCTACGAGAGCTTTGATGTTCATTTCATGCACCTCAACAAAATAGTAGCGTACTGGAGAAGCTGAAGTAAGCACATACGTGACTCGACAGAAACAGCACCCCTCCTCTTCCTTTCCTTCCTCCTTTGTACTCCGTATTCACCTTTGCCTCTTTTTCTCTCACCACCGCCAAAATAGGCGCCTCCAACCTCAAAAAACCATAAACTTCCTCCAAAAGATTCAAACTTTGGATAAATTTTCCCCCAAAAATTGCCAGAAATCGCAGGAAATCGTAAGAAGGAAGATACAAAATGGGAAAGGGGGAGAAAACAGGGTTAGGTAGAGCCCTAGTGAAGCAACATAATAACATGCTTCAACAGTCAAAAGAAAGGGGTTCTTCTTACAGAATCAACAACAAGAAGATTTTGACTTCTATCACTGAGGTTTCCGACATTGATGCTGTTCTTGAACAAGCTGATGAAGCCGACCGTAATTTCATTGCCGATAATCCTATTCCCAACCTTCTTATTGATGAGTATGTAACACGCCTTTCTCTATGTTTTGGATTGTTCTTTTGAACTTTGTTGTTAATTTTGTTTAATTTAGCTTGGGTATTTTTTGTTGTTTCATATTGATGATTATGTAGTGTTTTTGTTGTTGTTTATTGTGTTGAAATTAGATGATGGGTTTTTTTTTTTTTTGTGTTGTATTTTTATGTGGAAGTAGTAAAGTTTAGACCTTTGGGATATGGGAGTTGTTCTTTTGTTTATAATGATGTGAAGGTTGTATCTTGTGAAGTTTGATTGAAGATTATAGGGGTGTATTCTTTGCCAAAGTTTTCGCCTGTCGAAACTCAAACGAATAAAGGTTGTATCTTTGAAGATTATTAGGTCTAATTGAGCTCAGTACATTCGGTTTATAAATGGCGTCTTGTTCGTCTTGTGTTGATTTACGTTTACTTCCCTGAAATGTGGTAGGGGGGGGGGGGGATCTTTTTATGTCTATCATATAGTGTATTGTTTCTGTTATGTATTGTATGGGGTTGTTCCTTGGTTATAACACTTTGAAAGGGATGAAGGTCAAATTAAGCTTAGTTTTGGGGCTTGAAAGGGTTTTAGCTGAAGTTGGGAAATGTTGTTTTTGTCTTCCCCTTCGTATCTATAGATTCAACTTGTAATGTTTGGATCTTTTGGTTGTTATTGGCTTTTGGAATATTTGATTTGGATATGGTAAAATTCTTGACAAAGACCTTGCACCTTGGCAATTGTGGTTGGACATGGGATTTCTTTGTCTGAGTAATGCCAATGGCAAGTAGTGATAGCTTGAATTTTTGTTGGAAGGATTTGTTATTGATTGCATCTAGGGGGAAAGTTTTGAGGGAAACAGGGAAGCGTGTTGGTTAATATAGCAACTTATTTGATATTGGATACAAGGGAGGTTTGATGAACTAAAAAGCTCGAGGGACTGATTTAATTTTTTAAAAGAAATCTTTCACCAGAAATTTTGCAATTGCATGTATAGATCATGCGTACCAAGATATAAAAAAAGGTTTGCTTAGTAAGTTTGTGCCCTCAGTGAAGTTGATAATTGATTTCAGTCTTTCTCACTTTGAGCAGCTCGGGACTCAGGTTGCACTTAAGTTAATTACTGCTGGTTTGATTAATACTTAGTGATGTCTCACTTTCAGGAGCATGTAGATTGAACTATGGAAAGGGTCATAGAGTGATTAGATTTAATTTCTTCAGCGATCTCGTCTTTATCTGTTAGTTGTGCTAATTGGCAATATAATTTTGAATATAAAATGTCTGATGCGCAATTATTTAAAATCCTGACGCAACCTTGTGGCGGTTCACTTATCTGATCTCTCTTCCGAAAATTTGTTCTTTATGTATTGAAGTTTTTTTTGAAGTGTACCTACAGTCGTAGTGGCACGTTGTTTGCTGGAGCACTATTCCGATCAGGTCGATGTATATAACTAATTCTTATGCTATTACAGTGAATCCGGGTCAAGCACCAGTGCCTTGACACCTGAAGATAGGAGGGACCTACAGAAAAAAGAGGAGGCACTGCATGCTGGAAGTCTTCGTGTGCCACGAAGGTGTGACATTTTATCTTGAGAATAGCTTTTACCCTTGTGAGTATTTAGTTCTGGGAGAATAAATTGTCTGTTTTTCTGTAGGCCGCCATGGAATGCTGGAATGACGGTTGATGAGCTTGATGTCAATGAAAGACACTCCTTTCTATTATGGCGTAAAGGCCTGGCCAAGTAAGTTTAGTTGTTGCAAGAGGAAAACCATCTCAGCTTGTTAATTACCCAAATTTCTATATGATTTGCCTTCTTAGATTTGGAAGTGTGCTATGATTAGTATTTGTATGTAAGTTTAACTGTTGCAAGAGGAAAACCATCTCAGCTTCTGAATATCCCAAAATTTTCTGTGTGATTTTTCTTCTTAGATTTGGAAGTTAGATAGTGTGTTATGATTAGTATCTGTCTGCTGGGGAAGTGGGGATTGATACCAGTGAGATTAAGTATGATTAAGTTCGTGGAGGGGAAGATTTGGGAAAGAAGGATCTGATGATGTCTTTTTTTGCTGTAGGCTTGAGGAGAATGAGAAGCTTGTTCTTACTCCATTTGAGAAGAATTTGGATATTTGGAGGCAGCTTTGGCGTGTAGTTGAACGTAGTGATCTGGTAAGTATATGAAAAATGTTGTCTTTTTGCATTTGGGAACGTCATTTACAAGAAAGAAGACTGTAATTAAAATATCGTGATATGCGTTTCTTTTGTACTCTCGAACAAATTCTCGATAATTACAGTATGTCTATATGGTGTTGCATCTTGCATTTTATCGTCCCTCCGTGGTACTGTCAGAACACAACAAATGGCAGACAATTGCAGTAATACTTATCTAATTGCCGTTTTTTTTCCTCTCAGCTTGTGATGGTCGTTGATGCTAGAGACCCTTTGTTCTATCGTTGTCCCGATCTCGAGGTATCATGCCCATTGTTTTTTTGAGGTCTTTACTAAATGCTTTTCTTTTATTTGTAGGGATCATATAGAACTTTACACTCTTTTGCAAGTGTCTAGCAATACGAATATTATGGCATGTTACATAGCTGTTGTTGTTGGGCTTTAGGTGTATGTACAAGAGGTTGATGAGCACAAAAAGACAATGCTGCTTATTAATAAGGCAGACCTTTTGCCATATGCTATCAGGTTCTTTGCTTGTTATATTCGTTCAGTTTATGGAGTATCTCAAGGTTGAATATCTATCATCGAATTGTCTTACGGAGTATTTATCCGTGTACAGGTTAAAATGGGCAAAATACTTCAATGATAATGGCATTCTCTTTTTATTCTGGTCGGCTAAAGCTGCCTCTGCTGCTTTGGAGGAGGACAAGCTTGACCCAAAGGAAATTGAAGACACATTGCAAGAATCTGAAGACAGTGATACAAAGATATATGGTAGGGATGAGTTGCTAGCCCGCTTACAGTCTGAAGCGGAGGAGATAATGAGTTTGAGAAAATCAAGGTTAAATGCTGCAAATTCGTCTCGTTCTCATTCCCCTGTTAGAAACGCCAGATCAAATCTAGCTTCAGGCAGTGTAACTGTGGGTTTTGTTGGCTACCCTAACGTGGGGAAGAGTTCAACAATAAATGCATTGGTTGGAATGAAACGTGCAGGAGTAACAAATACCCCAGGAAAGACGAAACATTTCCAAACTCTGATAATATCAGACAAGCTTACTCTGTGTGATTGCCCTGGACTTGTTTTCCCATCATTTACCAGTTCGAGACATGAGATGATTGCTTGCGGGGTTTTGCCGATAGATAGAATGACTAACCAGAGAGAGGCTGTACAGGTAGTTGCTGATAAAGTTCCAAGACATGTGTTTGAAGAAGTCTATAAGATCAGTTTGCCAAAACCAAAGCCATATGAACCTCAATCTCGTCCCCCATTGGCATCGGAGCTTTTGAGAGCTTATTGTGCTTCTCGTGGATATACTGCCGCAGGTGGACTGCCAGACGAGACTAGGGCTGCCCGCCAAATTATGAAGGATTATATTGATGGGAGGCTGACCCACTATGAGTTACCTCCTGGGGTGTCGGAGGATGATAGGGCTGATAATAATGAAGCTCTTCCATCCAACTTGTCTGATATTGATGAATCTGATTCATCTGACATTGAAGCTTCATCCACTAATGAGAAGGAAGTGGGATCAGGTCTAATTGAGGACGTGATGAATGACCTTGATTCTTTCGATATTGCCAATGGGCTAGCTAAAGAGAAGGCTCCCACAAAGAAGAAGTCTCTTAAAGCACCACACAAGCTCCACAGAAAGCCACAGAGAAAGAAGGACCGGTCATGGAGGGCTGGAAATGATGGTGGAGATGGGATGCCTCTGGCTCGGGTTTTCCAGAAGCCAGCAAATACAGGCCCTCTAAAAGTTTAATCATCCCTCGTGCAGTGTGACCTTGAAGTGCACTCCCTTGAAAATTTTGGTGCCATAAACACGAAATTTCTGTCTAAGCTGCGTGTTCAGGTCATAGTGCTTTTGGTCGATATGCTGATAGTAAGTACTTAACCGCTGTCAAATCATGTTGTGCAATGTTTGCCTCAGATAATATTACTTCTACTTTCCATTCTGTGGTTTTTACTTCTATAGCCTGAAATGAAATTTTGCCTCTTCGGAGTCCCGAGTCTTCTGTTCTTCACACATAATTTTTTTCTTTTTCTTTTTGTGACTAAAAAAGTAAGGAACATATGTTTGGTGTTGAAAAATCTTTGTTAGTTAAAACTTGTGCCAGAAAGTGTGCATGTTTGATCTCCTAGGACGCTAGAAAGTGTGCAAGTAAACAGCCATCCTTTTCCGAGGTTGTCGACACTGTTACAGCCCTTTGAACTCATTGCTGCTGAAAGCCATGGACCGACGCAGCATGTACAACCGTACAAGCAAGTTGTAACTTCACGAGCATGAGACCTAGATATTGAGTGAGCCGTAATCTTTATTCCATTATCTTTCAAAGTTAGCGTTTGTTTGGTCAAGCTTTTAGACCACCTTTTGGGGTCTAGAAACCGATCCCAGGCCAAGTACCAGACTAGGTAACATAGAAGCTCAAATTTGGAGTTCCTTTAATAAAAAGTGTTACGTTGAAATAGTTAGAAATCGGGTTCGCGGAACTGACCCTTTAGAAAAATTTGTCGTAGTGGTTAAAAGTTTCGGCACTATCAAACTCACACAATTTGACTACGGAGGAAATTATTATGCCGAAAATAATCTCAAGTTCCAATCTTCTACTCGAATATCGGAATATGGCCGTGGGTCGAGACTGGTCGGAGCTTCCTCAAGAATTAGTGGAGGAAGTAATCCTGAAAATAGACTGGCCGGAGGGTGTGATATCGGTGTCTCGTGTTTGTCGTGCATGGTTTAGCGCCTTCCTGGTGATTGTACCAAAGTGGAGACCTGCAAACCCTTGGCTTTTATTACCGGAGAATAGGAAAGATAACCCAGAATGTATCAGGAAGGCATATAACCCTGGTAGTAACAAGTTTTATAACATGAAGTTGCCTCAAACTTTTGAGAGAAATTGTTGGGGTTCTGATCTTGGTTGGATTGTAACTTTCGGCCTTGACTTAGAAATTCGTCTGTTTAATCCTCTGACCAAGCGTGAACTTCACCTTCCCCCTCTCGAAACCATGATGCCTCAGCATCCTGATAATGATATGTGTAACTGCGAGCGCAAACCGTATTGGATGAGACAGATTTACATATTGAAAGCATGTGTTCTGAATACCAGCAAGCCAATAAGGTTTGACGACGATGATGAAGATGCTGAAGAGGGTCTGTTTATTGGCAACGAGCTTTGCTGTCAGTGTGTTTAACGGCGTAACTACAGGCACCAAGTATTACCAGTTTCGACCAAAGGGGTGTTAGTCTATAAACTTAATCTGAATAGTAAAATGTGGGAGCTTGTTGAACCCCTGGATTTGGGTGAAACCACCATATTTATGGGTAAGAATACTTCCATGGTGGTTGGTGCTCCGAAACTGGCTTCAATCAAGTCTAATTGCATTTACCTTGCAGATGATTATATAGCCGGTGATGGACGTGAAACGGGCTTGTACAATCTTGATTCCCACAATATGGTATCATTCTATGATGGTACTCATGATGGGAGTATGACATTTGGTCTCTGTAACCCATTTTGGTTTACGCCTCGTCTATACTAGCTGTTTATCCGAAGATGGAGCCTTGCGCCGTTCACCGGATTGTCTACTCGACTTAGGGGAGTTAGAAAGTCGAAAGATATGCTCGGAACCGAAAATATTCAGTTCAAGGCTAAGGAGTACTTTATTTCAAGGGAAAAATAGCAAGTTTGTAGCGTCGGTCTGAAATTTCGATGTTGAGCCGGACGTTAGAAGGTGCGTACTTCATAGATTATGAGTCTAATCGGGCGCCTTGTTGCTAGTCACAAATTATTAGGTACCCCCGGTTAACTGTTCACTCATTATATTGCACATTATACTCATTATATACTTTCACTCATTATTTTACAATTTTCACTCATTATTTCTCAATTTCACTCATTATGTATTCTCACTCATTATTTTACAATTTTTACTCATTATTTCTCAATTTTAACTCATTATCTTTCGATTTTCACTCATTGCATATAACATGATAGTCATTATTTATTTTCAGTCATTATTTCTGAATTTCCAATCATTATATACAGTTTTCTTCCAATCATTATTTTCCAACTTTGATTTCTATTAAACTTATTAAAATTGAAATTTGTAATTTTTGTTTGGATATAGATATTGTGTGGTAAAATCTCTATATAACAAACATTTTTTCATATTAATCTGTGTAGTTTTTTATACATTGTATAACGTATTTGTTTTTCGAATTAGGGGTTTGATGGTCAGGGCTGACGAAAAAATATTTCAAAACAACTATGAAACTTCTCGTTAGATTCTTGGTGAAAATTAATTTCATAAGTGTATAATATTATAATCCAACCATTGTATTTCGAGAGATATTAACGTCAAAGGAGTGTCACGAAAGTTAAGCTTTTTTTTGTTTTTTTTTTCTTACAATGAATGATACTGCCTCCATTCATTTCCAAGCTTCCTATTTTTCTTTTAGGGGGGAATTCACTACCAAGCTTCATGTTTCCAGTTTTTTTTTATAATTTCTGAGCCAATGAGAGGCTTCGTGAGTGCTGGATGTTCCTTTCCCGGTTGCTTTTAATAATTTTTAATCAATTCCTAAAACTTTGTGCAAAAGGTAACATGAAGCTTGGAAATGAATGGAGGGAGTAGTTTGAGTTTAGACAGACACTACAGGTTGTATTAGACAATTAGATTAAAATTATACAACCAATAGCAGGTTGTTAGTGGCTAGCTATACTTTTGTAAGTGTTTTTGAAATGTTCTTTCGGATGATAAATATATCAACTAATTCTTTTGAAAAAACAAACAAACAAAGAAGGAGAAGAAGCAAAACTTATATAATTATATTTATACAACCTATAGGCTAGATATTGGACACACTTATTAAAAACTCATGCACAAAGTACGCAGGATTATAACGTATTTCGTTGAGCTAGGATAAGCACGCAGTGTATGTCTTGCGTTTAGTACTGTAATTGTGATTGGAAACACCTTCTACACTAACGCATATCATACGCTAATCCTAACAAATGAAGAAGGCTAATTACAATCTAATACTACATATTAACTGACAATAATGGAAGTTATATAGGGGTTCTAAATATTTATTGAGATGAAAATCATGTTGGAACCATTTATTATCAAGAGAGACATGAAAATTGACAAATTAAAGATCATCACAAAGTTTCCAGGTGAAGATCCACCAATCTTTTGCAATAAAATTTACATTTCAGCAAAAACAAAAAAAAACAAAAAAACAACCACCAATCACATTTAGCAACCTTCACTTGATTTTTAGATGAATCATTAACTCCTAATTAGAATTTGTATTATCGTACTATAGCAATTTTATGACATAGACTTTGAAAACTACGTATTAGTAGGATTATTAGTAGGATTGTCTAGTACAAACATTATTATTATAATATTATTATTATAAGAAGATTGTCTAATTAAAAGAGTTTCACATAAACTTGATAACTAAATAATATTAAAAAATTATCAAAACTCTCTAATAACCTCCGGTCATTGTGACAACTCTTAAAAAGCCTCCTTTAATAGTATAGAAGGATTTCCCGAATTCCACTCATTAATTTCCAATTTTCACTCATTATATACCACTTGAATTGGGGGTACCTAGAGCTATGTACCCCCGGGGTACCATATACCAATTGGTTTCTAGTATCATCGGTTTGTCAGTCTACCATGATGCAGTTTAGTTGCCTTGTAGAAATTTTTTTTATGTCAATTTCCAAAGAGAGCTTCTGTTATAATTCATCTAGTACTAGTTTTAAGCCCGTTCGTTGCACGATTCACAAATAAAAATTTCTAGTAATTTTAGAATTTAAACAACCTCTATATGCTTAATTATTGCTGGATATTATAGAAAACATGCAGGTATAATCTCATAGTAAGTTTTTTCTATTTTTATGTTTATGCTGCAGGGGTTACGACTTATGAGTACGTATTTAATTTCTTCCGTTCTTTTGACGCGTTAATGTTTATTTGGTTTAAATTTCGATCACATATTTGCGTGTTTTTGTGGATGCCTTGTTTTTCGTTTTACCTCGCATTGGTATAATAACTCTTGACGGGTTCAGAGAGTGTAATGTATCACTAATACGATCTATAATACTAGTATGTCTTTAGGGCAGTATTCATGATCACTATTACTATAAGTTAACGACTCTCGATCTATGATCGGTTGGTTGTTACATGTTGGAGATATGGTAATATCTATCTAATCGACTTATTTTCCAAGTTATCTCTTGTATAAATAGGGTTTCATCCCTACTCTCAATTAAGGTCAATACATTCAAATCAATAGAATATCGTTATGTCGTATTGCCCTCCCCTCATATATTTCTTCATTACAAAATCATGTTTTGATATTTGTTATTTGTGAATCGGTGAATATCACTTGCATAAGTTATTACTCCATTTTTTTCTATTACTGAATTACCCCCTAATAATTCTTCCCAATCGAACCAAGCCCTAATAAGTAAGCTTAGTATTTCTATTTGTTACGAGTAAAGACTCCTTGTAGTTGACCTCTTGAGACTATTTACGGCACATATTTACAACCCATTGTCAACCTTACTTGAAACTGTTTCTTAAAAAAGTTCAAAGATGTTTTTAGGTCAAGTTTATCGTACACAATATTCATTCTTACCGTTTTAGCATATATGATACCCCTCGATGTTTAAACATTCTTTGTACCCCTAAACTCTATCATCGTTATTTGATGAGCAAATAGTATTAATGAACACAACTATACAAGTCATCGAGCACCTGCTTTCCATTGTACTCATTAATATTTACTTATCATCATAATACTATTACTACAAGCTCCTCCGTATACAAATACATGAACACAACTCAAAGATACGATATAAGATTCGGAATAGCAAACGATTCAAAATCAACCGTAAAAATAGAAAGGCACAACTCCTCTTCAAGCCCGCCGTCATCTTCATTCTCTCGCCTGACGCCGTCTTCACTCCTCCCTGATCGCCGTCAAGTCAATTTTTCCAATTATTTATTCATCTTAATCTTAATATAATCTTTAATTACCAACTTTACAGTAGAAAAGTCAGTACCACTCTCTCAGAGTAGTAGTAAAATAAACACAAAATCCAGGCAGAACCAATTAATTAATTAAATGATTTAAATCAACCAATTAAAATTAATTAAAACTTAAACAAGGCGAGAAAACACAGGGACATCCGGTAAAAAGAAAAAAAAAAAAAGAAAAAAAAGAAAAATCAGCACACACAAAATTAACAAGAGAGAGAAAAGTAGCAGATTTTTCTCACTTTCGAGGAGAGAGAAAGCGGAAGAGAGAGATAGATAGAGAGAGAGAGAAGGGGGGAAGGGAAGATTAAGTGCGTTTGCTGATTGTTTTTATTTTATTTTATATCTCTCTTTCTAATTATTATTTATTTTTCGTCGAATTTTAAATCGGAAGAGGGAATTTTTTTTTGGAAACGATCTGAGTTTTTTTAGGGTTTCGTCTTCGTGAAGTTTCAAATTCAAGTTGTTCGTTGGTGGTGAAGAATGGAGTTGATTCGAAAATGCGTAATTATAATATAATCGGCGATCTCCGGTGTTAATAGTTTGATTTTCTAGGGTTTGTAGGTGAATAATATTTGGGGATTTTTTTTATTTTTTGGTGATTTTGAAGGAGTAAGAATTTGGAAGATGGAGGTGGATTCTTCATCTTCATCAATGGAAAACGATCAAGATCTTTCAACAGCAACCGGAGCACCGCCGTCGTCGCAAAACAATAACTCTACGTCAACTTCAACGACAACGACGACGGGAGCTACGGCGGCGCCGCCATCATCTTCGCCTATGGATAAGGATGCGGCGGGGGAGCAGCAGGGGGTGAGGTCTCCGCCGTCGCCGCAGCAGCTGAGTCCGGTGGCGGGGCCGCGGTGTGCGCCTACGTATTCTGTTGTGAATGCTATAATAGAGAAGAAGGAGGATGGTGCGGGGCCGCGGTGTGGACACACTTTGACGGCGGTTCCGGCGGTTGGAGAGGAAGGGAGTCCTGGTTATATTGGCCCAAGGTTGATTCTTTTCGGTGGCGCTACCGCTCTTGAAGGGAATTCAGCTGCCGCAGGAACTCCGTCTTCTGCTGGCAGTGCTGGCATTAGTATGTTTTAGCTCCTTGTACTTAGATTTGATTAGTTGTGTAGCTTCATACTTACGCTCTAGTTTCGGTTTACAGCTTATATATATATGATTAAATCGAAGTTAGGGTTGCTGTGTGTTTCGGATTTCTGTTATGGGAATGATAACACATTTCTACTTGTTAGGAGTAGGAGTGCATTTAGTTGACCTCCTGACCTGTGTTGGCGGGATATTAACCGACTTTTGGCTGTTTTTGTTTTCGCTATTGGAGAATTGGTCGAAGTAGTGAAGATGCATAGATAGTAGTTATTGTTGGATTTGAAGTAATGTGGTGAGGAGTTTAGATAAGATTCTAGGGCGCTGGTCGGAATTGGTAATGTGATGAGGAGTTTAATTTAGATTCTCCGGTGCTGGTCGGATTTGGTAGTTTCATTTGTTGTGATATGTTGATTCTCGACTTATTTTGTCTCTTTGTATTCACCAGAGGTTGCAGTTCTGTTTCCATAATTAGTGTTGCTGACTTAATGTGTTTGCCTGATAAGGTTTTCGGAGTCTATTTAGTATGTAGAGTAGTTTCGTGGTAACTTTTACACGCTGGTATATTTATTCAGAAGCTGCTTCTGTTTTCCCTTATGTGTTTAAATAGCATTAATAATCGTCGTGTGCCTGTCTTTATGGGTTTTGTGCAATGAACATACCATCAAAAGACAAGTCTTGAAGTCTATTGTGATTGGAGTTGAATTTATCGATTGCAGGGCTAGCAGGCGCCACGGCTGATATTCACTGTTATGACGTGTTAACTAATAAATGGTCTAGGTAAGCTGATGGGCTCTATCTTTTCTTTGAACACATAACCTTCGTAGACTGTTGGTTCCTGGATCACTTGGTGGAAAAGAAAGATGAGATAAGAAAGAACACTTTAAAGTTTCAATGCATCTTATGGAATCTCGTGAACCAATGTGCAGGATTGCTCCCATCGGGGAGCCTCCCACACCAAGAGCAGCTCATGTTGCCACTGCTGTTGGCACCATGGTGGTCATACAGGTTGGTTATTGTTGTAGCATATACCAGTACTTATGACGTAATTTGTTTCACTGACCCTCCATGAGTACTGACTGCTACATCCTCTAATTAATGGCAGGGTGGGATTGGTCCAGCTGGCCTGTCTGCGGAAGATCTACATGTTCTTGACCTTACACAGCAAAGACCACGCTGGCACAGGTTTGCTGCCTCACATATTTACTATTAATATAACTCCCAGAGGGGTGTGGACATCAAGGTTCATACTTTTTGGCGTCGAGGGGTTGGTACTGGGGTTCATGCCTCCAATTCGTCTTGCTTGATAATCAAGGTATCTTATTTAACTAACATTGGTATTTAACTAGGGTGGTTGTTCAAGGCCCTGGCCCTGGTCCACGTTATGGACATGTTATGGCCCTTGTGGGACAAAGATACCTTATGTGCATTGGCGGCAATGACGGTGAGTTTATTCATTGTTATGGGTTTATCTTGGATGTAAATCATGTAATCATTTAAGCTTTTCGATCCTTGTGATTTGACACAAATGGTCAACGAAATTGTTGCTTCTGTAGGAAAACGGCCTCTGGCTGATGTTTGGGCATTGGATACCGCAGCAAAACCATATGAATGGAGGAAATTGGAACCTGAAGGTGAAGGTCCACCTCCATGCATGTAAGATCCCTCCTCATTTGCGGTGAAGCCATAGGATGTTAGTTCGTTTTTATTTATCCATCATTTCCTTAGGCTGGTACTAATGTTCTAGGAAAGTTATAATTCTTCAAATACCAACAGAAGGGAACCTGCTTTCTTTTTGGGCAAGGGGATTTAGAAAGCTAGCTGCTAAATTCGCAATACTGATCTACCATATTAGTTCAACAAAAATTGGCGGGAAAGTTGTATCTGCTGTTGTATGATTTGTATAGATTTTTCTCTTTTTCTTTGAGAAGCAGCCTACTATTTAAAGATTGCAGTCAGGTGCAGTGATTTGGGTTATCAACAGTCTTTTAGTTTTCGGAGATTTCAACTATTTGAACTCCCATGATGTTTATGGCCTTTAATTTGTGATTAGTTTCTGTTAGATTGTAGATAGGTTGTTACATCTTACCACCATATCTGCATGAAGAGGGTTTTTTTTGGCTACGAGACTTTGTCCGATGATCTTTGGCTGCACATATAGCTTTTATATAGGTGGTGAAGGATAATGGGATATTGAACTATTTTCTTGGTGAAGATCACATAATAATGTGCTGGCAGGGGGAGGCAAGGAGGACTGTTTATTGATGTTACGTACTGTAGTTTAGGCTTCTTGATAAATATCACCGAAGTGAAGTGGCTATATTCAAATTCTGGGAATCGGTCTTCTTTTTGTGGAGAAGCTGGGCTGTTGGGTGAGCAAAACAGAAGATGTAAATCATTTTGGCTAGCAAGGCTACAGGTGTCCAGTTTTAGCGAATCCTTTATTTTAATAATGCCAAGCAACGGTGGTTCTTTATGTTGGCTCGATTTTCCATGTTTTCTGATACTCTACTGGATGGAGCATTTTCTTATACGCTCTTTCTGATATGGGAATGTCTATGAAGACTACTTAAACACATTTGGTAGCGTATTCCAATGAGAAATATAATACAATCCTGCATCGTGGAAATACCTTTTGTTCCATTAAAAGTAACCGAGCCTTTAATATATGTCTCATCTTCACTGATACCAGCCTTGAAATGCATAGCTTGTGGTGCATCTGGATATGTTGGGCTGCAAACTTCCTGTGGATTTCTCTTTTGCTCTTCAAGTAATTAACCATGCTTACCTGTTTTAAATTTACTGATCTGAATGAAGGGGATCTTAATGGGTGTAGCCCTTTTTAAAATGAGTGGCTGATGGATTAGAGGATGACAGAGAGTACGGGAACAGGGAATGATTAATAATCTTTAAGCTGACAAACATATTTTAAGTTACTATAGAACTGAGTGGACTTGCTAATCTCTGGTATATTTGCTCGGAGCTGAACTTTTACACCTTTTCGGGGAATTTTCAACCCAAAAAGTTCAAGGGAGGGTAGTCTGTGTAGCTCCTTTTGGGCAAAATCTTATGATGGTTCAAGGTGTCTCATGTATTATTTATTTCATTTGAGGAAATCGACCATTTCCTGACACTTATGCCCTGACTTAAATCTTCCGTGGCAATAATATATTTCATTATTTCTATAAAAAGAAACATATGGGTAATTATTGGCCTCTAAATATCTGAGATAGCCTTGTTCATTTTGTTTCGTTTTTTCCCCTCTTAGACACTAGCCATTGCTATGTAGTTACTGGGTACTTCCTTTATTTGGTCTCATTGTTCACCACTGCTCGTTGTGATCTCTGGAGATTCCATGCTGACACGGGTTTGCTCTATTGTTGCTCAGGTATGCTACTGCAAGTGCACGATCTGATGGTCTTCTTCTACTCTGTGGAGGCAGGGATGCAAATAGTGTGGTGAGCTGGAACCTCAAAATTGTGGATTGTAGAGATGGTTTATGTTTGATCTTCTTACCTTCACCTTTTTAGTCTTAATAAAGATGAATATGTGAATTGTGTTTGCTAATGAGTTGTTCTAAGTGAGATTCTATTCCCTGCAAGTTACCTCTTATCTTCATTTCCTTCAGAAGGTTTAAACGAGGCCAGTGATAGATACCGGATTGTAGTCATTTTGTAGATACAACTTTTGGTTAGAAGTTAGTTTTCCTGCATATGTTCAATGTCAGTTTGATGTTTTATCCAATGTGCTAGGCTTTGCGGTTGCTTAAATCATCGTTGTCTGAATTTGGAAAACGGTCATAAGTGGTTTATAATGTTTATCATGTATATATGTGTTGGTGGACCTCGTTTAGGTAGGAAGTTATCCCAACCATCCATTCACAAGATCCCCTGGTTAAGATTCAATCCCACAAAAACACCCTATCTCCCCTTATCCCCCCCCACTTTTTCTCTCTCCTCCCCCTCCATGAAACCCTATAGCCCAGTGCTCCAGTCACACACTCCCTCCGAACAGTTGGTGAGGATCATGCTACCACCACCTCGCCGGCCTTCCTGACCATCAGACCCAGCGACCACTGCTACCCATTGTGCGCCTGAGCCACCTGCCTGTGGTCGAACGCTGTGCTTCACTGTTTTTCTTTCCTCACAGCACCCACGTCCCATCCTCACCATGGTTGCCCCCCCTCACCATTGTTGTCACTTCAATAATCCTGAAAATATCCACTCACATTTTAAATCTTATCACCGTTGTCAAGGATGGACTTGAAAGTTTTTTTAGAATTTCTTTTCTCAGCCCTTGTAGTAGGACAGTAGGTTGATTGGCGGGCTGGATCATTTCCTAAATCCAATGGAAAGCATTCTTCCTACATACAAAAGCCTCCTTCTATATAAATTCATACGTTCATGTTGAAGAAGTTGTGGGGGCTAATGGTTTTGCGTAAATGAACTTTCATAAATTGCATTAAGTATTTTGGATATGCTACTTGAGGCGACATGCTTACCTTTTACATATTGATTTTCTGCTTGAGTATCTCTAATTTTGATTCTTTTTTTCCATATTTTATGAAGCCATTGGCAAGTGCATATGGACTTGCTAAGCATAGAGACGGCCGGTGGGAATGGGCGATTGCTCCTGGAGTTTCCCCATCATCTAGATATCAACATGCTGCGGTGGGTCTCCCCTCTTATCTCATTTCAGGAGTTGATCTGTATACGTTAGCAACCAGTCATTGATGACTACCATGTACAGGTTTTTGTCAATGCACGACTTCATGTTTCCGGAGGAGCACTTGGTGGTGGGCGTATGGTGGAAGATTCATCCAGCGTAGCAGGTACTTTTTTGGTTCAGAATTATTGATTAGCCCATGTTTTTCTTTTGAAGATGGTGGCTCCTGAATCTTACCATGTCCTATGAATCGTTTCATTTTCACACTACTTTAAGCTGAAGAAGAGAAGCTGCGTGTGAATCCGTTTGTGATTTGCCACAGTTTTTAAACCACTTGATTTCATGATAGTCTATGTTCTAAATGGAAATTAGGCATAGCTTTGTGGTCCACATTTTTCTTGTGCTTTCAGTAACAAATTATACCACTGTTAATATCATGGGAGTGTAATTTTACTATTGCCATTTCAGTTTGATGTTTTTTTAATCTCATTTAAGTGGTGCTCTCCCCCCTCCCCCTTTTGCAGTGTTGGATACGGCAGCAGGAGTTTGGTGTGACACAAAGTCAGTTGTCACCAGCCCAAGGACTGGTCGTTACAGTGCTGACGCTGCTGGTGGAGACGCTTCAGTTGAGTTAACGAGGCGTTGCAGGCATGCAGCTGCTGCAGTTGGTGACTTGATATTTATATATGGTGGTTTGCGTGGTGGTAAGTAAATATCTTTAAACTATAATTACTTGTTTTTTTTTTTTTTTGTCTTCTTTTTCTTTGTTTTTTGATAAATGAATGGAACATAGAATCTCTATGCACCAGGACCAATTTATGGTCGTTGGAAAGAACTGTTTTCCAAAAATGTCTTGTTCTTTCCTACTGACTTTTACTGAATGAAACTGAACAAAGAGAAGTGAACTTCTCTGAACGTGTTTCATTGAGGTGAAAATGTTAATATTTGAACTCGTATTAAAACCTATGTCAGGATTTGTCTAATGTTACAAGATCAGGATATATTAATAGAGTATTAAAAGTTCGTTGAACTGAATTAAAGTGAACAGAAATGTATTAATCTTAATTGAATTGAAAGAAAGGAACTGCACTGGATTCAAATGAAAGCTATTCATGCGGTAAGGTCTAAAAAAATCAGAATTTAATGTCTTTGTTGTCCATTGTTGTGAATGCAATTATGGATTGCAAGTTATTAGTTCTCATGCACACGATTCTATCATTTCTTATGTTCACTGTCAGCCATCCCATCTCAGTATATTTATGCCTAAATATTTAGACTGTTACATTTTCAGATCTCTTAACGCCTAGTATTTTACATATCTTGGGGTGTAATCATGTATTCAAAGTTGGTTTTACCCCTTTGTGGTTCAGGTTGGGTGATGGAGCACATCTCTCCAGTATATGTTTAACGAATGATTCTATTTTGTTGTAGGTGTGCTACTTGATGACTTACTGGTTGCTGAAGATCTTGCTGCTGCTGAAACAACAACCGCAGCTTCACATGCTGCAGCTGCAGCTGCGTCTAATAACTCCCCAGGAAGATTACCTGGAAGATATGGTTTTGCTGATGACAGAACAAGAGAGAATGATTCAGAGTCAGTTCCTGATGGTGCCGTTGTGCTCGGGAACCCTGTCGCACCTCCTGTAAATGGTGATATGTACACAGATATAAATCATGAGAACGCCATGTTGCCAGGAACTCGGTAAGCTTTTAGTCGAGATGACTTCGTTAGATCAATGGGGAACGTTTATGCTTGCAAATTTGGAGAGAAACTGAAACTCAAAGTACTTGCAGGAGGCTCAGCAAAGGTGTTGAGTACTTGGTTGAAGCCTCCGCAGCCGAGGCAGAGGCTATCAGTGCTACATTGGCTGCTGCAAAAGCTCGACAAACTAATGGTGAAGTAGAGTTGCCGGAAAGGGACCGCGGTTTTGAGGCGGAATCTAGTGGGAAACAGATACCAAATATGATCAAGCCTGACGCTTCTGGATCTCTCAGTACACCTCCCCCTGGCGTCCGCCTTCATCACCGAGCTGTTAGTATTCCAAATCTCTTGCTTATAAATAAATATATGTATACGATATACCTGGGTCAAATACTTTAACCTGCAGCAATTAAGCATCCCCTGTATGCGTAGTCAAGGCTTTAAAGTTTATTGAGAAAATTCTCATCAAATTGATTGAGCATAAGGTGATGGTCAGATATGATGTTTTTACTAGCACAGGAAGTCCAAATTTGTCCTTAGCCTCATCCTCTTATCGTATGACCCAACTGGTATGACTATTACCTTTGTGATGAGATCATTTTATAGGATTTTTTGCGAGTTTAAAAGTTAAGCCGTTTACTCCCTTTTTTTTTGGTGTGTGTTCGCTTACATGGCCAACAAGACTTTTGATTATTTTATCAGATCAGTGTATATGACTGCTGTTCTAATATTTCTCCGGCATTTGCAGGTGGTCGTAGCTGCAGAAACTGGTGGTGCATTGGGTGGCATGGTCCGACAACTTTCGATTGACCAGTTTGAGAACGAAGGCCGGCGTGTTAGTTATGGAACACCAGAAAGTGCTACCGCTGCAAGGAAACTTCTAGATCGGCAAATGTCAATCAATAGTGTTCCAAAAAAGGTTTGTGAATTTTTTTTTTTGGTGTTAGGAATCATAACTAGATAAAGCTTATCGTCTATTTAATATTCCGTCGACAATAATCTTGTGTATTGTTCTGAGGTTCTACTACAAAGTCGACCAACATATGTTTTGGTTTGGGTCATGCATAAGATTGTATTGGCTTCTTTTTCCTAGAAGTTTGCAGATATCATACCGCTGCCATTTGTTGTAGGTCATAGCACATCTCCTAAAGCCTCGTGGTTGGAAGCCTCCTGTTCGCCGCCAATTTTTCTTGGACTGCAATGATATAGCAGATCTTTGTGATAGCGCTGAACGTATTTTTGCCAGTGAACCAAGTGTCCTTCAACTCAGGGCTCCTATAAAAATCTTTGGCGATTTGCATGGACAGTTTGGGGATCTTATGCGACTTTTTGATGAGTATGGTTCTCCATCTACAGCTGGAGACATAGCGTAAGTGTTGACTCTGCATCTGTGTCTCAGTTTATCTGATACATGCGATCTCCGTGAGATGGTGCCAAGTTAAGAATGAAATTAATGGCATAGTGGTTTCTAATACCCCCCCTCCTCCCCGAAGAAAAGAAAACTGTAATAAAACGCCGAAACGACTCAATAAACTCTGGTGGAACAAGCTCTCATACTCTACTAAACCATGATGAAGACGTTGAACAGTGCTTGTAGATAATTTTGATCCTTGGTGACCAGTGTGGGTATATGGTATACTCCCTCCTGTTCTTTTTTCCCCTCACTTTCAAACACAATTTTTGTGTAGCCATGTTTGCGGTTACTTCTAGACCAAATGAAAGACCTGCTTACCTTAAAATCAAGCAGAGTTGGTAAAGTGCAATGCAGAATAGAATATATACTACTTTTTACAATAAGTGAACAATTCATTTGGTCTGGAGGTAGCTTTCTACATGGCTACTCAGAAACTGTTTTCAAAGGTGGGAAAAAACAGTGAACAAGTAGGAGTATCATTTTGTTTGTTGCCTAAGTTCTGGATTTAACTTTCTTTTTTAATTGAAGTAAATCCATACTAGAATTGTATGTCAGCTGATATTAAACATAATTAAGGCCACTCATGATTTGATGATCAGTGTCTCTGTATATGACGTTTCTATTGTTAAATCTTACGTGATAATATTACTACCTATTGCCAGATACATAGATTATCTTTTCCTGGGAGATTATGTAGACCGGGGTCAACACAGCTTGGAAACTATTACTCTTCTACTTGCACTGAAGGTAATGATAATTGCCATCTTTTATAACTTTTTCCCCCCTTTGCCTTGAGATAGACGAGTGTTTACCTGGAAGACAAATATTTATCTGTCTGGTCATCCGTCATGATTCCTTCAGGTTGAATATGCGCCTAATGTACATCTAATTCGAGGGAATCACGAAGCTGCAGATATCAATGCCCTTTTTGGGTTCAGGATTGAATGCATCGAGCGCATGGTATGCACATATATTACAAATATACTGGCTGTTTGTTTGGCAGTAATATTTAGGCAGACAAGTTTGTTAATTTGCCTTTTGAATAGGGTGAAAGAGATGGAATCTGGGCATGGCATCGGTTCAACAGATTGTTCAATTGGCTTCCACTGGCAGCCCTCATTGAGAAAAAAATTATATGTATGCATGGCGGGATCGGGCGATCAATTAATCACGTGGAACAGATTGAGACCATTCAGCGACCAATTACAATGGAAGCTGGGTCTATCGTTCTTATGGATTTGTTATGGTTAGAATCCCTTGTCTTTGATGTTAGATTTTGTCCCTGGATTGAATTTTAGTCTATAGAGGGTATTAAGAGACTTGAAATTTTGCAGGTCTGATCCAACAGAAAACGACAGTGTAGAAGGATTACGCCCGAATGCCAGGGGTCCTGGTTTAGTAACATTCGGGGTGAGTGGTCTCTTTTGTAAACATTGGGTGGGGAGAAGTTAAGCTATCTTCATCCTCCAGTTATTTCCTTCCCTCCCTCATGCCAGTCGTGTGCCGTGGTTATTTCTTATCAGCTTATACTTCTCTGGATTGTGGGTGAAGTCCTATGACTCCAGCTGTCATGATGTGAACCTTCCTTACTTTGGAATCTAGGAGCAGTATCTACATGATGTGTATTGTCTATCGCATTTCATTGAAGGCATGTTAGTATCTATTAGAACAATTATTTTTTAATGATGTTTAGGAGTGACATCCACATTGTCATGCCCCTATACTTGTAGTGTGTTGACTAATTTTGTAGCACAAATTCATTTGGGGTAGTCTGCTCTTTATGATATTCCCCCTATGGGCAGTGGGAGTGAGGGGGAGGGGGAGAGAGGATGGGTCTAGATCCTTTTTTGGTTAGTTGGGGAGAGTGGAGTGGAGAGATTTTAAGAAAGTCAGTTTCCATCCATCAGGACCCAGTTTGCAGCCTTCGAAAGGCGTCTGTACGTTTTAGATGCAAGTCGTCTTAGCCCGGCCTCCTGACATAGTAGCTATGGATCATTGTGGTTTTTAATTTTTTGGTGATGCTACTATGGGTAAGCATCTATTCTTCAGGTTCGTTCAATGGTTGACTGGTTGTTGTGTTGTTATAATGCAGCCGGACCGTGTTATGGAATTTTGTAACAATAATGACCTTCAGCTGATAGTACGTGCTCATGAATGTGTCATGGATGGTTTTGAGCGTTTTGCTCAGGGACATTTAATCACATTATTTTCAGCGACCAATTACTGCGGTATGTCCAAGTCCTCCTTTTCTTCTATTGTTATCTTGTGAAAGTGCGCTTTCTTGAATCTGTAACTTTTTATGTTTTTTGTGACGGAAATCCACATGTTAAAAGCATTGATTCTGTTTGTTATTAGGTACTGCAAATAATGCAGGAGCTATCTTGGTCTTGGGTAGGGACCTTGTGGTGGTTCCGAAACTTATTCACCCTCTGCCGCCAGCCATTTCGTCTCCAGAAACATCACCAGAGCGCCATATAGAAGATACCTGGATGCAGGTTTGGACATTTGCCAATTACTTCTCGTTGTGCCTTGTAAATTGAGGGTCAAATGTTAGCTCACTTTTACTTTTTTCTTTAGTTAGTTTGTTCATGACCTTGTGTGACTGCAGGAGTTGAATGCAAATAGACCCCCAACTCCAACTAGAGGCCGTCCTCAAGTTCCAAATGACCGGGGTTCTCTCGCCTGGATTTAATAGATGCTGAATGGTTATCTCTGCATATCCTGAATCAAGCTTTGAACCCAGAGTTTGGCATCTGATATAGCACGATGCTGTATATAGGATGTCCCAGACTCAGCCAACTGCTCAGCCATCAAAGATTGAAGACCGCCATAGTGTGCGTCCATTTGAAGGTGTTCGGTGGAGGAAGGTATTGGGTATATGGTCCAAGTTACAAATAGCAGTACACTGATGTGCTTTATGGATAGGAGCAAGTCCTGGGGGTTGGCCTTTGTACATTGATGAAATATGCTGGTGGTAGGAATTCCAGAGTCTCGAGTTATTCCTTTAGTCGGGTTGATAGGTTTGGGTATTCTTCCAAATTAGTGTTCTGTAATTGTTTTTCGTCCCCGTTTTTGTAGGGTGTATTTTTACAGAAGTTGGGTGTATGTTATTATTGGTGAGGTTAACATTATATCAATCTTTGGTGAGACGTCCATGTATAATAGAGGTACTGCATTGTGTAATCGTCATTGTATTACCTTTTTTGGCCCTTGTAATAATTTTCTTTTCTTCTGCATAGGAATGAATTTTCGTCCCACCTAATACTATAGTTCGCATGATCTCGGCTTCTCCGTGTCCTATAAAATGTAGCGTTTATCGCCAAATCGACTCAGGGCCACATTTTCTGCCCCTTGTATCACTTTATATTTCACTGTAGTATGAGCTGGGGCGCTTGCCGAACAAAAACAACACTTAATGTAAAGAGGGTGCAATGTGCAACGAAACTTCTTTTTTTAATGTAAAGAGGTAACATACATACAGACTACAGTCAATTCTAAGAACAATGTTGCACAGAACATTAAGTTGAATCTCGAACAATAGAGCCGGCAGTCTTGTAGATGGCCAAGGAGGGGAAGCACTATCCAACTGCAGCGCTTGCTGTTGCAGAGCTTACAATGTCGAATCTCTTTCTAAGGACTCCATAGCATATGTTACAAACGGGCATTTTCCACGCAAGAGTTGGTGACATTTCAAGTCTATAAAGCCCTACCATGAGAACAGGTGGAAGATTCTGATATTGCAGAGCCTATACTTGAGATAGGATAAATTTCTTCGATGGAAATCAACCTCGCTTCACTGGTCTCTGAACGTATGATTTGTTTGGATCTTCTGTCTTCAGTTTTGGTGGGCGCAACTCACCCTTTTTCACCTGCGTATCAACACAGTAAATGGTAAAAGGGCTTCAAAGGATGGATCATTACACTATGTTCCAGAAATCATGCAACACCTCACCTTTTTCCCAGTTTTCATGAAATCTCTCCAGCTAGAAACCTGTACAGAAGTATAAAAGATTAATCTGTATGTTAGATATGAAGGCTCGAGAAATAAAGTTTTAACATTCCATTTCTAAAGGTACGGCGTGAAGGAAGTCCAGTGAGATACCCGATAATACAATCCCAAAATCTGACGATAAGTAATTCTATACATGCCGATATCTATCTAGCAAACAAGTTTTTATTGTTCCAACTTCTAACCCTAATAAAGAACCCTTCTAGAAGATGGATAACTGAGGCCTTATGGAAATGAGTCAATTAGGTCAGTAGGCTTTGGAGTTTAGATGCAAAATAAGAATGAGAACATCAGACATCAATTCTCAGAAGCAGTTGGTCAAACTTTTTGAAATAAACAGAGATACAGGATATAGACGAACCCTTTTCTCTCGTGTTCCTTCCCACTGCTCCTCATGCTCACGCTTCCTTTTCCAGACCTCCTTTTGTTCCTCTTCGTCCTTTTTCAGCCTGCCTTCCTCCTCAGATATCTAGTAACACCAGAAGTAATTACAGCATGAGTGAAGGACTTGTAGGGACTAGGGAGTCATTACATATGGGTCTGGTTCAGCTTACCCTCATTGCCATTTTTCTCCTTCTCCACTCTTGTTCGGTCAATAACTGCTGTACTTTCACTTTAAGCTGCTGCTTGAACTCCTCTGACTGATCGTGGTGTTGATCGTATTTCTGTTCACAAGATATTAGAAAGGCAAGTAATTCAAATAATCAGAGATGTACAGGATTTGAGGGGGAGATACTGTTAAATAAAGTATGGAAACAATTTCATTCTTTCGTCTAGCACAGCCCGGGCAAGACACATTGAAAGACAAGAAATGGGTCAAATTCGAGCTACCACGTGATGGAAACCAAAAAGAACAATAATGAGACGCACCAAATATTACGATATGCCAGTCTAAATCATTTGCTTCTATGGGCTTGTTCTGTAATTCCAACAGGGGACCAACAAACCAAAAAGAAAATAACAAGTATACATACCTCATTAACCAATGATTTTATTTTCGAAGCAGTATCCTTCTTCAGTTGCTTCTTCCTTGCTGATAGTAGTTCCTCTGTAATGCAAAAAAGAGAGCAGAATGTTAACAGTATATTCCGTGCCGGATACCAAAAGAAGAGGGAACAAGAGAAAACGGAAGAAAAAAGAGTCGACGTAAAGAACAAAATGAGGTGTCACAAGCCACATCCGACACCAACATATCTACTTAGCTGTTGTTGTGAAAGAGTAACTCGATTCTTATTTGGCAACAAAAAAAAAGAAAAAAAAAAATCACTGACCTTTAGCTGCTTTAACTTGGCTTAGAACGTAATCTCTTTCTTGTTGATCAAGAAGTTGCTGTTGGGCTTTTGCTAATGCTGCAAAAGTGAAGGACATAATAAGTGAATTATAAACAGAGTGAACATTATCAACGCACAATTAACATGACCAATGACAGAGACTATCCCTGGAAAGATTTGACTGTACCCAAAACAGTACAAGAGTTATTAAGTGTATCAATGAAGAATCAGGGATCTAATGGGATCATGGAGCTACAGTCATGCATATGAGACAGTGATGCAGATCATACTCCATTCCCTTCAAGGTCAGACCTAAAAGACTGCAACCACAAAAGTGCCAGCTTTGATTCACAAAACGAACACGATCTTCATTCTTATACTTACCCCCAAAAGCCTCCTTTGCTTGCGGATGCTTACATTTGTCAGGATGAACCATCAAAGACAACTGCAAGTTGCACGCACAAATGGTAAACATGCATTGATTGTAACCAGAAACTTTAAAAAGAGTAAAACTTTAAACGGATTAATACCTTTCTATATTGTTTTTTCACCTCGTCTATTGATGAATCAAAAGATAGGTTAAGATAGTCAAACGGATTTAACTTGAAGCATGAGAGGATCCTGCAGGTTTTCCAATGTAAATTAAGAAGAAGAAAGCCCAAGAGAATCAAAGCAGTTGACATAAATCGGCATAGATCCATGATACTAGGTACACAAAATTTATTTCTTGAGAACCATCTATATCCAGTCATCTACATATATAAGTCTATGAACAAATGTTATTTTCTGAAAATGTCCCACCTAGTCACTAAATAATCTAAAGATAAAATCTACCTTGATATTTAGCTTTCCAAGACTTCCATTACATCAAATAGGAAAAGCTTTAAATAGTCATACAAGATGATTGAGGGGACTCGAGGAGGAGGCTTATCACAGGATCCTAGCAGCTGATAAGAAGAACTAGCGTGGAGAGCAAAAAATAAAAGGCCGTCAGGCAAGTCAACTCAAAAGCAGACAAGTAACATTTCTAGCTTGAAAAACTTGTTTCTGAGGGAATTGAATTTAAGAATTACAACGCCGGGAGTTATTAACTTAATTTAAAAAGGCAATCAACATAGTTATAGGTTCTCCTTTTTTTTTTTTTTGAGGGGTGATCTACAAATGTCAAAAACATATTAAGAGACTGAAAATGAAGATCCTCCTATAAGTAGAAGGCACTTTCAGAAGAAAAAGAAACGCCATAGACACCATCCGACCTATTGTTTTTATAATTAGACTACTTGAAGGAAAAACTTCAAACGGACCCAACATATATCCAACCTTGCTCATTTAGTTGTAACAACCTAAGACCCACTTACACAGACATTCTTTGTTACACAAAGAGTCAAATAAACCCAGGCTAACCAGCACCAGCACTTGGGCGGATTTCATCGAACACAATTGAATTCATAAAAACGAAACAACCCTGAGACCTCTCGCTTCTCATTACCACAAGTTCACTACCATCAGGAACAATGACCAAACGTTCAAAGCTCAGGAGGCTATGGTTTCCATAATTGACAATATCATCATGAAATGTGTGCAAACATCCAGCTCCCCACTATAATAAAATTGAATTCCCAATCAAATTGAGCATTCTAAACCTCGATATCTCGAACAATCTCGGTTTCTCGTACTATTCTCCTAGACTAATAAAAACTACCAAACCCTAATCAATAATATCCCCTAAATTTCAACTCCCTACAAAAACATCAGAAAAATAAAAATCACTCATAAATCAATCTACTTCAAATTTACGCTGACCCAGAAACCCAATCTAACAGCTCGGGCGAAATAGCAATTCAAACTCAAATTCCCCAAATTTCCCAAATCATCAAACATCGATTCTCCTCCTTCTGTTATACGCAACTTATCATAAATTCAATACAATTAAAACTTAAACCGCAATCACACAAAGATAATACAGCTGCAAAATGATACGAACTTTAGGAATCTAAATGAAAACGTAAATTGTAAGATTGGCAATCAAATTTGTTGTTAATTAGAAAAATGAACTGCAGAAAAAAAAAAAAAAAAAACAACCCAAAAAGACAAACGAACCTAATAACTTCATTATCACGCTCAACTTCACTAACTTCTGCGTAGAATTCCTTAAGAAGAGCTTCGTCATCTGCTGTTGTTGTCTCTCCCATCTCTCTCTACTTTCTCTCTCTTCACCCTTTTTGTTTGATCGATTTTTAACGAACAAACAAGCAAAGGAGCCAACAAACCAAATCTTTCCGATTATGACCCGGTTAGTGTGTCGGGTACTCTTTTGGGATAGTACGTGGATCCGGGTTAGGCCCAGTGATTATAAGCCCATTGGGTTTGTTTATAGGCCCATTGGGTATAGTACTCTTTTTGGCGCAACAAAATCCGTGATTTTAGGCCTGAAAATGAAGTATATAATCCACGATTTTTTGGCCAAAAAATGATTCGAGAAAAAAAAAAAAAACTCAAAATTTTGAAAAAGGACTACTGGGTCAAATATGGATTTAAGCAAAATACTAGAGCCATAAACATAAGATAGATATCAAAATCGACAAAAAGTTGTCGCAAGTTAGGCTAAACGGGTGAAATTTTCCAAAAGGGCTTAAAGAACTTCCCTACTGAAGACTGTCGTATCACAAAGGTTTTCCAATTCTGTCCATGCTAAACATTTTAGAATTTTGGTAAATTCTATAAACTTGGTCAAATTGACCATAATCGAAGTAAATAATCCACGCATTTTTGGCCTAGAATGACACCTCGATTGCAAAAATGGCTCAATTTTTTTTGGGATTTATTTATTGGGCTGAAAACCGTTACTAGGTTGTCAAAATCGGCAGAAGTAACTCTAATAATTGGGGATTTTGCTTCGGAGAAGGGAAAGGTGAAAAAGCCACGTTATATTATGTTCACCGGAGATTCTTCTTTCGGAAGGGTTTCGGGATAATTCTGTGACTTAAGGTCAAATGTTGGGTTATTTTTGTTAACGTCAAAGGTTGGGTTGATTTCGGAAAGAATCAAATTGTATCTTTGACCCTATTTTTACTTACCTAACTAGTTTGCATGCCCGTCCCGCGCCCGGGTTATATATCTATATTGTTAAATTTATTTATGAAATTGTCAATTTACCTTTGTTATAATATTAGTAGCAACGCTATTATTTTCCATAAATTAGCTAATAATTTCCATATTATGTAATCACTTAATGGTATCCAATTAATGAATGCAAAGTGTCGTTCTAGGAAAGACTTGGTTTCATGTTTTAATATATATAGTATTAGATGTCATCTGTTTCGACGTTCGTGACTTTGTATAGATTTATAACAATTTTGCCCTTTATACTTAACTTCACTTAGGTTTTTTGCCCTAATATTTTTCAAATCCTCATTATATCATACTTAGACACTATCACCAAATTTTGAGCAGATTTCGCTCCTGAGCCATATCATCAAAAACCGTGTTATTCTGGTCAAATTTGATTAATTTTTCGAAAAAAATCAAATGTCCTCCAAACATTACTATAGATACCCATTGACTATATTTGTTGGATTTGAGTGTTGGTTTCTCTTTGTGAAATATTTCATCCGTTTCGACGCTCGTCATTTTATGGATTTATAACCATGTTGACCGTTTTATAACTTCACTTAGATTTTTGGCCCTAATATTTTTCAAATCCTCGTTATATCATACTTAGACACTACCACCAAAATTTGAGCCGATTTCGCTCCCGAGCCATATTATCGAAAAATCGTGGATTATGTACTGCGATTCTGGTCAAATTTGATCGATTTTTTGAAAAAAAACCAAATGTCCTCCAAATATTACTATAAATACCCTATGACTATACTTGTTGGATTTGAGTGTTCGTTTTTTATTTTGTGAAGTATTTCATTCGTTTCGACGCTCTTCACTTTGTATGAATTTATAACCATTTTAGCCGTTTTACTTAACTTTACTTAGGTTTTTGGCCCTGATATTTTTCAAATCCTCATTATATCATACTTAGACACTACAACAAAATTTGAGCCGATTTCGCTCCGGAGCCATATTATCGAAAAACCGTGGATTATGTATTGTGATTCTGGTCAAATTTGATCAAATTTTCAAAAAAATCCAAACGTCCTCCAAACATTACTGTATATATCTTAGGACTATACTTGTTTGATTTGAGTGTTGGTTCCTCATTTTGTGAACTATTTCATTCGTTTCGACGCTCGTCAGTTTGTATGAATTTATATCCGTTTTAGCCGTTTTACTTAACTTTATATAGGTTTTTGGCCTTAAAATTTTTCAAATCCTCATTATATCATACTAAGACAATACCACTAAAATTTGAGCCGATTTCGCTCCGAAACCATATTATGGTAAAACCGTCAAATTTGATCAATTTTTCGAAAAAATCTAAAAGTCCTCCTAACAATGTTGTGGACACCTTACGATTATACTTGTTTGATTTGAGTGTTGGTTCCTCATTTTATGAAGTATTTCATTCGTTTCGACACTCGTCACTATGTATGGATCTATGACCGTTCTAGTCGTTTTGCATAACTTTACTTATGTTTTTGGCCCTAATATTTTTCAAATCCCCATTACTGTAGATACCCTATGACATACTTGTTGGATTTAAGTGTTGGTTTTTTATTTTGGGAAGTATTTAATCCGTTTTGACGCTCGTCACTTTTTATGGATTTATAAGCATTTTAGTTGTTTTACTTAACTTTATTTGGGTTTTTGGCCCTAATAGTTTTCAAATCCTCATTATATCATACTTTGACACTACCAACAAAATTTGAGCCGATTTCGCTCCGGTGCCCATATTATCGAAAAACCGTGAATTATATACTGCTATTCTTGCCAAATTTGATCATTTTTCGAAAAAATCCAAATGTCCTGCAAATATTACTGTAGATACCTTAGGATTGTACTTGTTGGATTTGAGTGTTGATTCATCATTTTATGAAGTATTTCATGCGTTTTGACGCTCATCACTTTATATTGATCTATGACCGTTCTGGTCGTTTTACTTAACTTGTCTTCGGTTTTTTATTCTAATATTTTCCAAATCCTCATTATATCATACTTAGACAATACCACCAAAATTTGAGCCGATTTCGCTATAGGGCCAAATTATCGAAAAACCGTGGATTATGTATTACGAATCCGGTCAAATTTGATCAATTTTTCGAAAAAAATCTAAATGTCCTCCTAACATTACTGTAGATACTTTAGGATTATATTTGTTGGATTTGTGTGTTTGTTCCTCATTTTGTAAAGTATTTCATCCATTTCGACGCTCGTCATTTTGTAATTTTGTATGGATTTATAACCATTTTAGCTGTTTTAATTAACTTTATTTAGGTTTTTGGTCCTAATATTTTTCAAATCCTCATTATATCATACTTCAACACGACCATCAAAATTTGAGCCGATTTCGCTTCGCAGCCATAATACCGAAAAACTGTGGATTATGTATTGCGATTCTGGTCAAATTTGATCAATTTTTCGAAAAAAAATCCAATTGCCCCCCAAACATTATTGAAGATACCTTAGGACTACACTTGTTGGATTTGAGTGTTGCTTTCTCATTTTATGAATTATTTCATCTGTTTCGACCTTCGTCACTTTGTATGGATTTATAATCGTTTTGGCCGTTTTTCTTATTTTTTATTAGGTTTTTGACTTTAATATTTTTCAAATCCTCATTATACCATACTTAGACGCTACCACCAAAATTTGAGCCGTTTTCGCTCCGGAGCCATATTATCGAAAAACCGTGGATTATGGACTGCGATTCTGGTCAAATTTGATCAATTTTTCGAAAAAAATTCAAATGTCCTCTAAACATTACTGTAGATTTCTAAGGACTATACTTGTTGGATTTGAGTGTTGGTTCCTCATTTTGTGAAGTATTTCATCCGTTTCAACGCTCGTCACTTTGTATGGATTTATAATCGTTTTGGCCGTTTTCCTTATTTTTTATTAGGTTTTTGACTTTAATATTTTTCAAATCCTCATTATACCATACTTAGATGCTACCACCAAAATTTGAGCCGATTTCGCTCCCGAGCCATATTATCAAAAAATCGTGGATTATGTACTGCGATTCTGGTCAAATTTGATCGATTTTTTGAAAAAAAAAACCAAATGTCCTCCAAACATTACTATAAATACCCTATGACTATACTTGTTGGATTTGAGTGTACGTTTTTTATTTTGTGAAGTATTTCATTCGTTTCGACGCTCTTCACTTTGTATGAATTTATAACCATTTTAGCCGTTGTACTTAACTTTACTTAGGTTTTTGGACCTAATATTTTTCAAATCCTCATTATATCATACTTAGACACTACCAACAAAATTTGAGCCGATTTCGCTCCGGAGCCATATTATCGAAAAACCGTGGATTATGTATTGTGATTCTGGTCACATTTGATCAAATTTTCAAAAAAACCCAAACGTCCTCCAAACATTACTGTAGATATCTTAGGACTATACTTGTTGGATTTGAGTGTTGGTTCCTCACTTTGTGAACTATTTCATTCGTTTCGACGCTCGTCACTTTGTATGGATTTATAACCGTTTTGACTTAACTTTATATAGGTTTTTGGCCCTAATATTTTTCAAATCCTCATTATATCATACTAAGACACTACCACCAAAGTTTGAGCCGATTTCGCTCCGGAACCATATCATGGTAAAACTGTGGATTATGTACTACGAATCCGGTCAAATTTGATCAATTTTTCGAAAAAAATCTAAATGTCCTCCTAACAATGTTGTAGATACCTTACGATTATACTTGTTTGATTTGAGTGTTGGCTCCTCATTTTATGAAGTATTTCATACGTTTCGACGCTCGTCACTTTGTATGGATCTATGACCATTCCGGTCGTTTTGCATAACTTTACTTATGTTTTTGGCCCTAATATTTTTCAAATCCCCATTACTGTATATACCCTATGACTATGCTTGTTGGATTTGAGTGTTGGTTTTTTTATTTTGGAAAGTATTTCATCCGTTTCGACACTCGTCACTTTTTATGGATTTATAACCATTTTAGTTGTTTTACTTAACTTTAGTTGGGTTTGTGGCCCTAATAGTTTCCAAATCCTCATTATATCATACTTTGACACTACCAACAAAATTTGAGCCGATTTCGCTCCGGAGCCCATGTTATCGAAAAACCGTGGATTATGTACTGCGATTCTGACCAAATTTGATCAATTTTTCGAAAAAATCCAAACGTCGTCCAAACATTACTGTAGATACCTTAGGATTATACTTGTTGGATTTGAGTGTCGGTTCATCATTTTATGAAGTATTTCATGCGTTTTGACGCTCGTCACTTTGTATGGATCTATGACCGTTCTGGTTGTTTTATTTAACTTGTCTTCGGTTTTTTACTTTAATATTTTCCAAATCCTCATTATATCATACATAGACACTACCACCAAAATATGAGCCGATTTCGCTATAGGGCCAAATTATCGAAAAAATCGTGGATTATGTACTACGAATCCGGTCAAATTTGATCAATTTTTCGAAAAAAATATCTAAATGTCCTCCTATCATTACTGTAGATACCTTAGGATTATACTAGTTGGATTTGTGTGTTTGTTCCTTATTTTGTGAAGTATTTCGTCCATTTCGACGCTCGTCACTTTGTAATTTTGTATGGATTTATAACCATTTTAGCCGTTTAATTAACTTTATTTAGGTTTTTGGCCCTAATATTTTTCAAATCCTCATTATATCATACTTCAACACTACCATCAAAATTTGAGCCGATTTCGCTCCGGAGCCATAATACCGAAAAACTGTGGATTATGTATTGCGATTCTGGTCAAATTTGATCAATTTTTCGAAAAAAATCAAATTGTCCTCCAAACATTATTGTAGATACCTTAGGACTACACTTGTTGGATTTGAGTGTTTGTTTCTCATTTTATGAATTATTTTATCTGTTTTGACCTTCGTCACTTTGTATGGATTTATAATCGTTTTGGCCGTTTTCCTTATTTTTTATTTGGTTTTTGACTTTAATATTTTTCAAATCCTCATTATACCACACTTAGACACTACCACCAAAATTTGAGCCGATTTCGCTCCGGAGCCATATTATCGAAAAACCGTGGATTATGGACTGTGATTCTGGTCAAATTTGATCAATTTTTCGAAAAAAATTCAAATGTCCTCCAAACATTACTGTAGATTTCTAAGGACTATACTTGTTGGATTTGAGTGTTGGCTCCTCATTTTGTGAAGTATTTCATCCGTTTCGACGCTTGTCACTTTGTATGGATTTATGACTGTTTTGGCCGTTTTCCTTATTTTTTATTAGGTTTTTTACTCTAATATTTTGTAAATCCTCATTATATCATACTTAGAGATTACCACCAAAATTTGAGCGATTTTTTCTCCGGAGCCATATTATCGAAAAACCGTGGATTATCTTAGGACTATACTTGTTGGATATTTATATTGTTATGCCCATTTTATGAAATTATCAATTTACCTACCTACTTATATTGTTTATATACGTTTCATAAAAATGTAAGTTTATTTTTATTATAATATTATTTGAAACGATGCTTTACATGATTTTTTTCCTCTCAACTTTGGTCACCCGTTATATTATATTATTATTATGTCTACTAATTCATCGTAATTTTATTTCCTTTCTACTTGTACGTCACCTGTTATATTGTTCCATTCATTCCATGTCCCGTAACCCTTTTTTTTTCATTCTCATTCCACTATCACGTCACCTATTATGCTATTTCATCTTCTTTTTTTTCCAGTATCGCATCACCTCTTCTATCACATCATTACCATATCATGTTTTCCATATATTAGTTGATAACTACCATATTTTTTAATAATTTACATAGAATTTCCATATCTTAATATTTTAATAATATTATTTCTTCTCATCCAATAGAATTGTGCCAAGTGTCCATCAATGAAGGGTTGTACTCGGCTTTTATAATATATATTAGATAATATGTTGTTACGTCAAATTTACAACAATACTGACAGTTAGAGTTTAGAAAAGATTTGAGTGTTTGCCACACTGGAGATATACGGGATTGCATTGGACAAATCAACCGTGTTGACCGGGCGATAATATAACCAACGAAAAGATGTCACATATATGGAGATTTAGTTAGATGTCACGCAAACTAGTATAATTTTATGATCAATCTAGTTAATTTGCTCTATTTAAAAAAAAAGCATTTTCATAATCATGGGTGAAAGTTCTTGACTTGTGTGGGGGAGACGTTAGACAGACTGGCAGAGGTATTCCTATCACCCGCAATTAGCTCCCCTACTATCCAGGGTGGCACCCAATGTGTTAAGGATCGATTAGTTTTACATGACTATTTGTTCTCATAGCTGATACTCTTATGATTAAGAGGGTAAAGATCACTCTTGAGATGGATTTTTACAAGCTTCACGCGATTAGGGTAAAGACCTTTGATGCCCCTTTTTGTAATACTAGCTTCACTCTCTTGTGAAAACGAAAAAATGTATGCTCATGTTTTCGACTGGTACTCTTGACGTTCACGTTGATACACTAATTGTTGCTTTGCTGTCGAAGTTTTTATATAGTGGTAATTGAACGATATAGTCATATAGATAGCAATATGATGTTGCACAACCAAAGTTTTATTTACACTGAGGTCAAGTCTCCACAAAAGTGTGCAAAGGAAGAATTGACCCAGTAGTGCAACAACACCAGCTTTAGACAAACGCTTTTGCAGTTAATGCATCCATGGGGAGGGGGAACTGTCATCTGTCAACACCCGCGGCTATGCGCCAGACTCCAATGTAACAGTCATTTCAAGTTGAGTACCCGACATACTCAACTCTCTAGAACAATATATTTTTTGGGTGCTCCTACACATACATGCCTTATAGATGGGTTCTATGCGCCACAATCGGTGCATAACCTAACTACCTAAACCATCTCACGCCAGTCGCCACAATCAAGTATCATTACCTTAGCAAGTTATATGAAACTAAAGTTGTTTAAACTGCACATATGAACTGTACTTTAACAATTACAGTTGATGCAAAGATTATTAATACCATCTACAAGTTGAAGGTCGGATGTTTCAGCAACTTAATTCTGCTGGCGGTTTGTTTACGACTCTATGCTGGTGAAAACAGAGACTATTCACACATCATAGACTGCAGACTGCAGACTGCAGACTCAAAGGCGACTTTAAAAAGAAAGCTGGCCACCATCCAGTAAGACTTGTCAACAAATTAAACATTCAAGAAGAATTGCGGTATTGACCACAACAGATTGCTACGAGTGACTTAATCCCTTACATTAAAAAAACAACAGTCATCATAAAATTGTTCAGCTAACTGCAGAAATCTACAGATAGAACAAAGAGCTTACAGGATAAAGTCTTCACAGTTTTGACAGAGGGGTAAACAGTAAAACCCTCAATGGTCGGAGGTGAAACAATTCTCTTGCAAAACATTTCAGTCATCTCTACCTGTTTCTGTTCTTGTTTACTTGAGCATAGCAATAATTTTAGGTGCCGTCTCTAGTGTCACAAACACTACTCCTTCTTCATCACCTTTGACTTTCCCAACAAAGACCCAAGGCTTCTTACTGTTGTAGTTCTTAACTGCAGTGCTAAAATCTTGCCATCCACTCATCAAAAACTTGCACCTCTCATCTATCACAGGCCTTAAAGATTTGGGTATGTCTCCAGCAACCAAGCCTGCAATGTAGGGGTAACGAGCAGCCTCACATAGATTCAAAACAACAGTGAGAAAATCAATAACTGTGCACTTCCCAAGCACAATTTTAATGATGGCCTCCTTAAGTGCTAATAGACCAAGCTTGAGATGCTTCTTTGATTTCTGCAGCCCACCACCTGGCATTTCAGTGTATGAACCCTGAAAGTTGAACGATTTCGCATCCTGAATTGGCTTTTTGCTATTCTTCACCTCATGCCACTCATCATTGAGTTTTGCAGCCAACAGATAGACCAACACTTTCTCAATCATTAACAAGTGGTCACAAGCAACATTCTTATAAGTGCCGATAACATGTATAACAAACACTGCAGGATCAGCATCACACTTGGTGCTTGGAATCTCACTTATGTCAGGATTTTTGTTAACCTTTTCCAACCCACAACATGCCATGATAATACCATCAATCACCCCCCAATAAACCACAACATCATTATCAGTCTCCTCCATGGGAAATTTAACCCGATTCACCCCTTGAAGATTGTCCAGATTAGCAGGTTCGAGCAAATCCATCACGTGTACCTACAAAAAAAAATACATTTTAAACTCGAACGCTACAACAGTTTAATCAAAATTTCCCATAATATCTATATAGAAATTCAAGCCCTTACTAAAAGATCCGTTTCAGATATATAACATTGTAAAGAAATTTCTAAAGAACTGGTTGAAGGTGACTCTAGCGTGTGTTAGGCTCAAAAGGGGGGAAATCAAAACTGCTGAAACTCTCACTTTGTTTCATCTCCAATAGTTTGCTCATTGTGTTGGAGTAACAAAATGACATCTGACTCACATGCTTAATTTCCTCTTCAATAGCTTGCTCAGATGGATTAGTGCTTAACAAATAAGAAGCCCAACTCCACAGCCACTTAAAAGCCGCCCCCCGCCTTGACTTGGGAAAGGGGTGAGGGAAGAGACTGACCAACATACCAAGCTTGGTGTACTCTGCTCCACTCTCAACAACCTTTCCCTACACCTGCCAACCATGCTACCTCAACAGATTTAAGTTTTTAAAGGTAAGCATCCCCCATACTTCGTCTCCTCCTCCCCACAAGACCCTGCCCCACTCTCTTCGCTGATAGAGATGTGAACCACATTTGACATTCTAAACATGGAAAACAATAAGAGTACACATCAAACTTACTCCTTGGCCACTACCATCAAAATATCCAACAGGAAAATTTAGAACAGTATTACAAGCAGCAAATGAACAACTCAAACAGACTCTCAATGGCCAACATCTATCATTTCCTCTACCATCTTCAATTTAATTTGATTCTTGATGAAAGAACACCAAGGGGTGATTTCCAAGTACGAACACCACCAAGAGGGTGACGTTCTTCTACTAAAAGCACAGCACGAAATTTGTGCAGCACCTATCCGCAACTATAAAACTCCGAAAAGCCGAAGTTTAACCTTGATGTATACAAGCAATATCGTAACAAATAAGATGTGATTTATGTTACCCAGTTCACACAGCTCGTTACCCAAAATGTTAACAATAACCCAGACGAATTGGCATAAGATAGTTCCTCTAATTTCTCTCTGACCGTAACACCCATATCAAACGCTTCCATTTACCAACAACTTACCCAATTTGAAACTCCAAACGCTATTACATAATCAAAACATCATACAGATTTCAAGAAAGTTGGATTTTATTGATCTATCAAACAAATCTGTTTCTATATACTCTATTTAACATCAATGAAAGAAAATCAAGACGCTGTATAAGTTTTAATCAAACACATCATATAATTTGGTACTAAATCCTGGTACAATTTCACGCCATTGAAAAAATTGATAGCAGATTTAAACACAAATGAAAAATAAAATCAAAAGAACTAGAGGAATTGGGGGAAAAATCTTACCGTGATTTTTCTGGGCTGAGTAAAAACTGATGTAACTCTGAAAACTGGGAGAAAAAAAAGATGAATGAGGGAAAAATAATAATAGTAGAGTGTAGAGAGTAGAGAGTAGAGAGCAGAGAGCAGAGAGGGTCAAATGGTCAATTTTCAATTTTCAATTTACTTTTTTCTTCAATGCTTATTTCATTTTTTTTTTCTTTGTTTGGTTTTCCCAACTCTTTTCCAAAAACATTTTTACCTTGTGTTCAAAGTTCATATGTTTTTTTTTTTCAATATTTTTTAAACCTTTTTATTTATTTTGACGACTTTATAAAACTTCCTTTGAAAGTGTTTAAATACTCCTAAAAGGTTTACTAACATTTTCGAAATTTCTTGGCGTACACAAGATGGTTACTAGGTGACGATTCATGTTTAGCCGACCCCAAATTATTTTGGGAATAAGGCTTGGTTGTTGTTGTTGCTTATTTCATATTTTTACAATCACCTATTTTCTCAAGTATATATTTTGGATCATGTATTCTCATATAAAGTGAACCCTCTACGGATTCGAAATGACATAAACTAAAACGACCACCAAAGTAAAATAACGGGTTACTAATTGTGTAAAAAGGGGTCACTATTCGAGGTGAGAAATTGATGTTTTGTGACTCAATGAGAGAATTTTTCCAAACGAAATTGGTGACAGGAAAGCTTATGCGAGTACTACATTTAGTCTAAGTTTGATGTGTCAAGTGTCAAAGTTTCTAAATTGAGCTAGTAACCATACAAAAGTTAAAGAACACGGCCAAGGAAATGAATACACAAGAAAATTGTTTACCTCAAGGATAAGTGCGAGCAAGCCATAGAGCGCGTGACGAGAAATGCGATGAGTAAGCTGGGAGGGGGACAAGCATACGCCCATGGGCATGTCTGATGTACCACAGTGAGTCTACACGCACGAGCTGCAATAAAAGTTAAGTATATTGAGTAAGAAAAGGGATCAGCGGTGGCATCAACTCAGTAGATCTTAAGCATAAATGAGACGGACAACTTGCAAAGTGATTGGCAAAATAATGAAAAGCCATATATTGACGATGAGATAGGAGAATGAAGGCCCAACGAAACCTCATAGGAGGGACATTGAACTCTAAGCGGGATATGGCCGCTCTATTTAGACACAATGCTCACTCAAAACTTTCCACACAATTCACCCATAATTATATTCCATGGTTCAAATTCGCAAATCAAAACAGAGTAAATGACTAAGTACAAACTTCATCAGACACAAGGTAGAACAACTGAGAATTTTCAGGTCTAACTCATGACTATCAAACTTACTCCTACGATGACCCTTTCATTCACGTTACGATTAGATGTTCTTCGTAACAACCGAACAAAAATCCCCGTAACTGTTTACCTGCTCACGGTAGAGCTTTTCATTAACCCCACCGTTCCCAGCCAAACTACCATCCCCAAATCGCCCAGCCATTAACTCTGAAGACCACCATCTTCCACAACCAGCAATCTACAACCAGCACGGAAATCTTCTGTGTTCAACTCATTAATTAAGATATGTGATGTACCGAACCACCACCGCTAACCAAAACCTCTCCAGCATCACCATCACCACCAACTAAACATCACCAGAAAACGATTATCCTCCTCCCCAGTTGCGACCCACCACTACTAAAAAGAATATATATCTACACATCACCATAAGAAAGAATGAAAACCCTACATCTTCAGATGAACCGTCTCCTACTCTCGTGTGCATTATCTGCAACCTCACCTCACCAGCGTTACCATCACCAGAAGACGATTATCCTCCTTCCGGCTGCAGCAGCCACCGCCACCATTTATATATAAACGATTAAGTCAAAGTACAAACTTCATGAAGACGCAAACAAAAACAAAAAAAAAAAAAGTAGAAACCACCATTTCTCACGCTCACTGAAGATTTCAACAAATAAACAAGGGTATATACAGAGGAATTACCTGAAGATTCTACTGATCACTTTAAAACTTCTAATTAACCCCCGATATTTGCACCGGCCAAACTCCGACGACAACCACCATCACTATGATCAACTGAAATCTCCTCTATTTCCCTCATTATTTAATAATTAAGCTGACCTGTATTCTTCATTCAACCAATGACCCAACCACCACCCATCACCGGCTAAATCTCCGGTAGCCTGATCTCGCCGGAGTGGCGTGTGCACAACCACACTTTCATTACCAAACCATCCCTCGCCGCTACTGTGAGACCCCTTCATCCTTACCCATCGCCGGTCATCCTCCACCACCACCACCACCGCCGCCGTCACCACCACCAAAACATCCCCCTCCATGGTCAATCCTCAGATCTGTCCCAGCCACACTTACCTTTTCCCTCTCCAATAAAAAAAACTTGAAAATATCTCCGGTGAGACGGTCCCACCGGAGCGCCGCCGGAGATTTATAATTATTCCCTGATCCTGGTTCCTCTTGAGGCGACGGCGACGGTGGAGCATCGGACGTTGGTGTCGCCGGCCATTTACGCCGGCGGCTGCCATGTCTGCAACAGGAGATAGAGAGAGAAAAGAGAGAGAGATGGAGATGGGGAGATAGGGAGAGAGGAGAGAGAAACCAATGTTGTTTGTTTAACCTGACAAACAATTACAGACTGTTTGCGTCATCATTCTGTACCGTACGATTCACTTCACATCCAACGGCATTCCTTGTTTCAGATCCTCTCATCTGACGGCTGTCTTTTTTTCCTTCTCTGCATGCTTTGCACGTATTTTATTTTCACTAATACTACTTCTAGTATAGAAAACACAAGGGGGTCAACTACACCTTTGCTTTTAAGTTTAAGGTTTTGTTTAGCTTATTCAGGGTAAATTTAAGGATGGTCCCAAGGTACAAATTACTAAAGTTAATAACAATGTAACGTAATTTATGTATTTTTAATTTTTCACCCTATACTACTACTTTTAGTATAGAAAACAAGCCGTCAAGTAGACCTTTGCTTTTAAGTTTTACAGCAAGTGTGATTACAAAACTTAGGTTATTAAGGGCACAATTAATAAGTAGGTTTATAAGTAGGTTTTGTTAGGTTATTTAGGGTACAATTAAAGGCACAAAGGAGTCACGTATGATTACAAAACTTTGATAACGTGATTTGTTAGAGTAAAATTATTTCACGCCAGAGGTTGAACTTACCGTGGGATTATTCAACGACTTAAATTGCTATACTTATAAATACACTATACTTTGAGTACAGCATAGAAAGAAGAGGACATGAAAATTACAAATTACGAAAGAGAACAACGAAAGTTATCTCCATCAACCAAACTCAAAGCCCCCCACTCGTAATGTACTTGTGCAATATAATAAATTTTATTATATGTTCTCGTTTTAATTCCAATAATTGAAAGGATATGGCTATAATTTGGTATTATTCAATCTAATATATATTATAAAAGCCGAGTACAGCCCTTCATCGATGGACACTTGGCACAATTCTATTGGATGAGAAGAAATAATATTATTAAAATATTAGGATATAGAAATTCTATGTAAATTATTAAAAAATATGGCGGTTATCAACTAATATATGGAAAACATGATATGGTAATGATGTGATAGAAGAGATGATGCGATACTGAAAAAAAAAAAAGATGAAATAACATAACAGGTGACGTGATAGTGGAATGAGAATGAAAAAAAAGGGTTACGAGACATGGAATGAATGGAACAATATAACGGGTGACGTACAAGTAGAAAAGAAATAAAATTACGATGAATTAGTAGACATAATAATAATATAATATAACGGGTGACCAAAGTTGAAAGGAAAAAATCATGTAAAGCATCATTTTAAATAATATTATAATAAAAATAAACTTACATTTTTATGAAACGTATATAAACAATATAAGTAGATAGTTAAATAAATTGACAATTTCATAAAATGAACATAACAATATAGATATCCAACAAGTATAATCCTAAGATAATCCACGGTTTTTCGATAATATGGCTCCGGAGCAAAATTGCTCAAATTTTGGTGGTAATCTCTAAGTATGATATAATGAGGATTTACAAAATATTAGAGTAAAAAACCTAATAAAAAATAAGGGAAACGGCAAAAACGGTCATAAATCCATACAAAGTGACGAGCGTTGAAACGGATGAAATACTTCATAAAATGAGGAACCAACACTCAAATCCAACAAGTATAGTCCTTAGAAATCTACAGTAATGTTTAGAGGACATTTGAATTTTTTTCGAAAAATTGATCAAATTTGACCAGAATCGCAGTCCATAATCCACGGTTTTTCGATAATATGGCTCCGGAGCGAAAACGGCTCAAATTTTGGTGGTAGCGTCTAAGTATGGTATAATGAGGATTTGAAAAATATTAAAGTCAAAAACCTAATAAAAAATAAGGAAAACGGCCAAAACATTATAAATCCATACAAAGTGACGAAGGTCGAAACAGATGAAATAATTCATAAAATGAGAAACCAACACTCAAATCCAACAAGTGTAGTCCTAACGGGCAATTGGATTTTTTTTCGAAAAATTGATCAAATTTGACCAGAATCGCAATACATAATCCACAGTTTTTCGGTATTATGGCTGCGGAGCGAAATCGGCTCAAATTTTGATGGTCGTGTTGAAGTATGATATAATGAGGATTTGAAAAATATTAGGACCAAAAACCTAAATAAAGTTAATTAAAACAGCTAAAATGGTTATAAATCCATACAAAATTACAAAATGACGAGCGTCGAAATGGATGAAATACTTCACAAAATGAGGAACAAACACACAAATCCAACAAGTATAATCCTAAAGTATCTACAGTAATGTTAGGAGGACATTTAGATTTTTTTCGAAAAATTGATCAAATTTGACAGGATTCGTAGTACATAATCCACGGTTTTTCGATAATTTGGCCCTATAGCGAAATCGGATCAAATTTTGGTGGTAGTGTCTAAGTATGATATAATGAGGATTTGGAAAATATTAGAGTAAAAAACCGAAGACAAGTTAAGTAAAACGACCAGAACGGTTATAGATCAATATAAAGTGATGAGCGTCAAAACGCATGAAATACTTCATAAAATAATGAACCAACACTCAAATCCAACAAGTATAATCCTAAGGTATCTACAGTAATGTTTGCAGGAGATTTGGATTTTTTCGAAAAATGATCGAATTTGGCAAGAATCGCAGTAGATAATTCACGGTTTTTCGATAATATGGGATCCGGAGCGAAATCGGCTCAAATTTTGTTGATAGTGTCAACGTATGATATAATGAGGATTTGAAAACTATTAGGGCCAAAAACCCAAATAAAGTTAAGTAAAACAACTAAAATGCTTATAAATCCATAAAAAGTGACGAGCGTCAAAACGGATTAAATACTTCCCAAAATAAAAAACCAACACTCAAATCCAACAAGCATAGTCATAGGGTATCTACAGTAATGAGGATTTGAAAAATATTAGGGCCAAAAACATAAGTAAAGTTATGCAAAACGACCAGAACGGTCATAGATCCATACAAAGTGACGAGCGTCGAAACGAATGAAATATTTCATAAAATGAGGAACCAACACTCAAATCAAACAAGTATAATCGTAAGGTATCTACAGCATTGTTAGGAGGACTTTTAGATTTTTTCGAAAAATTGATCAAATTTGACCGTATTCGTAGTACATAATCCACGGTTTTACCATAATATGGTTTCAGAGCGAAATCGGCTCAAATTTTTGTGGTAGTGTCTTAGTATGATATAATGAAGATTTGAAAAATGTTAGGGCCAAAAACCTATTTAAAGTTAAGTAAAACGGATATAAATCCATACAAACTGACGAGCGTCGAAACGAATGAAATAGTTCACAAAGTGAGGAACCAACACTCAAATCAAACAAGTATAGTCCTAAGATATCTACAGTAATGTTTGGAGGACGTTTGGGTTTTTTTGAAAATTTGATCAAATTTGACTAGAATCACAATACATAATCCACGGTTTTTCGATAATATGACTCCGGAGCGAAATCGGCTCAAATTTTGTTGGTAGTGTCTAAGTATGATATAATGAGGATTTGAAAAATATTTGGGTCAAAAACCTAAGTGAAGTTAAGTAAAACGGCTAAAATGGTTATAAATTCATACAAAGTGAAGAGCGTCGAAACAGATGAAATATTTCACAAAATCAAAAACGAACACTCAAATCCAACAAGTATAGTCATAGGGTATTTATAGTAATGTTTGAAGGACATTTGTTTTTTTTCAAAAAATCAATCAAATTTGACCAGAATCGCAGTACATAATCCACGGTTTTTCGATAATATGGCTCCGGAGCGAAATCGGCTCAAATTTTGGTGGTAGTGTCTAAGTATGATATAATGAGGATTTGAAAAATAGTAGAGCCAAAAATCTAAGTGAAGTTATAAAACGGTCAACATGCTTATAAATCCATACAAAGTGACGAGCGTCGAAACAGATAAAATACTTCACAAAGAGAAACCAACACTCAAATCCAACAAATATAGTCAATGTGTATCTATAATAATGTTTGGAGGACATTTTATTTTTTTCGAAAAATTAATCAAATTTGACCAGAATAGCACGGTTTTTGATGATATGGCTCCGGAGCAAAATCGGCTCAAATTTTGGTGATAGTGTCTAAGTATGATATAATGAGGATTTGAAAAATATTAGGGCCAAAAACCTAAGTGAAGTTAAGTATAAAGGGCAAAATAATTATAAATCCATACAAAGTAACGAACGTCTAAACAGATGACATCTAATACTGTATATATTAAAACATGAAACCTAGGAAGTCTTTCCTAGAACGACACTTTGCATTTATTAATTGGAGAACATTAAGTAATTACATAATATGGAAATTATTAGCTAATTTATGCAAAATAATATAATTTATGGTGATTATGGTGGTGAGCTAATTTATGTAAAATAATAGTGCTGTTACTAATATTATAACAAAGGTAAATTGACAATTTCATAAATAAATATAACAATATAGATATATAATCCGGGCGCGGGCCGGGCATGCAAACTAGTACTTATAATATAGTAGGTACTCATGTAAATAATTCAAAATTAAAACAGGTTACGATAAAATTGTGTTATTACACCCTGTGCAATCCTTATACGGGTAAAAGAACTAGTATATAGTAGTACTATAAGCTTAAAAGTCTGATCATGGGTTGGGCACGCAAACTAGTAAGAAAACCTAAAACCGTCTTTGATCATAAAAGGCAGCCCCGCTGTAAACTACTTCTCTCAATGGCCACTAAGGTAACACAGAAGACCAAACGCGATTTGCTACGTTTTGGGTTCAGGTCCCTAAAATCCCGTGTTTGGTTGTTTATGTTAAATAAGCGAGTTTAATTATTTATGGTAAGTTATCGGGGTCATATGGACTTTAAATAATATGTTAAGCTTCAATTTGCACGAGAAATTAGCCACAAAGTCTTGAGAACCGAGAGAGAAAAACGTGTGTAGCAGTCGGCGGATTCCAGTGCGCAACTGTGATCGACTTGACGATCTGAAGGTCAAACGATCTCAGGTGGCTCGTGCAATATGGCTGATAATAATGATGCAAAGAAAAAGCCTTTAATTTTTTACCATAGTGCTTACGCTGCCCATCTTGTTGAGATATTTTCCGTGAGCATACAAAGTAGGAATCAAAGCTTAGTCAAGGATGAAATTTATGGCCGAATTAGAGTGATTGATAAGCTAGGGGAGAGCTTTGATATCTTTAACCGAAACAGGGACCAAACCGAGTCTATCAAAGGTGAAGGTGAATTGTTGCTTACTGCCCCCTCGGACCCCCAAGTTGCTGTAATTATAGCTTCAGATGATGTGACTTTGGATCTTTTGCTTTTTGAGAGGAGGGCCTACGGAGACGTGCCTGTTTTCGAAGGTGAGATCGTATTGAACAGAAGTACAAGCAGCCGTGACTGGGAAGAGGATCACCGTGTTAAGATTATTGTTAAAGGCAATCACGGGTTTAGTGCTAAAGTCGGATATGCCATATTTCCGTATGCAGTTGTTGCTAATGTCAGTGTCTTATTCTTCCACAAAGATGACCCTTTTGACCCTCTGGAGGGTAATGACGACGATGCTGAATTCGACCAAGATTGGGATTATGAGAGTTGTGATGAGCAAGACGTAATCAAGTATAAAAAGGACGAGTACTGCTCTATTATGGCTGCTAATGTATTCGGAACTGTGACCGCTTCTACCGGTGGAAGCAGCATTTGCAGTACCCTCTTTTTTGGTTCTGTACAGGTCAGGTCTGGGGATTTTATTGAGCTGTCAAGATCTGTAGTTGCCGTGCCGGCATATTCAACCCTTCAAATTGAAGCTACCTTTTCGGATCATGATACCATGTTACCAATTGCTAGCGGCTGCGTGGAATTCAAACCCCGAGATATGTACACATATAAGAAGGACATTGTCAGTGAAAATGGACGTATTCGTGTTCGTGTTACTTGGAGTGATGCTTATAAGCAACTTAACCAGGAAAAAAGGCGGCAAATGGTACACATAATAATTTGCAATTCTTTCCAATCAATTACTCCTATTATATTCGTCGTGTTTAATTTTGTGCTTTAGGTACTCTTGAAGCACCAACCTTCAGCTACCTTGTGTGGTAGGAGGTACGTGGTCTTAATTTATTATATAGTTTTATTTATTTAACGGGTTATGCTAGCTACTGTGTCTGTTGTTTCCTGATGATCGAATTGTATCAGTATCAAGAGTCTGAATTGGTTCACATTGCCAATGTTGGAGGTGTTTTCTGTAGTCGTTTTTCGTGACGATTTTGAACATTTCAAGTTTCATGGCAAGATAATTGTTCAGGATGGTTGGGAGCATTGCATCTTCGACAAAAGTGAATCTTTTCCTCAAGATTGTCCTACGTCAGGTGCGCTTGCTATAGTCGGAAATGGTTCTCGTGGCTGTCTCCGTGCGATTAATGAGACCGCTATAACCTTGTGGCTCCAGGATGATGCCGGAGCTACAATCAGCCGTGGTCACATAATCTGGAGGCCTTCGAATGCCAATGAGGACAAGTTTTATGACAAACGTACGTGTTGTATTGTTCGAGGTGATCGCGGTTTTGCTGCTGTCCATTACTCAATGTTCTCTGCTGCACTATCAGCTGCTTTGGACGTCAAACTGTATAGCACAAGTCTCCCTGGCAGAATTAAAGGGAAGCTCTATGCGCGTTATGGCAATTTCGACTATTCGATATCTTATGACGAGAAGTACTTTCAGAGTATACTTTTCTACAATGAAAATGACGGTGTTCGACTTGATACTTCTGGTTCGACTCTGCCATTGGTGAAATCTTTTGTTCCTGCGCCGGAAACTACTCATCTAATCATTGTCGCCGACCTGTCACTGTCTCCAACCGATGCCATTTTACCCCAAGACGCTGTATCTTTGAAGGGCAGTGTAGAAATTTGGGATGATGGTGCGTCTTCTTGCCGAATTGGCAATGACGATCTGTATATTGACGTCTTTGTTAAGTTAAGTGAGCCTTAGTGATGGGCAGATAAATTGGCGTGTCCTCTGTTTCGGAAACAGGATTGTCTCCAATAATTAAGCTCATCGCCTGGATTATCCTGCCTTTGTTCTGTTTCTAAATTCAATTACACGGGCAAAGTCGTCTAGTCAAGGTTAAAGGGAACCTCTATGCTCGTTACGCCAATTACAACTAAAAAAAGATGAAAAAGATGGTGTATGTGTCACTCTATAGTTCTGGTTTGCCGAAAACTTATTAGTTGCTATGCCAACAAATACGCTATACGCGTGTTTAAAATCATCGTAACGGACCTGTCATTGTCTCCATTCCTTAATAATTAAAACACAAGGCACGATTTCCATCGTAGAGATTTTGAACAATTTCACGCCAAATTGATCGTGCGATTTCCCCGAATACAATCATTAGGAAAATGGGTGAACATCTTTTCTTTTTTTTTTTTTTTTAATTGAAGATTTGTACCATTATTAGATAAAGCGTAAAGTTCAGTATAATCTTTACCATCCTAAGTTATAACCATAAAGGTATCGGTGTTGAATTTTCACATTCTCGTAGCATACTTACACGATTGATTGACGGGGCCTAATGTTACTTGATTCGACTTCGATGGCTTAAAATATGACAAATTTAAAACGACCCAAGTGAAATGGACTTAGTATGAAATTTGATTCGAAGTTGACAAAGCCGAACTTAACTTACGGCAGAAAGCAACACAACCAACACTCGATAAAATTTGCTAAAAAAAAAAAAGATTGGCCTCGGTTAGGAAGTTGTCCCGTGTTCAAATCCTCCTATGTAACCCAAAAAAAAAAAAAATTGTAACCTAAACCGACCGCGCCCTATCTCCTCAGAAGATATTTCGAGGAAACTCAGGCGAATCATTCTTGCAACAACAGGCTAGGCCAAAATAATTTTTTTATTCAGTTTTATCTTTGTTATATTTCATTAAATCTGTAGTTTTTGTGCATTACTAATGCTAATTTTAGTTTGATAATTGTTTGAGTTTGGTGATCCGAACAGATTTCGCTTAAGATTAAGTGGTCGTTTGATTAACACGTAGGAATTTGCATTTTCAGTTTTAATTTGTCACGATTGCTAGGGATTAATTACTACTACTTTCTCACGATATCTTATTGCAGGGAGTTTGCTAAACTTTGTTCGATCGAAATTTACAATTTGAATATCTTGATTCCACTGAGTTTGTAGAATAATTTTATTTGTAGGGTTTAAAAAAAAGTATGGGTAACGATGATGCGGTTGTCGTTAGAAAGAAAAAGCCAATGCTAATGCACTATAAGGCTGTGGTCGCCCCCATGGCAGAGATATTGTCAGTGAGCATACAAAATAGTAACAAATTAATTTCAAAAACAACATGTGAAATTTATGGCCAAATTCGAGTGGTTGATACGCAGCAGGGTGAGACCATCGATATTTATGATCGAGACAAGGACGAAGCTGAGACTATCTCCCTGATTGAAGGTGAAGGTGAAGGTGGCAGCAGCTTGTTGCTTACTGCTCCATGGGACCCTAAACTAGATGTTATTATAGCTTCGGATCGTGTCAAATTGGATGTTATGCTTTTCGACAGGGCATATGACGACATTATTCCTATAATCAAAGGCGAGATCACCTTGAATAGAAGTCGAACCAGTGGTGATTGCAGTAGTTGAAAGCGGTTATCGCGGTCTCATTACAATCAATACCTTCAGTATAATCCTAAAACTAATGGATGATAGCGGAGCTACAATCAGCTTTGGTAACATATTCTGGAGGCTCCACTATGTTGAACATTTCGAGAATAGGCGTATGTGTACGCTTATCCAAGGTGAAACGAGGTTTTGCCGTAGTACATTACTTAATGTTCCCTCAAGGGTTAACAGCTGCTCTGGATGTCAAACTGTACGGCCTGTGTCTGCCAGGCAGGGTTAAAGGGAAACTCTATGCTCGTTATGCCAATTGCGACTACTCGAGATCTTATGAGGAGAAGTACTTTCAGAGCATACTTTACTATGATGAAACCGATGGTGTGCAAGTCGATAGTTCTGGTTCCACTCTGCCATTGGTGAAATAATCTAAGGTTGCTGTGCCAATGACGACTAATTTAATCATTGTAGCGGACTTGTCAGTGTCTCCCATCGATGCTAAGTCGCCCCAAGATGTTGTATGCTTGAAGGGCTGTGTAGAAGTTAAGGGTGTTGGTGTTTCTTCTTGGCGTATTGGCGAAGATGACTTGCATATTGATGTTTCCGTTGAGTACATTCAGCCTTGATGTTACCAGTTGAGTATTTAAGTATGGTTTGCTTTGTTTCAGGTTTTAATATATAGTATTAGATATTTTCTGCCAAGATAAATATGGTGCCTTTGTTCTGTTTGGGGTTCATTTTTTGGTGACATGTGGTATTAATGTTGGAAGGAAATATGAGCATTTTTAACTCTGCATACGACTCCTTCAATTATTAAACCAACCTTTTTCTAGGGCTTGCAATAATAGTTGAAAGTGTTTCTCAACTACTCGTAGTTCATTACGATTAATCTGTATTGGACACTCGACGCTCGAGTATGAAATTTAGACACTTCAGTCAAAAGCCAAAATGGGTTGTATACACTTGTGTCCATTCATTATCTAGATCACTATCATAAGCAATAAATGGCTGCCACATCCTCAGATTTTGGACCCAACCTATCCAAATATTTAAGCCACATATGACATAGTATCACAAAACCAGAGTAAAATTTAACATTAATCCCAAAAATTCCCTGAATTTTATTTTTCTTTAGCAAATTCTACTTGTTTTAATCTGACATAATGGTGGCAGTTGCTGCCCAATCTCTTCTATATGCTAAAACTTCTAAGCCTATAGGTAGCTGTTCTTCCTCTACAAGTATCACTTTCCCCTCATTCTTACAATGTAAAACTTCTTATCAATCTGCACAAAATTTTGGTTTTGGAAGGCTTAATTTACATTGTGTAGCAAGCAAGCATCAGTGCACTACCCACAGGAATGTCGGGGTTGCGCGCGCTTCTTCTGATGCAGGAACTACTTCAGCTACTGTTGCTCAGGGCTGGCTACTTGAACCTGTAGGTCAGTTTGCAACATCATCTTTTTTTAAATTTTTTGGCTAAATTAGTAGTGCAAATATGTAGTCCATGATCCTATATACCATGGGTGAGGGGTGAACCTTTAGTGTAATTTTCGCAGTAGCGAAATTTTAAGGTTATAGCAGGAGCCTTTGAGACGCCGGTGTAATGATGTTGTTGTATTACTATGTAACGGTTTTATTTATGAACGTTTTGGTACGAAAATCGGGTGATAAAAAAACTTGTGGACATGCTAGTTAAATTTGTACCGTGACACTTGTGGTGTAACTTGCAGGAGATGGGGATTACAAGCACATAGGCTTTAAGGTTGATAAGCCTGGTGCATACGAAATCTTTTCTGTAAGTTGATTATTCACTATACAATTTCGATATCGTAAATTTGTACATGATGACACTATGATAATAATCTCAAGAGTAATTAGTATTATTGTGAATATACCAGAATGAGAGGATTGTTGGTCGTGTGCCTGGTAGAGCAGATTTGGTCATTCCAGTTGCCACAGGTACGCATACTTCCTACTGAGTCTTAATATTTCCACAAATACAGCGTGTTGAACACTCTACTCTTTTGTTGCGCCTGATTAAGTTACAGCATTGATTAATCTGAATGTGTTTGGCTTTCTTTGTAGTATCTGGATTGCACGCTCGGATCCAAAACGTAGAAGGCATGCTCTTGGTCACTGATTTAGACAGTACAAATGGAACTTTCATCAATGAAAAACGCGTACTACCTGGTGCCACTGCTATCGTCCCACCAGGGAGCTTACTCACATTCGGTAACTTAACTTATACTCCCTCCGTTTCATTCATTTCAACTTTGTTATTATTTAACCCGAAAGTTGTAGATTATCGATGCTGATTATTCCACTGGGATTTTCTTCTAATAGGGGATACCCATCTTGCAATATTCCGGGTTTCAAGAGTTGAAAAAATCATAGAAGACACAGCAACAGACTCCGAAGAGCAACAGACAGAGAGCAATGGCGCGAGTGCTGCTCCACAAGCTGAAACAAGCTGATCAGACTATCCTAGAGAACTTGGACGTGTCAATTTGATTGTAATCACCAGGAAGTAAAGTGCGCGATTCTTGTATAATTTCGACATCAGTCACAGACTCACAGTATATATATGACTATGAAATCAACTAGAAAAAATTTGTGAGCAGAGTTTTGTAGCAGAGTATATAACATCAGTGTTTTTAGTTTTTTACAGCACTGTTTACAACTGTATGTACCTGAGAGTGAGTGTGTTAGTCTTGTAGATTAAGCGCCAATGCGCAATTGATTCCTAATTCCTAAGATCAGCAGGATTTACATATTAAGCTGCTGTACAACACGCTAAAATTAAGTTTTCAACGAATTTTGGGTAGGCTAGCATGAACAGTAGTATGATATTATGCGATTTTGGAGATGTATAGCTAGGTTCGCATGGACCCTACTATATACTAGGCGTGACGCAAACCCAACCCTAGTATTAACATGACATGAATTTGAAAAAGGTCCGTCTATAACAATCATTTTGAATTGCGTTTATATAAAATCGTATCATATGATCTCACAAAAAAAAAAAAAAAAAAAAAAAACATTCATTTCAAATAGATTAAACATTGGACAATTGCTTCATTTTTCCTACAAGATTACACCTAACTAAGCTCCCAATTGTGTTCATAACCATCTTTGTATCCTCCCATGGATTTCCCTTAGCCAACCTCTTATACAAATAACTATCAAAAGTCATCCTTTGCACATACTCATCCCCACAAAGCTCCACCAATGCCTCCCTACCTGCATTATTCCCATAAAACACATTTTGCAACAAATCCAAAAACCTAAATGTGTTTTTGTATTGATCATCCCATTTTCTCAAGTACTCCCTCCTTAAATCCGCCTCGTTAACCATTCGTGTCCCGCCCTCCGACGCCTCCACGATTGCCCGACCGCACATTCGGCCCGACTTGGCCGCAAAGTAGATCCCCTCGCCCGAGCACTTGGTCACGTACCCGGCCGCATCCCCGACCAACGCGACTCGTCCTCGAACCCTAACGGGCCTCGGGTGTTCGGGGATCGGGTGGGCCTCGACCTTAAAGACCCGCCCACCATGTATCTTGGGTCCGACTCTGTCTCGGACCCCTTGTTGGTACCTTTTAATATCCGACTTGGACCGAACCGTACCTGTCCCCACCGCCACGTGGTCACATTTCGGAAAAACCCACCCGTAAAAATCGGGCGACACGTCATCCCCCACATACATCTCAGCAAGGTCATTATAATACTCCATTTTATCATCAGGAAGCCGGATCCTCTCCTGAAAGGCGATGGCATACTGGTAATTTCCCGCCTTGATGGACTTGGCCACCTTGCTGTGGGCCCCATCAGCGCCGACGACGACGTCCACGTGGGCGGTCTTCTTAACCCCATCGACGACGTAGTTGATCGCGTAGGGCCCGCCGTCCCGGGCCGGGAGGTCGACCCCGGAGACGAGCCCGGTGAGAAGCTGGGCCCCGCTGGACTGGGCCCGAGCCCGGAGGAACGAGTCGAGCACCTCGCGGCGAGTCATGGCGATGAACTCGGTTGGGAGTAGCGTCTTGCCAAAGTCAATGGTGAGGTTGGAAGGCGAAATGATCCGCATGCGCGTGACTTCACGGTCGACGAGGGCGCGTGGGATGGAAAACTCGTCGAGCATGCATAACGGGATGGCGCCGCCGCACGGCTTAGCTCCGGATGGGCTGCGCTCGAAGAGAAACGTCTCAACGCCGCCGGATGCGAGGGCGTCGGCGGCGGAAGAGCCGGCGGGACCACCTCCGATGACGGCGGCGCGGAGTTTGCGGCCGTGGAGAGCTGGGTTGGCGGAGGAGGAGGTGGCGAGGGGGAGGTGTTTGCGGCGGTTAGGAGGGGTAGTTTTGGAAATAGAGGAGGAGAGAGAGTGGTGGAGCTGAGGTTGGAGTTTGAGAGAAGAAGCCATTAGTGTTGTGGAAAAATGTGATTAAGTGAGTTAAAAGTGTGATTAATTAAGTGAGTAAAGTGTGATTAAGTGAGGAAAACACAGTGGAAATGTGAGTGGGAATTTTTTAATTAGATGAGATCTTAAGCTTAATTATGGCCGTTGGAATAATATACTGGGAGTGGCATTAGCAGAGCACTGTAATCAAGAAAGTTTGTTTCCCATTGTATTAACTAATGATTAATTAACAGCGATTGTTCTGTTTACACATCTGAAATTATTTGAACCATTTACAAGACTAGAATTTATTTGTTTTGCATTCGACATTAAAAGCATCAATCTAAATTACAGAGTAGTGCAACTTATACGGTCGATGAGAAACATCATGAAAGGTTGAAACAATGTTACTGATGTCTGGTGACTCAACTAGAAACCTTTGTATACACATCGTTCCTCAAATAAACTAGATACTAGTACTCCGTACGTCATATGTGTGATAATTTTCGTCGTCGGCCTTCGGACAATCTGAAATTGCTTCATCAACTATCCCCGGTATTTACTTTGCTCAGAAATCATAATGTAGAAACGCCAAGTTTGCTATTCTTTTAATTGACACAATTACCTCTGTAAAAAAAAAAAATTGACACAATTACAAAAAGAACATAAACAAAAAAGGATGGCTTCGCCCGGGCTCGAACCGGGGACCTTCAGTGTGTTAGACTGACATGATAACCAACTACACCACGAAACCAACTTGTTGATTTAATGAAACTTAATGTTTTCATACTGATACGGATTGTATACTATACTGATACTGATAAACTACTGATTGTTTTACATCCGACATTAAAAGGTGGGGATCACAATTAGGTACCCTGGGATGCCTAAAGCTACGTACCCTCCGATTAACTGTTCACTCCTTATATACTACATTCTAGTTATTATATACTTTCACTCATTATTTTACAATTTTCACTCATTATTTCTCAATATCACTCATTATTTCTCAATATCACTCATTATATACTTTCACTCATTATTTTACAATTTTTACTCGTAATTTCTCAATTTTCACTCATTATCTTCCGATTTTCACTCATTATATATAACATTATAGTCATTATTTCTGAATTTCCAATCATTATATAAAACTTTGTTTCAATCATTATTTCCCAACTTTCACTCTTTATTTCTCGAATTCCACTCATTAGTTTTCAATTTTTACTCATTATATATCACTTGAACCGGGGGTACCTAGAGCTACGTACCCCCGGGGTACCATATACCGATTGAGGTCACTTTAGTAGAAACAGTGTCACGGCCTCACGGGTATCAAATGCGCTCAAACTCGAGACTTTTGTATGTCCCACTGAATTTTGAATGAAGAGATGCATCTAATAATCTTTGTCGTAGCCTTTACTGCCGCGGACAATAAAAACTAAAACAAACAAAATTAAAAAATGATGGCTTCGCCCGGGCTCGAACCGGGGACCTTCAGTGTGTTAGACTGACGTGATAACCAACTACACCACGAAACCAATTTGTTCATAATATGAAACTTTATCTAGTTATAGGACAACAGTTGAAACATACAAATTCCCTGAAACGTAGGCTGCCAAATCTTATTGCAAATTTTCAAAGTGAACCAAATGTTGGTAACAAATTCATGCAATTACAATGATTCACAAACTATGCATCTAACATTCTAGCTACACTGACGCGAATTCCATGACCAATCGTATTCGCGCCATAAACTCAAACTATTACGAAAAATGTCATGAACTACTAGTCTACTACAGATATTGCTCATCATAAAGCCAATATCAAACTTGTTCTACTGCTTCAATTCCCGTACATCTAACTTTGCTAGTCATGATGAGAATCCACCAGGCCTTGTACGCTCAGAGGACGGCACATATCGGCCAATGGCAGTCCTGACCAGGCCGAGTCAGCCAGTAGAGAGTTCACTGCCTGTGAAGGGTTGTAGAAGTCCCACCAAACATGTCCTGATATGTCATTGCAAGCCATAGACATTGACTGACATCCTACTGCTGCGCCACGCCACCCTCTTCCACAGCATGTTCCCCTTGCGTCCACAAATCCTGAATTACCACCACCAACATTACTTACACATTCATTTTTTCAGGTTTTTAAGATTAACACAGAAATTGACAGTACACAGAAAATTTGCAACAAGAACACAGTAAATGGCAGAATACACAAAATGTGCAAGATTTATCCTAGCTTAGTATACAACAGAAGAAGTGGTAAAAAAAAGGTTTACCATATCTTTGTGGGCTAGCCATGATTTGCATGAGGCCTTGGTAAACATCACAGAACACAAACTGAGCATCAGAGGCCTCCAAATTAAGGGCGATAATGCGCTCATTCAACCGCTGATTGTACTGCATAACAAGCTGATTAATCTCACTGACACAGTTCCTCATCCTCCTATTGTTTCTCCCATTGCGAAAGTACCATTCAACCACTGCCCTAGGAGCACACCCAAGAGGCAAAATTCCCATGGTCACAATTTTTCTTGCCCCTGCATTGTACAAGCTTCTAAGTGCACCAGTCATCTCATTAGCCAACAATTGCCAAAAAGCTTGAGAATCAGTGTCAAAATCCGGTGTGGATGAGCTGTTCTTGAAGAGAAAGTTGATGAAGTCTTCTTTGCCTAAGGAAACATAGAATATTGAGGACCTGATCAGATGACCTGCCTCGGCTTCACCTAGTTGTAACTGCAGGAGCTGGATTGTCTCAAAGGATTGCCTTAGCTGCTGGTTCAAGGACTGAAAACTCGGACCAAGCCCAACCGAGTCTGTGAGGATCGTTGCACCAGCACAGCCATAGTTAAGACCACTCAGTATACCTTCAATTGTACCATTCTGTGCATAGAATGATGGTATATCTAACAGCCCCATCTTTGAAGCTTCATGTAGAAGATATCATGTAGAGTAAAAACCCGAAATCAGTCCTTATTTGAATAATTACCAAACCAATCCACAGTCAAAAGTGAAAAATATACATTCTTACGTATCAAAACGCAAGAAAATTCAGCAGATCATAAATGTGACATCTTTGAAGCTTTACGTAGATATCATGTAGAATAACAACCAGAAATCAATCATCATCTTGGAAAATTTATAAACCCGTCTACAGTAAAACGCGAAAAAGACTACATTGACAGCTTGGTTTAGAAAATTCGTAAATCAGAAAATGTAACATCCATCTTATACTGTCATTACCATCATTCAACTACATGATCTTTGCAAACTGAATTCAAAGCAGAATTGACGGAAACAGAAATCGCAGAATTAAATTCACTTTGATTACCAAACTTGTCCAAGACTCAAAGAAAAGAACAGGTGAATTATCAGCAAAAATGACTGAAATATGATCAATTCCAAAACTTTAAAATACAACACCTTAAGAAATATGCAAGAAAATAACATAATGCATCTTAGCCTAAATCATCATATAATTTCAGCTCAGACTTATATCAATTTTCATGAATAACAACAAGTTTACAGATGAACAAAAATCTTAAAAAAAAAAAAAAAAAAAGTAACAAAGGCAGAGAAGTTGAAGAACATACCAAGAAGATGAGGAACAAGGGTAGAATCAGAGCCATTAGAGCAAGGAAACATGGAGAGATTACGGCGAAGAAGAGGATAAAAGAAAGTACTTTCCCCACAATCAACAGATGAATCTCCAATTACAAACATGGCTTTGGATTTCGACGACGAAAACAGCAAGCTGTTGTTGTTCTTCTTCTGATTATTACCCGGACGAACCCTATCAGTAAGTAAAGATTCATGGATCACGACCCGAGAAGGCGAAGGCGAAGACGGGGAGGATGGAGAAGGAGCATTAGCATTGCCGGACAAAGCTTCTTTGGAAAGAAGAATAATAAGGGCAATGATTGCTGCAGTAAACATGGCTAGTAAAGTTACTGCAATAGCTTCCTTGTTTATCTGCATTTTTCTACTGTTTTTTGAGGTCGCACTTTAAAGGTGTGATGAAGAAGTTTCTGGGTGAAAAATTAGCTATGGAGGAGATGGTGAATGAGGAAGTGGGTAGCTAACAGTTGGAGGAAACTGTATTTTTTTTGTTGCGGTTATGTTCATTTGACTCAACTAACTTCTAACTGCTTTTTATATTAGGCGGGAAAGTGTTGATCTTTTGCGGTTATGAAAATAGAGCTGATCATTCTATGTTCTATTTTTTTTTTTTCAAAGTGATGATCATTCTATGGCGATTGCCAATTTCCGAAAATTATGTTGATTGTCAATTTCCGAAAATTATGTTGAGGCGATTTGGTAATGATATAAAATTCATAAAAAAAGATTGTGGAGATGTATAATATATATTCTTATATGTTTTCGCAACATATTTACGAGGGTTTTTTTGTGAAATGAGACATCTTGATTCAAAGTAAACATGCATGCGTACTTTGGGTATTCAAGTTTTTATCTTTACATGTTTTAAATGTCATTAGATAGATATTTAAGATGCATACAATTCGCATTGAAAGGAGTCTAACAAAATCAATGATCATACAATTCGCATTGCAAAGATGGGTTTATTACTTGTAAAACACGCTTGAATTCCGAGACAGAAATAACTGATGGTGCTGAAACCATATGTTCATGATCAATTATATAGTTATATATATAGAAACCCTCCCTCCTCCAGATAAGAGTCTCAGGCGCAACGGAAACTTTATGCAACCGTAAAGACTTTAGGAATAGCTGACATGCAGCAGAGCTCGGTTGCACAACAAAGGATAATCACAACAGAAGCAGATGCACGATATACATAACACTGCTGCGGAAACAGTAGTCGATCAGACGGAAATCGACGTTTCCAGGCTAAATATTGAGCAAGAACATGACATGTTTAGAGGGAAGTGCTCACTGCACACTAGAGTAACATTAATCGTCAGAAAGCCACACCCCAGTAATGCAGAAGCACCAGGAAGGTAAAATCATCACAAGAGAGTAAAATCTCAGGGCATTCGGATTTCCCGAAAGAACAGATGTTTGGGAATTTACTAATTCAAAGGGTGCATTACAGACGGTAATGTAATGATGAATAAGTACTAAACTACTAACAGAGTAACAGCCACAGATGAACTTGCTACACTACGAAATCTGTACCTTTTTTTTTTAATTGCAATGTAACTAGAACGGTAATAGCTTCATAAATGGTTGGCAGCAGAGTTGCTGTTGCTATGCCTTCACTTTTCCAGCAACACTTCGCTTATTATGCCAGACGCCACTTCGATCTCCATTGATAGGATTCTTCTTCGCTGCAACTGAACATTTATCAGCCCGGCCACTCTTTGCACTCATCTCCGCTTGAAGCTTACGTTGCCTCATCCTGTTCTCAAGACGAAAGGCCTTCTGTGCACGAGATCTCATTTCTCTCTCCAAGGCGTGGGAGAAGTCCCAAACCTTCACAACCTTATCTTCACCTCCACAGACAATGCGATCTGCACCAATATCAACAGAGAATAGACTACTCCCAGAACCATGCAGCATTATCTGAGGAGGCTCAATAGTTGACCTGCGAGCACTGCGAATCTGTTTCATGAAAGAGCGCTGGTTTCTGGTTTTCAACAGTTTCCTTACATCAATCAGAGAAAGCTTCCCATCACTCGAAGCTGACACGAGCCACGGATACTCAAACGCCAAAGAATTCACTGGACCCGTATGAGGGATCCAGGTAGCCACCTTATGGATACCAACTTCTTCTACAAAATTTGAGATATCAAACATATGTATGGCACCATCTTCACCTCCAGTGAAGAGGAAATCACCAGTATGACTGCGAGCCAAGGCATAGGTATTTCCTGCATGGCATTGAGGAAGGATCGCAGTCAGGGTTCCATCAATAGTATCCCAGATATAAACATCAGACCCAGAAGTGCTGGCAATGGTAGCGGAATGAGGTACAATGCCCCAAACCCAATCAGTGTGTCTCAATACCATAAAACACTGCAAAGAATTACGGTCCCATAACCTCATAGTCATGTCCCATGATCCACTATAGATCCTTGTAAGATCCAAAGCAAGACAGGTAACAGGTCCTTCATGTTCCCAAAGCCTGAACTCGGATTCTTCAGGTTGACCACCCTTCAGATCGAACAAATGAGAAATCCCTTCAACCGCTTTCCAGCACTGAATGAAACCATTAGTACCCCCAGCTAACAACAATTTCTTATCAGCAGCAATAGCTCGGATTGTGCAACCAAGCGGCCTAGATGAAGCAACTGACAACCCTTCTTCCATGTCCCAAATCCGGACGACAGAATCATACCCAGCAGTAAATATCAGCTTTGCAGACGCCAGCAAGAAAACAGTTCTAACTGCTTCCTTGTGGCCATTCAGGTAATCCGGTCTGTACTGCCCCAGAAAAATCTTGCTCCTATACTCCCTCTCAACAAACAACTCCTTCCATGTCTTCTCATCAGCTAAACCAGGATTCAAAGGCCTACGAATAGGAAGACCCCACCTTTCACAATAGAAATCCTTCCACAAATAATGATCCGAGGCAACCTTATAAAGCGTGGTCGAAACACACGACACAACGCCAAGCTCTTTCGGGTCCAAGCAATTGAAAATCTCTGAAATCAAAGCCTGTGGAAGGTCATTAATCGACCGACGATAACCCACGGGATCCTCATCGGTCACCCCCAATATCTGACCAACTGGCACTCCAACAACCTTATCAGAACAAAGTGCTAACTTAGGAACTAATGTATCAGACTCCTCAAACTTTTTCTTACGACCAAATTTCTTACCTTCACGATTACTCAACCTTAATTTGTGAAACTGAACACGACCCAATTGTTTCTCCACAGGATTATGACCAACAACAATATTTTTTGCTAAATTACCCTCAAATTTTTCCTGGCATTCAAAGGCCATAAAACAATCTTCTACCCCCCTAAATAAAACTGATCCAAAACCCTAAAGTTTCAAACTTTCTCCATAACTCTCAAAATTCCTCAATTTTAATCAATACCCTCTTCCAAATTCTACCAAAAATTGAGTATGATCCAGAAAAAAAAAAAACCCAAATAAACGCCTAAAATATGAGCCCTAAATCAAACAATTGGGTGTAAATTACGAGAAATTGGTATAATTGTAGAAATTCTAACGAAAATTACAATTAAATTAATATGCGCAGATTAACAGGGAAGATCATGAAGAAGGGTAAGATACCTTAGGAGAGTGAAATAGCGGCGTATTGAAGGTGTTACCGAAGATCGAGCGAATGAAAGGGGAGAAAAGGCGAATTAGAGGAGAGAGAAGAGAGAAAGAAGAAAAGAGAGGTTGAAGAGCAGAGAACCAAGCAAGGATCTAAGTTAAGTAATCCCTCCGTTCGGCTATAAAACGTGTAGGGTCTGAACACAGTTTTTAAGAAAAGTAGAATAAAGAATGAGTTTTAGGGTCCACTTGGTGTAAAATTACACATAGGGGTATGTCCCACTTCCACTTTTAACAAAAAAGTAAGGGTGTTTTGGTATTTATATGTACAAATAAGGAAAAATTCCAAGTATGAAGTTTAAAGATGAACACCCCTTAATAGAAAGTAGGAAGTTTAAAGCCGAACGGAGGGAGTATCAAATTGGTCCCCGAACTTTGTCTTGAGGGTGAAATTGGGGACCCGTAACTTTTGTTGTGAAACATGGGGACTCACCCCAAATTTTCATCCAATTGTTAACGTCAGTTAGCTCATTTCCTCTTTCTTCTCTTTCATATCATCATCTTCCCCAAATCCTAAAAATTTAACCCAAAAATTACCTAAAAAATTCATATTTTTTTTTCCCAAAAAATTCAACAATCCAGAAATCATCCAAATCCTAACAATGAACCATAATTAATCAAATCCTTAACATATAACCCGGAAAATATCGACAGATATAGATCGAAGTACAACAAACGATTTTTTTAAAATTGATTCTAAAACAAATCCCAAAAAATTAATTACTTCCGCTGCCACATTAAAGTTTGCGACGACGCCGTAGCGGTGTCGGAATCATAGGCGTCGACGCTGGAGAAGGAGAAAGTAGACATGCTGACATTTTTCCGTCGTCAACAAATTCTTCTACTTCGATTTCTGGGTTTGAATTGATCATCTACACCACGAGCAGTGGTCAACCATTTTATGTTAGCAAAACCCCATAAAATTTGGGTAAGAAATAACCGAATACAAAGGAGAGAAAATATGTAAGTTGGTGACTTTTTTTCTAGGTTTGAACTGATTCTTATATTATTGTTTGTTTTGTATCTTGTTTGAGTAAGATTCAAGGAAAATGGTGATTTTATAGATTTGATACTTAATTAAAATATATTGATGGGTTTTTGCTGCCCATGAAATTTCCGGATTGTGGGAACAATTTTTCAATGAACATGTTGGAATTCAATTTTGTAATGGTAAAGATCATGAAGATGGAGGAGAGACAAAAAAAAATCTTGTGTAGAGAAGTATTAAAGGGATGAAGGTGGAAGAAAGAGGAGAGAAGAGAGAGAAAGAGTTAGAGGAGGGCTAACAGGGTTAACAATTGGATGGGAAATTGGGGCGAGTCCCCATTTTTTACGACAAAAATTACGGGTCCTCAATTTCACCCTCAAGATAAAGTTCGGGAACCAATTTGACACTTAACTCCAAGGATCTAGCACCGATACTGTTTGGGGATTCATCTGACGGCTGTAGTTGCGTATTATGATGTGATTAGGACACTTTAAGATGTTAATAGCCGTCAGATTGTGTATATGTCTATTAAAGAAAAAGGTATTGGTATTACAGTATTATACTCCGACAGTAGTACACTTATCATGTATGGTATAGGCGCATATAATACACACGTGTGTCTGCTACATGCGTGAACCAGTTCATTTGGATCGTGAAAATGTCGCTACTTATAAAGTTATACGTAACAACAAAAGGGTTAGATACAACGATTAATTAGTAAATTTTTCCCAAAATGCCCTTTAAGTCTTTAAACTGGATTATCTCATAGTCAAGATATTAAGCAAAACTCAAAACAACTAAATTACACATTGAAACGTGGTAGTACTATCATACGAAAAAAAAACAAAAATGAAACCAAAGATTAAACAATGATGAGGGGGTTGAAAGTCTGGGCCGACGGAGGGGGGGGTGAGGTGTCGGGTTTTTTTGGATCGACGGGGGAGTCGGAGGGGGGGTCGTTTTCCTAAGTTGACAGGGTGAGGGAAGCGGTCAGTTTTTTGGTTCGACGGGGTGGGGGAGGGGGTCGGTTTTCTGGGTTGACGGGGTGGGCGAGGGGTCGGTATTCTGTGGCCGTAAACTTGTTGTTGATGTTGTTGATTTGTTGATGATGATATATGAGTGGATGAATTGATGATGATGAGTGAGTGAATGAATTGAAATTTGAAGGTGGGATACTGGGATTAAGAGAGAGAAGGTGAAAAAAAAAACGAAAAAATTAGGCGGAGGGTACTCAGGTCTTTTAATACTTTTTTATTGTTGTATTTAACTTCTTTTGTTGTTGTATTTAGACTTTATGTAAAATAAAGCTGAAAAACTTATTTCTCATCGTTGGTAAACTATAGTCTAGGATATGCTCACTTCCAAGAAATAAAACAATTTAATTTGAAGACAAAAATACAACGATTTAACCGAATACTAGTAGATTTATTGATCTATGATCTGGTAAAGCAACATAAAATGTACTAACAATAAATCTAAATCGTAGGGTGATCGTTTTTATTAAAATGGCGTGTTGTTTATTAAGATTGTTGTGATTTCCGTATTTCCGATAAAATGTTTTTGTCAAAAAAGAATGTATTTCAGCTCACTTTAGGACTTAAAAGTCTCTAATATCCTAATTTAATTTCAGCTTTGAAGGGAAGTTATGATGGAGGTACAAAAGTACTAGACTAAGTTAGTGATTTATTCGTTTGGACAATTTAATGATAAATGCATAATTGTAACTCACAAGAGCCACAACGATGTAAAATGAAATACGATAATTTATGAATTGAAAGGAGTATTGAAATAAACTCGTTTTCGTACACCATATACGGAGTACATAATCTAATCGACCTATATACGCCCTACCATATCGAATTGATCTCTGTAACTTCTCAAAAGTATGAAAATGAATCGAGAAGGGTGGCTGAAAAAATCTTTCTACATAAATTATTAATCAAATGAAGTTCGAAAGTATTAAGATAACTGCTCAGCCACTTACATAACAATAACTTAACTTACACAAATGTAAAATGGTCAAATTAATAAGTAGAAACGTAACACTGCCGAAATTGAAAGAGAGGGACGTATCACGTATATAATGTCTCTTCATAGAGCCAACGATGTGAGCACCATTGCCAATCCAGCAACAAGATAAACTAGACTGAAACTTGCATTTGACGCTGCATTCTTCCCTGATGCAGCTTCTCCTGCCTCTGGTGCCATCGCCATCCCACCTGGGGCACCTGCATTATTCAACAAGTTGCATAATTTTCGAGTATTAGTCGCTAAATCGATCAACGAGAAACTTGTAAAGATGCATGTATGATGTGTCTTACAAACCTAGAACAAATAAACCAATCGAATTCTTATGTTCGTTAAGACAATTTCGAGTTCAAAGCTAATGCATTAAGTTCAATAAAAGTTAAAAAGAACGTACATGATGGAAAAATTGCGTATTCAAGAAGTCGCTAGTAGCAAATTTGTATATGGATGAAATTAGAGTTTACCTGAAAATGATGAAGGTCCTTCACTTGACATTGGTGCTCCTACCGGTCCTCCCACTGGTATCCCGACCGCTATACAAATATGTAAAGTCGAATTCTTAATCATCCATATGGAAAATATTAAGAAATTTTAATCTTAGTCGAAACAAAATTCAAGAATACTGTCCACAATAATAGTGTTACTCATATAGTCACGACTCATGACCAATTCGTAATTTCATTCATACAATGTCGAACTTGAACCCTAACACAATAGTAGTCCACCGCGACACATACGTGTGAAAAATCGATTATTTCGACTATGCAATCGATTTTCCAGTTGGAAATTGTTATTTGTTAAATGTGTTAGTGATCATATCAACTCTGATTTCAGGATTTAGGCCAAACTTGCCATAATTTCATGGAAATTGCGACAGAGTAACAGCATCCATGAATTTAATGAGAAGTGGTGTGTGAAACAGAAGCTTTATTATCTGTTTTAACCAGTGGGCCAGGACCAGTTTGTTGGGCCCAAATTAAAAGACAGTCCACCGAAAACTGTACCCATTTTTTGGAAATTTGTTATTCAGAAAAAGGTCTTCACCACATGTGATTAATCTGACAGACTGACACTTGATTTTATTAATAAAGTTTGAATGTTTAATTAATTCAGTATTTATAAGTTTAATAAAGCATGATTAAAAATATTGCATAGAGCCATGGATCATGGGTGTATGAGTATTTTATAAGCAGTTTTTTTTGACAACGTCTAAATTTTATAAGCAAGTTATGTACTCTATAAGTCTAAAATTAAGAGCGTTGAGAATTTATGATAACGTATCATAATTCATAAGACATCTAATTACAATTTTTCACAACAATTTGTAGGTCGCATTTGTAGCAATTTCATTTATCTTTGAATGATCAACAAATTTACCAATGTGAAATAAAACTTTTACCATGCAACAAATAGTATATGACCGTTTAACTATTAACTAACAACTATATTCTAGATTTGTATAACCAAACAAGATCATAATAACAATAAATCATATTGTCAAATTCATTGGCATGACTAATAATTATAACCATAATAACAATACTAATTAAAGTCAAATAAAGTAGGAACATCTTTTTAAACGTATGTTCACTCTCCTTTTTCGAATTTCCGCACGTATTGATATATCCAAACAAGACAACATAAAAGAATTCAATAAAACGAAAGGAGCAGTAGTAGTAACGAAGAAGTTAAATTTTACCTGAGCACAAGCTAGGATCAGGAGCTTGTAGACCACAAACTTTAGGCAACTTAAGAGCTTTACTCACATCCAACTCCACTGGAAAATCCTTAGTTTTACCCAACAATTGACACAAACAAAGAGGATTTGTGTCCAACATCCCAGCAAGTTCAGGGCAGCATGGTTTGTCCGGCTTAGACACCGTGCTCCCTTTCTCTACGTACGTCAAACAATCTGACATGTTGTATATCAATGTCATGCAGTCCAAACCCGCCGGCCCTGGTGCTCCTACCGGCGACATCATCGGAGATTGCGCTTTCACATTCACTGAAAACACTCCCAATATCACCACTGCCCATATCATTGTGTTGCGTGAAACACACATTTTTCTCTGTTTTTCCTCTGTTTTCCTCTGTTTTCCCCTGTTTTCCTCTGTTTTTTTTCTTATGTAATGCTGCGTTTGGTGGTGTATAGAGAGGAAAAAGGGGGAGAAAATGAAGGGAGTTTTAGAGGGATATGAGTATAAATATGATATAATGTGATAAGGAGTGAAATGTTGGTTGTGAAAGAGAAGTATATAGGAGTAATAAGGATGTGAAGAAGAAGCAGATGAAGTATTAATAAATGCAGAAGCTAACGTCTAACTATCTTACAGTTCAGAACATCAATGAGCTCACCTCACCACCTCTTTCTCTCTCTCTCTCTCTCTCTCTTTATCTCTCCTTGATCTTTGGTTCGACCATGAAAGATGCCGTGATAACTTCAAATTTACTCTTTTCTTTATTGTTTTCTGTTTTCTTTACTTTTCTTCTAACTTTACCCTCTTTTGTGCTTCTAATAAGGGTTTATCAATGTTATTAAACTAGTTTATTAAGAATTGTAGGTCAATTACATCATCATGTGTCCTTATTATAGTGGTTGTCTAACCAAATTTAAACGTTGCCTCGTATTTTGTCTAGTTTTCGACAGGTCTAGTTCAGTTATTTTCACATCAAAATACTCGTTTTAGATCAAACTGATTTAAGTAATGTTGGTTACTACTTATCATTATTATGATTAATATCAATCCGTTCAAATCAATATATTTATCGTGTTCACCAAATTAAACCTAGTGAATCTAGGTAGGATGGCTTATTTTATGATACACTTGTATAGTTCTATGGATATACTAGACTAATCATAAAAAGTAGTATGCGTCACAAGCAAATTCTCCCTTCTTTAAGATAGTGGCATGTCGCATAGTCAAACTCAAGTCACATGTGATCTTGTATGCAAATTGTGACATGTGACAAGTTTCTTCTACCTTGCTAGCAACTCAATATCAATAAGAAATACTCTTGCATTTACGGTTAATAAGAGTGCAAATCCATCTAACAACCAAATCGAGCAACAAAATGCAAATTCCACATGCAATGTTGGACCACAATTTAATTGTCCACAAAGTATATCAACACAACGTAGCAAGTTACCGACCATACCTTCTTGGCTTCCTCTCCTTGGGTTGATTAACAAGCTTCTTTCTCTTCTTCCTTGTGACGAACTCGATCTAGCTCACCGAGTCATCGATACAAAATGTGCTTATCCGCATTGCTTGATTTGGCCCGACTATCCCAAATCGCTCTCAATAACTAATTTTTACCAGATATAACCCACCAGGCCGTTGAATATTACCATAGTAACGGAGTAACCTACTTGGTAATGACCCGAACTCACATATGATACGAACCCTTGAAATCCTTGGAAACCTAAAACCCGATAAAACGTACAATACACAAATGTGATACAAACCCTGATTGTGGGTAGGCCTGACTTAAAACAACTCAGCCTGATCCTGAACGCCAAACTCTACTCCTACCGAGATAAATTCCACATTAACTGATCCAAAAATGAATCTGAACCAAACCCATATTCAACCCAAGGCAACCCGACAATAACTTGGGCTGACCTTATGGGGAGCCCAATATATTAAAACCAGACCCAAACCACCAAACGGGCACACATCTGATGCCACCACCCACCACTAAAGTAAATTCAATTTTCATGACACCAATAATCCGTGCTTGTTAATGTCCTCTTGAAGACATAGTAAACAGAGAGGGATGCATTTTACGGCTTCTTCGCTCGAAAACGTATCCTTCAATGTCGGGTAATCGGGTCCATAATGTCCAAGGGATACTCCTCTCCCCAACATCTCCATGCCTATAAAATGTAAATATACATATGTTGCATTGATCAACAACTGGGCCATTTGGGAAATTTTGGGGCTCTGCACGAAGTTATAAAAACGGACCCCTAAATATGTCGTTGCTGAAGAAGGGAAGAGCCTGTTTACATTATACTCGTAACGTTGATTAACGATTAATGAACAAAAATAAAACATTATCACAATGATGTCTGTGCACTACAAATCAAACTCTTGCATCAGTTCCTACAGATAGAAAAGCTGATGCAGTAATCGTCAGCAGATATTCTGGGGTCAGTAGTTCCTAAGAAGAATAACTTCTAGAGTAGATATTATTCTGGCTTGCGGAACTCAGGAGCATCTGGAAAACAAGCAGTGATTTTTTATAGTGGTCAAGGCTTCGGAAAGCTTATCTTCAAGTAAAAAGATCTTGAATGTCGAGGATATCAGCAAGGACGCCAGCTGCTGTGGTATCATTACCAGCTCCAGCACCTTGAATGACCAATGGTTGCTCACTGTAACACCTGCTGTATATCTCCACCTGCATACATACAACAATTTAGCAGTCAGCATTGTCAAGCAACTACCACAGCTGACACAAAAGTGAGAACACTTGTTCTTAGAGCTTAGGTACTTATCACCCAAAAAAAAAAAGCTTAGGTACATCAGTACATGAGACCACAAACGATTGTTATGGTTGGCGGGACTAGAAAGGATCATGTCTCGTGAGGAGAGTAAAAGCCAAAATAACATCGAAGCTGAACATCACATTGATAATCAGACGACCAAGCCGTGAGATTTAGGGGGGAGGGGGAAACAAGCCGTGAGATACTAGAACTGACATACGCCAGTTCCATCCAGCTCTACAGATCAGCATTCCGTATGGGCAAAATCTCTTAGCTTTTCCAGCAAAACATAGATACAAACTTATGTTCATATATATTGTAAGATCTACGGTTAAGCCAGCTGAGATGTACATTCAAGATTAAAAACGTATCACAAAACACTTACCACATTGTCACTCCCTCTTAGTCTTCCTAGGGCAGAGTCTTTGGGAACCTCCCGAATTCCCACTTCACACCTATGCAAGAGAAATTACAACAAAAATGATGCATAATGTCACAAATCTCCAGGCTACAATAGCATTAGTGACATATCAGCTCACTAAATTGGACAAGAATGATTCCTAATAGAAAAGATCAAAATTCAATGGAATATTACTCAGCATGTAAATGAGAGCACTTGACATACAAATAAAAAATCATTATTTTACCAACCAGAAGGGTTCACGTATGTTACTAAAGCTTACTTGTTAACTACATTTACCAGGAATGTCAGGACGGTGCAATTATTCACAAAGATGGGACACTTCAAATTTTCTCGGTCATAAAGACATGCAGCAGAAGACCAGAAAGAAAGTAAATGCAATAGTACCTGGAGCCCTCAATCACACACACATAACGCAAAACATTTCCACTGGAAGCAGCTTTCCTAACTCGCTCCGCAGTTTGGCTGTCAAGTTGTGGAATGCCATTGGCAAGAAATTCATCAACAGTCATTCCTTTGGGTCCCATCTCTGCATGGTACAAACTCTCGACCTGTACACCAAAGAAGAATTATGAGAAGTCATGACCCTTACAAAGAGAGGAGCAAGAGTTCTATTTCATGCTAACCTCCAAGCTTTCCAAGTCAATACGTTGTCCGAGAAGCCGGGCAATGATCAAAGCCTGATGAGACACATCAAAAGCAGAGTTCAGAATACACACTACAAATCACTTGTAGGTGCTGGGGGAGTATTGGCCAATGACCATTTGATGGTTATGTACTTATGTGTCAAACAAACTTAACTAACCAGCATCACGAGTTCACGACAGCATAACCAACAAACTTTACCCATGAGAAAACCACACACTAACAACTATGGACCTTATAAGCATAACTAAATCTTGAGGAACTTCAAAATAGTTTTTTGATGTAATAAAAATTACGGCAAAAATTATGTACCAAAACAATTGATGGTATATATTAAGTTATTAACACCATTTCACCTCAGGTAAGTAAAAAAGAAAAAAAAAAGGAAATAGAAAACAAAAGGAGATCACTCAAATTGTTTAAAAATAGAAGGCAGGTACATGGTCAAAAGGCGCTAAGAGGCCATCCCAAGAATCGAGATGATAATCATGGAGGCTAACGCCTTGCTTTGGTAACTAATTATGTCACTAATTATACTGTTTATCTATTTATAATACTAGTTTGCATGCCCGGCCAGCGCCCAGGCTTTATATCTATATTGATATATTCATTTTAGGAAATTGTCAGTTTATCATTGTTATAATATTATGAGCAACACTATTAATTTCCATAGATTAGCTTTACTAGCATAATTACCATAAATTATACTATTTTCCATAAATTAGCTAATAATTTTCCATATTATGTAATTACTTAGTGATATCCAATTAATGAATGCCAAGTGTGTTTCTAGGAAAGACTTGGTTTCAGGTTTTTAATATATATTACTAGTTTGCATGTCCGGCCCGCGTCCGGGCTGTATATTTATATTGTTATACTCATTTTATCTTTGTTATAATATCATCTTCCATAAATTAGCTTACCACTATACTCACCATAAAGTATATTATTTTCCATAAATTAGCTAATAATTTTATATTATGTAATTACTTAGTGCTATCCAATTAATGAATGTCAATTATCCTCCTAGAAAAGACTTGGTTTCAGGTTTTAATATATAATAATATTAGATTAGATAAGATTAGATTTCATCTGTTTCGGCGTTCGTCACTTGTTTGGATTTATAACCAATTTGCCTGTTTACTTAACTTCACTTAGGTCTTTGGCCTCTAATATTTTTCAAATCTTAATTATATCATACTTAGACACTACCACTAAAATTTGAGCTGATTTCGTTACAGAGCCATATTATTGAAAATCGTGGATTATATACTGCTATTTGGTCAAATTTGATTAATTTTTCGAAAAAAACCAAATGTCCTCCAAACATTACTATAGATACCCTATGACTATATTTGTTGGATTTGAGAGTTGGTTTCTCATTTTGTGAAGTATTTCATCCGTTTCGACGCTCGTCACTTTGAATAGATTTATAACCATTTTAACCGTTTTATAACTTCACTTAGGTTTTTGGCCCTAATATTTTTCAAATACTCATTATATCATACTTACACACTACCACCAAAATTTGAGTCGATTTCGCTCCGGAGCTATATTATCGAAAAACCGTGGATTTTGTACTACGATTCTAGTCAAATGTGATCAATTTTTTGAAAAAAAACCAAATGTCCTCCAAACATTACTATAGAAACCCTATGACTATACTTGTTGGATTTGAGAGTTGGTTCCTAATTTTGTGAAGTATTTCGTTCGTTTCGTCGCTGGTCAATTTGTACGGATTTATAACCATTTTAGCTGTTTTACTTAACTTTACTTAGGTTTTTGGCCCTAATATTTTTCAAATCCTCATTATATCATACTTAGACACTACAACCAAAATTTAAGCTGATTTCGCTCCAGAGCCATATTATCGAAAAACCTTGGATTATGTACTACGATTCTGGTCACATTTGATCAATTTTTCGAAAAAAAATCCAAATGTCCTCCAAACATTACTATAGATACCATAGGACTATACTTGTTGGATTTGAGTATTGGTTCCTCATTCTCTGAGGTATTTCATCTGTTTCGACGTTCGTCACTTTGTATGGATTTATAACCATTTTAGCTGTTTTAATTAACTTTACTTAGGTTTTTGGCCCTAATATTTTTCAAATCCTCATTATATCATACTTAAACACTACCACCAAAACTTGTCGATTTCGCTCCGGAGCTATATTATCGAAAAACCGTGGATTATGTACTACGATTCTAGTCAAATTTGATCAATTTTTCGAAAAAAAATAAAAATGTCCTCCAAATATTACTGTAGATACCTTAGGACTATACTTGTTGGAGTTGAGTGTTGGTTCCCCATTCTGTGAAATATTTCATCTGTTTTCGACGCTCGTCAATTTGTATGGATTTATAACCATTTTAGTTGTTTTAATTAACTTTACTTAGGTTTTTTGCCCTAATATTTTTTAAATCATCATTATATCATACTTAGACACTACCACCAAAATTTGAGTCGATTTCGCTCCGGAGCCATATTATGGAAAAACCGTGGATTATGTACTACGATTCCGGTCAAATTTGATCAATTTTTCGAAAAAACCTAAATGTCCTCCTAACATTACTATAGATACCTTAGGATTATATTTCTTGGATTTGAGTGTTGGGTTAATGATTTTGTGAAGTATTTCATGCGTTTCGACGCTCGTCACTTTGTATGGATGTATGAGGGTCATTTTACTTAACTTCTTAGGTTTTTTACTCTAATATTTTCCAAATCCTCATTATATCATACTTAGACCCTACCACCAAAATTTGAGCCGATTTAGCTGCGGACCCATATTATCGAAAAACCGTGGATTATGTACTACGATTCCAGTCAAATTTGATCAATTTTTCGAAAAAAATCTAAATGTCCTCGTACCATTACTGTAGATACCTTAGGTTTATACTTGCTGTATTGGAGTGTTGGTTCCTCATTTTATGAAGTATTTCATCCGTTTCGACACTCGTCACTTTGTATGGATTTATAACCATTTTAGCCGTTTTACATAACTTTACTTAGATTTTTTGCCCTAATATTTTTCAAATCCTCATTATATGATACTTAGACACTATCACCAAAATTTAAGCGGATTTCGCTCCGGAGCCATATTATCCAAAAACCGTGGATTATATACTGGTATTCTGGTCAAATTTGATCAATTTTTAAAAAAAAAAAAAACAAATTTCCTCCAAACATTACTATAGATACCTTATGATTATACTTGTTGGATTTGAGTTTTGGTTCCTGATTTTGTGAAGTATTTCGTCCGTTTCGACGCTCGTCAATTTGTATGGATTTATAACCATTTTAGCCGTTTTACCTAACTTTACTTAGGTTTTTGGCCCTAATATTTTTCAAATCCTCATTATAGCATACTTAAACACTACCACCAAAACTTGAGTCGAATTCGCTCTAGAGCTATATTATCGAAAAACTGTGGATTATGTACTACGATTGTAGTCAAATTTGATCAATTTTTTGAAAAAAAACAAATGTCCTTCAAACATTACTATAGATACCCTATGACTATACTTGGTGGATTTGAGAGTAGGTTCCTGATTTTGTGAAGTATTTCGTTCGTTTCGACGCTTGTCAATTTGTATGGATTTATAACCATTTTAGCCGTTTTACTTAACTTTACTTAGGTTTTTGGCCCTAATATTTTTCACCTCCTCATTTTATCATACTTAGACACTACAACCATAATTTGAGCAGATTTCGTTCCGGAGCCATATTATCGAAAAACCGTGGATTATGTACTGCGATTCTGGACAACTTTAATCAATTTTTCGAAAAAACAAATTCAAATGTCCTCCAAACATTACTATAGATACCATAGGACTATACTTGTTGGATTTGAGTGTTGGTTCCTCATTTTGTGAAGTATTTTATCTTTTCCGACGCTCGTCACTTTGTATGGATTTATAATTATTTTAGCTGTTTTAATTAACTTTACTTAGGTTTTTGGCCCTAATATTTTTCAAATCGTCATTATATCATACTTAGACACTACCACCAAAACTTGAGCCGATTTCGCTCTGGAGCTATATTATCGAAAAACAATGGATTATGTACACTACGATTCTAGTCAAATTTCATCAATTTTTTGAAAAAGAAAATGTCTGCCAAACATTTCTGTAGATACCCTATGACTATACTTGTTGGATTTGAGAGTTGGTTCCAGATTTAGTGAAGTATTTCGTTCGTTTCGACACTTGTTAATTTGTATGGATTTATAACCATTTTAGCCGTTTTACTTAACTTTATATAGGTTTTTGGCCCTAATATTTATCAAATATTCATTATATCATACTTAAGAACTACAACCAAGATTTGAGTTGATTTCGCTCCGGAGCCAGATAATCGAAAAACCGTGAATTATGTACTGCGATTCTGGTCAAATTTGATCAATTTTTCGAAAGAAAAAAATCCAAATGTCCTCCAAACATTACTGTAGATACCTTAGGATTATACTTGTTGGATTTGAGTATTGATTCCTCATTTTGTGAAGTATTTCATCTGTTTCGACGCTCGTCACTTTGTATGGATTCATAACCATTTTAGCTGTTTTACTTAAATTTACTTAGGTTTTTGGCTCTAATATTTTTCAAATCCTCATTATATCACACTTAGACACTACCACCAAAATTTGAGTCGATTTCGCTGCCGAGCCATATTATGGAAAAAACCGTGGATTATGTACTACGATTCCAGTTAAATTTGATCAATTTTTCGAAAAAAATCTAAATGTCCTCCTATCATTACTATAGATACCTGAGGATTAAACTTCTTAGATTTGAGTGTTGGTTCATCATATTATGAAATATTTCAAGCGTTTCGACGCTCGTCACTTTGTATGGATGTATGACCGTTCGAGTGATTTTATTTAATTTCTTAGGTTTTTTACTCTAATATTTCTCAAATCCTCATTAATTTCATACTTAGACACTACCACCAAAATTTGAGCCGATTTTGCTCCGGATAAATATTATCAAAGAACTGTGGATTATGTACTACGATTCCGGACAAATTTGATCAATTTTTCGGAAAAAATCTAAATGTCCTCTTAACATTACTGTAGATACCTTAGGTTTATACTTGTTGTATTGGAGTGTTGGTTCCTCATTTTGTTAAGTATTTCATCCGTTTCGACGCTCGTCACTTTGTATGGATTTATAACCATTTTAGCCGTTTTATTTCACTTTACTTAGGTTTTAGGCTCTAATATTTTACAAATCCTCATTATATCATACTTAGACACTATCATCAAAACTTGAGCGGATTTCGCTCCGAGCCATATTATCGAAAAACCGTGGATTATACTGGTATTCTGGTCAAATTTTATCAATTTTAAAAAAAAAAAAAATTCCTCCAAACATTACTATAGATACCCTATGACTATACTTGTTGGATTTGAGTTTTGGTTCCTCATTTTGTGAAGTATCTCATCCGTTTCGACGCTCGTCGGGATTTATAACCATTTTAGCCGTTTTACATAACTTTACTTAGGTTATTGGCCCTAATATTTTTCAAATCCTCATTATATCATAATTAGACACTACCACCAAAATTTGAGTCGGATTTCGTTCCGGAGTCATATTATCAAAAAACTACGGATTATGTACTGCGATTCCCGTCAAATTTGATCAATTTTTTGAAAACAAACAAATGTCCTCCAAAATTTAATATAGATACCCTTTGACTATACTTGTTTGATTGGAGTGTTCGTTCCTGATTTTGTGAAGTAGTTCGTTCGTTTCGACGCTTGTCAATTTGTATGGATTTATAACCATTTTAGCCGTTTTACTTAACTTTACTTAGGTTTTTGGCCATAATATTTTCCAAATCCTCATTATATCATTCTTAGACACTACAACCAAAATTTGAGCTGATTTCGCTCTGGAGCCATACTATCGAAAAACCGTGGATTATGTACTGCTATTCTGGTCAAATTTGATCAATTTTTCGAAAAAAAACAAATGTCCTCCAAACATTAGTGTACATACCTTAGGACTATACTTGTTGGATTTGAGAGTTGGTTCCTGATTTTGTGAAGTATTTCGTTCGTTTCGATGCTTGTCAATTTGTATGGATTTATAACCATTATAGCCGTTTTACTTGATTTTACTTAGGTTTTTGGCCCTAATATTTTTCAAATCCTCATTATATCATACTTAGACACTACAACCAAAATTTGAGCTGATTGCGCTCCGGAGCCATATTATCGAAAAACCGTGGATTATGTACTGCGATTCTTGTCAAATTTGATCAATTTTTCGAAAAAAAATCCAAATGTCCTCCAAACATTACTGTAGATACCTTAGGACTATGCTAGTTGGATTTGAGTGTTGGTTCCTCATTCTGTGAAATATTTTATCTATTTCGACGCTCGTCACTTTGTATGGATTTATAACCCTTTTATCTGTTTTACTTAACTTTACTTGGGTTTTCGGTCCTCATATTTTTCAAATCCTCATTAAATTATACTTAGACACTACCACCAAAATTTGAGTCGATTTCGCTCTGGAGCTATATGATGGAAAAAACCGTGGATTATGTACTACGATTCTGGTCAAATTTGACCAATTTTTCGAAAAAAATCTAAATGTCCTCCTAACATTATTATAGATACCTTAGGATTATACTTCTTGGATTTGAGTGTTGGTTCATCATTTTATGAAATATTTCATGCGTTTCGACGCTCGTCACTTTGTATGGATGTATAACCGTTCTGGTCATTTTACTTAACTTCTTAGGTTTTTTATTCTAATATTTTCCAAATCCTCATTATATCATACTTAGACACTACCACCAAAATTTGAGCCGATTTTGCTGCAGAGCCATATTATCGAAAAACCGTGGATTATGTACTACGATTCCGGTCAAATTTGATCAATTTTTCGAAAAAAATCTAAATGTCCTCCTAACATTAATGTAGATAGCTTAGGTTTATACTTGTTGTATTGGAGTGTTGGTTTCTCATTTTGTGAAATATTTCATCCGTTTCGACGCTCGTCACTTTGTATGGATTTATAACCATTTTAGCCGTTTTACATAACTTTACTTAGGTTTTTGGCCCTAATATTTTTCAAATCCTCATTATATCATACTTAAACACTACCACCAAAATTTGAGTCGATTTCGCTCCGGAGCTATATTATCGAAAAACCGTGGATTATGTACTACGATTCTAGTCAAATTTGATCATTTTTAAAAAAAAAAAAACAAGTGGCCTCCAAACATTACTATAGATATCCTATGACTATACTTGTTGTATTGGAGTGTTGCTTCCTGATTTTGTGAAGTATTTCGTTCGTTTCGACACTTGTCAATTTGTATGGATTTATAACCATTTTAGCCGTTTTACTTCACTTTACTTAGGTTTTAGGCCCTAATATTTCTCAAATCCTCATTATATCATACTTAGACACTATAACCAAAATTTCAGAGGATTTCGCTCCGGAGCCATATTATCGAAAAACCATGGATTATGTACTGCGATTGTGGTCAAATTTGATCAATTTTTTGAAAAAATCTAAATTTCTTCCAAACATTACTATAGATACCCTATGACTATACTAGTTGGATTTAAGTTTTGGTTTCTCATTTTGTGAAATATTTCATCCATTTCGACGCTCCTTAGGATTTATAACCATTTTAGACGTTTTACATAACTTTACTTAGGTTTTTGGCCCTAATATTTTTCAAATCCTCATTATATCATGCTCACTACCACCAAAATTTGAGTCGAATTCGCTCCGTAGCTATATTATCGAAAAACCGTGGATTATGTACTACGATTGCAGTCAAATTTGATCAATTTTTTGAAAAAAACAAACGTCCTCCAAACATTACCTATAGATAATCTATGACTATACTTGTTGGATTTGAGAGTTGATTCCTGATTTCGTGAAGTATTTCGTTCGTTTCGACGCTTGTCAATTTGTATGGATTTATAACCATTTTAGCCGTTTTACTTAAATTAACTTAGGTTTTTGGCCCTAATATTTTTCACAACCTCATTTTATCATACTTAGACACTACAACCAAAATTTGAGCTGATTTCGCTCCGAGGCCATATTATCGAAAAACCGTGGATTATGTAAAAACAAATTCAATGTCCTCCAAACATTACTATAGATACCATAGGACTATACTTGTTGGATTTGAGTGTTGGTTCCTCATTTTGTGAAATATTTCATCTGTTTCAACACTCGTCAATTTGTATGGATTTATAACCATTTTAGCTGTTTTAATTACCTTTACTTAGGTTTTTTGCCCTAATATTTTTTAAATCCTCATTATATCATACTTAGACACTACCACCAAAACTTGAGTCGATTTCGCTCCGGAGCTATATTATCGAAAAACCGTGGATTATGTACCACGATTCTAGTCGAAGTTGATCAATTTGTGGAAAAAAAAACCAAATGTCCTCCAAACATTACTATAGATACCCTATGACTATACTTGTTGGATTTGAGAGTTGGTTCCTGATTTTGTGAAGTATTTCGTTCGTTTCGACGCTTGTCAATTTGTATGGATTTATAACCATTTTAGCTGTTTTACTTAACTTTATTTAGGTTTTTGGCCCTAATATTTTTCAAATCCTCATTAAATCATACTTAGACACTACCACCAAAATTTGAGTCGATTTTGCTCCGTAGCTATATTATTGAAAAACCGTAGATTATGTACTACAATTCTAGTCAAATTTGATCAATTTTTTGAAAAAAAAACAAATGTCCTCCAAACACTACTATAGATACCCTATGACTATACTTGTTGGATTTGAGAGTGGGTTCCTGATTTTGTGAAGTATTTCGTTCGTTTCGACGCTTGTCAATTTGTATGGATTTATAACCATTTTAGCCGTTTTACTTAACTTTACTTAGGTTTTTGGCCCTAATATTTTTCAAATCCTCATTATATCATACTTTGACACTACAACCAAAATTTGAGCTAATTTCGCTCCGGAGCCATATTATCGAAAAACCGTGGATTATGTACTGCGATTATGGTCAAATTTGATCAATTTTTCGAAAAAAAAATACAAATGTCCTCCAAATATTACTGTAGATACCTTAGGACTATACTTGTTGGATTTGATTGTTGGTTCCTCATTCTGTGAAGTATTTCATCTGTTTCGACGCTAGTCACTTTGTATGGATTTATAACCGTTTTGGCCGTTTTCCTTGTCTTTTATTAGGTTTTTTACTCTAATATTTTGTAAATCCTTATTATATTATACTTAGAGATTACCACCAAAATTTGAGCGATTTTTGCTCCGGAACTTATCGAAAAACCGTGGATTATCTGAGGACTATACTTGTTGGATATCTACTCCATATATTGTTATGTTCATTTTATGAATTTGTCAATTTACCTTTGTTATAATATTAGTAGCAACACTATGATTTTCCATAAATTAGCTTACCACCATAATCACCATAAATTATATTATTTTGCATAAATTAGCTAATAATTTCCATATTATGTAATTACTTAATGATATCTAATTAAAATGCCAAGTTTCGTTCTAGTAAAGACTTGGTTTCAGGTTTTAATATATAGTATTAGATTAGATTGCCGCCCTAGGAAAAAAAAAAGAGTAGAGAGCAATATTCATACAAATTTTAGGTAAATAAATCAAAAGATACCTATGTCAAAGAGGAAGCACACACCTTTCTTGCAACGTCCATTCCACCCAAGTCATCACGAGGATCTGCAACAAAAAAAAAAAAAAAAAAAAAAAAAAACACGAATTAAATACAACTGGAGTATATACAAAACTGCAAGAAGCATAATTTGCAAGTTCCTGAAAAGTGAATATTCGTCCATATACCATCAAATTTACTGTCACGCACATTGTTGAAGATTAGGTCACATGACAAGCATCATTACGTTTTATGTTCTATACGTATGTTTTGTCTTTACAAGTTTATCTTATGCATCAAAATAGGCCTTAACTCAAGGTTCACTTTAAAGAAAAAAGGTACAAATTACCCACGTTAAACAATCAACAAATCTTGAAAGGGGGAACTGTTGAATTTGCATTACAATGAGATGAAGGAAAAGCAGTTTTACAAGTAGGTCAGTGTGACAGGAAGAATTTAAAGTGTATAGACCTGGTTCAGTGTAACCTAGGCTTTTAGCAGTTTTCACAACTTCGCTTAAAGGCTTCCCCTCTTCTAGCTCACTCATTAAAAAACCCAGAGTACCTGTCAGAAAAACCAGTTAAGGGATCTGCAAGTTTCCAGAAATAATTCCAATCTGCAAACTAAAGTGAGCGAATAGAAACTGCATATTGCCCTAATATCATACCACTCAAGCTGCCTACTATACGATGAATGGTGTCCCCGGATGAAAGCAAGCGGTTAATGGACGCAATCACTGGCAGACCTGCACCAACCTGACAACAAATAAAAGAATATAGGTTGAACTACCTGAATCTTAATATAGGAACCAACATCCAGAAACTACCTGAATCTTAATATAGGTTGAACTCCAAACACATGTTTCCAAGTCATATAGCAATTATGTGTACACAGATCCATAGAATTTTTTATAAAAAGCAAAGAAGACCAGCAGAAGCAGGAATCATCAAAAATACCCTGATATTGTAAGTAACACAGCTTATTTGAAGCGCCACATGTAATATTTAGAAAGATAAAGATAACAGGGAAGGCATTGACAATAGTCCAATGCAGACTGAAGCCACAACCATTAATCAATCACAAGAAAATTCACAGTGATGAACAAGGACATACAGTTGATTCATGTCGAATGCGTCGTGGATGCAAGACCAGTTTGTCATAATCCTCCTGCGTCTCAAGGATCATCATTAGACTTCAGCAGTGACAAATGTTTAAAGTGGAATTATGAAAGAGTGGAAGACCGTTAACACACGAGTTCAACTTGGAACAAACCATTCAAAGTTTCATGCCTATGAACTATCCTTGAATAATCAAAATGACTAATAATTTGTTCATGTATCATATATTTGACCCACGCACAAGGTAGTCAATACATCATCACCTAGGATACAAACGACCTTCTATCTGGTAAAGGTATATCTGTACATCTGACGCCTCATTACTAAGTGGAGAGCCTCTTTAGATGCCTTAGTTTAGATATATGAATATAGAGAACGAAAGGCACCCAACTTGTATATTTCAGAAGCAAGGAAAAGTCTTAGGGTATGTAATGCACTGTATAATCTTAAAGCTACACAAGTCAACAGTCATTAATGGAGAATAAAACTGTAAAAGGGGTAGTTACATAGCAAAAGAACACTCTATTTCCCTTAGTCTTCATTATTGAAGAAAATGGCTAAAATATTTGAGTAAACAAGGGGCCATGTAAATTGGTGACAAAATTAGAGAATTATTTGCCAAAGTGCATAAAAATACAAAGAGAGAGCAGGTCAGAAACACCGAAGAAACTCCTTTATAAGTTAGTTTACATTACCATAGAGGATGTAAGAGGCTTCTTATTTGCCAGGACTAGGCAGCCACCTAATTCAACCACCTTCTTCAATATCCCTACAGTGTCTGAACTAGCAGTGCAATCTACGAAGGCTAAACCTGTCATGCAAAATTGAAATACAACAGCCTTGAGTACTGAATGAAGCCAATTTTGTATCCACGCTATAACATAGGAAAGAAAGTAAGCTCTAAGTCATACAGAGCTCTTGTTGGAGTCACCGAGCTTGTTATCAAAGCCCCTAAGCATAAAACATTGTTCCTAACTTAGCACACAAACTAAGCAACATATAAAGACTTCTTTTGTAAAATGTAGTCCGACAATTTGACTAGTGCACTAGTCCCTGTGGTCAATGCTGCTTCCGCAAGTTTATACATAAGCAGCGTGTATATTTTATGACGAACAACACGTACCATGTTCTCAAAAAAAGTTCACCAGCAATCACTATACTACTCATTTGATTGCCACATCTAAATGGGGACTCACTACCTACAAGGATGATAGTTTGATCATCCTGAAGGTCGAACTGTCATATATCTTAACATCCCATTGTCCTACCTCCACCCCCACCCGGCGGCCGGCCACCCCCAACGAAAAGCATCGAGGAACACGATGCCTGCAAAACGCAGGACATTGTACATCTACTGCAAAGATTTACACCTTAGAACGAAAAAGAGACGACCCTATAATTACACAGACTCTTGCTGTTTTCATTAGACGGTCACTCCGTATGAGAAGACCACAAAGTAACCATCTAAACTAATACTCCATGTCAAGAGTCAACCTTGTGATCACAAATCCTCTTGCATAACATATTCTCACAGTATTGGACAACTAACCAAATTAAGAGGCTACTTTCAAAGCTCAATGAACAGCTTTGATCATTTCATACTACGAAACCATCTCATACGAATTCATCTAAATTAATCAACACAAACACCGAAAACAACTAATTAAAGCAGGAACAAACCTGTGGAACGAACCAAATGTCCAGCCATTTCAGTAATTTTCGACATCATCTCAGCACTGGAGGAGACTTGACATGGAACTGCATACAATCACAAACCCACCAAAAATCAAACTAAAATCTTTCCATTTTAATTCAACCAACCCATATCTAAATTCATGACATTCATACCATATTTATAACACTAATACAAGCTAGAAATGGATTACCAGGGAAAGAACTAGAAGAGAGAGATAAATTGTTGGATTTCAAGCGACATATTTCGGAGAGGCAATGATCATCAAGCTCACTGATGAAGTAATCCAACACAGAAATCATTGATTTACTGTCTGCTACTCCTACTACTCTTAATCTCACACCCTACAATTAAAATTAAATTAATTAAAAAGATCAAAACTTTGTGAAGTAATTCTACTAATCGAATCGAAAAGAGAAAAGGGTATTTCTTATTTATTCATTCTAATGATCCATTTAAAAGATACGATGAAATTAAATTGAATTGAAAAAAGAAAGTTGCAAAAAAATTGGAGGAGAAGTGAAAAGTTAGTCCACCTGGGTGGCATGGAATGAGCGACATGAGGTAATGTGTTGGAGAAGCTGCCGTCCGACGCCACCGCATCCCATCAATATCACCGGTACACTCCTCATTTTCTCTCCTCTCTTTTGTTGCTACTTTGTAAATGGAGTTTTGTGCTGGGGTTTTGGGTTTTGGCCTCTTGGTTAGAGTTGGGGATGATTAATTAGTACTTTGCTTAATTAAAAAAATTGGAGATCCAATCATGAATGTACCATTTGGTCCAAACTGAAAAATGGATCGAAACGAACCATTCGATCGGGACCGAGTTTGTTTCTGTCCGGTCCTCGGTCTATAAATTTATGCGTTTTTTGCTTTCAATCGGTTTGATCAACGGGACTAAATCAATTGGAACGGACCGAATGACAGCCCTGGTACATGTTTCCATGTTTCCATAAAGCACTCAGATCATTCCCCTTATTCCATGTTTCACTCATACAAAATAAAATTAAACTTGTCAAATAAACAAAAAAAAAAATCAGATTTTGCTGTTTTCGGCTGGCCAATTTGGTGAGGTGGAGTCCGAAGATGGGTCTTTGAAACCCAAAACACACCAAAGTAACAAAGTAATGTTCTGATAACACACCAAAGATGGGTTTTAGTACTATCATACTGTATAGTATATAGTATAGTATAGTATAGTAGTATAGTTTCGTTTTTTAGGTGTAGGGTTGTTGTTGTACTCTCGCATTGGGTGCCACCCTGGATAGTAGGGGGACCTAATTGTCCACCGTGTATTCTTACCTCTTTGGAAAAAGAAAAAAAAAAGTAACATAGATGACTTATGTATACTTATCGATCAACACAAATCTTAGAGACGGACTAACAACTAATTAAAATGAGAAAGGAAGAAAGTGTCGTCGTCGGAATCGTCGACGTCGTACATGTTTTCACTTTTCATCATCTTTCTAAAAGTTTGTTCGAGGTGATAATCAACCTTTTGGGTGAGCTTAGCAGCTTCGAATTCGGACAGAGGAGCAGCAAATAGATCATCAATGTCCTCTGGATGTCTAAGATAGTCTTGAGCACATCGCGAACGTATAAAACCATCTTTCCCAAACGCAACGATGGTAGCAAATTCTTACTCGCTGAGCTCAGTTTTTGTGAAAACTCTCTGACTGGCCTCATGAGCGAGTCTAGGTGGCAACATAAGCCATCCCGACATCACTTCTCGAGTCGAGTACGATAAAACTGAAGTATCCATACGAACAAAAACCGCTTCGAAATTAGAAACAGCGTAGTAATGATCGAGCAAGAGTATCATACACTCCTTGTCCAAATTCCTAGGATAATCGAACAACACAAGGACGTTCTTGTCACGAAGATGAGCCACGTTATAAGGACGACCAGACTCTGCGACATATTTATAAGGGAGTCTAATAAGTTCCTGAGTGTCGCCCCCGAGAAGGTGGTCAACCGTGAGTGAGATCGAACGCTCACGGATGCTCTCACTTGTGAAGGGATACGAGTCGACGTCATCGCTCATCACGATCAATTTCGCGTTTAATTCCCAAGATTTATTATCTTCGGGCCTTACGATAATCAAAGTGTCTAACGAGTGAGGACAAAGGCTAATGAGCCGGCAAATGCTCGCATCATTGCAGCGGTACATCCACCATGAGGATGTGCATTCGAATTCCGTGGCCAAATCTTCAAAGTGTTCGATATTATCTTCGAAGCAAAAGTATGGGTTACGGTCGTTGAATGGTAAGCATGCTACGATTATCTCAAACTCGAGATCGTTAGCTATACAATCCTTGTACACGGAAGCTAGCTTAGGCAAGAAGCTTTCAAAGATGGAAAGGTACACTCCTACACACTTCTTTTTGCTCAATTCGAAAACAGTTGTCTCATCGGTTTTGCCCCCTCCTCGCAACTTCGTAAGTTTATGATCAGGATCGCAGCTCAAAAGATCCATTAGGGTGACATTAACGTCGGAGGTAGTGTTTTTGTATTGAGGGATTTTCAATCCCAATTTCCTACGTAACGCGTTCTCCGTTGCATCAAAAGCTTCCAATTCAGAGTTAGTGATGCAGGGGGAAGAGGCGGCTTCCAATTCCTTAGTAGCCATCTCTTTAAAGTGTGCTAGAGAAGCAACTAGCAGAGGATATGAAGTGTGTATGAACAACTAACGAGCTCATCGATCTATTTATAATTAAGGTTCTCATGGACGCGCCACTTTCCTAATCGTACTTTCCTAAATAGAAACTAATAATAATACAATTCGGACTCCAAAATCTCACAAGTTTTCCTAAATAGAAAAACTTCATGCAGAAGAAAAGTGTAGGATTGAACAAATTAATTGCAACAAAATCTCTGTATATATATAAAGAGAAAGTCTTAATATATATCCATATACATTTCTAAATGTATATCCCTAATTTTTTATCCACATGCCCCACCATATTTCAATTTTCTCTCCTCAATCTCACCACATAAAAATACAAAACATACCCTTACTACCCCCCATATATATTTAGTAATGTATATCACATATACAAATAGCCTTACTCATATATAAACTGTAAATATCTCAGATTGCCAGTTGCAGCTGACAAACGTCGTTACAATTAACAAGCAGATTTACTAGCAGTATGTACATCCAAGGGGAAGGGGAACATGGTTGACACTCGCGGCCAAAACATCAGATCACCACTGTGCTCTCTCAATCCACTGAGTCCTATCAACACTTCTGAGTTGCGTGTACGTGACTCACTTGACAATCTATCAACCATAGACAAAACATAATGAATTAAATGAGCAAGGTGATCATCAAAGTTTTCTGATGTAAAAAGGCCAGGCCAATAAACTAATTAAACAGTCTGGCATATACCTTGTTTAATCTCCTATACTGCATAAGAACTGGGTGTATGTTTTCGAATGCAGCGTATATATCTTCCCTGATCTGCAGGAGACAGTTGATAGATAAGGCGTGAATTAGAATTTACCCCAACAAAATCAAAAATTAATCAGAGAAGTATTAGTATGATTACAACAGTTAGAACAGTAGTATGAACTCAGTACCTTAGCTCCTGTGAGAACCACCTTTCCTGATGCGAATATAAGCAGCACGACTTGAGGTTTCTTCATCCGATAGACCAAGCCAGGGAAAATTTCCGGATCATACTGTATTCGACAAACAGTTTATTGACTTCTGAGTTCTGACTGTATGTATTAATATACAACGTTGTTTTGTTCGCCTTTCTAAATCAGGAAAAAATTACAAGTACTAGTAGCAGTACATCAGAATTCAGAACATCATGCACTACCACCCTATTTTAGCCAACAGTGGTCTGAGGGGGACGAAATATAGAGGTAAATTTACGCAGCCTAAGTCCCTATATACTGGGAAAATCCAACCTGGCCGAACAGGAAAACTTGTCAAGAAAGATACAGAAAAATTAAGGTACAGCTCAATTTTAAAATGTTAGCTAGGCATGTATGTAAGTCAGAGAAGTCGATAGAAAGAAACAGAAGCAAGGATATGAAGATGACAATACTTACTTTAGTAAACTGAGGATGGCCGGCATTCAGCAGCTCTAGTCTAATAGGGAACTTGACTGCGCATGATGCTACTACATTCTGGATTTTGAAATCCTGTTAAAAAAAAGGCGATTGTAGTACTGTATTAGAGAGAGTTAACGCGTCCATCATGAAACTTACATCGAGAATTGCATGCAAGCTTAATCGTATGAGCTAAGGAGATGACAATGTATATATAGTATATACCTTGAATTCAGCAGGGAACCCGAGCTTCTGAATAATACGAGCATACTGAAACAGGAAACAGTGTCAGAGACTATATAAATCTAGCTAACAGCGAAAAACTGGTTAACTAATGACAAGTTAACCACAGAAAGATATGTTCCTAACAACTGACCTTGCGAATTGCTATTTTCGATTGAGTCTCACTCTTAGCCCCAGTGCACACCTACATTGTCCAGGAACAAATTATCAGAGAAGGTTTTTTACTGTCATAGTTGTTAAACAGTATCGCTATCAGTAATAAAACATAATGAGACCCTGCAGTAGTAAGTCATGCTTAGCAGGAAAAGAGAGACAGGGATCAGACAGCACCTGCAGCAGAAATCATTACTGAAAACAAATGCTCTTCTAGTACTCTTCTGCAGACTATGAACTTCTAATCTAAAATCAAGGCATAAACACCTAGATCATGATACCCATTGTCGATATCCTTGGGCTGGCACAGATCTCTTTTTTCGATTTCTACAAGGACTAGAAGTTCCTAATCTTCCTATGTACCTAGCTAGCCTAGCTAATACTTAATAATTACATCATCATATATCTTAATCAGAACTGTATTGTCCAACCAACGGTCCAACCCATCACCGCACACAAAGTCCAAATTTATCATTACTCATCCAAGTAACTGATCAAAACAGGCAGAAAATAACAGAATTCAAAAGAAACTTATTCAAGAAGCTGAGTGCAAATTAAACTGTACTTACAATTCTGCCAGAAGCAAAGATTAGAGCAGTGGTTTTCGGCTCCCTTATCCTCATGGTCACAGCATGAAATCGCTACACAAAAGAACGTTAACAGTACGTCAGAAACCAGTCTACCGAAACCTCATTAATCTCATATCTCCACCATTAACAAACACTTGTAATATACCTTGGGATTATACTCAGCATTGCGAGCTTTAAGAGCAATGACTTTGAGATCCAATTTGCATCCCAAGTTCACAGTAGACACCACATTCCTGTAACAAACCAACAAATTACCGCGAAAACAGAACAAATTAGTCCCTAAGTTTCACCAATTTATGTGAAAGTTGCGTAAGCAAGAAACATCAAAATTATGTCAAATTCAATGTTTGAGCAAATAATAATGAACCAAATTATTAAACTCATTCACACTTAATTTAAACTTTTTTTTTTTTGTTCCAATAAATCCAATTTCACCCTTTTTTTGGGTTGATTTCTTTCTTAACCAAGAAAACAATTCAACCAACATCCAAAACAGTAGAAGTCGTTCATCCAAAATTCTCAAACTTCTCGCACAAGATACACGTCTAGCCAGTTATCGAATTCTGGTTCTTTTATATATCGATCAAAGTTTGATTCTTTTTATTACATTGATTAATTCGTTTTAAAATTAAATTGTGCCCAATCAAAGAATTAATTAATCAACTTCCTTAATTACCACAAAAAAAAACCCACTTCAAATCTTGTTAAGTTGTCATAAATATCAACGTACGAAAAGTGTGATTATCAAGTTATCATGTTGTTAATTGTAAAGTAGTAGTAGTAAAAATACTACTTACTGGAGGGTTGGTATATCTCCAGATGGATGCTTTGATAAATCCACTGGATCATTATTATCACCCCCTTCAAACCCATGTTCCGCCATCGAAATCGACATCGACATCGTTACCGCAACGATAAATCTCGGCGTTGGCTGTTCGCCGGCGGCCAAGGGTTAGAGAGAGAAAGTTGTCCGGGTTTAGAGAGAGAAAGAAGAGAGAGAAAAAAAAAGTGAGCAGAAAAAATTGCTGCGTATTTATAGGTTTCTAGGGCTTGGGATTTTGACCGTATATATAGACGATTATAAACCGCCTTAAAATTACAGCTGTAACTCGGTTTACGCGTCCGTACCAATATAATAATATTTACCTTTCCATAAACTTGATTTTCTTTTTTTCCAATATAATAATATTTTGAGTTTCGACGATGTAACTCAGTTTCGATTAGATTGGATTAAGTTACGTTTTCTTGATTAACATTTTCTTTGTGAAAGGTTCTTATAAACAAAAATATTTGCATAATGAGACGAGTGACCATGTTACGTACTATATGTTTGATGTATGATTATACGATTTGAATACTTTGTTACATTTTATGTTGTAATGGTCATATTACATGGTTGGTAACAGTTTTATTCTTTAAACACAATATGACATTTGTAGCTTTAACTTTAATGTGTTTTGGCAATAAAGATAAGTTAGTTTGTTATTATCCTTTGTCAATTTCAGGTTATTTAAATTTTCGAAAGTGCAAAATGTTAATAAACTGAGTACTCAGCTGTAATAAAGTTAAGTTGCAATATAAATTGCATGCCTAAAAATACTCTAGGCTTCAAAGTAAAAATTGGATTTTAGTAGAGTTACACGTACGAACTTATTCCTATCACAGTCACACATTCACAACTGGCAATAATTATACATCAAATGAGCTCGCTATTGTTACTTTGTTTGCCAAACTTGGATGAGTAATTGAGTAGACATATTTAATGCATTGAGCCAGTATAGGTATTCAAAACCGAAAATTAACAATGAATATAGCACAATCTCTACGGACTATACCCTATTTTGGATGAAGTCAACTCTATTTACAATCTTACATTAACCTCTTGAACCCAAAATCGACACGGCCACCCACCTACACACATTCAGATTTCCCATGAATTGAAACAATTGGAGGTGTTTGGTTAGCTAAATTCATACGAATCGAGAACTTATACGAATTTCTAAATCATATGAAGTGAGATTGCATGAGAACTCCAAATTTCTATATTCAACCAAACGACCACTTTTCGAGTAATATATAGAATTCAACATTTTTAACGCAAAGAGAAAGAACACGATGATTGAATCAGATAGCATTGTCTTATTTGACCCCAACCACCCAACAGGTCAAACTGGTCTTCAACTCCTGTCCACGTTTCCAGTTACTAAAAAACAAAAAAATATGTCGTGTAGGTTTTTATTTTTTGCCAATATCTCACTTTCTCTCTCCTCCAACCCCGACGCTTCTATCACACTCTCCCTCTCTCTCTCTCTTCATCCCTCTCTGAAATTGGATTTCTTCGTTAAAATCTGTTCATTGATAGCAGAAGGGTATGTTTATTTTTCTCTCTTTTCTATTTTTTTGCTTTTAATTTCATTTTTTTAGCTTCATTTCTTTTGTTATTTGATGATTTTATATAATTCATGTTAGCTCAAACATGTAGTTTTTATTTTGGAGATTAAATTATGGTAATTTAGCAATGATTTAAGGGTAGAATTGTTAATTTACAATGATTATGTGATTGGTGATAAGAAAATGGAGGTTCCCTTTTGCAGTGATGAGCTGAAAGTGTGTGTGTGTGTGTGTGTGCATGTTGGTGTTGGTGATTAATGATTGAAGAGTGAAATGTTGTTGGTGGGGTATGATTTGATATGGGTTTAATCGATGGCGGGAGGCGGTAAGATGAGGAATCGAGCGTCGAGTGATAATGGGGTTGTTGAGGTTAGGGAAGGTGGGGAGGGGACTGGGAGGGAAGTGAATCGTGGTACGACTGAGGTTTCTGTGGCGGTTCAGGATGGTACCGGTGCTGGCATTGTTGTTGAGCCGCGTGTGGGTATGGAGTTTGAGTCTGAAGTTGCTGCCAAGGGGTTTTATGATGAGTACGCTAGGCGTGTGGGGTTTAGTGCTAAATTAATGGTTAGACCTGATGGTTGTGCTGCCACGGAGAGGCAGTTTGTGTGTAGTAAAGAGGGTTTGAGAAAGAGGTCTTCGGATGTGTGTGAAGCCACGCTGAAGATAGAGCTGAAAGGGGGTGGCAAGTGGACTGTGACCAAGTTTGTGAAGGAGCATAATCATGTGTTAGAGAGTCATAATAGGGTGCAAAATAGTCAGCCGCGTAGACCTTATTCTGGTGCTGTTAAGGTTGTAAATGAAACTTGCCAGGCAGCAGCTGTGGTGCCTACTGGTGTTATGTATGTGAGTATGGATGGAAACCATGGTAGTCATGGATCTGCCGCTGAAGAAAACCATGGGCCCCGGAATGCGTCTACTGTGGAGTCAGCCCGTCTGGTAAAAAACAACAACTGCGTAAACCATGCATCCCTTAAACCTGGTCTTCCGAGAAAAACGTTTGGCAAAGATGCTCAAAATATGCTGGACTACTTTAAGAAGATGCAGGCAGAAAATCCCGGGTTCTTTTATGCCATACAACTGGATGACGATAATAGAATGGCAAATGTATTTTGGGCAGATGCTAGGTCAAGGGCAGCGTTTGCTCACTTTGGTGATCTAGTTACCTTAGATACTTCTTTCAGAGTGAACCAGTATAAAGTACCATTTGCTCCATTCACCGGGGTTAACCATCATGGTGAACCCATTCTGTTTGGCTGTGCATTGCTTCTGGATGATTCTGAGGCCTCCTTTGTTTGGCTGTTGAAGACATTTCTCACTGCTATGGGTGATCGTGCTCCGGTTTCTATTGTCACTGATCAAGACAGAGCTATACAGGCTGCAGTTAGTCAAGTCTTACCAAAAGCTCGGCACTGTATCAGCAAGTGGCATGTCTTGAGGGAAGGCCAAGACAGGCTATCCCGTGTTTGCCTGGCACATCCTGATTTTCAGGGGGAGCTGTACAACTGTATTAATTTGACAGAAACAATTGAGGAGTTTGAAACTTCCTGGACCTCAATCATTGAAAAGTATGATCTTAGTAAAAACGACTGGATTCGGTCAATATATGATGCTAGAAAACAGTGGGTACCAGTGTATTTTCGAGATTCATTTTTTGCTGCAGTTTTTCCGAACCTGGGAGTTGACTGTTCCTTTTTTGAGGGTCATGTAAATCAACAGACCACCTTACCAATATTCTTCAGACAGTATGAAAGAGCTATGGAGTACTGGTTTGAAAAGGAACTAGAAGCTGATTTCGATACACTTTTCAACACACCAGTTTTAAGTACACCATCTCCCATGGAGAAGCAAGCTGCAGACCTATACACTAAGAAAATATTTGGAAAGTTTCAGGAGGAGTTGGTAGAGACCTTCGCATATACAGCCAATGAAATTGATGGTGATGGTGCTACAAAGACATATCAAGTTGCAAAATTTGAGGATGATCATAAGGCATACACAGTGACCCTTAATGTTGCTGATGTGAGAGCAAGCTGTAGCTGCCAGATGTTTGAGTACTCAGGCATTCTTTGCAGACACATTTTGACGGCATTCACAGTAACCAATGTCCTCACATTACCTTCACATTACATATTGAAGCGTTGGACCAGAAATGCGAAGAGTGTGATTGCATCGGATGATATTGGTACAGATCATGGACATGAATCTGTGGCATCAAGGTATAATAGTCTATGCCGAGAAGCAATCAGATATGCACAGGACGGGGCAACAACTTCTGAAGGCTATTATACAGCACTAACTGCTTTGCGAGAAGGGGGGAAAAAGATTGATCTTGTCAAGAAAAATGTTCCCAGTATTGCTCCTCAGACCCCTCAAGTAGGCACAATGGGTCATGATGATAAAAAGAGTTCTGGTGCTGATACCCCTTTACTATGGCCCCAACAAGATGAAGTTACTCGTCGATTCAACCTTAATGACTCTACCATCCTGCCTCGCCCGGTTAGTGATATGAATCTTCTTCGCACGGCACCTACATCCCTCCAACGCGATGATGGCTCTTCTGATAACATGGTATGCCGTATGTCAAGTAAATGTTTGGACTATTCTTTCCTGTTTTCTATGCAATAACTGTGATGGTACACTGACTGGTTTGATTGTCTGACTTTCTTCCTTAGGTTGTGCTGCCTTGTCTAAAGTCAATGACATGGGTCATGGAGAACAAGAATTCTCTGCCAGCGAATAGAGTTGCTGTAATCAACTTAAAGGTTAGTAATTTCAAGTTGTTGATTATTTATATGACATATTTTTATTGAAAGCAGGAGATAAATGCTTTTTGCTTGAATTCATTCTAATAGTGGTTTTGAGTGAATAATGTTGTTTGGGAAGTATAAGTAATTTTTTTTTTCTTTCAATAAAATAGTAGATTTCTTCAGTATAAGAGGGAAAAGCACAAAAGGTGGGCAGGATACCCTAAAATTCGAAAGATGGCAGGGGGCGAATACCAACATATCAATCAGCAAAAGACACGTTAGATTTAACATGTGACTTGCTTCAAAGGAGCTTAGAGAACTTTCCTATCAAGAGAACTACCGTCATATCCAACAATTGCACTCTAAGGCTATCCATGGTACAAAATTAAGTAACACTTTGAAGTGGTCGACATCGGCCATATCCAAAGTATATTGACCCAAAATGGTCCTCCTATGAAAATGGCTCAACATTATGTGGAAGCCCCTAGAGGTAATTTTATGGTTTAAGCAAACTTTTGAGCCAAAGACCAATGTTAAGTCCAAAAATAAGTAAAAACAAAGCACATTATCCTTGGGGGGTGACGTCTGCTTAAAGGGCTTAAAGAACTTCCCTAATAGAGAAACCAACTCCCGTATCCAACAAGAGATCTCGAAAGCTGTCTATGGCGGAGATTTGAAAACATTTGGCTACTTTAAAAAAAGTGGTCAAATTCGGCCAAAACCGAAGCATATATAATTGGCAATTTGGCCAAAAAAGCCCCGGAACAAAAATGGCTCAAGTTGGTTTGGAAGCTCATAAATATAATATTATGGGTGTTGCCAAAAATTAGAGCCAAAATCCTATGGTATGTCCCATAATCGGCAGTAGGGAACTGTTTGGGATGGTGGCTGCTGGATATGGGGGAGGGGGGAGGGATGTGTAGGGATTGGTGGGTGGTTATGGTAGATTGGGCGGAAGATGGAAGAAAGAAGAAAATAGGGATTGGATGGACAGGTTGTGCTCTGAGCCTTCGAGGAGAGAGAAAAAAGGGGAGGGGTCATATTGTATACTCTATTACTTACAATTCTTTTAAACAATCGAACTTTATGCAAAAAATGCATATGCGAAGCTTATTAGGGGCCAGAAGCATTACATGGCTTTGGAGTTTTGAACAATTGCATCTTGTTGAAACTATAAAGTGTCGACAAGGTGGTAGTTTTGATTTCGTCTTTTCTGTCGGAGTAAGTTTTACTCTATGGCTTGTTAAATAAACCATTATTTTGACATTCTCTAACGCAAAAAGATGGTGCATCTATGTTCAGGCTATAGTCCCCCCAAATTGAAAGATGTTGAAACAATTTGACTTCCCTAAGTTCCTACTGCTTGCCGTGTTTGTTGCCAACTTTCTTACGTCGAAGGTCTAGATTAGTTCTGCAGACTTCTTAGTTTTAATTGTGGGTTACTGTATCCAACTAATGAGGCCGAGGTTTTCTGATGAATGGATTCACGACCAAAAGTTCTTGATAGGTTCTTACAGTGCATTTGTATGTCTTCTCCCTTTGGAAGTAACAGCATTTTGATAAGCTGACATGAACGGTCTTATTATCTACAACACTTTGCTTGTGCAGTTGCAAGATTATAGTAAGAGCCCTGCAACTGAGTCAGAAGTGAAGTTTCAACTATCAAGGGTTACTTTGGAGCCTATGCTCAGATCAATGGCGTACATCAGTGAGCAGCTGTCAACTCCCGCTAATAGGGTTGCTGTTATCAATTTAAAGGTATGTGATCAACTATGTCTATTATTGTGTTTCGTGTACTTTGCATGACTGAATATGCACACGATTATCTGGTATTTGGTTGTTTAATTTGCTGACTGGCCAGTCATGCGAGTAGGAAGCTTTCTTCCACTTGATGTTGTTTAGATGTGTGTTATTTGGGTTTGGAAGTTCTGGTTATTTGCCAACTTCTTCTATCTATGAACTTTCTTTATAAAAGGGTGGGAGTGGGGGATCAATTGGGGTGCTTTAAGGCCTCCGTCTGTTTTTGCTTAGGAGACATCTCTCCATTTGGCTGGAGAATCATCTGTACATCTTCTTTGACTGATGAACTTATGCATCGTAGAAGTTTTTTACCCAACACGAAAAAAGGAACCTAGTGATAGAAAAGAATCTAGCTCTTCCGAGGCATTTCTTTTTCTCTACCCAACTAATCACAGCGAAAAATAGAACTGTGTAGATTATTGGGGGTTTCTAATCTGGTTAAGTCCTAAAGCCTTTAAACAGTGTAAAAATTGCTTACCATTAATGCTGTCTAATAGATTTTTTTATGACTTCTTGATATACTGCCATGAAACTAAGAGTATTTTGACGAATCGACCAACTCCTCCAGAATAACGCTATGTGTGCGAAAACCGATTCGTAATAGAGATCAATGTACATCTAGCCGGGGAACATAAAGGAAAAGATGGAATTTGAGGTGAAAGGAAAAGATGGATACTTTAGGGCCACTGTAGTTTCCTTTCACCTCAAAAATTCTTTTGTAGGCTATAAGTGGTAAGATATCTCTTATGTAGTATGTGGATTCTTGAAATTCCCCCCTTCGCTACAATCATGAACATGATGGAGAGTGGGTCCACTTTTTCTATGGTCGAGAAGAGTTGAGACGACTATTACTGTGTTCTGGAACATCAGAAAAAAGCCTTTTCTTATCAAATTTGTGGGTAGATAGTGGTAAGATCTTTTTTATGCACTATTTGGGTTCTTGCGTTTTACCATCACGCCGAATCTATGGTCTGGAGGATTGATGTGGGGAAGATGTCTACAACTTGTGAATGTTACTCATGAGATATGTACTTTGTTCATCTGATGTGTGTTGTTGCCTCTTTGTTCAATCTCATCATTGTCATAGTCCAAGTAATGTTTTCGTCACCATTTGACTATGACCAAGTATTAACTGCATTTGCATATAATTTCAGCTTCAAGACACTGAGACCATTACTGGAGAGTCTGAGGTGAAGTTTCAAGTCTCAAGGGATACGTTGGGAGCAATGTTGAGATCAATGGCATATATCCGTGAACAGCTATCTGTTTCAGTAAGCGATTCTGATTCTTTGTGTGAATTTTATTGCATTTCCAACCGTTAATAATATCAGTTTTAAGAGTTGCAAGTGTACAGTGCACCTACTTCCTGCTCCCCTGAAAAATAAGAGAGAAAAAATTACTGCCTCACTTAGTATTTCTATCAATTTTGTACAAAGTTTGAGAATACAATTGTAAGAAATAACAAGGGGGCAACCATTAGAAGAGAAAGGAAAAAGGGTAATTAAATTTAATCCTTCCCCCCAAGCCACCAACCAATCCTTTCCCAACCACCAGGCCCCACCTTCTCCAAACCCCATCTATTACTCTCTCTCTCTCTCTCCTCCTTCACCACCAATTTTTGTTACCACATTGCTTCAACTGGAACAATCAAGCTGACTAATGGTATCGTGAAGGAGAAGGAGAGCCGTTGAATTGGAGGACATAATAAAACTCTTCAGGCTCTATAGATCTTGGCTGACTCGATAGATTGGTGGAAGGAAAAGATGCCCCGCAGTGTCAACAGCCACGGAAGGAGCGAAATTGAGACTCATTGGGTTGGGGCAAAAGAAGTTGGTCGAGATCCGGTTGCCGTTGGGTGGTAGCCTGAGCAGGGTGATCTGTGAGGGTGGCTGGGGACGGCGTTCATGGCTGTGGAGGTTAAAAAATATGATGGGGGCAAAAGAGAGCTGAGTATTGCTTAGATTAGTCTTTTAAAGAATTTCTTATCATGGTTTTGGTACATGGTCTCCCCAGGTTAGCTTGGGATTTTAGGGGTGTGGGTGTTGTGGAGGGTCTTATGGGCCGGAGAATTTGTCATTATGTAACTGCACCTTGCAAGCTGTAGTCATAACGCCTCCACAATAAGGAGTGTCGATAAACCCGAATCGTTGTGTCATACTCCGTAAGTCATAACGCCTTCACGATAACTATGCATTTGGTATTTACCTATATTGCTTGTTGGAGATATAGCTTTGTATAGGATTGAATGTGGGGAGAGATTTTATGACAATTGCTCGTAAGTTCGTCTATATGGTGGGTCATGTTACCCAACCCTTAATTATTCGGGTAGTTAGTGAAGATATTTTAATTGATGACATTGTTTATTTCATTTTGTGCTTCTTATTTTGCGATTTTCGAAGCAATTTTCATTTTGGGTGATCCGTGCGCAGTCTCTCTGTTTTTCAATAGGGGTAAGGCTTGCGTACATTCGACCCCTCCTTACCCCGCCTTATGGCGGGAGCCTTTAAGGCACTGGGGTTAAAGATGTTATTGTTTCTTTCATTTTGGGATTTGGGAACTTGACTTGAGGGCTTTGCATTGTTGTTCATTTGATTTGGGTAATAATGTCTTCAACATTGAAGCATCCCTTGTGTGTTTGTTGTTTATTTTTTTGGTGGCAGGTTGAGCAACAGGGAGAACCGCTTTACAAAAAGCAACGGAAATAGCAGCTTGAATGTTTTCTGCTTGCCTTTTCAAAAGAGCAATGATATTGCAACGTCGAAGTTTTGTAAAACCACTCGTAGGCTAGAACAGTTAGATGTGACTTTCTTTGATCTGTTAGGTTTTTAGTGCTTTCTTTACTCTATGTATGCTTTTAAGTTCTAAAAGGCGCAACGACCTGGTTAGTCGTGTAGTCTAGGGAGCCAAGTTTTGTGCATTCGTGATCTTAAGGCTTCCTCGCCTTTAATTTAGAGAGGCAGGCTTACAGTTTTGTACATATTCGATCCTTGTCATTCATTAAGTCCAACAGTGTAAGTTACAGTTGATGCAAGTGCTCTCTGATCGATTGGATTCAGCTTTTCTTCGGTTGATTTGAAAATTGAGTGACTGCAATCAAATGCATTAATTCGATCAGGAGCGATGATGAGATACTTTGCTGACAATTTAGAGTCATGGTACCCTCATACCCTAAGTATAAAGAGTCAAGTGTCTGACACGCATCTACTCTGCAGATTACAGCAAAAGGCAAGAAGTTCATATATTATCAACCTAAAGTCTCACGCACAAGCCAAGTATCCTGGACTCTGGAAAAGCTAGATATGTAGAAACACACTCTCTGATAAGGAGTCCACACACTCTCCTCGCAACCACACCTCTCCACCGCTTCCTTTACCACTTATCATCTTTTCTTAACACCCTTCTGACCCCCTTCGACGCTGATTTGAAGAGGCTGAAAATCGTGGATGCGGCGTTGGAGAGAGAAAATCGAGGACAAATAGATAAAATCGAAGAAGAGGGGAAAGGGGCGTTGGAGATGACGGTGGATAAAGTGGTCGCCGGAGTGAGGCGCGTCTGTTGGTACGGTCGGCGGTGGCTGTCGCTGTTGTTGAGGATAGCGGGTTGTGGATGAGGGTGTCCGGGGAAGGAGGAGGGAGAAATGGGGTCTTTTTATTTTTTATTTTAATAAATGTTAATTAGTAATTAATGTAATTGATAATATCATGCCACAATCACTACTTAACGGATGGAAGTTAACGCCGTTAGTCAAAATCGGTCAAAAGGGCACCATGTGCATTAGGTGACATATTTTAGGGGCATCATAGAGTAATAGTTTGCAAAGTGGGGGCACCACGTGCATTTTGACATAGTTCAGGGACACCACATGTATTTGCCGGAAAAAAAAAAAAAAAAAAAAAAACAAGGAAGATAGAAAAGTTAATGTCGGGCAAGAAATGTGTTACCCGGTAATCTTTACTGGATGGGCTGGGTCGGTAATACATTACCCTTGTTGGGGGGTAGTGAGTTTCGGGTCTAACTTATCCCTGTCAATCCAAACTTGCAGATGGGTCTGAAATTCTTAGCCCCTCAATTATTCAGGGCCTATTCCTTGCATTCCACGCAGGCCCTAAGGTTAAACTATGCCCTTGAAATTTATAGTCTTCATGGTATAAAATAAATCAGAAATAGCAAAGCCATAGTCCCACTCAACTGCTACTTGCAAGCTATAATTTTCCCCTCGGATTGTCTGCGGAGTTCCATCATCATTCAACGATAATCCCACAGATCCACAAAGATTTTTCGAGAGCTTGCAGCACCAAATCATCAACAGGAGACGCAGTCCAAGTTTGATTCAACGATTAATTACCAGCGCATAATTGTTGTGGGTTGAAACAAAGAAAAAAATATGACGCCACGGGGTGATCCTCGACTTGAATACCACTCGAGCTACATTGATAATGTACTAGCTATTTTTATTCTAGGAGGGCTAGTGATAAATAAAAAATACAACCACGAAACAACTCTATGCGCCTCATGAATGATATGTTTGATGTTCCAAGATTTCCTCCACACTTACCTTGGGTCGAGAAAAATAAGCATGAGAACCATATCACATTGATGGAGCCTCAAAATTTATTACGTTGCTCAATAGCCCCGAGTACGTGTCAGAGCCAATTACCATTCAAGTTGAAATCGTACGTACTATTTTTGTTGTCTGACACGTTGACCATGAATGAATAACCTAACTGCGGTGAAACTATTCTTATTAAGATCAATATTAGTATATGTTTTAGTTCGTGTTATTTTGGGTCGTGGTCAAATCGAATGAGTTATTAATTAAGAACATTGGGTATTTGGGTGTGGGTTTAGACAAGAAACTAGAGTAAAATTAACAATCTTGTCTACACAGTTCTCACACCTACTAACAGTGAGAACCAATTTTAAAGGTTGGAAATCTTCTCATCTACACCATTTGTTGTCGTATCTGCACCATCTGTAACCTCTTTTATCTTCAACAACTAGTCATCAGGGAATAATAACCACTACATTGACGACGTTGTTCGGATCCTGAATAATCTCCAAATCACTCGCCATATATCCGACAGTCTCATCACCACCGCTCGATCCTTTTGTTTCTTCACTGAAGTCCAATATTTGGTTTTCCGATATTTATCGGTTTCTCTTCTTAGACATGAATATCCGCGCACACACTTGAATGACGAAGTAGGGTGGAATCCCAACCACTGTATTCGGGATAGTAAAAATCGTAAAACATCATCAACACCCTCCGTCTCCGTTCCCGTACAAAGTCGTAAATTTGAATAGTAAAAGATTATACTCGGCAAAACATTTAAAGCATCAATCCGAAATACTATGTAATCTACGGTACCAACAAGACCGTCTATTTCAGCTGGATCAATCCTGAAATATGCTACATTTGTTTTTTGTTTAATTCACGTGGTACCCTCGTGTTTTACCGATTTGCACGTGGTACCCAGTATTTTGCAAATTTGTACAAAATACCCTCGAGATTAACTGTTTGCACATGGTACCCTAAACTTAACCCTCATATTAACACCGTCAATTTTTTTTTAAAAAGAGGGTTAATTCACGTGGTACCCTCGTGTTTTGCCGATTTGCACGTGGTACCTAGTGTTACAAATTTGTATCGAATATCTTCAAGATTTCACTCTTTTTACATGGTAGCGTTACCTTCAAAATTCCGTTAAAACCGTTTAAAAGTTGATTTTCAATGGAGAAGTAAAAAATGGTGGTTATGGTATATATTATGGGTGGAAATTATGGTGGCGGTGGAAAAGGGTGAAAATGTTGATGACGGTGGTGGAGAAGAATGAATGTAGTGATGATGAAAGTGGTGAGGGGAAGATATAGATGGTGATGAAGGAGAAAATCAAAAGGTTTTCTTTTCTCGATTAATGGCGTTAACGGAATTTTAAAGGTAAAGTACCATGTAAAATCAGTCAAATCTTGACGGTATTTGGTACAAATTTGCAAAACATTGGGTACCACGTGCAAATCGGCAAAACACGAGGGTACCACGTGAATTAACCTTTTTTAAAATAAAAAATTGACGGTGTTAATGGGAGGGTTAAATTTAGGGTATCGTGTGCAAATAGTCAAAACTCGAGTGTATTTTGTACAACTTTGCAAAACATTGGATACCACGTGCAAATCGGCAAAATACGAGGGCACCACGTGAATTAATCCTTTGTTTTTTAATCCGGTGATTTTCCTTTTTTCTTCTTTTTTACCCATAATAATAATGTTTCCTTCTTTATGCACTGCTACATGTCTACACCATTGTGCAATGGGGCAGTATTCGTGCAAAATGTAGCTGACGGTAACGTGGAGGAGTTAATTCCGATAAAGGGTACCAATCTAACAGTTTTCGCGACTCCGCCTGTAACTTAATAAAGGTACGCAAAATAAAATAAAGAAACACAAGACACGTAAAACCTAAAACCTGAGATAGATTTTTCCCTATAAGTGAAAATGAAGAGCCATATAGAGTCGAGTGTCTGACACGAGTGCTTGTGTTTGAGCAACTCATGGGGGATTGGAGAGCATGCAGACAGTGCCATATCTGTTCTTTTCTGCACACGACCAATAATCATTTCATTCTGATACTTCATAACAATACAGAACACTCATGATCGTTAAGAAGTAGTACGTGCTCACAAACAAGGCTAAACGAGTGGAATGACCGAATGAGGGAAGGCTCACAAACATCTAGGTTGATTCCATGTTGCAAACTATGTCATTTTTGTTGACGATATGAAGGTTTACGATAGAATCAACACAATGGAACCAACACACAACAGCCAAGGTGAAGAGCCGATGATTAAAGCAGACTCCTTGAAATCAGAAGTACAGTGTTCTATTATACTCAATTGGATTAGTTTTCAGCTTTTAGTTTTATTTAGCCGACTTGAAAATTGAATGAACAAAAGGCAGCAGCGCATCCCAAAAAAATCAAAAATGACTTTCATGGTCGCATTTACACTAAAGATTACAACATATGGCAACAAGCACATGCATCAGACCTAAAGTCTCACGTACAAGCCAAGTATCCTGGAAAACTAGATATGAAGAAAAACAGTCTTGATGTGAGGAAGAAGACGACGTCCATCATCAAGACAGGTGAGCACTAGCATTGGAAGATGGCCTGATTCTCAGGAGCTATAAATACACAGGAGGACCACAGAATGCTGGGTTGGTACAGCATAACATTGTTGGAAAGGGCAGCGCCAGCTCCTATGACATGACACTAGAGTATCATATGCTCACAAACTCCTGTAGTCAATTACAGTGACTTCATCCTCGGGGGCGTCCAAATCATTGTAGCTACAACCACAGGGAAATCAGAGTCAGGGGCAGGGCCTTCAGTTGACTTAAACTTACAAAAAAAATCGCACAGCTTCATTAATTAAGCAGTATTAAATCAGCAAAGGAGCTGCAATTGCAAGAAAACGCACACAGCAATCAACCCATGATATGTAAGTAATATACAGTACACCCCCAACAAATAATGCTAGATTGCCAGTTAGAAGAAGCACAATCGATCCTAGAAGCACAGTTAATAAATAGTATGGTATCTAGGACTTGGATCTGTTATCAACCACCATGGTCCAATGTCCTACTCCGTGTGTACATTACTCTGTAGTTTAAATCCGCTATATAAAAAATGCCTTCTATTTCTCAAACAAAAAAAAAACTCAACCAGAAAAAAAACACACTGCAAAGTCAGAAGACTCATAAGTCATAACCTACAGTCAAATGAACTGTGAAATGTGGATACACCACTCCAAGCAATCTAAAATCCATAAAAATGTATTCTGTACACTACACTTTGGGAGATTGATCTCTAACGAAGATGAGTATTAGTCAAGTAGCTTTGTGGAAGCAGTCTGAAACAAACTGCTACCGTTGTTTCAAGGTAGTAGCACAATATAGCAGAATATAAAGTTGATACTTACAATTATATTAAAATGAGCATTCCATTAGAAGAAATTATACAATGAAGAATTAAAATACCTGCGGAGACGTCTAGGATCCTGACGGAAAGGAGGTGGAAGCATCATAGCAGGCCCAGCACGCCCATTTCTTCCTGGCATTTCAAGAGCAGGACCACCCTGATCCCGCAGCATCCGCATTGCAACATCAGGTGGCGCTTCTACAAAAGGTCCCAGTGGGCTGCATCAAAACAATGAGAACGATCAGCTAGTCAACAAAAGCTCGGGTGTCGCCGTGTCCGTAACTTAAAACAGGATAACCTTACTTTACAATCAAACATAGAGGCTTGATTTAGCTTTGAATTAGAGACTAAGATTTCAGGCATAATGATCCCTCTACTGTGGTTCCAGTCACCTTACCAAGTGCTTATTGTATAAAATCTCTACTACTCCTGAGTGTTAGCTCCATAACAAAAATTTAATTACGACATAATATCAACGATTTTGTTCAAGCTTAGTATCAATATCTAACATATGATTAACTACAATTACTTGTAACCGAAAAAAACTACAATTACTAACTTGGGAAAAAAAAGGAAGACTAAGAGTGCTTTCCTACTAGCAAAAACGTTAACTTCCTCAAACTTTCAAGGGGCATAACTAACTTGACAGGCATCTCTCAACCCAAAACATGCTAGACAAAAACCATGGAGGGCAGGAGAAAATAAGTCATAAAGTTGAGACTTACCCAGCACCAGGAACCGGCATAAGCAGAGAAGGCGGCGCCATATCAGGAGCAAACGCAGCAACAGGCATACCTTGTCCAGCAAAGTTATCAAAGATTGGTTCATCGTTGTTGCCCTTGTCTGGCCCATCATTATTCGATGGGAAATCAGGTTGAGTGTTTTCAGGTCTTTCAAATCTCTCGCCATTATTTCGATCTCGTTCTCTACGGTTGCCTCTGTCATCCTTCAGACGATTATCCATACCTGGTCTCCGCCTTGGCTGCTTGTCCTTCTATAAGAGACAAGACAACGATCATCAGAATTAAGCTACATAACCATCTATCCTTATCCAACCTGACAGCCAGTCAAAAATGAATACTATACATAATCAATAAACATAAGTTATTGTTTTGCCACAATTGCAAGTGAAACAGCAGTACAGCACTGCTAGTTTTGACACTAATACAGTAATTACCTGGTAAATTATCATAAATTAGCCAAATTGACCAATTTAAGCAGATGAAATTAACCTCATATGACTTCTACATCAGAAAATCGGATGACCCATTAAGAACCTTTTTAGGCATTCAAAGTAGATAGATTTCCATAGCAAAGAGACATAAATCAATCCAGGATTAAGACTCGGAAGGACAAGTCCAAGATTTCTAGTCAAAAGCTCGATACTAGTTTACTACATAGCAAAATGAGCACATCTCATGTATCATTACCACAACCAAAAAAGGTACATACCGGCACAAATTGCTGCATAACAGGTTGCCCACCTGGTGCATTTGGATCACTGAAAGAAAGAAGAAATGATTATAAATCATTGATCTAACAAATAATTTTCCAAAAAGATTAAAACAAAAGAGAACAGATCAGAAGGAGGACATACTTCATGTAATTCTGAAAATATATATCTTCACGCACTTTGGAAGTCAGTTCCATAGCCAGCTCAGGATGTTTAAGTTTCAGATGCTTTTGAACATATTCCGCAGCATGGAATAGCTTAGTGCAACCCTTGGCACCACAACCATACTTCCACCCATACTTCTCATCCCTAATTTTTCTCACAAAGGGATCCAGAGCTTCAACAGCAGCCGCATCTATCTTTTCCTTCGCTGTCATGGACTCCAGTGGATCCATGCTCCGCAGCCTGTCTTGCCAACATGAATCAAGCTTCTTCTCCCACTCTGCCGCGTGAATCGAATTATCCTGATTCTTTCCCTCAGTTCTAATATGTCGGAGGCCCTTAGGTTCGGCTGTCTCAACCATGCCATAATAATCCACAGCGTGTACGCGCCACAAGTAAGTCACAAGAGTGTCCAGAAGTTCAACGCCTTCAAGGCCCTTGACAGAAGTTAACCCCCTTATTATAATCACAGGACCAATTGATCCACTGTGTGATCTCTCTCTGTTCATCTTATCGGTATCATCTTTAGATAAAATATTGTCTTCAATACCCTTTTCAGTATCCAGTTTGGTCATCAATGCTTGAGCTAGTTCAATGTCAACTTGAACTCGTTTTGGGTCAGAGCTAACAGAAAGGGCCTTGGGGGCAGCCGAAAGATCAGCATCCTTCGCCTGAACTCGTCCATGCCGCCTTCTTTTACCACCAGCATCAGTTTCATCTTCTGAGTTTGGTTCACTTGTTTGGCCTGATTTATTGGCGTTGGCACCTGGACCCCTGTAGAGACCGAGATAGAAATAATAAGCTTCTCGAATCCAATTGTGGAAACAGCAACAACGCCTCAATCCCCAAAAAAAGAGACGGCTCACATGAATCCTCAAAAGGAAGATGGAGAGAGGGACATATATAACAGGGCTTAAAGAGAGCAAAAATCTTACAGATCCAGGCTTCCACTGTGCAAGTCCAGCAAAAAATCTTTCGAGACTTTGCGAGCAAGATCATTCCTCCTGTACGCGTAGCAACCAAATGTTAAACACGCTTTTCACGACTACTAGCATATCACAGACTAAAGCAGACTATTTTCTACAACAGCCAGAAGAATATCGGAAGAAGACTTTAAAGAGACACTTGATGTAAGAGCTAGCTGTGACTACCCTCAATTACCACGCTCTCAAACAAAAACACCATACCTTTCAATGACGGTCAGCAAATTTGTTGGGTGATACTTGTTCTTCAACCTGGATTGGAAATTCAAATCAATTATAGATTGGAAAAAGACTAAAGAATAAACACAACTACAACAAAAAAGAATATCAAGTACCATTCTTGATCTTTGTGACCTTCAAAATATGTACGCTTCTGAGTTGAAATGTACTCTGACTTGTACTCTTGGTATCTGAATATCAACAAAACAAGTTTATCAGAAGCAAAATTCTAATGAGCCTATCATAACATAAGGCCCACGAAAACGCAGAAACAGAAATTTTGCATACCTACGATCAGCTTCAGCTGGTGATACATCATCTTCAAGTTCTTGCATAAATTGCTTGTAAGTCATCAGCCCCTCCCTGGAGAGGTAGGATAAAAACTTTCAGTCAGTATAGTATCAAATGTCATCAAGAATACGAGTCAAAATTTTGAAAAGAGATGCAATGTACTCAAACAGAAAGCACGGATAGGTAAGGCAGGGATAAATTAAGAAGCATAAAAACCAGCTAAGGCGATAAACCACTTCTAGAGTGGACTGCTAACCTTTGAATAGCTCCTGCATTTGAAGAGTCACCAAAACCACCACGTCCGGCATCCCAGTCTGGAAACCACATAAAGCCAAATAAGGGTAAAGAATCAACATCACGCTAAAGTGCCCCAACAGACAATTAAGATACCACCGAATAACCTCTACTAAGAATGCAATCAGGACTCACGACTCAAGATTCTAGATCAACAGACAGAGACAGCCAATAACTGCTAGCGAACATGCATTCGGGGCTCAGGATTATGATTATTTTTTAGTATAGACTGTACCTAAACAAATACTTGGTTATGGTCAACAATGCTTAAGATAAAAGGAGAGAAAAGGCGAGAGGCAAGGACTCATAGGGCAAAAATATAGAGAGAGCACAAATATAAGTCAGGATGCACTTAAACCCAAGTGCAGAGAGTGAAGCCTGATGATTAATAAACCTAATCATAAGGTCATACCTGCACCCACAATTATGCTAGACCACCTCAACAACTATGGATCTTTGAGAGTACACCTCCAATGAAAACAACTAAATCTTGCACATTAGGGCAATGTGGACTCAACTTGGAAAATAGTGAGGAAAATGGTTAAAGAAGAAACCCTCAATCCAACCATTTAGAACACTATTCTTCAAGAACTGTCCAAACCCAGCACTCATTGTAATTTCTGTTAAAAAAACAGTAACAAATTTTTGAGGTTTTTGCAGGTACACTCTAAACTCACAGCCAATTTGTAAAGTTTCAGGTTCCAAAAGCTATTTTGAGTTCATTAACCCAGTCATTAAGGCTGGCTAATCTTTCACTGGTGAAGCACCGTAACGGATAGAGCTGAAATTTAAACCAAGCTGATTCAGGGCAACATTCACTAATTTCAACCCTAAACCCTTGGGCTCTCTCTTTGTTCTTGAAAGACAACACTGTCCAATCATGCAACTTGACATGCAGAGTGAAGTGCAATTCCTACAATGTACAGCAATATGAACCTTGCCAGCTGAAAAATAGTTACCAACTCCAAACAGGGCCCAGTAAACAACCTTCCACAAGTGCAACAAAAACAAAAGAAAAAAGAAACACTAGATGACCAGGCTGACAAGGCTCCATAGACAATAAATATGCATAAGAGATAATTGCTTTTAACAATCAAGTCCTATAAGATATCATACATTCCCTATTTGTGCAGACAGTAACATGATATAATTTCAAAAAAAAAAAGGCCCATGCTTGCCCGTTATCTATCATAGTACCCTTTAATGTTGACATAACTCGTCTTTTCAATTAAGAGAATTGGAACCATGTCAAGCAAGTGAACTCGAGTTCAACCATACAAAATCTTTGGTACATAATCCTTCAAACAACATTTACACAAAGTGCTCGGAAAAAGAGGCAATATCATAAAGGTTGCACATATCCCCACGACTTCTAAAACTGACAAAGCAAATCTCGACATCAAGTGTTAAGAGAACATAAAGTTCTGGTAACATCATAACTCATAAGATAACAAATTATATTAAAAGGGCAGAAGTAACGACTTCCTCAACTTAGATCGTAAAGAAAAGCCAAGAGCTTTTAAAGTGCAACGAACAAACATTTACCAGATGGACCACCGGGATAACCACCGTGACGAAATCTACCATGAGGGCGCTCGTCTCCATAACCCGGCCTACCACCTCCATCGCGATCATAGCCACCCGGATGATCATACCCAAACCTATAATGAAAAGCTGACTCATAAATAAAGATCCGGACAGCTCAGGTACATGTTAAAAGTTCGTAATTACATGCCAGATGCAGGGTGGCGACTTCAGTAGTACATGTAGTAATCACCGCAATCATAAGTAGAACAGCAGCATCAGCATTAGAAGAAAAGGTCAAGGCAGTCATAAGACTCAGTCAAGTAAACCTTTGAGGAAAAAAAGCACAGTGATTGTCCAACGATTGGAACAAGTAATATAACAATCTCTGAAGCAAGGGGATAGCAACAGTCAGCAGGAGATATGGGATTAGAACCAACTAATGAAACATTCGTAGTTTCGTACGTACAGATAACCATTCATTGACTGAAGCAAACTGATGTATGAAACTCAATAGTAGAACACTAAAAACACTCATCAACATATTCTACACTAACAACTATTATTACATTTCTGACATTACCAAAACCCAATACACTTCAGTCAAGATCAAATATTCACAGCAAAAAAGGTGAAAACCAAAAAGCCGAAACGTATGTTTTAACTAGGACTCAAACCCACATACAGAGCAATCACTGCCAATCGATTCCAGCTCAGTCATCAAGGGACAAAAACCAGCATATTAACGCAACACATACAACAGGCCCAAGTAATGATCACAGCCCCGACACTCTGCTAACAACCACCTTCATCCATATTCACTCCCAAACACATTCATCTACAAGAAAATCCCCCTCCAATGTAAATCAACTCATCTCATGAAAACTGATCCTCGCAAACACCGGAATTCATTACCAATCAAAACCCACTCACCTATCACTAAACCCAATCAGATTACCAACTTCATCGTATTAACTCAGCTCGTACAATATTACCCCAACATCATAGAGACAAGCCCCCCCCCCCCCGCCCCCAATGTACATTATTCATCGATAATCATTCCCAAACACAATCATCAACCAAAACTACTACCACCAATGCAAATCAATTCATCTATCATTATTCAATCAAAAGAACCGTAACGATAACGCCCTATAAACCAAACTGATACCGGCGTCCTCCCACACCGATAAACCGAAGATCGGAACACAACTCAATTTCACAACAATCTTCAAACAAAAGTTAAACAAGCACTAAATCAATCAAAACCATAATTATCTATATATGATTCACAAACAAAATCTTCAATCCACAAATTCGACAACCTAAGATTCACAACAACAAAATCAAATAAAAAAACGAAACAAAATCAGCGAAATCAATCGAAATCACAAACCTTCGATCGCCGGGACCATAACCGCCGCGAGGACTACCACGTCTGCCGTCGAAATCATCTCTACGAGACCGCTTAAACGGAGGATAAGGCGGAGAGCCACCACCGCCACGGCGAGGATGCGGCGGAGAGTTGTTGTTGTTATTGTTATTATTGTAAGGGCGGCGATCACGGTACGGCGGAGGGCTAGAGCTAAGGCGGCGCTTGTAATCGCGGTAGTTGTTGTTGTGGTGGTCACGGTTGTTCCGGTCATTGTAGCGGTTGTGATGCGGTGGAGGAGGAGGACGGTCGAAGTCGCGGTCGTCTCTTCGCTCGCGCGAATCGCGGTCGCGACGGCGAGGAGGAGGAGGTGCAGGCGGTGGTGGAGAGTCGGAGGAAGGATCGTCGGAAGGTTTGGAGGAGTCTTTACGGTCGGCGCTACGGCGGCGGTCGGTGTTTTCGACGGGTAAGTTCATGACTTCCGCCATCGGAGTTGGGTGGTGGTGAGAAATCGGAAACCCTAGAAATTATACGAGTGAATGTGAAGAATGAGAGGAGAGAGAGTGAGGATGAATTGGATGAGAAAAAAGGGGGAAAATAAAGAATCGTCCGGTTCAAGGTTTGGGGACAAAACAAGATTTATGAGAACCGGTTTGTGAAAGTTAATGATGTTTGCTTTAAGTTTTTTTTACTTGTCTAGTCTAGTACAGAGTAGTATTTCGAGCAAGAGTTCTAACCCAAAACCTACGACGGTGTGGGTTTCATGGCTAATAGTATATGATGTGTCTCGAGTTGGTTCCCGACCGCATCATCGGCATTGTGTTAATAATAATTGTGTGAATAGGTATACCTTCAACTCATGACGCTAAATTGCTTAATGCGTGGACGGTCTCTAATGTTGGATGACTGAGTTATAAAGTCTTGTTTTAGCTACATCGTTAAAAAAAAATTACTTTAAGATTTTAAAAAGTTGTCACGATTTCTCCTTTGATTTACTATGAAAGACTATCCATGAGGCTCCAAGCTAGCTTGCTATGTGTTAGGTTCCAAAGGTGAGTGTATAGGAAATTAGGAATCATGTGTTTGAATGTGATCGCTGGATATATACAAATAAAGGCGGTACCTCAATCAAGTAGTGTCAATAGGAACCACTATATGTGACATTTCTCCTTTAGTATAGACTATAGAGACTATTGTCACTTCATTCAAATCTTCCCGTAATTTCACTCATAATATTTCGTCTTAGACAAAAATAAGCTAAGGAGAATATACTATAAGACTCAAATACTGTGTCAATGGTCTTTGCCTTTTTCCTTCACTCCTACCGACTTTTATAGTTATGTAAAACATATCTGTAATCTTTCACAACATTAATTGATCGATACTACTCCTTCCGTTTCCTTTGAAAGTTAACATTTGTTTTGAACCCCTTTCACAATCTCAGATATTACAATCAAGTGTTAACTTTCTGGAAAAAAAAACAAACAAAAGTGCTATCTTATCGACACTAGAAACTCAATGAGTCATCCGTTGTTCCACACAACTCTTTTTTTTTTTTTTTTTTTTTTTTACATCCTCCTATGAGTATATTGGACCCAATCAATCAATAGAACACAAATTTTTAATTTTTTAATTTTTTTTTTTTTTTGTTTGTGTCAAAATAATAGGGACGGGCCAAAGAAATCAATTGGGCCAGCAACACAACTAGCAAAAATATAGCCCAACCCAAGTGAAACCCAAAAGAGTAGGGTACCCAGAAGTCCAAACCCAACAAAGTTATATAAAGCTGAATAAACCCTAATCCCACACCCTTTTCTCTCTATATTTCTAAGAGGCAACAGCAGCTGCATCTCGCCTTCATTCCCTCTCTCTCCCAAATCTCTCAGTAGCCGCCACCTTCAATCAATCCCTCCACAATGGTTGCCTCCAAGAAAACTGTATATCTCTCTTCCCTCAATTTCTTCCTCATGATTTTCTATGATTTTTTTTTATATGATTTGGTATTGTTTTTTTTTTGTATGAAAGATTGAATCTTTTTTTGTGTTTGTTTTTGGGTAAATTGTAGAAGAAGACTCATGAGAGCATCAACAACAGACTGGCTCTTGTCATGAAGAGTGGCAAGTTCACCCTTGGTTACAAGACTGTCCTCAAAACCCTCCGTTCTTCCAAGGGTACTTTCCTTTTTTACCCTTTTATTTCGTCGATCTGTTGATTTTTCTGGCTATTTCTTTGGTTTTTTTTTTCTGTGGTAATTTAGGGTTTTGTTGGTTTGGTGAAAGATTGATTTTTTTTGCATCTGGGGTTGTTATTTTATTGGTTTTTAATATGTGGTATTGTGATTTAATTTAATATAAATGCGAAATGAATTGAATTGAATATAACATGACCTAGGTGAAATTTTGGTGTTTTGTAGCTTTTGTGTTACGCTTGTGATTGGTGGGTTAATGTAGTTTGGGAAAGTGTGTTGTGGAATGCTGATTTTGAGCTGATGAATGTATGTTGAGGTGTTTCGTGGTTGAATTTGTTAGGAGCTGAACATAGGGAATAAAATTGATTGCAGTCGGGTCGATTGTTGTATGGTACTGATTTTGTGGCTGTGCTTGCCAGTACCCTTGTTTTACTGATCGTAAGTTGTACTGATTCGTTCTAATAAAATTGGTTTGATGGAAGTTTACGACTTGCGAATGACAGTGATTTACCTGATAACACTTGAACTTCTGTAAATTGTTTGGTATTATTTATGCTGTTTTGGCTGAATGATTGTTATCACTTTAGCTTTTCAACTTGTAACTTATTAGATAATTCTGTGGTTGCATATGATCTACTAAGTTTTTGGATGTGCGTATTGCTTTGAAATTGTTTCAATGCATGCATTTCACTTGAAGTTCCGTTCTTTCTTTCGTGTCATGTGCCGTGAAGTTACCATTTCTGACGATTGCTTTGTTTCTGTTGCCTTTTGTTTTCAGCTAAGTTGGTTATCATCTCAAACAATTGCCCACCACTGAGGAAGTCTGAGATTGAGTACTATGCTATGTTGGCCAAGGTTGGAGTTCACCACTACAATGGAAGTAAGTTTCCGTTTTCTGTTCTCTTATATTCCTGGAATTTGGTTAGGAACTTTCATATATAGAAGAACTTTATATTCCTGTTTCTGTTTGGTCTGTAGGAGTTAGTTCTGCAATCTTTTATCAAGCATGTATCCATTTTGAGACTCGTTATGATTTGGTGTTGCTGTCCCATTTCTTCCCTTGTATGCGTTAACAATGTTTTGTACAGGATTTCTGCATGTACATAGCGTTAACAATGTTTTGTACAGGATTTCTGCATGTACATTTCACCTGTCTTGTGTTTAGTCCATTGGAGTTAGTCTTGTCGTTTATCAAGCATGCATCCTCTTTCCGCCTTTTTTGTGATTTCGTATTTGCTGTCCAATTTCATCCCTGGAATATTTTATCGAACTTTTGAAGAGTATAACTGCATGCACATTTATTCTGTCGTATTATCCAATGTCTGTCTTATATTTGCACCATCAGAGTTAATTCTGGGCTGCTTGATCTGTCATTGCATCTGAGTTATCACATGTGTATCATTGAGTTACCGTGGGAATTATGTTGTGATAAAGCTCCTTAATCTTGTGATAAGGTCTAAACTCTTGTGTTTGGTTGTTGCAGACAATGTTGATCTTGGAACAGCTTGCGGAAAGTACTACAGGGTGTGCTGCCTCAGTATCATCGATGCTGGTGACTCTGATATCATCAAGAATATGCCAGGAGACCACTAAATCTTTTAGTTTGGAGCTCATAGGGAATTGTCATCTAGATGAATTTTGGGTCTGTTGCGATTATAGGATATTTTACTTATGCTCAGAACTTCTTTCGTTGTAGACGTCTTGTGGTTTGTGTTCAATCAGATCGAATGGGTTGTGATTTATTGTGATGCATGCAAACCTTGTGGTATTGAGCATTTAAGCCTTTATCTATCTTTCAAGTGATCCACTCAAGAGAGCCTGAGTCTAAATCTTGCATTGGCCATCATGTCCCAAATGCTACACCTTGGGTTGTTTTTTCCGAAATGTTGTGCCTGAGCCTTAGTACAATCAGTCTGATGTTTGCCATATTTTGGCTACTTAATGCACAAGGTGCAATCTATGTCATCATGTGCTCTGTTAGTCAGTCACGGAGGTAACATTACACTTTCCTTCTGTGGATGAAACTCGAAAATGTGAAGTTTTCAATTGCAGTTTGGGCAGGGACTGCCTACAATTTTCTTGTTTGACAGGGATTAAGAAGTGCAATAATATAGGAAATATGATTTGTCAGAGGAGTAAGAGGCCGAGTGACTGTAGCATACGTTAAGGTTCACAAATAAACAGGCAGGTTTCAACAACTCCATGAGAATAAAGGTTCATAATTACATAAATCTACCTGTACCACCATTGAAAATCTTGATTAAGATTCAGTACGTCGAATTGCTGGGTATCAAGGTCGTGGAAGAAAGGCGACGCAGATGATCTTGAATCCGTAGACTGTATAATGGAAGAAGGATAAAACATACTGAATCTGATCCAGACCGGATTAACTTTTCTGCTTCTTGGAGTGCTTTTCATCCTCAGCTCAGGTTCTGAGAGTCGGATGATTGCTCTATACCCTGCAGGAAAGGCACATTCTGTGCAACCCTTCACACCACATCCAAAGTAATTTTTCTAACGAAGGGACTCAAGGATGCGACAACAGCAGCGTCAAACTTCAGTTTGGCTGTCACAGGCTCACAGCCTTCTAGCAAAACCAACCTCTCTCAGTCTCTCGCCAGTCACCAATATGAACCAAAGCTTCTTTTTCCACTCGGCTTCATGCAAAAGCTTCTTTTCCCACTCGGCTTCATGCAAAATACATCAGAACTCTTACATGACACCCTTTTTTTTCCGGAGGAAGGACCATGAGATCTGTTAACACTTAACATGCAAGTCCCAAGAGTGCTGGATGTTGAATGCCCTCAACTCCTCAAGGCTTTTGCCGAAGTGACTATTTATTCTAACAAGCTCCACACAATGTTCATTCATTAAAGTTCTGTCACAAATTTATTGTCAATCGCAAGTCATACAGGTTCAGTACTAACAAAGGCAGCAAAAGGGCACAGATCAGCTGTCTACGTTTGTCTGATACCACCTCCATTTACAATAAGCCCCGACACATACAATCCGTGGATGGAGCGCTAGAAGCTAGAGCAGACACAAAGAAAAACCTTTAATAAATAACAGTATGAATCCTATAATATATATCCCTCGCCCCTTGGTACATTTTGATTGTATAAAGTATTGAAGCTGTAAGAAACCATGTAAGAGTGAACATACCGATCCAATGATCTACTAGTTGTTTATTCTTCCATCATATTTTCTAAGTGACCTTATGTGCTCTTCTAACTGTTCTCATTATGACAGACAACCAATGTAACGAAAGTACTAAAGACATTGAGGCATGCAACAACCGAGCAATCACTCGAATCTAAACAGACTCATTAGTTATTACTCTTACTACGTATATCAGTCATTTACTAGCAAAAGGCACAACTTAAAACAGAAGTCAAGAAGCAGATAGGAAGTTGCATCTATGTCATTTAAATATCTAAGATGATCACAGGAACTCCGTACTTGATAACAAAGTACAACAGCCTAAACAAATGGTTGTTTAAACAGGGCAGGATCCAATTCCTTCTAATCACCAAGTTCGAAATCATGCTACTAGCTCTTGAATAGTCAATGTGGCAAAGCCTAAGGCAGTAAAAAAAAAAAAACAAGCCAGTTAAGCCAGTAATCATACAAACAGGACTAGTTACAAACTTTATATGTCAAAAGTGTTCCATATATCATTTACCAGGCATGCTGTCATGTTAAAACAGAGCTACATTTAGCTGACAAAAGACAGTCAAATACCATGAATATAAGACATGAAAGTAGTTTCAAATTTCCCCTTGTTCTTTCAGCATCATGTTTTAACTGCCTAAATGCTCCATAATGGTCAATGTTACAGAAAACTAGGGCAAGGTAAGCACAAATAGCGAAAAGTTTAGGTGTAAGCCATTAGTATAACTAGTCATATGACAAGAATTTATACACACTAAGGGATTTTGTTTTAGAAACAAGAACTCTACACGAATCAATCATTCACAGTATGTAACAAATGCCAGCACGACATAACTATATTAAGTATCTATAATAGATATCAAAGCCAGGAACCATTGCCATTTAGTTAACCATGAGATTCATGAGACTCAGTTTTCATAGCTAGATACTCCAGATCAAAGTACAGTTCGGCTTCGCCCACACACCAAAACACAAACATACTATACTCTCCTTCAAAGCATTCTATACCCAAAAAAGAGGATGCCACCTCCTTCGACCATCAGCTCTCAGAGCATAAATTGGTAAAAAGAACGTCAGAATATCAAACAGGGGGAACTTTGAACCAAAAGGACCATCATCATTTGAGCAATAGTGACTATAAACATTCTCTTTTCACCTCAATTGTAGGAACTCTCGAAACTGAAATTATTTTTACTATAACTTAAATACCAGCCAGCTTTCATCTTAGAACACAGCTCCTATTGATAACCAACATCACAAAATGCTCTGCCTAAAAATTTGGACAGGACAAGGCTACATTATTTCTATAATCATGTCAAAGTCAGCATATGTGACGTTCAATTGTCAAGGTGACACAACACTAAGGCAATAAAAGCACAAAGGCACAATAGCAATGTATATAGAATTACAGACAATACAGTCGGTGAACCTGTGAGTAAAAGAAGTACTTTTTAGTTACAGTCTACGCAAATCAATCACGTCAAGTAAATTAAGAGATGCTAAATGCAACATACATGTCAGGGAGAAAATCAAATTTGTAACAATACCACTCTACACTTTCTATCATCATGGTCCGCTTAGCACTAGTTTCAACAGGATATGACTCTGTTATAAATCATAATGGTTCAAATTCGCTATAAATTGTCAATGTGACACAACACTCGGGCAATGAGAGCAAGAAGGCACCATATGGGCACACACCATTAGTGAACAAATGAAGACATGGAATACAATTGTACTCTACTCAAATTGATCAAGCAAAAAAAGTTCAAACAGAAGCTGAATCGAACAATCGAACATACACGTCGTAGACAGGGATCAAATTTATATCAATGCCACCTGATTAACCATGAAGCTCTTCATAACCGAGTATTCCAACAAAAGTAAACCAGCACTACGAATGGATGGCACAGATCATTAAACAGAACGCAAGAAGATCAAACAGAGTGAAATTTGAACCAAAAGACCCATATCAATTGCATATGACCTAACTACTAGCCAGCTTTCATCTCAAAACAACCTCTTCTCCTGACAACGAACATCATGAAAGATTCTACCTAACACTAGTATGGACAAGAAAAGACTATATTCTTTCACTCATAATGTTCGAAATCAGCATATATGTCATACTATTGTCCGATTTTTCAATGTGACACAACATTGAGGCAATAAAAGCACAAAGGCACAAGACCATGTACGCCATTGGTGAGCCACTAAGCACACAAAGAACCTTTTACAGCCTACTCGAATCAATCAGCACAGTTAGCTAAAGAAACTGAATTCGACATACAAATCATAACAGACGGAGCAAAATTATTTCAATGCCATTTGAATAATCATGAACCTCATCATAACTAAGTAATCCAACACATTACACAAGTACACTAGGAACACTACAAATGAAAGATCAGCACCAAAACTTAACCTCATTTACAATGCAATATAATCTGCATAAGCACAAAACAGCTAAATTCTAGTTTTCCTAAGCCAGCTCAATTTCCCAACCTTCTAAGCAGCCACCTTGCCCCTAACAGAGACCATGTAACCTTGAACATACCACCCCGTGATCTTACATTTTCTTTCAACTGTTCTCATGACAGAATACCAAGGCAATGCAAAACCAAAGGCACTGAGGCACGCCACAGCCGAACAATCATATGAATGTAAAAGACTTATTAGTCATTGCACTCTACATATATATCAATCATTTATAAGAAAAAGAAAACTATTCCAAAACAAAGTACACAAACCCAAAAAAAAAACCTCTAAAGCACACGAGTCATGACACTACCAACAAAGCACACTACACTACCCAGGAATTAAGGAAATGAGTTTCAAAACGGAAGTACAAATCGAAACTTGGTGATAAGGAAGGAAAAATTGCTTCTCTTTGAGTATGACTCACTCCCTTCTTTCTCTGTAACGAAGGAGCAACCCCATTTTTTACCTTGAATTGGCCACTTACGCTTTGCCATTTACTCCAAGTACCAAAGGAATATGGGCAACTAGTAGAGCCCCCCCCCCCCCTTAGCAAGGAAGTGGTGTCAGAGAAAGTAGAAACAAGCAGAAGCAGTTATCCCGAAACAATCTACACTACACTATATATTTAGGAAGAAAACGAAAAAAGAACGATAGATACTCCAAAACAAAGTACATCAGGATACAGGGTATGAAATTTAAAAATTAAAAAAAAAAAGAGAAGAAGAAGAAGAGCAGGTACTCAAAACAAAGCACACTAGGGTAACCAAAAAATTAAGTATTCATAAAGTAGAGGACATCACGCTACAGATAGTAGCTACTCCAAAACCAAATGAACCACGCCAAAGAAAAAAAGAAGAGGAACAGTGGTCTCCAAAAACAAGTATGCCTGGCTCATTGGTCAAGTTTGACACTCACTGATATACACTAACGTTGAATATCAATTCTTTAAACCTTGAAAGGTCATTTCAACTCCACATTTTTTTTCTCTCCATAGACTTCACCAACTAAGGCAGCTCACACCAGATTCAAAGCATTACCAGAGTTACCCCAAAACCCCTAGATAAACAAGCACTGTTAGGACATAAAAACAAAAGTACTTGGGCTCTTTAAAAGAAAATGCTTCGAGTAAATACTTAAACTTCTTAGCTTGTACACGCACAAGCCCCTTCCTTTTTCCATCAGCTCTGATAGCATATATTAGTACGCAGAATGCAGGAGAGAGCATCTTTCTTTGAATCGAAGGGCCCCTCAGCTTACGTTGGGATATTGAGAACCATGATTAATCTCTTATTTCACTTACGTTGGGATGTTTCTGAAACTAAATATACATAAATTTAACTCGAGTTACCACCTAGTTCTCATTTTAAACACAATTATCTTTTACTGATGATAACTGACAAACGGTTAAAGACCATGAGACATTCCACTATGTCAATCCCCGGGTGGTTTTTATTGTCAATGTAACAGAAGTCTAAGTGTCAATAAGCACGGGATGCAAAAGGGCATGTCTGAGTCATTAGTAAAGTCAGTAACCAAATGACCGACTTGGTCGGTTAGATCATCTAATATACTCCTCAGCAGCTTAAGTATAAGACAGCTTAAGTTATCCTCAGCAGCATAAAACATAAGCCAAATAGAACTCAATGTCTCATAATTTCTAGACTGAGTTATTAGTGAAGTTCAAGAAGATTACATCATTTCTATGCAGACAAGTCTATTTTCAAATGATGTTTGAATTTGAAAAATGGGAATTGGAAATTTCAATGAAAATTGTATACTACCCTTTGCTTAAAATGAGAGCCAAAAAATGTCTCCAAATCACGCAAATTACTCTCGAATAGCAGCGAAACGATGAAACAAAGCACACACCAAGCTACCCAGAGAGAAGGGGAAAAAGCAGCAGGTACTCCAAAACAATGTATACAACTCTACACATTTAGAAGGAAAAAAAAATCGCACCACACTATCCAGAAAAAAAACAACAGGTACTTGTACAAAAACAAGGGGGAAAGGTAGTTACTCAAAAACAAAGTACACAAAGTTAAAAAAAAAAAAGAAAAAACAAAGAAAAAAGGAAAAAAGAGTTAGCCTTTCTGGAAACTCTACAAACCAAGTTTGCCTTGGCCCCTTGATCAAGTTTTAACTCATTTGGTATGTAGACAAGAGTACATTAAAGTTGAATGATAAATATCAATTTTCTTAACCTTGAAAGGTCATTTCAACTCATCTCTTCTTTTCCTCTCCAGAGTCTCAACCAACTAAGGAAACTCACATCCAGATTCTCAATCAAAACACTACAAGAATTACCCTAAAACCACCAAATAAACAAATACTGTCAGGACAAAAAAAAACACAAAGTTTTTAGGGTCTCTGAAACGAGATGCTTAGACAAAAAAGTCAGCCTTCTTTGCTTGCATACACACATGCTCTTTCCTTTTAGCACCAGCTCTGACATCATGTATCACTAGGCAAAATACAGGAGGGATAATCTTTCTTTGAACCAAAGAGCCCCTCAGTCATTACACTGTTAGTTCAATCCAAGGTTAAAAAAAAAATCTCAGGATAATACGGAGTTCTCCTCTTCAACAGGATTATCTTTTACTGATGATAACTGATAAACAGTTAAACACCATGATATATTCCACGATATCTATCACCAAGTGGTTATTTATTATAAATGTAACAGAAGTCTACGTGTCAATAAGTATGGGGTGCAAAAAGATATAGAGCCTATCTGGAACTCTCCAAATCAAGTTTTGCCTAGGCTCCTTGCCCGAAGTTTTAACTCATTTGGTATGTAGAGTACATTAAAGTTGAACATCAATTTTCTTAACCTTAAGGTCATTTCTACTCATCGCTTCTTTTCCTCTTCAGAGACTGGACCAATTACAAAAACTCACATCCTGATTCTAATACAAAACACTACAAAAATTACCGTAAAACTACCAGATAAACAAGTACTGTCAGGCATCAAAGCCCAAGTATTTCAGCTCTCTGAAAGGAAGTGCTTAGAGAAAAACCCCAACCTTCTTTGCTTGTACACACACATGCTTCTTCATTTTAGCACCTGGTCTAACAGCATATATTAGTAGGCAGAATCCAGGAGAGAACATCTTTCTTTAAACCGAAGAGCCCCTCAATCATTACATTGAACAATGATTAATTCTTCTTTCACTTGCGTTGGGATGTTTCTGATCCTAAACTTACATTCCTTTATCTAAGTTAAACAAAAAAAAAAAAAAAAAAACAGTGTCTATCACCAGGTGGTCTTTTTCATTGTCAATGTAGCATGAGTCTTAATCGTCAATAAGCACACGATGCAAAGGGCATGCCTGAACCATTAGTAAAGCTAGTCACCATATGACTGGCCTCTTCCATTAGACAATCTAACTGTAGAACAGGACTTAAGTTATCCTCAACCAGCATAAAACATAAGCCAAATAAAATTCAATGTCTCATAAATACTAGACTAACAGTTACTTCTGAAAAATAAAAGGATTTGATCATTTTTATGCAAAAGTATTTATTTTTCCAGTTATTATAAAATTGTTAATTGTGAAATAGAAATTTCGGCGATAATGGCTTTGTAGCTGTTTGCTAGTAATGACTAATGAGAGGCAAGAAACAACTGCACCAAACCATAATTTGTTTTAACAGGGCAGAATTCAATTCTTTTTATTTCAAATCACACAAATTGCTCTTCGATTGTCAGAGTAGCAAAACCTAAGGCAATAAAGAAACAGGGACTGCCAAGAGGCTGGAAATAGAGAAGCCAATAATCATACTAGTTACACTGTTTACATATCAAAAGTGTTCCATACCATCAACAAGCCCTCTTCTCTTATCAGACCAGAGCCACTTTTTTTTGCTAATAACAGACAGTGGACTACAATGTACAGTAAGACATAACAGTAGGATGTGAATATGTTATTCCATTGTTCCTCATCATCGTGTTAAAGTCCCAAGAGTTCCATAATTGACAATGTTACAGAAAACTAAGGCTAGGTAAGCACAATCAGGAGAAGGACATGGGTACCCCATTTGGAAAATCACAGCATATACTGTATGTTAAGGGCTTTCACACCCCTGAACGATTTTGGTTCAAAAACAAGGAGCACTCTACTCGAATCAATCATTCACAATATGTAACAAATGCCGACCCCAACAAAAATAGCATTTGTATTTTCCCTTCCTTTGGTTAGAAAATCAGTGCCATTTGATAAATCAGGGGATGATTGGGATCCATGGCGCTCCTCAGTACCCAAAAGAGAGGATGCCACCTATTCTCCAAAAAAGAAACACTTATTCTCCTTGCAAGTACTCAATAGAGAGGATGCTATCTCCTTTACACCTCACGGGTGACGGACTTGTCGAAAGTAGTGAAACTACCATTATTATACTATGACCTAACTACTAGCCAGCTTTCATCTCAAAACAACCTGTCTTCTCCTAATAACAAACATCATGAAATGTTCTACCCAACCCTAGTTTGGACAGAAAAAGACTAAATTCCTTCAATCATAATGTTCGAAATCAGCATATGCGCCATACTATTGTCAATGTGACACAACACCGAGGCAATAAAAGCATAAAGGTATACCATTGGTGAGCCACTAAGCACACAAATAACCTTTTACAGCCGGACTCGAATCAATCACGCATAGTTAGCTAAGGAAACTAAATTTGACATACAAATCAAAAGAGACGGAGCAAAATTATTTCAATATCATTTGAGTAATCATGAAGCTCATCATAACTAAGTAATCCAACACATTACACAAGTACACACTAGCAGCACTACAAATGAAAGATACGCATCAAAACTTAACCTCAATAAATATGCGATATAATCTGCATAAGCAACAAAAACAGCTAAATTCTAGTTTACCTAAGCCAGCTCAATCTCCCAACCTTCTAAGCAGCCACCTTTCCCCTCTCATTCTCCGCCATTTGTGAAAAAGCCTTAGTAGCAAGCATATTATCATCAAAATACTGCGCATAGGGGTGTCCTTGTGGCACAAGCCTCTTATACTTATCAAACTGTTTCTCAGCCTCATCCTTCTTCCTCAACAAAGTATAAATAATCCCTTGACACAAATACGGCCGAAAATCCCTCGGTTCCTCCTTAACCAATTCCTGATAAACCTTCAATGCCTCATTATAATTCCCTTCGATAACCCGAACCTGAGCAATCAACAGCTTAAAATCCCGAACCTCGTCCTTCTTCTTCTCCTTCTTACACTTCTCAATTGCCTCATTTATCCTCTTAGCCACCCCATCCAAGTCACCATTCCCTTCCTCGCCTTGCGAAACCGCCATCACTAACCCGTGGTACGCCTCCACACGAAGCGGGTCTTTCGCAATAATCTCCTCGAACCCGCCCCGAGCTATCTCCGACTCACCCATGTAAGTATACATGTGGGCCCTTAACAATGGCCATTCTTTCTCCTCTGGTTCAATTTCCACTAGCTTGTTCAACACTTCAACCGCTTTTGCTAGCTTCTTGTTCTTAATCCTAACCTCCATTAACGACTTCAACCCTTGCACGTCATCCGGATTATCCGCAACGTACTCCTCAAGCTTCTTTTCCTTCTCCTCGTCTGACAATGCGGCGGGGAGTCCATCCTCCTCCTTTTCCACCGCCGCCGTCGCCTCCTCCGCCGCAGCTGGTGGGGTGTCGGCGAGAGCGGGGAGCGGCTTGTGAGACAAGCCGGATAAGAAAATCGCCGCCGTTGCGACGGCGACGGCGAGGGGGGTTTTGAGGAAGGATAAAGGGTTTAGGGTTTTAGGGTTTGTTTCAATTGCAATTGAATTGGGATTTTTTGAGGAAGAGGAGTTGATTTTGAGGGGTGAAAATTGGGGGTTTTGGAATGAAATTGAAGTGGGTTTGGAGAAGGATAATGGGCGATTATGGTGGAGAGAGAAAAACAAGGGTTGATGATGTAGCTTCAGCGAGAATTTTGATAGAGTAGTATCCATTGTTTCTTTTAGGGTTAGGGTTTAATTTCTGGGTTGAAATTAAATTGATTTGGGGGAAAATGGAGGAGAGGGAAAGCTGGGTGACTGTGTGTTGAGTGAATGAGAAGCTTTCCTCTTTTTTTTTTTAGCAATGGTGAAATGAAGGGGTTGAATGACTTGAATCTGATAAACCCTACGAAACTTGATGAGATGGAGTTTGGTTTGATCTTAACCGTTTATTTATTGAAATCAATGGATTGGAAATGACCACGTCGTCACAAGATAACAGATTTTTACCATTTGTATTGAGTACTACTGTATGAAACCCAGTCCAAAAAAAAAAATTGGCTTATTAGTAGTTTGAAAACAAAAAGGTTGACTTCAAAAAAAAATTAAAATAAAAAAATAGTTCACTTAAGTATACCGAATGACGAAATGACCCTTTTTATTGCGATTTAGATAGTTTTACACTCGAATCCACTTTGAGTTTATAACTAATTTGCATGTCCGACCTGCGTCCGCTCTTGTTATACTCATTTTATGAAATTGTCAGTTTATCTTTGTTACGATATTATTAGTAACACTATTATTTACGATAAATTAGCTTATCATCCTAATCACCATAAATTAACTAATAATTTTCATATTATGTAATTACTTAGTGTTATCCAATTAATGAATGTCAAATATCTTTATAGGCAAGACTTGGTTTCATGTTTTAATGTATAGTATAAGATTAGATTAACAACACTATTATTTTGCATAAATTAGCTTACCGTCATAATCATCATAAATTGTACCCCCCCCCCTAAATTAGCTAATAATTTACGTATTTTGTAATTATTAGTGTTATCCAATTAATGAATGTCGAGTGTCCTTCTAGTAAAGATTTGGTTTCAGGTTTTAATATATAGTATTAGATTAGATTAGATTAGATTAGACCATACTAATTTACTACCCGGGTTACTCCCGAAATAAATTTTATCATTTTATTTCTTTGTGAACATATAATTTTATCAATAAATTTTATCATTTATAAAACTTTGCGGCTAATACTCAATTGGAAGTTTTGTCGAATCAAATAATATTTGAGTTACATTAACTAGAAGAAGATATATCACGACCTCAAATATATCCGACCATAGTCTTCTCACTAATGCTTCATGAGCAAGAAGCAACTGGCAACTAATGTTTTTGTTGTTTAGTACATAACCATAGCTAATGCTGCGGGGTGATAATGTGAGGTATTCTAATTCATAATAACCCTAAGATATGTTAATTCCTAAACATTAGTTTTGAAACCATCCGATTCTGAACCCAACCCCAAACTACCCCCGAAATGACATGCAAATAATTGTATAATACCGAGATTAAAATTACTATAATGGTAACCGAACTAAATCATTTGGATTTTTGAAATCTAATACTCCTATGATTTAAACTAAAATGACTTATTTGAACAAGACTGATTAGATTTGGTCTCAATTCATTCCTCGTGTTTTTATAGTTGAATCACGCACAACCTTGATTTGCGTAAATTTATAATTATGTTGCCTCTTACTTATATCAACAACATGAAATTTAGGTACAAACTCAAGAGTTTATGGTAACAAACCACGATCAGAAATAAACTTCAAATAATGAATCGGTGTATCAACATCATAATAATTAGGAAGGGAACGAACACAACTTACATAAATATAAAGTAAACCATGTTTTTCTTTTCTAATGAGTAACGATTTTCAATACTTCTCACGCACACAAAGACATGCATAAATCACAAGCCACAACCAAACTAACCCAAGTCTCATACATATACTATGAAGTGACCCAATTTAGAATAAAACGAACATAGTAATCGAAAGAAGTACTGCATTCAATTGGACGTACACAACCGATGTTTTATTTCATTAAGATAACCGATTTTCACTCTCATAATCATTATCGAGTACGGACCCTCCGCGACTCATCAACAAGTCACGTTCCCAATACTCCTCTCCTGCGAGAATCGGAACTCATAGTTAATAAACCCAAGAATTGCTTCTCTTTTAAGACACCCGCAACCTCTCGGACAGTGGATTCAAGTACAATATCTAAGTCTCGCTCATATCTCCAGATTATTATCAACAGAAAGTTGGAAGATTTTCAATCAAAATTTTGTTAAATTGGAGAAATAATTGGGGGGGGGGGGGGAATATAAATGGAAAGTATAACAGCAGAAGATTTATCAACAATTGGGGGAATTGCGACAGTATCATTGCTGCATTCCTTCATCCCAACTCACTGGTTGCCATTTTCAATCGTCGGTCGTGCCCAGAAATGGACTCTTTCTCGTACCCTTTTAGTCAGTATGCTCTCTCTCTCTCTCTCAGTCTCTCTCCTCTTTTTTTTGTTGTTGTTGTTTGGGCAAGTACGTAGGGATCCTCGTGGGACCGTGGATGATGGGTTACTTTGTTTTTGCTGATTATGATTAAAGATTGTATCTTTTTGTCCTTGTAATTGTGGGTTCGTAATTAATCGGTTCGGGTTCGATTATTGCGATCAGGGAATTGTTGTTGGTAGATTATATAGGATGATAATTTGGTTAGGGTTTTGAGTTTGATGTAGTTTATGAGTAGGGACATTAGTAATGTGGGAATTTCTGCATTTTCCCCTTTTTTGAATGGTTGAGTTGAGTGTATAATTAGCTTGGTATGATGGGAAATGAGTGTTTGTCGTGGAGGCGTGATGGTATGTCTTGTAATGTTATTTGATTGTGGATTTGTAATAGACGGCATTATTAAGGTTGTGTTGTTTGAGAAGTCTTGGATTGAACTGGAGTGTCTTTGTATCGTGATTTTGGAGCCTGTCATGGTGTTGGTTAGGTTGCAGGCAAACTGCAAGAAATCGTCTGTCTTAGGAAACCCGAGAATATAAATGTTTGGCTATGTGGTAGATGGTTCTTAGACTGAAATTATGGCAACCGTTTCATCTGGTTCCATATTAGAAGCTTAGTGGTATGCTAAAAGAGCAAAGTTTGTGATAGTTTTGAGTAGAATAGGAATGCTTTCCCACCTTTAGGTACCACAAGCATATTTTGGTGTACTGAGAAACAGCATTGCCTCTGTCGTATTTGATTTGAATTAAATCTTTCATGTGTTCTTTCTCATAAGAGTGAAACCATTGTTTCAAGTTTTTTTTTTTTTTTTTTTTTTTTATGAAGTCATTGTTTCTTCCATGTCGCAGCTCGCAATACATCAATGGTATCGTCTATCCATACTGCTATTAAGAGTTTGATTTGATTTCTGCATTTGAAAGGTTGTGGCATTGAGCTGGAGAGCTTTTTGTATCCATATTTGAGTCCACCATGACCCTAGTTGGAAATTATGCTGCTTTCTGTCTTATCAGACCTGAGGGCTGTGCCTGTTACCAAGGCGCATGTTAATGTTTATTTTTTCGAGTACCCTTACTGTGGATTATGTTCTGGCTGTGTGATTGCTTCCTGGTTTGTTGTGCAAAATCTGAATGCTTTTCAAGCTATGACTATTCATGTGACTTCTGACTTTTGAGCAATGTAAAGAATGTTCAAGGTTTCTAGTCTTGAACTTAAGAGTTGATGAGTTGGAAATCCTCCATGTTTCTGAATATTTTCGAGTTTCCACTGATGAGCTAGTCAATAATAACTTGGTGTTGGTAAATAAATTAGAATTTGGCCGGGCTTCATACTGGTTAGATGTCTATTTCCTGTAATCTGTGTTTGTGGGCCCTTTGTAGACACTCCTATCAACAGATTGTTTAGGACAAGCACTTATGCTCGCAGTGGACTGGCCGTATGGATTAAACTGGAGAGTTCCTTGTTTCTGGTTTCGGAGTCCAATGTTGATTATAGTTGGCAATCACGCTGCCAAAAGTAAAATATCTTAGAATAAACTAGTTTTGGCTACATGAATAATGCTTTGTTAATATCATGGTAGCACCATCGAAAAAGAAAAGAGAAGAAATGAGGCAGTAGTGATCTAGAATTCTAGATACATGGGGTTACAGTGTGATTGGAGTAGCAACGTTGGCTGGACATTTGTGCTTGAAACGGAATATGGAAGGCTTCTCCGTCATTTGGGTGGTGAACGCAAGCATGTTTGGGTGACAGAAAAAGGCATAGTTTTTGGTGCTTTTTTTTATTGAGTCGGATGTGCTGATGGATTGCTTCGTGGATTAGAGCATGGCTTGCTATGGGAAGAGTCACTTTTATCTGTGGCCATCCTGGCCATGCCTAGTCAATTAAAGAGATCGAATTAGTCGAGCTCTTTTTAGCTGGGCCATTCTGATCCTGGCGAACCATACTGGTTTTTAGTGATTTCCATGTGTACTATCGTTAACCTAGAATATGCTTTCCTGTCAGTTGGTTTGATCAATACAATATGTGGCTGGAAGATTTTGTCGCGGTTCATCTTGCTTTAGAATATGCTTTCTTATCTTCCATCCTGTGGGATCAAAGTTTCCTCTTTCTTTCTTCTTCTTCTTCTTTTTTTTTTTGAATGGTTGAATGGAGTTGAAAAAGAGGGTTGATAAAAAAATTGGACATCAACTACGAAATTTGATGCATAAACCCATTACTAGCACTTTGGCCCCTGCTTAGCTAAGTGATGAGCCTTTTTCTTCTTCTTCATTTTTTTTTTGTTTTTTTTTTTTTTTTTTTTTTTTGTTTGTAAAATTTATTTCATTATGTGGTAAATCCCGCAATCTTACAAAAAGAAGTTAACCTCTTAAGGATTAACCAAAATGATGTTGAAGACATCACATTCCTCCCTCTACTTTGTACAATTAGTAATCTCACTGAAGTGCCAAATTGGGTAGCCTGAACTACTTGATGTGGACTTCTAGCTCCATCTTCAAAAATTATGTTATTTTATGTTCCCACAGTTCATACATAGTAGCAACAAGAGCAATTCTGGCTGCTTTCTTCTTCCAATGTTCCCCCTGTTATGGTTTTTACACCATCTGATTCATGTTGGCAAATTACGAAGGTTTCAAGGCTCTTCTTTTGTTATGACTTATGCAAGATAAAGTCTAGTTTGCTTCTCCTAGCTGACACAACTTACACAAGTTCTTGTGTGGTTGTTTTGTTCTAAAAAAGGCCACCGATCACAATTTTGATGAGTAATTGAGTACGCAGTGTTGATCACAAATAAGAGCATGACTTGCTATGGGACGAGTCACTTTATATCTTTGCCATCATGATCATGACTATTCAATCAAAGAGAATTGAACTAGTCATGCTCCTTTTTAGGATGGTCAAGTGGCCAACCTTACTGGGTGAGTGACGTTCTTTTGTATTTATCAGTTGGTAATCAATTGATTAATATGAAATGTCACAGAATATTTTTTCCTCTTTTTTTTTCTTCTGTGGAATCGGAAGGTTGTTTTTTTTTTCCCGCTGCAAGTTTTTGCAGGTTCATCTTGATGCAGCCTATGTTCCGCTCTTTCGTTTTTCATTTTGTGGGTGCAAGGTTTTTTTGTCTCTCTTTTTTTCGAAGGGAAAATGAGAAAGAGGACTATGCTTAGCAAGGTGATGAGCCTGACAAATTAGATAGGTTCTCATTTTTTTATTTTTTTTTATTTTATGCAAGATAAAGTCTCGTTTCTCTTTCCAAGGAAACACAAGTGACTGTGTAGTATGCCGTTTTTATTTTTTCCAAAAGACACGCACCTACATTGTGATTCTGGAGGACCAAAGTTGGTTGGCATTTATGCTTGAAAAGGAATATGGAAGGCTTCTCCCATATTTTGGCGGTGACAGTGAACACAAGTATGTTTGCTTAACAGAGAAAAAGGCATAGTTTCTGGTGCTTTTAGAGTGAGTCTGATAGTGCTGATGGATTTCTTCGTGAATAAGAGCATGGCTTGCTATGGGAAGAGTCACTTTTTATCTTTGGCCATCATGGCCATGCCTAATCAATTAAAGAAAAGATCGAACTAGTCGAACTCCTGTTTAGCTGGGTCAATCTGATGTGTATTTATGGTCAACCTCGATAATGCTTCCTCTCCGTTGAATTCATCTTGCTTCAGCATGTGCGTTTTTATCTTTTATTTTGTGGGATCAAAGTTTCCTCTTTTTTTAAATGGTTGAAGGGAAAATGAAAAGAGAAGAGAAAATTGGACATCAGCCAAAAAATTTGATGTGTCTTGGTGATGAGCCTGCCTTTTTTATTTTTTATTTTTTATATAAAAGTTGATTTCATTTCAGAATGTGGAAAATCCCGCAATTCCACAAAAAGAAGTTAATTGCTAAGGATTAACTAAAATGCTATTCAAGACATTACATTCCTCAGTTTCCTTTGTACAATGTAGTAATCTCGTCAAAGTGTCAGATTGCATCTTGTTGGGTTCTCTTGTTAAACATAATGCTTATTTCTCATCTTGCAGCTGTGTTTGGGGCTTTTCTGCATGTGCTGTCTACTTCACTTCTAGGAATAACAGCCATAACTATGGCAAATACCATTGCGGGGGAAGAAACTGTGCATAAACTTGCTTCTCTGCTGCTTGTGGTTCTTGGTGGAAGCTACATTGTGTTGTATCTAACTGGAAAGGGTGGTCATAGCCATTCTCATCAACAGCCCATGGAGAAAATGGCTGTTGCTGGCCTTGTTCTTATTCCCGCGTTGTCACCGTGTGCCACTACACTTCCAGTGTTTCTGGCGGTTGGGAATTCATCGTCAATGATGTTGCTAGCCATTATAGTACTGTTGTTCAGGTACTGTGTCCACCTTTGAATGCTCATGCTTGATGATTCTGCTTTCCCTCGCCGTTTTTGCATGGTTGCCTATTTAAGTGTTCTTTTCTTTTACTTTTCAATGAAGACTAATTTTGGGGTCTGGCAATATCTCTGTTTGAAACAACTTCTATAGTCCTATGGGTTGTTTATGAAGGGTTGGGTCTACTGTGATTCTTATATCAGCCGAGCACACATCATGATAGAACTGTACCCTTCACCCTTTTGCTGTGCTTATCTGATAATGACTGTCCTTTCGATGTTTGAACTGTCAGACCATTTTTTTTTTTTGGCGCAAGTCAGACCAATTGGTTTTGTGTAGTTTATAATGTGCCATTCTACCGCGTAAAGATAATTTCCTAAACCATTCCCGTAGCCTTCATTTCTCAATTCTGTGACTGTAGGTAGTTAAACTGGGTGATACTCTAAGCCTTCTTGCAGGAAGACCCTAATCAACCTGCCCTTCCTTGCATCATTGTTGTCCAATGCACCATGCGCTTAAAGCTGCTTACACGCTCATTTTGTTTTGCATGCAGTACCATTACCGTGATGACCTCTTTGGTAGCTCTCTCCTTCTACGGTGCCAGCCAGCTGAAGTTCCACTGGGTGGAGAGGTATGACAAGCTTCTTGTTGGTTCCGTTCTGTGTTTGGTCGGCATCTTAACGTTGATGTTCCACGATCATGACCACCACCATCATCATCATGGTGCAGATGCGGCAAGCGAGCTCCTCAACCGGAAGATTCTCAACCTTTAAGATTGGTTCTCCACTTCTCCCTGTGAAATTTAGTGTATTGGAGTAATTTGCTGTTCTTGTCAAGTATAAATGGTTGTCCATAACAAGAATCACTAGTTGTAACTTGTAACCGTGTAAACGACCTTGCTAATGAATGGATCTTGTTTTGCACTAATTTCCGGTCTACATCCATATCCAATACTCTTAATTAATTAAGTAATAACTCGATTTTGACCCAATACCCAAAAAAAAAAAAAAAAGAACTGAAACATATCTCACCAAATTTGGTTATCCATTCATCAACAAATCATAGTACCCGATTCAAACTCGAGTAGTAATTGACTGAGAGTCCGAGACACATGAAATGAGATCTTATTCGATTTACACCGGCTCTCGATTAGACACGATCCAAACCCATTTTGGCAACGTAATTACTACTAACATTCGTAAGTCGGTAATTAGTTATTGTAATTTAATGTTAAACATGAAAAACGTTTTTCAATTGTTAAAAACTCACCCAATTTGTTCACGTATTACAAGTTGGCGCCAAACCACAATAAAAGGCGCCAAAAAATCAAATTAGGGTTTATCTTCCCAAATCTGTTCTCTCTCACCTCTTCCCTCAACTTCCCCTCTTTCTTTCGAAAATTAGGGTTTCCGACGATCAAAAATTACGACAGAAAAAAAAAATGCCGGAATTAAACTGGAAACACCAAACTTTGATTCAATCTCTTCTATCTCGCGGCCCTCTAACTTCCTATGATTTCAACAAAATGTTCGAAGGCGTCACCGGAAAACACCCAGGTTTTTAATTCCTTCATCGTGAAGTTTCCCATCATAATATTATTGAATTATATCATAAGGTGTTGATTTTATCATAAAGTTTGAATCTTGGGTCTAATCAGATTGATTTTATTGTGAAACAGGAGCAAATGAACAGTTGTTCAATGATTATTTACTGAAGATTAACAAAGAACTTAGCTTTGCACAAATTGAGTTGCGAGCTTCTAGGAATCAGTATGATGGTAGAATCTATTATGGTGTTGTTAATAATGTCGCCGACGAGCACTCGAAACTTGGTACTAAATACTCCGTTCCTCAGATTGCCTTTTATAAGGGCATTGTAAGTTAATTTCCCCTTCTATTTTCGGGTTTTGTCGTATGTTTTATGAATATGGGGGGTGTGTTTATTATTGTTGTGGGAATTGATGTTTATAATTTGATTATATTAGAGAAATTGTGATTATTGAATTTTGTGATGTATGCTTGTAGATGTATCTATGATGATAAAGTAGTGGGTTGATTTGAATGTTGAGGTGTTTGTTGAGTGAATTTTGATATGAGGTAAGGAGAGGGAGCTGAAAGCGGAGGGAATTTCGCGAGAAATTGTCTGGTTTGGTTGTTTTGATTGGTGGGTTTTTCTTGGGTAGTTGCTAGGGTTGGTTGTTATGATGTGGTGGACGATGTTATGAATTGTTATTATTATTATTGTTAAACTAGAGAAATTGTGATTATTGAATTTTGTGATGTATGCTTGTATCTATGATGATATGATAGTGGGTTGATTTGAATGTTGAGTTCTTTGTTGAGTGAAATTTGATATGAGATAAGGAGAGCAAGCTTTAAGTGGAGGGAATTTCGCGAGAAATTGTTTTGTTTGGTGGATGGGAGGTTTGGATTGGTGGGTTTTTCTTGGGTAGTTCCTAGGGTTGGTTGTTATAATGTGGTAGATGATGTTGTGAATGGTTTTATTGGTTACAAATTGGGTGAGGGAGACTGCATTGCGGCGGTTTTATTGGCTAAGTTTCAATTTTGGTGTTAATTGGCAGATTGAAGCAATTGTGCAAGATGGTGCAGGACAGGGTTGCATCACTAATATTGATGCCCTTCACATAAGGTTGGACAATCAGGTTTGTGGACATTTCTGAGCTCGTGCACTCGTTTACATGATAAGATTAATCTGTTCTTTTGTACATAGTCATCGCCTTCTCTTATGACCTCTATCATATTTTATCTCATAGTCATGTCTGGATTCCTTGATTTCCTATCCCCATTCCTAGTTCAAACTTATCTCGAACACTGGAAAAGAGACTGAGGAGGAAGGAGGGGGTATGTTGTTTATCAAATTAATTGGTTTTAATATCTCGTTCATGATGTGTTTGTTTACAATGATTTACAAATATTACAATCATGCTCACATATTATCAAGCATTGAAAACAGTCTGTCACTCATGGTCTTCAGAACTCATTTAATCTCGCTTGATGTACCCCTACAGTCTGTCATTTAGATAGATTGACTTGGACAGAAAGGGGGGGGGATAAGTGAAGGGTTTTCTTCAAGTCTTCACTCCTTTGCCTCTCCTTTCGTCTAATGTTATTCAAATAGACTTTAGCTGACTTGTTCTGTCATTGCTGGGTCTCCCAGTTTAGTGCATTCAGATAGATTACATATATGGTTACGCAGTAGGTCATATATGTGCAAGTTCTACTCCCTAGGCATATCATATCCATAATATGAGTTTGACAAGTTTTAACAAATAGGTCCAGAGTGCTTCACAAGCACAACCAGGGTCACAGTCACAGGATGTGCCCGCTGCCCTCCGTAATTTCACAATGTCACAGAAAGAAAAGACCCTAGAGGAGCTCGTCTGTGATGGATGGCTATCCAACCTAGATGGTAACATTGGATTTGGTATCCGATCATTTCTTGATCTCCGGAGTTGGTTCCGCAATAATGAGATTCCTGCATGTGAGGTCTGCAATGAGGCTGGAGTGAAGGTGATTGTTTCTCTCTTGGCCTCTATCTTTTCTCATCACCTTTTACTGTAAGATTACTTCCTGTACTTGACTTAATCAGCATTCAGCAATGATTAACTGTAAAAATTCTGATGTTTCTGAGCATTGTATCCATTAGTTCCATGGTGGAAATGGATTGATGAAATTCATTTCTCCTCTATTCCTAATGTCTGCTTTGATCTTATTTCAATTTCTGGGAACCCAAACAGACCTGTTACAAGTTGAAATACGTCTTCTGCACCATTATATGGGAATATAGCATTGCCGTAGGCCTAAGTTTGCAAGTGAACCTCTTTTGCCTGTGATTTCAAATGGCTCGCTCAGCACTGTTCTGGTTGCTGCTATGTCCTTTTCTGTTTACTTTCGGAAGGACCATTTGTTATCTCACATTTTGATTTGTAAATGTTTTTACAGGCCGAGTCATGTCCCAATGAAAGCTGTTCCATACGGATTCACAAATACTGTCTCATCAAGAAATTTTCCCAGAAAAAGGTTCTCACATACACCTATGACCTCTACTTTATTTGCAACTACAGGTGACAGGGTGTCATAGTCTTACGAATTAACTCTAATAATCTACAGGTTCAGAAAGTTTGTCCTGGTTGTAACCACCCCTGGCCGTATTCAGTTACCAAAGCAGAAGCTGTGGAAGAAGATGAGGATGACTCAAATGAAGCAACTGAGACTCAACCTTCAAATGCACCTCCACAGAGAAAGAGAAGAAGGACCTCTCAGTCTAACACGCAGGATTCGCAGACCACTCAGCCAGCTTCCTTGAGGAGATCTTCCCGATTTAGGTAATGTGTCGATGAAAGCTGCAAGGATCATTTGATTTTAGATCATCACCTGGTGTGCTATGTAAATTCCACTCCGCGTTTTGGGGAACACCTCGTGATAGAAAGAGGAAAAAAGATGGTTACTACCAAGTAGAAAATTAGCTAGATTTGCTGTAAAAATCAGTGGCATTAACCTTCTGAGCAGAATTTTAAGAGCCATAAACATCCAAGTGTATATTCTGATGGTGTTATGTCCTGTAAAAGTACTACTGCTTGGCTTTGCATATTAGAACTCGCTGTGACACCCTGAACCTGCTTCATGGTGATCACGGTGCATAAGTTAACTGTCACCAGTTTGTCTTTGTGATCATCACAACCGAAGCAGGAATGTTATTCACCAGTTTGTACTATTTTTGCCTAGAAACTAGTGGAATTTTCCTGCCGCTACAGCGCTTTCCCGGTACAAATGAAATAACAGTGGTTATGCCGAAGATTACCCATACTTATTCAAAGGACAAAACCTAAACCCAGTGTAGCGAGCATGTATTCGATCTTCTAAAGCGGAATCTACACTAGAAACATGTAAATCCTCAATTTCACATTTTGTACCGCATAACACTGTTGCGTGTTCTTTTTCCTTGTTTGACAAACCAAGCTCAAAATCTGGGGCAGGGAGATGACTGCCCAACGTAAAAATTCACGATTACAGATTCGAAACCAGCTATTCTGATAAACAAAATGTCTTCTGTGTTTTGTAAGCAAGGCTCCAAAGCATAGCAATTAAATTAAGATCTTGTGCAAGCAAGCGAGTCCCAATAAGAGACCTACGAGTCGAGAACTAGAGAACCATCGATTAAAATTAACGACACAAGAAAGCAGAAATAGCTGAAGAATGGAACAGCCGCGGTCCAGTAGAGCCCAGTATACAAATGGAACTCATCATATTACATAATTAACATCAAGACTGAAGAAACAACAGTGCCTTACAAAAACCTTACTACAAGCTGTAACCTATACACCACAATTCGAAATCAACACGACCACCAGAATTTTTACAAACTATGAGGTAGACAACACACATGATCGCGACAACAACCTCTCAATACACCCACACTCACCAACTCAAAATGGATAAGAAAATATTGACTCAGCTATTGAGACACTATATGTATTAGACTTTATCCACATTCCTACATTTTACAATCCAACAGACGGATGCTGCACGCACAACGATAACCACAGATTCGAAATCCAGGACGTCAAATCGGATCTAGACAAAGACAACCCCAACCACTAGAAAAATTGATGTTGCCGTGAGCTAAAACAGCAAGCCTATAAAATTTTCTAGCATTAGCACTTTTCATATCCCCATGTCACTTATATGGACAAACCTTTCAATAAGAGCCCATTGGTGGCATGCCAAAAGGTGGCATTGGAGGCATGCCCATCCCACCCATAGGTGGGGGAGGAGCATAACCACCACCCATTGGTGGAGGAGGAGCATAACCGCCACCCATTCCTGCACCGCCTCCCATTCCTGGCATTGGTGGGGCTGGTAAAGCAAGAGGGAGCAACTGCGCATACATGTTCTGCAAGACATTGATTTAAAGAATGAAAAGTCAGGGTCCTCTTTTTGCCTTATAATTTCAGACAGGGGAGATGGGTTTCTTGCGCTAATACACTTGATGTGGTAAAGAACCATACCTGCTGAGCAACCATGTCTTTTTCCTCCGCCTCTTTCGCTTTAACCTCTTTCTGAGCTTCAAGTTTGTCTTTGATGAGATCATCTACCTTACCCGTGTACTCACGAATGAACTGTGAGAGAAAAAGACGTGATCAGTCAAACTGTGGCGTGGAAATACAAGCTAACACGAGGAGAACAGGAACCCCATTCACCTGTAAGAGATATGGGAAGGCAAAATCTATCATATTGTTTAGCCACGCCAGCTCTAGAACAACATCAGCTCTGATTAGATCGTAGCAAACAAACAGGCATGACGCGAAGCACTCTTTCTTTCCCTGCAGAGGCATTACACAGCATAAGAATATCATGGGAGATACTCAAAAAGAGGAAAAACATAAGAATATCATGGAAGTATGGAACGCACGAAAAGCATTTAAGAAAGACTACTCAAAAGAGGGTTACTTGACATATACCTGCTCAATGAAATATACAAGCAACTCCTCAGCAAGTTCACGATCACCAGATTGGGAAGCAGTCTCCATTGCATCTTTGTAGAGACTGTCTTTCTTAGACAATGCAATGGACTGCTTCCATCTACCAGCCTTTTTATAAATATAAGCTGCAATACGTCTCATTTCAAGCAACTCATGTTTCTCAACCTATATCAAACATTACTTGCAATTAGAGCGAGATCAAGACGAAAATCTATATGGATCAATATTCTCAACATACAAGAGATATTCGTACCTTCTGAGCAAGGCCTATCTGGTCAAAGTTATCATGCAGATCTATTGACTCACGAAGCCTGTCATAGTCTTCTTCCTCAAGATAAATCTCATTCAATGCTTCGTTTACTGCACTTACGTTATTGCTTTGGACGGCAACCATGTATGGCTTCACAAGAGGAAGTTGACCAGCCTGAAATTTACGACAGTAAAGAGAAGGATCAGCAAAGTAACAACACTATGACCAACTTCACTAAGCACAGAAGGGAGAAGCAAGAGGCACCTTTCTCATGATATCCACAACACGTGTGTGATCCACACGAAGTGCAAGGACATTTAGAACATCATTAATAAGATCTGGGTGCTCTTGTAAGTAGAAGTGAACAGCCTTATAGTAAAGCTCCACGTTAGCAACTTTAACAACAATATCTTTGAACTGCATATGATCCCATGCCTCTGGAGAATGGTTCATTACAGTGGTAGCCGCATTGTCAAACTCATCATACTGAATGTACAGATAAGTAAGTTCCTTCCAGTGCTGTTGTTGATCACAAGCCCTTATTAGCTTGGGTATGTTAAGCCTGGTTGAAAACAATTTAATATGCTCCATGAGCTTTTCAGGACGATATCTGGCATAGAGGACACCCAACTCAGTAAAGACACCCATATGTGCACGTTCCAATCCTAATCCACTCTCCATTAGAGATATAAGCTCACTAAAGCAACCCCTGTTCTGATAGTACTCGCTGACCTCTTCCAAGTCATCAACCTACAGCAATGGAACACATTCCATTTCAGGACAATTCAATGGAAATATGCCTACTACAAAAATCCATAATACAAAGATATGAGAACTAAGCTACCTGTATGATAACATTGAGACCACAGATCTGAGCCAACCGAAACTCCTCTGCGTCCACACAAGCAAAGCATACTTCCTTCCATGTCTTTGCGCTGTTAGCCTTGCGAGCTGCATCCACAGCACCTTGAAATTGTTTCAACTTCACTAGTGTGACAGCGAGCTTAGCCCAATTAGACACGAAAGCAAATATGATTTTTGCAGCCTCGTACAGAGCTTCATCATACAAGCGATCACCAACATTTTGGAGATTGGCAACATTAGGCATAAGAATAAATTCTTCGATTTCGCCGAGCCTATCAATTTTAGCATAAGCATATATAAGCTCGCTATCAACCTTCGGCTCCTTCACCTTGTGCCTAACCATTAGAAGGTATTTTACAAGATCATGGTAAACATCTCCATCCTCGGCAGCCTTGATCACTTCCAAGAAATGGGTAGAATCCTCAGCCCGTATAAATGACTCAATAGCTTCGCTGACTAGACCCTCCCTGAGTTGGGCCTTAGCAACCTGGCTCCATACAGCATCCTCTTCAACACGGAAAGCAAACTCCACAGCACGGTCAACACTGCGGATATTGTCTAGAAGTACATTTACAGCCTGAACGTTCAAGTTGAATTTCTTAAAGATGGCAAATGCTTCCTCGTACAACTGTGCTTCCACTGCCACTTCCCCAACTGCAGGTCCATCAAAGTTGTCTAACCTATTGATGTAATCCATGACTCTTGAAGAATCTGCCTTAATAGCAGTAAGGATAAGCAGATTTTGCAAATTGAAGTTGCCACTGAAAGCAGAGTTCTGAAGTACGATCTTCTCTAGTAGCTCAATAAGCTCATGGGGAAGATCAGCAGTCATAAAGGCTTTAACAGCAGCAGAAACCTGCTCAGGGCTCTTGCTTTCCGGCAAAGCAGTGGAGACAACTTGATCAATTACCTGTCTTCTGTACTCATTCTCAGGACTTAAAACTTTCTCCCACAGATCACCATCCATTCTTTCCACCACATATCTGAATAAAAAATCAGGTCAACAGAGTATTAAACAGGCATTCACACACACACAGCCTGAATCCAATGTCACTGAAGCAAGGTCAAATTTGAAAAATACCTGGACTGGAGTTTGAATAGGGAGTTCTTGTTTGTGACAACAATAAGCTCATCGTCACACTGTCCACGCCGATAAGCAACAACAGCCAGAGTAGGATCCCTCTTCTCACAGTATTTACCCACAACACGAGAATCATAGTATGGGTTTGTAGTGAGAAAATGCTCCGGATTGTTATTGCTGTCAATAATAATTTTACCCAGTGCATTGTGAACATGGACATCTGTGCTCCCCTCGCTAACAAGATGTTCTAAGAACTGGGTAAGCAAGCGCAGCCGATTTCTGTTGAAAGAAAATTCATCAGCAGATAGGATTTAGAAAGAGCGACGAAGAGAATTGGAAAATAATTTGCTAGAATCAGAAGACTAGGGCCCACCTCTTCTCACATTCTTCAACAAGTGGCTCGACAGGAAGTAATGAACGGACCGAGAGTATGAGGCCTTTAATAAAGTCTTCAGGACATTCATCGTCCAGTAACTGCCCTACCACCGCTGGAGCATTACCAGGATTTACCTAAGGAACAAAACTTGTCAGTAAAACAGAAATACGATATGATTAACACAGCTCCACAGACTGACAAGTAAGATAGTTCACCTTCTGCACATATCCTTCAATGTACCGGAGCATGTTACTCTTGTAAAGGTAGTGAGTCAGATCTGGAACAAACCCAAACCTGTCGCAAACATTGATAAGAGGTCTTGCATCCGGAAGCTTGGCATCCATCAAGAAATTTTTTGTCTTTTCAGGATCAAAGAAGTTTGATTCACGTGTCACACGTTCCACTTCCTTAATTTGACCAGTTTTAGCAGCGGCTTCAATGTATTTGAAATGAATTTCTGGATCTTCACTGTAAAAATAAGCAGGATCGTCATATGAACGCATTTAGGTAGTAAAAAGAAACATTTTTTAATTTTAGAGACAGTTACCTTGAGCTCAAGTATGAACCCAAGAAGAAATACAAGCCTTCATAAGATTTGAACTGTTCAAAGAGCTTCATGCAGCCTTCAACACCCAACTGCTCATTATATTCTTTCGCTACCTACAGACACGCACACGCACACAAAAAAGGGGAAAAAAAGAAAGATAGAGGAGTGAATACTTCATCTAATCAGCTTGAAAATATGAAAAGCAGCTAGGAGTAACGAGAGACAAACTTACCTGCACAATGATCTGCAAGTTACCTCTGAGATTAACCAGTAAAAGATCCTTCATGCATTCAAGAGCCCACTCCTTAGAAAGTGTTCCGAAAAACTCCACAAGTGCCTGAAACAACAACACAGGTTCACAAAACGTCTCTGCTACACTAAGAAGACAAATAATCTGTAAGTACAAATCCCAAACCTGAGGCTCAATGGCATGTATATTCACTATGACACGCTTAATGTCAGGCAACTCACTGTAATGCTGCATATATGGTAAGAAAATTAGACTGAAAGTAATAGCCAAAGACAAACCAAACCCATCAATACAAAGAAAACATGTCACCTTAAGAGCCTGTAGATACAGGCCACCCTTCTCACAAAGTTGTGCAACCCGAGGGCGATCATAATGGGTGAACATACCATTAGCTAGGATCGCTTCGGCAACATTGGGAAATGTTACAAGATTTATTTCCAGAACCTGTTTGATTAAGGTTATGTTAGCACACAGACGTACAAACAACTACATCATACATATATAAAGAACACAACCCTCACTTTTGTTTGAAGGAACCCATGTTCTGGTAAATTGGGCTTGAGAACATCCAACAGGAAAGCAGTTGCCTCCCGAATCAAGTTTCTCTGAGAAAAGAAAGAAAACTTAGTCATCGTTTTCGCGTTACAGCAGTTGGCCAGGGGCTAAATCGTGGCAACTGTGGTCGATATGGCTTAAAATTCAAGCCGTGGTAAACCCTCAAAACTAAATATATGAATAAGTCTCAGTGGTTGCGGCCCATATTAAGAGCCATTAAATACATCCAATAGATTTAGTCCTCTAGATATTCAAAACAAGCACAAACAATAAAGGGTGAATCACAACCCAATATTCTGATGAGTAAGTACAGAGCATAACAATGTAAGGCAGAGAAACTAACGCACCTGAAGGAACAGGTCCATTATAGTATTGTAATCAAGCGGACATCCTCCTTCCATTTCTGACATCATCAACGCAAATTTAACAGCTCCCTGTCAAATAAGCCGATTGCATAGTGATATAAGAGCAGAACTTGATATTTGTCCCTCAGTTCATCCAAAAGTGCAATAGATTTACCTCAGCGTCAGTCCGCAAAATTGTTTGCAGAAGGAACAAATAATCAGGAGTGTACCCAACCTGCAAATACAGACCAAAAATGAGTGAAAATCAGAAATACAAAGACGGATGAGCACACTTCATTAACGACCACCACTTCCACACATCAAAAAGTTACAAAAAATATGATCCAGTTAGAAGATGATAACTTCTAAACCAAGAAAAAACAGAACAAAACACATCTCCACTCACATCTGAGAAAGAATCTACAGCAAAATTTTAATTGTCTGATAACGCTGACAGATGGTTCAAAAAGGTCACTGGAAATGGGACCTGATGACATGTCTTAAATTTCAAATTCAAAAGAATATAAAGAGTACAAACCTGCTTTGAGTATACAAGAATCTTATCAAATTCCCGTCTCTCAGCAAAAGCTGCCACAACCTTTGGTGTGACCCTAGCTTTAATGTAGATTTTAAGAGCAAGGTCGGTGTCCACAGTCTGCAAAACCATACAAAATCAGGAAACTTGAAATCATAAAAGAGTAGCCCCAAAATTAGCAGCATTTTAAAACCAAAAGTTAGTATGACAAACTTCAAGATCTAAAGCATGTGGAAATCCACACTGACCTTCACAAGATCTCCAAGCTCCTCACTACATTCAAGCTTGTCCTCAGCCAACCAATTCTCCAAAAGATTCTTTTTGTTTTGATTAACAACTAGTCTAGACAACTCCAGTGATTCAAAAGCATTGAGTTTTCCTTTGGTTAACAATGTTCCAAAGTACTGCAACAATGGAGGAGCTTGTCCGGCTTGCACAGGAACACTCTGCATATGTAAAAGTAATGATCAGGTCATCAGACAATTCTGGCACAATCAAACTAATAACTCTTAACTGCAAGACATAACATTCCAAAATTCAGTTAATAGAACACATTGGTACATGCATGATGAGTTTCGTTTAGTTTCAGACTTTAGAATACCAAACGGATAAGTGATAGCGGTCTAAACAAAATATTGCAGAATAGGAGAGCCTAAGATTAATCATAGAAGTACTTAAATTATCATACCTGGAATTTGGCAACAGTATCAGGAGTTCTCAAGATACCCTGTGGAGACTCCGCGGCAAGTTCAGCTGCCTCTTTGTACTTTGTCTGGGCAAATAATTCCTGAAAACGCTGAACAACCTGCACAAAAGTTGACCCAAAACAACATTCAGATCTCTGGGTCATTAGAGTTTTATACACATTTGTAATAGCTGGCCTAGAATTCTATAATCACAGACAAGTAAATCAAATAGGAAATATAAGATGAAAAGATTGGTCACTGAAAACTTGGAATCACCCATCCCTCTTCAACTTCTGTCTCATGATTTCATATACAAAAGTTTGGGCACACTAAGCTGGTATCCAACTAAGTTTATGAAAACACAATTACGGGGTAAAATTATTGGGACAGTGTTAACTTAATCTAACCCCTAGTATGTGGTTTATATGTACATCACTAGATTTGGTTATTACTTATTACGTCCACTGACTATTTGCAAATAAGAAACTATTGAACACGTAGGACTTGGAGTCTAGGGATCAATATTTTCCCAAAAAAGATCGGCTTCAATAGTCTTGCCAAGATAAAATGGATTGGCTGTCAAACACCAAAACAATCGCATAGGACCTTGGATGTAATCAGATTTTATTTCACCCAATTACGCAAGCAAAGTAAACTATCAATGATCCACAAAAGCTTATCAACGACCAAAGCATACCAGATTCTCCGCACCAGGGAGGTTTCCTCGCTTGGCTAGATTAACTGCGAGCTCCAAATTGTTTAGCTACAAACACAAGGATAATTAATGCCAAAAATTGAGTGAAAGTTTCACCTCATTACCAAGTATTAAAATATCAAAAAGTCCTACCTGGCCACTAACAAAGGGTACAATTGTTGCTTCATTCACAGTGGCAAGCAAAACCTGGCCTCGCCGATTGACCGCATAGAAGCCACCAGCAGAGGATGCTTCTGATGTTAGAAAGATTGGATCTGGACTAATTCTATTTCTGTAAACCGCAGTAGCAGTCTCCATGTCATAGACAAATAACAGCCCAAGCTTCGTAATAACATAGATCAGACCATACTTTTGAGAGACCTGGAAAATACAAACTCTTAAGTTAATACGATAACTAAGAGATGATACCCTGCGCCAGAAACAAGTCATTAAACTACCTGCATTGACACTGGGAAGTCATCTGCAAAATCTGGAGGGAAAAAAAGATCTGCTTGCTTCTTACTAAATCCAGGTTTCCCTGAAACAAACATGTCAACTCAATCTGTCAAACATTAAGGAGTGGAGTCAAATCTTACGAAGTGAACAACTCTCTAAATTATTCATGCAGAACCATCAGAGGACCAAGGTATTTGAAAAAACATAGAAACAAAGAGCAAGTCATACATCTGCAGAGGAAACTTTTGGCAAACACAAACAAAAATATGAAGAACAGATTTTACTTGATTTTATTCTTTCTTGATATTCAAACTACTATCCTAAACCGATCAATCAATGGCTTAGTATATGCATCAGTCAGTTTTCTGCAATAGTTCAGTGTCTAACTATTCAGACTCATCAGTAAAGCGAAGAAATGACACCATGTCCGCACCTGACTGAGCACCAAGCTCAATGACATGCAACTTTGATGTCACTTGTCCGGCGTTGGAGGTCTTGGTAGCAAAGCATATAAGTGTTGAAGGACTTTCATTCCCTTGAACCTGTTAATGAAAAGAAATTTAGCACATAACAAATATATGAAAAGTTTAAATAATAACTTAGACACAGAATTAGGATCCTATAGAACAAGGATAAGGACCTTCAATTGTGCAAATGATGCTGCATGAGCTTCAAGAGCTTGACTACGCTGCTGATCGACAGAGTAAAGCTGCATATTTCCCTTGACCAATTGTGGCCTCTGCACCATGACATAGTACATAATCAAGCATTTAGAAGGCTTCGCTCTTTCAAAAACCGCCAAAGCAGAAGACAAATCATAGCTTACGCATGACACAAAGTGATTCTAATAAATTAAAAACAGTAGATCAGCGACGAAAAATTTGCCTTTCAAATCTCCTCCTACAAATCTGAGATGCACCTACAACTTTTATCATTACTCGATGACCATCTAGGACCACTACATCTAATTTTTAAAAGATTAAAAGGATACTTTGCATCTTTTAAAAAGGTCACAATCAACAAGTGACGTGCAGGTTACCATTTTGACATAAGATTCAAAATAACATCACGAGACGCTAACAGAGACGGGGTCCTACCTCAGGAGAGCCAGGGGCAATTCCAATTAGAACCAACCATTTCTCTAAAGGATCACATCTGTAATTTATTATCTGGTTGCTCCCAAGATTAGCTGTGCGCTCAAACATTTTCACAGGCTCGGAATCACCTATGTACAACAAGCAAGTAAAAAGGTCAACCAAGATGCAACATGTCCAAATCTGACTGTCCTAGGTTTGTCATCCAAGTACCAAAAAACAAAAAAAAAAAAAAAAAGTTTGGTTTGTGGGGAGGGACAGTACCTTCAATTGACCAGTGATAAACTGAAGATTGTGTAACAAGGCCTAGCATCTTTGGTGTAATCCATTTCCAAAAGACAACCTACGGCAGCAAAGGAGAGGCGCAATACATTATCCCACAATTCTAAACCACAAAGAGCCCATAACGGATGGCGGGAGTAATGCAACCAATACATGGATAAAGGAAGACACGAACACCATACCATTTCAGGCATTTGATGTGACTTTATCTTTGCCTTAGCTTCAATATTAAAAATTTGTAGATGGTCCTGAGTAGTTCCCGGAAGTTGAGCTTCATAGTAGAAATGCACCAAAAGTGAATTTCCGGATTAAAGCAGACAAATATAAACTTCAACACTTAATACAGCAAATCAACCCCATGCAAGTTTGGTGATCAGTGAAAGGCGACGACCAGAAAAACAACAAGACGAAGCACATAGACATCAGCAACGCGTAAATCAGAAATCAGAACACCGTTCCAACTTCCAAACAAATTATCACATTGAGTGCCACGCATTGCTGATGTCTTGAAAAATGATAAACCCCATACATTCGCAAAGTAACCAAGCAAAATCATTAGCAGTACCACGACAAAAATACAGGAAAAACAAGCAGCGCAAACCGACCTTTAAGAGCAAGGATTCTCGAGTTAGGGTTCATCAAAGCAGAATCGGCGGTAATAGGCCGTCTCAACGGCTGTGACGGCATGCTCATATCGACGATAACAACGCTATTCTGCGGCGACGTCTCCCGAACACAAATGTACTTGTCTGATTCCATTGTTACATGAGTAAACGTAATAAATTGCGGATTAATCCCTACGCTTGGTAGCTGCAATTTCAACAACATTTTAACCTCGCTCAAATTTCACTCCCATTTCATACAATCACAGTAAAAAAAAATCGCCGAATTACGATTCAAATCTAATTTCTAATCAAACTTAGGGTTTACGACTGACACTCCAATCACAGTAAGAAACTAATTTCACCACTGAGAGTTTAAATTTACCGAGCAGATCTAGGAATTGAACTCATAAATTAGGGTTTATACTACGAAAATCGAAGTGTAAAATGCGAATAGTTACTGAAAATGGAAACGTATAGAGAAAGAAAAGAGTACCGTTAGGGCTTCTTTCATGACGATGGGAGCGTTAGCGGCAGCCATGGCTGAGTTGAGTTGAGTTGAGATGAGGCGTGAGCAGTACGATTTATCCGAACCCTTCGCCGTGAAAGCGAGGGTTCTCAGACGAGAAGTTTTTTTAATACCAGGAGAGCGAAAAAGATCTGAAGGGTTTTAGAGTGAAACAGCGAAAAATGGGGGATCTGCAAAATACGGGGAAAAATCAGAAGTTACCTTATTTACGGCGAGATTTTTGCGCAGGGGTCGGGATAGGATGATTTGAACCCGAGACATTTCAGGCAGGTTGACTTGCTAACCATTGTTTAAAAATACGAGGTGAAATTGACACAAACGTTATTCACATTGTTTAAGATGTGGAGTACTGAACAAAGTTAACTGTGAATTTAGGGATGAATCGTAAATCCAAGAAAATGAGCTTTGATGTGAAGAGCGGGTTAGTTTGAGAAGTTTGTTTTACAATTTTTTATGAAGTACTCGTATGTCGTAAAACTGTTGTATACCCAATCTATATAATTCTTACTAAAAGAACAACTACATAAGCAAAGTATCTGCTTTTAGCTTATAAGACATGGAAAGAACATATGTTATGCCTTTGTGCTCCCAAGCGCCAGCCTTGACCATTCTAAGAATTGTAGGTACCGAAGTCTCAACAATATAGTTGTTGACAAATTCACCATCATTTCCTTTGAACACAAACTCAAATGACCACTTGATAGTTTCTTTGTACTTCAAAACTAAAGATGATATATTTTTCCAGTGTTTAATTAAAAAGATCGCCTTCAGCAAGATTGGTCATTCCATGTTCGATTGTATCGAGTAGAAAATTAACCTTGCGACGGAAAAAATATCGAGCTCGAGCTGACTCAAACAGATTGACACAAACTACTAAGAAAACTTGTCTCGTCTCTTCAAATGATGAGCTGCATTTAATGAGTCCACACAAAGCTCTCATCAACACCCTAAAACCCACCTTCATATTATTTGGTGTTAAGTTATTCACCCCTAATTCAATATAAGAACCATCAATCTTGAGGCTTGTAGCCCCCTCGATTGGAACCTTGGAGTCATCCACCTCATGCCAACCATCAGCTCTTTGCACAGCTTGGAGGTAACCCAGTTGTTTATGGACCAACAACGAGTTATCTAACGCCATACCACCATATGAAACACTGACATGAACTACACGAGCCGGGTGAGTCGTATCAGTTGAGGTAACTGGGATAGTACGAATGGTTATCGGTCTTCTCTCTTTAACAGGTGGCAGGGTTGTATCAGTGCATCCCAAGGCAATATTCTCAACAACGCTTAAATAATCATCGGGATTAGTATCCTCATCATTGACCTTGAAAGCAACCTTATTCCTACCAGCTAAGTTCGCCAAATACTGAGGTTGTAGTGGCAAAGAACACATGATTTCGTAAAACCCGAAATGACACACACAATAAGAACCTGGACCAAAAAGAACAAAAACAAACTCAATGAGTTTGACAACAAGCTGAAACAAGGAAACTCATTTGCCATATATACCTAGAATCAGTAGAGAATGAAATTTGATTGTTCGACTAATTACTTTTGTGAGTTTGATTCCGAAGTCTTTATTCGTTTGAGTATTATTTATTTATCTTATGCTTATTGTTATTTATTGGTATACTGCTCAATTAGGTTGCAAACTAATTAAACCTAAATCTATCATTTTGCTAGATTAACAATTTAAGGACGAATTGCTAGATTGTTGGTTCACAAGTAGCAACTAGCCTAGTATTTCTATGCTAAACATCGGCATTAGGTTAGAGAGAATAAACATATTAATTGAAGATCGAAACCGCTTGTGCCTAGATCTGGTCTTGTTAATCTTAGTTGATATCGTTTAGTTGCTTTATGCTTTCGCTGGATTGAATTTAGGCGCGCGTCTTTGTTATTCACCGATTAGAGCTATTAGGTAGGGTTGATCTTTCCTCTTAGATATAATTAAGAAGCGATAGGAAATTATATTTCTACAACTACGTACTCAACGAATTAGGATTAGTTAATAACTAGGACCAATTGAATTATTAAAGCAGACTTGTTTGTCTCTCCCGCGACTACTTCACTTGACTGCAAATCACATATTGTGTCCAATATACGAGGGAGCATAAAATTGAATCCCAATGGCGAAGCTTCCTAGCAGATCAAAAGGGAGTTTTGTTGCATCGAGGTTTCTATCAAATGGTTGTTGGAATATTCCGATATCGTATATTCGTGTTTCCTTAAATCAGATCTCTAGTTATCAATTGGTGAAGTAGCGTGACACTGAATTTTCGAATCGTGTATTGTCATGACTAGTTGTTAACTTGTTATTAGCCTTGCGGCTTATATTAAATAGACTTTGACCCTTCTAGGTTGAATATTATGAATTTTTGATGAACTCTCTTGTCTTCTTTATTTCTACTATGATGCTTTTCAGCAAAGACTACGATTTTGATTTTACGAAATCAGGGGGTTTTACGGGAGAGTATCATGATAATTGTAAATGGATGCATCACTCTTGTTCGTAAGGAATGTGACCAAAGTGATGATATTGTTCACCTTTGTTCTTCTAACTTGGAATGGTAACACTAGATTTCTGAGGTGTATTTTATATTTTAATGATCTAGGATTGATAATTTCAATTTTGCTTTTTTTTTCTTCTTCTTAAGAACAAGTATGCGAGTGTACAATAAGTCACACTTCTAGCGAGGGAGCCATTGCATTCGTTGGTGTTGTAATTTGGTCATTTCAGTAAGGATCTCATTGCGTTTGTTGGTTGTTTTTTGGCATTGTTATTCCAGTGTTGTTTTTTCGAATCCGTAGCATAGAAGTTTTATACTCCCTTTGTCCTCTGTTTGATGTTATTTTTTTTTTTGAGAATATGTTATAACCTTTTAATACGTGTCTTTAATTGTCTAAAAGGGTAGACTAATGAGGTACGAGCAACTAAGTCGGATTTCGGAGACGGGGTTAGTTAAAATAGTGGACATGAGGGGAGGGATGATGAGTGAATGACAAGAGAAAGGCAATAAGAAAGCAAGTCATGTGGAAAGAGACATGGACTTACAAGGGAACCAAGAGCCATGTGAAACATTATGGTTAAATAACTTGGTAACCAACTCACTCACTCACTCAAACATGTGAATCAGATTACAAATGAATGCCAAATTCTACAAGTAAGCGAGAGAGAGAGAGATCAGATTGTTATTTTGTGGTAAAACTTGCACCACTCTATGTGCAATTGTGCATCATGCATGTGATCACATAAAAGAAGATAAATCCAAAGGCTTTTCATTACCAACTTGTGTGGTTTAAGTTTGAACTCATCCATACTTCGGCTAGTTGCGGGATGGGCCTTCTCATCGCCCCAACGGCCCGTAAACCCATCTCTCTTTTATGTTTCTTTTGATCACGTCCTCAACTCCTTATAACCTATAGGTAAGACTTTCGTACATCCAATTCATCTTGTATTGTCATAGACGAGAGTTTTTAAGACCCTGGAGTAGTTTTGTTGTTGACAAATAGTAAATCTCGGGGAATTCGAAATTTCTAAAGCTAGTGAATTATTTCGCTACTGCAATTTATAGGGAGATCGATCTGAGTAGATGGTAAAGATTATAACCACCCATCTTTAGATTGATGAGCTACCATATTACATAACCTCATTTCTATTTGGTCATAAAGGGGGGGGGGATTAATCGAAGGCCTAATCTCATGGGAAAGTTTCCATAATTTTTAATTAAAGATGATGATAAGTCGGTCATTAGTGGCTGCTCTGATCTTAATAACAAACTGTATCTTTCACTTTAAAAAAATATCATGGATAGATTCATATTATTTGATGGTACTATGCAAATTGAACAAGTAGTGTGAAAATCTGATTTGGTCATGTGATTTGTTCATTTGCATATTTATCTACGTAGGTTCTTTGTAATTGTACCACTCATTTTTTGTGTGACTTGACTTGTCCATATGATTGGCAACTTAAATGATATTTGTTGATTAGTGCCTAACTAATGATATTTGTTTACCTAAAAAAACACTAATGAGATTTATTTTTGAGATTGTTCTTCCATTTTGTGCCTTAATATCACCCAGTTTTTCAGTTTTTTTTTTTTTTTTTGTGCACGAGAACTCGAGTAGGCAAATACGAGTAACTTGATAGACAACGTAAAAATCTATTTATTAATTAAAAGTTATGCTCACAAGTCGCAAGAAAACTATATTTAAGGAATTGAAAATCGAGCTCTAATCCGAATCTTTTAAGTCACAATCAGAACTTTAGATCATTCGTCTCGTATATATCTTTTTAACTTCGCAATTTCGCGTTTGTGAGCTACAAAATCAAATACATGTACGAGGTAGCTTCTGCAAATGGGAGATTTCCACAACCCTTCATACATTGCAAAGATTTAATTTATTTTAAGCCATGTGATGAATTACGATGTGCCTAACTATTGAGCCACGCAAATGGCCTTATTTTGACTACGTATTTATCCAAATACTAACCAAGTAGTTCACACTTGGCAAGTAGAAACTTAAACTATCCCAAATGTGATAGACTTTGACCCTTCGACGTTGAATTTGCATTGAACTTGAAAACTTCCAACATATCTTCCCTCACACGCCGTCGGTCCTTTTAGCAGCCGTTTCATCGCTTGCGTCACGAATATGCATCTAGTCGATCGAGTTGACGCGAAATTAAGTCAATTCAATTAATCTACTTTACTTACCGTTTCATATACATATACCGCGCCGTATACCTCGAATTCAGACTAACTCGAGTTCTACTGCGTGACTTAAAAAACGAGAGAAATTAAAAGAAAACAGAAAGAACATGGAAGAAACTGAAACCGTGAATAATGATCCAGAAACAATGGATTAATATTAATTTCATGAACATTAAATTTGTAACATTAGGTAGTACTAGTCCAAGACTTGTGGAACAATACAATGTGAGTAATAATAACAACAAATATATCAACAACATTTCCGTCGTTACAGCTGTCGTGTTTTTCTTCCCCTTGATCACTTGCCGACATATTAAACCACCGTGACCGCGCCGATCGCCGTCGGCTCCACCGCTGGTTACCACGTCACCATCATTTTCGCTACTTATATTATTCCACGTGGGATCAACATTCTGAACTTCCCATGTTGCCCCTGGTGTTGATGTAGTTATTTCATCTTCACCCTTACACAATTCGGAATATTCGCAACTTGTCCTCGCCGTAACCGTAACCGTAACCGTTACCGAAACCGAAACCGAAACGTTTTCATTTTCTATCTCCTTCTTCTTCATCACGTTTCTCACCTCTGTCCAACCGTCACTTTCCCAATTTACCCCTACCACCGTCGCCAATTTCGCAATCCTAACTTTGGCGGATTCTTCTTCGTCGTCGGCGGTTTCGTCTTCCGACACGTGCTCATCTTCCTCGTCGGAGAAATTAAGGTTGTCCCAATCGAGAATACTTCTCGGAGAAGCTTCAAACACTTTCCCCGCGAATAAAAACGGGTGTTGCAACAGCTGATCACAGCTCCACCGCTGCCCGGCATCCCTGACCAAACACTTATCCAAGAAGTCTCTTACCACGTCGGGCAGCTGGGCAGGGTACTCGGGCAGGTCATTAGAATACCCAATTTGGTACAACGTGTGGGCCCCGTTGTCCTGCCACGCTGGCTTTCCAGTAAACATCTCGATTACCGTGCAACCAAGAGACCATATATCCGACTCATAGAGCTGTGATTCTCCGCGGACAACCTCAGGCGCCATCCACAACGGGCTTCCACGTGGCACCACTTTACACCGTCGATCACTAACAACCCGTTTCGCTGACCCGAAATCCGCCAGCTTGGCAACTCCTCTAGTGGCCCCCACCAATACATTACCACCTTTTACATCACAGTGGACCACCTCCTTCTCGTGGACCTCCCTCAACGCAGCCGTTAAACACCACGTGTACGACCGGATTAGCTCCACATCAGCCACTTTGCCTCCTCTCGCCACGTCACCGCCGGGGAGATACTCCATGAATAAACTCCTACCCGCTGACGTGTCCTCCTCGCCGTAATACTCCACGATGAACGGCGACGATGAGGAGAGAGACTGGAGAATCTCAATCTCATTCTCCAACGCTTCGGTTGATGCAACAGAGGTTTTCTCCGCTGACTTGACCGCGAAAGCTTCTCCATCACGAAATCCGAGCGTTACGACGCCGTATGATCCTTTACCGATGAATTTCCCCGGAATCAACCTCGGAGTAGTTTGCGTATGGAATTCCATTTTTGGTGGTGTGTTGTTGTTTGTTTGTTGTAGCTTAGTTGTTAAGCTTTCAGTTTTTATATTTTTTTTGCTCTGTTTTTGTCTCTCTGTTTTTTTTTTTTTGTGTGGATTTTTGACATGGACCAACAAAGGTGGGAAGGGGCGTGTGGTATTTATAGAGCACAGAAAAAAAGAAAAAAATAATAATAATATTAGAAAAATAATAATTATCCTTAGGTAATAGGAGAGAATTTAAAGATGACGTAAGGGAAACTTGCCGGAAAAGTTGGTTAAGAACAATCGTTGACGTAGAAGTACAATCAAATATACACACAACTACTACTATTACTATTATTACTAATTCATTTTTTACTGTATAACCCGAGTAATTTAATTAGCTCATTTTAGTTGTATCCGATCTGCCTACTTAAATTGTCTTTCCCTTTGACACCTTCCAATCCCTTTTACTTTCACACTTAGCGGTTTTTTTTTTCTACATTCACATTACTAGACCATACGACATATCCCGACTTGTTGAATTGGTCATTGGAAACCTAAAATGTTCCTGTTACGATAACTGATGGGAATAAAACGGTCAGATCCTGAAATAATATAATAGCTTGTTGTAATTTTTTTTATTTTTATGTTGCAAATAATGTACTCTTTCGAATGATTTTCATGTTTCCTTTTTTAGGTCAGTTGTAAATGATCTTCTATTTTCCTTATTTGTACTGCTTTTTGTAGTCCTGACCCACCAACTTTCATTTTCCACTACAAAAAAAATCCGTCCTATTTTATCGTTGAACATCAAATAGAACAAGAGGGAGTATATAATTTTTACATAGTGTGAGAGTATTGAGCTAGGTAGCGTCAAATAAATTTGGTAGGTTGGTGGTTTATAGTTTACGTTTCACTTAAAAAGAAGGACACGTGGGAGGAGAGATGAGGGTTAGTTCTAAACTTGGAGGAAATGGAGTGTAAGATAGGTGTTCTACTAAAACAACAACCAAGCAAAATATAAATAAAATCGATCGATCGATGTGGTTTGGATATTATTAGAACACATATGCCACTTAGATTAGTTAGTAAGTACGATTAGTGGAGTGTATGTTTTAACTAATAATAATATGACTTGGCGTAATTAATGGATTAATTAATTAAACTTAATTAGTTGAGATCGATTGTCCAAGTAATGTGCATATGACGTACAAGATCTTTGCCTTGCTGTCCCCTCGTTGTTGTTCACCGTCTGATCACAATTATTTATTTTTATTCTATAGTAATATGATGAATCTTATGTTATAAGTTTTATTAATGAAATTTGATTAATTAAAACAAAGTGTGAGGTTCATGATTTTGTTTAGTTGGGGAACACCAATATATATGGTTCGATCGTTGAACAAAATGTTAGGATTTGGCGACTACGATGGAGATCGTGATTGGATTTTCATCGAATCATCAATAATTTATCATGCGTGAATATAAGGGTTTCATATTATAGTTGCGATTGACCTTCATACTGTAAGTTGATGATAATAAAAATTATCATAATTAAATTTACCATTACCGCATTATTTGAGACGCTTAATCTTTCGAAATGATGTGATACAAGCAAGTCTTCTTATACATTGCAATTTTGATGTCGAGAAGCTCGTGATCCACGATATATCCAATAAGAAGTGAGATGGGCAGAACAGTAGCGGGAAATGTGGTTAACAAGGTCTCTACTACTCTACTAAAATAGTTATTCTAGCGATATCGAGTTGTAGTGATTGGAGGGGGTACCTAACTTAAACAGGTTAATTTGAAGTTATTCATTATGTACTAATTAAGATATCAGTAAGATTTTGCTAAAAAGAATAAGCTGATCTGAACTATGATAAAGCATGCATGACAGGTATGATTATTCATATGTAGACTAATTAGCCCATTAACCTAATCAAAGATTTAAAACGGTAATTAATCCAAAGAACACATCACACGTGTCATCTTGATTCATTGCACATCCATGGCCTAAGTAAAAGAGCATGACAATTGTAGCACACAAGATGTGTCCCAATATCATGCCATTTTTAGTGCGTTAAGAAATGAAATCTACTAGAATAAGATTGACATCACTGCCCTGATTCAGCTTGAAGATTCTCGATCAATTTGTCATCAGTTACGCAATGTTCAACTCCAATCCTCACAGATTACTCACCACAACTAAGTTATAAATATAGAAAGTTCATTCCTAGCTGGCTAGCTGCTATGACCACTAATAAACTACACAAACCTAATCGATGGCTCGAGCCGTCTTTTTTTACTGTACTGTAATGACTAATGAAGTAATGACCACTTTTCAATATTGGTTGGTCTAACATGGTTGACTAGTATCTCTTATGTTTACTAAACGATTAGCTAGTAATTTATCGATGAGTAAACTCCTCAAACAATTAACAGATAAAAGATTTTACGCAATATCAATTTAAACCAATCTGTATTAATTAAAACAAGTATTCCATTACAACTTGTATAAAATAATGCCACAACTCTTTGGAATATGAAGGGCTATTGTCTATAACTATTGCAAAGGTACCCCAACTAGAGAGGAATCTTGTAACTTAACGGTGAATACATATTTTGGCCGGTGAGCTCACCCATGACGCTGTAATTATTATTTACCACCCCATAAACCAATAATCCTCTGTTTCTTTAATTGGATGAACTGGAACAAGTATATCTGATCTGGAACAGCCACTTTTAGAAAGTGGGCCCCATAGAATGGGCAAGAGAAATGATAAGCCCAAAAGGTGCAGGTTGACATACAGGCCACAACCTAAGGTCAAGGGTCATTTAATCTCTCTTCCAATTTTCATTTTTTTTTCTGTCTTTTTTATTTTATTTTGTTTTTTTTATTTCATGCGGTTTGAGGTTACAAAATTTACAGTTGGTTGTTAACGTGGCGCAATGTGGTTGGTTTTTGCCGCCAAATAAATAGAATTGAGGCTGGTGTGAGAAAGAAGGAATATCTGAATATGCTTATTGGTTGAGAAGTGCCTACTTGTACGTTTCATTGACGTGCTCCACCCATCACCCTTCCTATGATACTCTTGGCTTGCGTATTTTCGTACTTTTTCGGTTCTCCGATTTGTCGCAGAATCAATACGAAATTCACTAGTTTATTAACTAGAGGTAAGACTATAATCAGTTAAACACCATGCATGATTTATATCCCATTATACCTTTATTACTTTCTTATGTGAGAATCTAGCCTTATAAAATTGGGATAATTTTATCGAATAATTCAACCAAAATTACTCTTTTGATATACTTTAGTTTTTTTATTGTTATAAACAATATTTATATGTTTTCGAAACTTAGGACGTTAGCCAATACAGCGTAGGTACCTTTGAATTCGCCCCTTACTCCCATGCAAGCGACTACTATGCAATTGCAAAGCAAGTAGATAGCTTAGAAGGAGTATTACTGTACAAGTGTATAACTAATAAGATGACATTTTTCCCACTGGCCACTACATTAAAGTTCAAGCCAACACTGGATGATGTGTGGGTGTTAGTTGTATAGGTGAAGTTTGTTTTTGGCGTTGTAAAGATGCGGCTCATATAACGTCTAAATTAAATGAATAAAAAAGAAGGGTTGATCCAATTGATTAGTTTGTCTAATACAGGGGACTCAAACACTTGGTGGTGGAAATGCCCTATTCTTTTGCCTAAATGGCCACTACTTAGTAGATAAGGCATACCAAGGATCACACTAACTCTAGTTTGACCAAATTGTTTTTATTTTTATTGACGATCATTTTAAATCTGATGAATTAGGAAATCGAGTTATGTGTCGGACAAAGTTAATTGATGAGGAAAATAAAAAAATCGAGATTATTATTCGATCTATTGTAAATTTGACAGGACATTAGTTACATCTACTTAGATTTTAATTCAACAATTTCTATCTATAGTCTAACCACTGTGGATTTAAGTGTGAAAGTAAAGTGAAGACAAAGCCGAACCTAACTTAATGACTTTTTTTTGTAAGTTTGTGAATTCAATTCAATTTGTGTAATTATCTCATATGCTAAAGGTCGAGATATCTGGATAAGACCTAATTATTGACAATAATAATGCAATTAGATAATACTAATTCACTAAGGCGCTTGTATGCTAAATTTAGGCACGGATTGGATATGGTCTTTTGAAGCAAGTTGCTTATCCATATACAGGGAAATTAGGTTTAGTCGAGGAGGATAATAAGCATGATCGATTGTCAATTCGCTAACACCCTAGTAATAACTTGTCCTCGACGTCACTTAATTAAAAGAACCTAGGGAGAATCTTTGTAACAGTGACCTCTTCGACTACCTTATCAACTGTGTTAATAAATGGACTCGCCTTATTAACTCGTTGTTATAATGAGTCGTATGTACGATATTTATGTACCTCTTTTGTGGAAGAGGAAGATGATCAACCACGCCAAGTCACTACAAGATCAAAAAGTTCCAAATTAAGGGAAAGGAAGGATATGGATGAAAATATCATTTCATAGGTAGAATCAAAGAGAAAGGGAAAGGGAAAAAACGGTTCTTCACATATACTCAACTTTCCTGCCACACTTTTGGTAATGTACGTGCATTTTCCTCAACCAAACAAGGTTGATAAAATAACACATGCAACTGTAGTATATGGTATGGTGTTAATGCAAACAAACAAGCAAATAAAATTTGAACATATGACAAACAATATTAGGATTTTGGTGTATTTTGTCCATTGCTATATATAGATTTTTGTAATAAAATCTTATCTATATTACGTCCACTTTTACGAAGTACACCAGGAGTCACATCCTAATAAATCACATGATGTAGGAGATCCCAGATGTTGAAGACCACATAATGAATTTCACTCATGTTCCTCTGTTTGGTCCTTGTTAATTATTGAGGAAATGTAAATGATAACGATAACTTGAGTTGAGATATACGGATCGGAGTATTAAAGTTTGTAAGCGTATTTATCTGATTCCCAATAACCATACTGACGAGGATGTGTTGAACGATACTCAATATTTGACTACTGAAAACAACCAAGGCGCAAAAACAGAATCATGTAAAGTTACTGATGAGATTAGCTTTCTTCTCATTATTTTCAAGTGCATTATTAAGTTAAGTTGGTTGGATGAACACTAATTCATGCAATTTGGTGTACCAAATAAGAGCTAAGAAGATAACAAAGTATTCACCAAACTACCCTAAAGTTGGATACGTGGTCGAGTAAATGAATTTAATCCCCCAACAATCCTCTCTGTTTCCTCGGACCTTGCTTGCTTCTTCATTACTTTTCTTTGAAGAGTTACAAAAATGATGAGATTCAAAGAGGAAATGTAGTAATTTTAAAAAATTTAATTACCAAAAAGATAAGATAAACTAAATTAGTCCACTCGTGACACATTGTATCGGGTCACATGAGCGAGACAATATGATTGATTTCTCAGATTCATTTATTAGCAAAAGAAGCCCAATGACGCCTGAACATACATATATCGTATTCAAGACCGAGTTAACTAGCTAGCATTAATACAAATAAACAAATATGACGAAATGTTTGTTATTAGAAAGTTTATAAAGTTCCGGGTTATAAAAATCGGCATTTACCTCTAAGGCTCTCTAACATGCTCAACTACACTCCTTAAAACAAGTTGTAAACAAGGGAATGTGAGGGAAGAAATAAAAGCAGACAAACGAACAAAAAAATGGCAATTATGTCCGACGACATGCAAACCTTACTACTATACTCTCGTCTCGCACTCTGGTTTAATTTCATTAACCCTTTCACGTTCTTTGGTCTAGCTTGCGCATTACACCATTATCTTTCGCCACCACGCAACTTGTAAAAATACCTCACTTTCTTATCAACTTCTCCAACACTACGGCTGTGTGACATTACCACTTCCCACCCCTCATTTCATTTGCGTGATTTTTTCGTTCATAACGAGGCGCAAAAAACAACATTAATTATAAAATCGTGTAGTCTAATTAAATGTCACAATTTATCATTACGTCAAGACGAAACGTTAAACTTGTGCACTTTATCAGTCGTATAATTACATTTCGCCTAACAACGTAATACAAGTACACGACATTACACACTATGCCTAGTGATTGAGAAATCGACCATGTAGTCATATGTACGCGTTAGTCGCGTTGTATAACTGGAGCCAGTTATTGTAGTAAACGTGAGATGAGATTTTATGGGATCAAATTACAGATTCGAATCTTGCATAGAGGTCAGGGGAGTAACTGGCAGCCTCTCACACTTGACTTGAGTCGTCGTCTCATTATGATAATACTATGAAATTAATTCAATCATTTCACGTTGGGGACCCTCTAATTCATTAGCAATCTCATTGGAAGGGTAAGTCGTGCATTATTCTTACAACTTTTGGGGCACCCCTCTACTTGTTGATCTAGAAATTAGGATCCTCCATGATTTCAAAGGACAATTATACAATTCGAATTCCCGATTCTCGGGTAATTAAAGTCAGGTTAATACTGCTTTTCGGTATTAAAGAAAAAAACATCGAATTTGTAAATGTTCAATTTTCATTGCTTACAGATAATCTCTTGTGGTGGTGTATATATAAAATGCTTTATATATACTTACGGAAATTAAATAAATAGTTTTCGTTCACCGACTTAATTGCAACATAGAAATTGTTTGATTTCAAACGGCAGCCAATTTAATTAAGTATATAAACACTTCTAGGAAACAAATAGGATCGTGAGTGTAGTTTGGTGGCTTGACACATTCATAATTTCATAATATTTGCTACAAAACATATCAAACATATATTCTGTCAAATCGGCGGCTAATTTGTACGTAGCACACGATGTGTGTTAGGGACGGGACACGAATATAATACACTGAACTTGCCTTGCTATGAATTTGCCCTGAAATTGGAACTTAAAAAGCGATTGCATACCGCTTGAGTTGTCATGAAATATGAGAATGCATGCCGAATAATTATTATAATTTCTTTTTTTTTCTCTTCCGTGTTAACCATGAGTATATTACAAAGATTTGTAAAAATCTGATTTAACTATCAAATACTGAATTCAACTCATCCATGAGTAATAAACACTTTTTAAGACTGATCGATCCATTCGTGATCAAAGAGCCGCTGATAATCGAACTCATAACCATCTGTTTTCGAAACAATCGCCACCACTTAAACGGTTAAACCAACCATATACAATACAAATTATTATGTTAATCTTTCTTGCTCTTAGACTAAAGTTAAAAAGATTAGTTAGGTCAGTCAATCAAACAAACGTACCAACCCCACAAAAAGAATGAACAAGTGGTGAAATAGCTTTGTTGCTTCCCTTTGCACACCTACGAAGTTGATATGTTCTTCTTGAGGGGATTGGTTCAAGTCAACGTTGACTTTTTTATTTTATTAATTTATTTTGACTTTGGGATGGTAGGTCCTATTAAAATTATAGTGGTTTGAAAATGGATAAGCTAGCTAGTCTATATCTTTTATACCAAAAATTAAAATTGGTTTTTTCAAGGAAGGTAGTTGGGTCAACAAGCTAGCGAGTAGCAAATATTTTTTTTTTTAAAATTGCTCTTATTATGAATTATTCTCTTGTATAATAGTTTGTGAATCCATTCAATAGTTAATTGCTTCACTTAATTGATTGATCTTTCGATTAATTTTTGAATGATTCAAGTCATAGTCTTAGTCATTCTAATTATAGTATTGAATTCCGATTTCACGATATCTCATCCTTGCATTATACGGAGTAGTATTGAGCATAGTTGTACTGATCAAATAATTGGCATAATTTTTGTCTGATCAATTATGGTTTTCGGATTGTTGCATTGGTTGTTCACCTATGTTGCAACAAGAAATTTTGTAGAGGGAGCACTTCAAATAAGTGTACGAAAATTGCCTACTTAGATATTGACATAATTATTAATTTCCCTTGGACTAAAATTAGAATGGCAATTTATCAAGGGTGATGTCCATTATAATTAAGTAATCATCATTCTATTCTATTGGCATTGACTTCTCCCCTCCCACGTGTTACGTACACTTTTACTAGTCTGCTAATTGTAGTTTATGTTGATAGATAAAAATAATAGTACACCAAACATGTGCATGCATGCATCACTCCAGATATATATGACGATGAAGTCTTCTTTCTATAAATAAATAATTATTGGCACTTTGCCTTCTTAATTATACGGCCCTCTCTAATTTATGTCCTTATCAGTCGTTGAAACTGAATTGTAGCTATTAGCTACTGCAAGGTGATGCAACGGATCGGAGCTCCGATCGCGATTGCGTTATCGGACATTCCTTTTCATAGATTTCAGTTTCGATACGTTGTTGTTCGAAACTCGATCCGAATTGTGATTTGTGGATTTATGCTAGAAGCTAATTAAGATTACTTGTGAAACTAGATATGTCTGATTTTTTGGTTGATATAATGCACCAAATAGATCTTTTACTAGAAGCTAAGGTTTTATCGTTTGACTATATGATCCTCTTTACGCATTGACCAACTCATTATCAATCGAAAGAAACTTCCAAAAAGTCAGGTCGACCTTTAATATATGGTGATTCGGTTACGCTACTATAACCAACCCCTTGAAATGGTACGTTACTCTATGTTAGCCCTCACGACTAGGTCTCACAACACAAAACGCCAAATTTCTTGACCTCTTTTCGTCGTTGCAGATGAATTTAATTATGTAGGAGTAATTAAAGGGGACTTTTGAGACCTTTTGATGGCCATTATGCATATGTATCAATCTTCAAATTTCACATTATATCGCATATATATATAGTAAGGTTCTGTTTGATATCGTTTTTGCTTTTTAACATTCTATCATCTAATAAATGACGGATACACAAAAGAGTGTACGTATAAAATGAGATAGAAAACCTGCTCGTAGTTCCAAAAGTATGCCGCATGTTGCACGCGTTGTAAATAACCTTGAGCCAGCGAACCCTGAAAATTTACACGAAGGTGGAAGAAAAAGAAAAAGGCCACAAATAAATATGAAGTCAAGTCAATGTGATAATGAAATGTGAATGGACTTGAGAGTGTATGCACAAATAATTAACACGGCGCGGTCACACTACTATAGCTCAGTACATTACTGCATAATATAATGCACTAATCCTCAACACGCGCTTTTGAGGGTGAACTATATTATTACGATTGATCAGCGTATGTTTATAATTAATTAACAAATTAGTCACGTGCTTAATAGGCTCAATTGCTCGCTCGCTCACTCACTCTATCATATTCTTATAAGTTAACGCAACACAGAATATCGGAATTAATAATCGTTCTTGTTAGGTTTATAGGTGAGTTCTCTATCCCACATTGGAAGATGAAAACGAATATATAGCTCCAACATATATACCGACCCGTGGTTACTCCTCTTATTATCAACTTGGGTTATATTCGCTGGCCTCCGCTCCTACTCGCTTGTTATCTTCCTTAACAGTTCTTATACGTTGATTTGTTAGATATGTATCTTGTGATTAAGCGTTTCATACTATATATGCACGGAGTATATAGCTTACCAAGTTACCAGTTAGTCAAAGTTTTCTGTATTAGCTAATGATTTATACAATAATTAAGTTCGTCTGTTCGGGTTTCCCGTCAAAAAAAGAAAGTTACTACTTACTCCTTAAAGAAAAAAAGTGCATGCATGAGTATCTGTCTACTAATGATGTATGAGAAACGTAATGTACACTATATGATTTGCCACGTTTAAGGGCATAATTTGATTGTTGGTATACTGGGAGTATAACCTTAGTCGGACACGTTGAGAAATAAGAAAGGTCCAAATGTCAAGAAGAGCAATACGAAGCGAAAACGTCGAGTGTTACCAACCTGAACACTCATCATCATCAGTCATCATCGATCAGTCATCATCTGCAACACTATTCACTAAGTGCCTAAATAATAAAGTGCGAGTGCTTACTCAAACTTGTTAACATTTCGACAAATGGAAATCATAACTTTGTAGCTAACCTACTCCTTACTCTTACTCAATTAACTTCTAGTAATATGTCGATGTGTCTGGTCGACATTGCATCTTGTGTTTATAGTCTACTCCACTATTCTATTCAACTTCAAGCTTACTTGTCGTATAATGTACTGTGTTCCATGCTAGATCGCTAGAGTAAGTTCGATGCATGCTTGGTTTCTCAATTAATTAGTTTCTCGTGTAAAACGGGTGGGTATGTAATACTGTTGTTTACTAAGTTGGTGATCTATATTAGTCGTCCATCTGTCGCCCCCTTACCATTTTCGGCTTCAAAAGAAAATGTACTCCCTATGACATTAGACAGGCTGGCTGTTGATCTGGATGCTTACGAAGGGCGAGCACAAGCGAAATTTGTGCTTGATTGTCTGAGTAGATATTATTTTGATAGAGAAGAGTGTAAAAAGCAATTTATCATATGGGATAATGTTGTATCAGATTTCTGTGTGATGTATGAAAGTGTAGCCCATAAATTCAGAATACAGAAACCCGATTAGTCTGATCTGAACTCTGGACGCGCGTTGCATTTTGCAAGGCGGTATGGGTCAGGCAGGAGTGCAGGACATTCAGGCAGGAGTGCAGCAGGACACTAAAGGGTTGATGAAAACTCGTAGGGCGGTTTCATGGCAAGCTAGCTCCAGCATCTCAACGTTCGAGCGAGCTGTTGCTCTGCTGAGGGCTGCTCAGTGTAGGCATGGACAGGCATGTGACTGATCTTGATGCATTCTTACAAGAAACTAATAATTTTCCAGGCTCGCTCGCTCAGTAGATAAAAGTTCAGGGCTTCTGGAGTTTCAAAACAACTCTGAGCAATGAAGTTCGGAAGTAATTTAAATCACCCAACAACAAATCAAAATCATTCAACAGAAATAACCAAAATCAGATATGAGAAACTAGAATTTTATTGCCATAGCAAAAGAATATGTGATTACAATGTGATGGCAGGATCTGTATACTGTGAGTATTCCACCACTTATGAAAATGTGAGAGGGCAAGTTTCATTACCCCCAAAAGAATAACAATTAGATTAACAAAGAATCATTAGCCTATCTAAACATCTTAGTATCAACATATCTATGAAGTCAGTAAATGAATCAGGGAACCTAGTGCTAATCCGACCACAATCGATCTAAACTGTTTTTGAAGTCATCGGAACTACTGCATATATTGCTCCAATGGGATGATCATAACACTGACATCGTCAAGAGAACCCCTCGAGACGGCCATATCAACCAGTTTCTTACAAGCGGCAAGAGGCTGTGGTGCTGATGTCTTCTCACTGCTGATGCACAAAGGACGGGAAATGTCCACAGCTTCTTGGTTAGTAACCTTATCCCATAAACCGTCAGATGCCAGGATTAGGAATTCGTCATTAGGACTGATCTTTACAACTTTTGTCTCAGGTTCAGCAGTTACCCATTGCTTAAGTTGTCTATCCCCAATTCCTCTCGAAACAGCAAGAGATCCTTGGATCCTCCAAACACCATTGTAAGAATCGATATATCCACCCTGCAAAAAGAAAGCGTCTTATTTAGCATTTTGACATCCACAACATACCAAAATTCTGCAAACGAAAGCATGAAAAAATCGACACACACAAGATTAGAATTGCTACCTTAGCCTCGACTCTCTCCTTCTCATCTTGCCTAGAAGGGCGGTGATCAGTAGTGAGTGCCTCAGCCACACCGCCCCTGCTCATAACAGCACGACAATCACCAGCATTCGACACAACAAGGTCTCCTTTCGTAATCAAAGCTGTGACACAACAAGACCCACCATGCGATTCTCCCTCTAAGAAATCCGAATCTGTTTTCAAGTAACCATGCTTCACAGCCTCCTCAACATCACCCTCATCCTGCCTGCTCACCACTTCCGCCATGATGTTTTTACCAAGTTTCTCAGCTGCGAATTCTGCAGCTTTCGCTCCTCCGTGACCATCAAACACACCAAATAAAGCCTACACAAATTAAACCAGATAAAAAACTGTCAGACACAAATTCCAACTCTATCACCATTCATCACCTCATCAAAAAACTATTAGTTCTCCAAATGATTCGAGGTCAGCTAACATGAATCGTCATAACCCGAAAAATCATCAACTCCTATTCATACCTTCTACAGTTCTCAAAATTAACCCCAACTCCAGCAAAATTACCAAAAACCCACAACAACAACGAAAAAAAAGTCATCAACTTCAGCACAAATATTCACCATTTCTCTAATCTACCTCAATTTCACATCAAAATTACCAACTGGGCACCAGTAAAAATCACAAAAGTTACCTTTTCTCTCCAAAAACAATTAATTACCACATCAAAAATTCATCAAATTCAGCACAAAAAATCACCATTTATTTAATTTACCTCAATTTCACATCAAAATTACCAACTGGGTCACCAATAATATTCACAAAACTTACCTTTTCTCCCCAAAAACAATCAATTAACCAACAAAGATCAAAACTTTACCCAATTCTAACCCTAGCAACACAAAATTACCCTAAAAAATTACAGTTAAAATTAAAAAATTACAGTAAAAATTAAAAATTACCTGTTTAGGAAGAGCAGAAACGTCAAGATGAGCAGAAAATCGATCTTCCAAAGCAGCTCTCCTACCCTTCTTACAATAAACAGAGTAAAACCCATCTCTCTCCTCCTCAAAAACAACCGCCTCCTGACCCGGCCGCGGTGTCGCCGCCGCACTAAACCCAAGGGACATAATCGGAATATCTAACCTGGTGGGCCTCTTCCTCTTCGCCAACGCCGTACCTGAAGGAGGAGACCCCGACGTCGACGCACCACCGTTGGCGGCGGCGGATACGGTGGCGGAGAAGGGACTCTTTTTAAAGGGGTTTGAGAGAGGTGAACAAGGGCGAGGAGAGAGAGTAGGTGATGAGAAATGATGGTAATGGTGGTGCACTGGCGAGTTTGATACTGCTACTGACATTTTTATTTTGTCTGTCTGAATTTCTGTGAAATTTTGTGAGTTTTGATCTTGTTTTTTTGTTGGAGTTTGGTATGAAATGTTATGTTTGTTGAAGGAAGCTTGTTTGAGAAGGGAGAGATAGGAGGAGGAGAGGTATATAAAGGAGAGAGAGAAAAGATAGTCAAAGTGGGGTCAACTTGAGAGAACTTGTCCGTGTTGATGATGCGTTGGCTTTGAATTCTTGACTTACTATATACTTGATTTTCCTATTTTGCCCCCCCAACACTTTTTTTTTCTAGGTTTATAAATCGACTCTAGAATCAGCTGATTTACGCTTTTTTTTTTTTTTTTTTTTGTTCCTTGGGAGCCATAAACTTGCCGGATACGAAATGGGCGTGACAGTTGATTCGAACGTTGCGTTATCAATGATTTAATGGCTTATTTGAATTGTTCTCATATAACTTTGCCGATAAGATAACATATGAGATGGTAATACAGATTTTCTACTTGATCTCGCACGTTGTGTGCTCAATACTTTTGATAAAAGTGACGAGTTTTGCGTGTTGTTAGAGTAGACACTCCAGACAGTGATCAAAATATCGATCTCCACACCTAATCTTATGTTAAAAGAAAATGGTCAAAATCTAACTATTCAAATTAAGAGAAACCCTGAAATTAAAACAAAAAGGGTAATCCTGAGCCTACTCCTTTTGTCTCCTTTTTTCAAAACCAAAAAAATATGATAAATCCTTTCAATTTTAGCGAAAAACATATGTGAAATACAGCCAATCGAAAAGTTTTTTTACAAAGTATTTACCGATATAATAAGTGAACGTGACATATTAATCTTGTTGCGTTCGTAATTGGTGTATTTATTAAATGTTGAGCTTTTAATTTTCCTCACCTAATAGACCGAGTCATATTTTCCTTGACAAAGTGAGAAGTCTTTCTTAAATGATAAGAAATGAAGAGGAGAGGTGATTTCTTATGTAGTTACACAACAAGGGGCAAGATGGTAATTTACAATAGCACTAGAATAGCAATAGAGGAAGTGATCAAGGTCTGAAAGCAACGGCTAATATGAAGGGTCAAACACGTTTATTGTTACATGAATGAAAGAAAGAAACAAAAGTAATCCCTAATCCATACATTATGCTCTATAATTAGGGAATGGACAAGACAAGCAAGGAAGGAGTGAAGATAGAGGAGACAGATTTGGTTCCTCCATCCGACGATTCTCTTGATTTTAATAAACGTCGATGTTATACTTTAATCAGTACCATCATCATTATTGAAAATTGAAAGCTTGTTGTAAAATTAAAACGCGATAGTTTGATTTGTATTTAACACATATTAGATTATTCTTTTCTATGCATTTTACTTGAGTTGGTTGATGAAATCGTTTAAATAGTATCAAAGTCACGATAATTGCATATATAATTAAAAAGAGTGTCGTATATTTAGTGTGTTGCGTAAGGCGTAAGGCGAGAGTACTGAGAGTTACATCAATTGTGTTGTTGGATTCCTATGATTGGGACTTTTGTGCCAAATCCCGCGCAATGGATATAAAATATCCGTTTATTTGCCTTTGAGAAATTGCTTAGAAGTTACCGTTAGAAACATATGACATGTTTTCTTTGGCATCTCTATGAGTTGTCCCTCCTCTGTAAAATTGACCGTTGCTTTCGCTTGCCACCTCTTTGGGTGTGTATTTTCATCAACACGGATACCGTACACAACAGCAAACCCAACTCCGACGAGCAACGTTCATTACACGGGTATCAATTTTGAAAAGATTTTGTGGTTTGATGTTCATCTCGACGATATGTTTTGAAAGTTTTACACTTACAATATACGGAGTAAATGTTTACAATTATACTGCTAGCAAATACTCACACCCGATTAAAACTAAACTTTGTGATTTCATAATCATCCCACAATCATAATTGGGTCGATGACGAATGCAAAAGGGCGGAAGTGTTAATTTGTCCCCTAGACTTATTGAATTGTACAATTTCACCTAATGCTAACAATTGAACCTCTTATTTCGTTATATTTTTTCATATTTTTTCAATCGTTCTATGGTGACTTGGTGAGACCGTTTTATGGTAGGAGACTAGTTTATACGTTACTATTGAAATATTAACATGATATATTTGAAAATACACTTTTACTATTCAAAGCTAAATATTTTCAAAGTAAAACAATGATCTTTCGAAAGTAATATCTCACAAAAGAAGTTGTGCTACTTTCAATTTTTTGACATTATAATAGTGATTGGTAAGTATAGTGTATAATTGTTGTATTGAAGAAAATAAAACCACTTTAACCAACTTTTATCATTTTGTATTTCAATTTTCAAGCGCCAAGCTTGAGATCCGACTAAATTTAACATTTTCAAACAAATGTAAATTTACGAGATTTTATGAGTGGTACCAAACACGTCCTGCAACTTTTGTTTGTATTTGCTATTGTGATGCTTCTTTTATACAAATAGTTAACTCTTTGAATGAACTAATCCGTCTTTTTGTAAGCTATTACTCCGTATAAAACAAGGTTCATGAACCAACACTGTTAACAATTATTGAAGATTTAAAGGTACTCGTATACTATATTAACACGACTTATTTAAGTACTAGTTAAACAACTTAAGTAATTGGTGTCATCTTAATTAGTTAATGGACTGTTTAGCTTGTCCAAAAAGCTAAGGATTGACCCAAGCAATTTGAGGCACCTTCTACACGACTTTTATGCACGTAGCAGCCGTAACGTGGTACAGGCCCAAACAGACCTTGTCGAGGTTGCAAGTTTGGACTCGACATTGACCAAGACTAAGCAAGCCTATGGCTGTCCAGAAGGATTCTACTGGAAGTAAGTGTAGTGTTCTATTGCGGCCTAGTCAATAGGACTAGAAGTGCTCAAACTTGTGGTTTGAAAGGGTAATGGAAGACCGATTATACAGAGGTATGCTAGCCACCGTTAATAGAAAAGTGCAAATGATAATTTTCAAGTGAAGGGTGATAATTTTAGTTTTTTTTTTTTTTGCATGGTTACAAATTTGAAGTTTCCGAGTTGAATAATAGCTAAGCGGGGAATCAAAATTTCGATAAAATGTTATCGTATGAGGCCTTTTTTGGGAAGGAGTCCAAAAACAAATCCGGGAGGGCGTGACCCAAAGCGGACAATATCATACTAATTGGACCGGTAGTCGCCAGACGCAGGTGTCCAACAAGAACGAAATCAACGATGCGACTATCCCAGTTTTACAATTTATTTTTCTTGTGGTTTTTTTATTTCTTGGTACTGAAATCACTTCTAGCCTTCTAGCCTTCTAGAGTTCTAGAGCATCAATCACTGAAAAATCAACTTCATACCCAAAACAGATACTAAAGTCCCGGAGCTGATTATAATGTCCAAGCGTCAAATCCACATGAAATAGAATGGCTCAAAGTTTCAACCTAAAAATAAACGAACGATTATTTAAATAATGCTCTAAAATAAATTAATTTAATATTTAGGTGCGGAATCAAACTATTTACGTACAATGGGTCCACGTAGGATAGACATTCGACAAGCTAGCTCCAGTTCTTTTTGAAACAAACCAAAACCGTCACGGCGCATGACGGTTTAACCCATAACCGCCGAGAATCGGGGCGGTTACGGACCAAAACCGCTAAGATTTGGGGCTGTTTTGATCAATCTTACAATTTTGACGCAAAAAGAACTCATCAAAACCGTCTGAAAACTGAGCGGTTTTGGCCATGGGATTTTGGTACAAATTTTGTGCAGCGGTTTTCGATCGTACATGGACCCATTTTATGTAAATACTTCTGTTTCATACCCAAAATTTGAATTATTTTTAATTTAGAGCATTCTAAAAAAACTTCCACGGAGAGAGATGTAACTAATTATTCCTGTACTCTTCCACGGCTACAAAATTGTGAGGTTTGATGTTGGTTCCAATTAATTTTGATTGGTCGATCTAGAGAAGCACTACAAGTACAACTAATAAGTTACGTCCAAGCTGTTTTTAAGTTACAAGTTATATCCAACTTGGAACTATATGTTGATCAAATCTTCGAATCGGCTTTACCAAAATTGAAAATCACAAATGTAACACTGAATTTGTACTTTGAAAATGAAATAACTAGCCCATGCTTTATCTAAGTCTTCAAATCTTCAATTGTCACAAAACTCGCAACTCACCCAGCCACTTTTTTATTTTTGGGTCAAACATAAAGCCGCGACTTCTTTTTCCAACTTGAAAAATATTCGGATGTGACCAATTCTACCATTCTAGTTCAAGACATCGTTAAAGTAAAATCCAATTGGAACAAATTTGGAAACAAAAAAAGAAATAAAAAGAGCTCAGTCCCTTAGATGTTCATAATGATTGCGATCATATCCGCATATCATTACAGGTCTGTAAACTTGCTCATCACAGCTCTCTTTCACAAAATTTACAAGTAAATTCAGAAATGTAGCTACCCCAATGATCCCAAACATCGATTAAAATTCGATAGGACGAGAAAAATAACAATAGAGCAACACATGAAATGTCGCTTCAAGGGAACGAGTCAAATGAGAATTGGTATCCGCATAAACCTTATGAAGCCTTTCCGAGCAAATGTTTAACAAAAGTTTGAGCTTCAAGGTAACGTCTTTACAAATTCTTTTGGGCATAGATACATTGGACTATTATATAGCAAAAGCCCACAAAAACTTATGATCCAAATGTGTATAAATGTCGAGTTGTCGACTAATCAGGCCCATATAAAACGAGTGCAGCCCATAAATTAAGATGAGAGTGTATCAAGGTATAAACTGACATTCTTGACTTATCAAGATTCATGTTAGTCGAACCTAATTTATTTTGAACTTGTGAATATCAAAGTTTTGCAAAGAATTTGCCACGAGTCCAAATTGTAAGCTAGTACATTGTCCTAGGTAATCCTATGGGTTCATTCACAAATTCAATTGTGGCTCTGTCACGAGAGGGTCGAAGTAGCAACATTAAACGAGGTATGAGGTATGCTATACGATGCACTGTTTGTTAAAAAAAAACACAAGACTTAGCCCCTGAACGGGAGCGGAAGGTTTTAATTAGACAAAATGATGAATGTAGTTATCCAACGTCCGGATGTAGCATTAAGAAGCTACACAGGATAGCGAGGATAACCAAATTAATTAATTTAGGGTCTCACTCTTTAAATAATGCCTATTTTTTTTTCTTATTGGCACCATTTTTGGCCATTTGAGTGAGCCCATTTTCTTTTTAATTTCATTCATTATAATTACAAATTAAAATTTACTTTTAAGTAAAAAAAAATAGTAAATTTTTGTAAAAAAATAAAATAAATAAAAAAAGAGCTCAGCCCCTTAGATGTTCATAATGTGGCGATCATATTCGCAAGTCATTACAGGTCTGTAAATTTGCTCATCACTGCTCTTTTTTATTTTATTTTTTTTACTGCTTTTAAAACAGTAAAAAAAACAAAAAGTAATTTTTAAGGGAAAATTAGAAATCTAGTTATCCCGATGATCTCCATCGCCGATTAAAATTCAAGCGTAATAGAGAAGTAACACCAGAGCAACACATGAAATTTCGCTTCAAGGGAACGAGTCAATGGGAATTTAAGTCCGCAAAAACCAGTAAATGAAGCCTTTTACAATACCAAAAAAATCAATTGATTTACAAGTAAAGATAAAATCTTTATGAAAATTAATACTTTATAAATCAATCGAAATACCCAAAGATCCAAACTTTTTCATGATTTAAGATTAACCCAGAAAAAAAATCAATCGAAAACATCAAATTAAATAAAATTTAGGGAAAATAAGGTGTGATTTGAATTAAAAAGATGAGAATACGAAAAAGATGAAATTTTGGGGAGAAACCCTAATTTGATTAGAAGAGGGGTCGAAGGAAAGTGGGGCGGATGGTGATTGGGAATAAGTTGGGGGTGAAATCTAATTTTATAAGGTGGAGTATTGAAGAAGATTAGGGATTTTGGCTGTGTGGTCTTTCTAGCGGCGCTACAATATGGGCTTTCAGCTTGTTGTAGAAGACTTGTTGGGCTGGACTCTTCCACAAAAATCTGCCCGATTTTTTTTTCTTCAAATTTTTACACTAACTATTTTAACCAAAACACTCTTTCAAACATGGAGCTTATCGGCTCTCAAGTCTCAACCGTGGATGATGCACATGGTCGTAAGTCGTAAGACTCGTAACTAGTGTTAGGGGATACGGGCATACGGCGTGCTCATTACCAGGATTCAAACTCGATACAATTAATTTAATCATCGCGCTTTATTTATTTCAATGTGAGTGGTTGAGTTAACCATCTCACCGAAAAGTCTAAGATGGTAGAGTATTGGTTGATAATGTCTTGATATATACCCATGATGCAATCGATCAAGTTAGCTAAAAATTTGCAACTCATTGGTTCAATCTATTTTAGACACAACAAAGGAGCATATATACATCATCTACATTTGAGAGCAAACATTGCATATAGTCACAAAGAAAGTATAAAAACCTAATTTCAAATGAGTTGCTCAACGTTCATTCATCATGAGTACAACATAGATACACCTAATCCACATTTGCCCTTCCGTTACATCGATCCTTTGCAAGAAAGTTGTTTATAAATAAAAGTACTTTAATGTTTTTTTTTACCCAAACTCCTATAAGATCAGATCGATTTCTTCTCGAAAATCAATTTGTTTCTTTTCTTATTAATATCGTTCGTATTGGATGTGTTCAAGGATCACGATAACCTTACTTATCGAGTATTTACTCGGTCTCATGAAAAAGAACCCGCTCATATGATCGTGCGGCCACATTTACCCTCGTATATCGTTTTGAATCATCTTTCCCGTAGTAGTTGAATTGGTGATCAAAGCTCATTTGCATTCTCAATATAATTTTAGGATTGATAGAGGACATTATTAGCTAACTTATTACTGTACTACTTATTATGAGCTGCCAAAGTCATTAAACATTTGTCAATCATAAGATTTTGTCGATTGCCTTGTTTGTCCAATATCACAATTTAATTTCTATATTGAGTGCATGAAAGAGGGAATGGTCAGAGTCAAATATTTGCAGTTTGCACGATCGATGCATGATACTGCACTACTACTCAAGATAAGATGATAAGATCGATGATGATAGCATTAGCAATATATAGTCTAAAGATGTATGCTCAATTAAAAAACGTGGATCATATAGTTATATTACTCCGTATCAAGTAACTAGATAATTTTGGTCTGGTTTTCGAATGTCATAATGTCTTAATGCACTAATCAATTGTACCACTTCATTGTTATTTTTTGGTACAAAAGAACAGCCCATGACAACCTTTAAACAGGTTGAGTTCCTAACCACTAGATCAACCTTGATCATCTGTTCCTTTGTACCACTTCATTATAGCACTACTGTATATCAGTTTTGCTACGAAATGCAACTGCAAGATTGATACTCGCAATACCGTAACTCCATAAGTATCACTCCGTCTCAAATTGAACTTTCCATTCAATTTGAATCGTCACACATAATACTATTCCATCGTAAATTTAATTTGGAACGGAGTGACACTCGACAACAACAAATGCCATGTTTGGCTTGTTTTAATTTAATTGGCACATGCACAATGTACCAAATAAATTGTTTTATAAAAGAAAAAAAATTCACCATCACCATCAACTCCAAAAAATTGTGAAACAAATTTGTCATACTTCATATTCGTCAAAAATCATGCAACATTCACCGCGTATACACATGCTGAGACCTGATTAGTCATTAGCTAGTGATCAGCCGTGACCCGTGAGAGTTACATTGAAATAAATTATAGTTATCCACGAGAAAAATTCATATGAATAAAAAAAGCTGAAAAATCACTAAAACAGTTAGCATTATTAGGTGGCAAATCAGAACAAGATTACGAGAACGACGTCGCATGTCTAGAAGAAAGAGTCAGTCTTACACTTCTACTCGGTGATCGGCTCGTCCCGTGTCATGGGCGGTTTACAGCTTGGACGTTCGTTGCTCGCCAAGTGCCTCATATGCCAAATGTATGCTAGGCTACTCAGTGTTCACGTCAAACCAACATTATACGTACCCTCTTGGCCGGGGTTTCATACCCGGCTAAAATCCAGACTTTATCGTTGCCATAAATTTAAAAGAGTGTCAACATTATTCTATCATGCATGACTGCATGAGCCTTGAGTAGTAGACTTTATCGTTACCGTAATCTAAAAAAGGTGGTCATACGATAAATGCGTCGACGATTTTTTGACCGTAAGACGAGCTTATACCCAAGGTTAAGGCGATGACTTTACCAATCTAGCTCATATAATAGACATATTCGGAATTCTATTAAACTGATGTTTTGACAAAATCGTCGTCCTATCCAAAATGGTACTAGCATAGAATCCGGGTAGAAGTATCTTGAGAATCACATGTGATTGAGTGCAACGTAGTGTATATATACGTGGTATTGGCCTGGTATTAAGCATCTCACAATTTGCGCTTTGCCTACATTATTTTTTTGTTCATACGGAGTACCATCAGTCCATCACATTTATCTAATTTCTCTCTCCTCTCTCCTGTTGACATAATTAATAATAAGTAGTTTAATTTAAGGTATAATTATTCTGGGTTTCTGGGGGAGATAATAATTCTCTTAGCTTGTTCCTCAAAATGTGTGGAATTCTGGCAGTTTTGGGTTGTTCTGATGATTCGCAGGCCAAAAGGAGCCGTGTTCTTGAGCTTTCTCGAAGGTGATGATTACCATTTACCATTATCAATCTTGTTACGTACTCTTATTTATGGTTATGCTTCTTAATTAGTCGTTGACACCGTTTTATTGAATTCGTTACATTTAATTTGAATATGCGATATTGCATGTAACAGCACTCATGTTTTGCGCATGAATTAAAATGATGTAACGGCAACTTGTAATTTTCTAACAAAACTCATGTTACATGTGACTGTTGATTATCTTTGAGCCTGGAGTGAAAAAACATAATTAAAATCGTGGAAAACACGAGTTGGTGTTAAGATGAAACCTCATTTAGACCTATCTGCGGGCAATTCCACGTTAAAATTGCATATGTTGTTACTTCTATTTGTTACAAAGCTAGAGTCCATAAGCCATATCTAATATCTTAATGGCAATCATCTCTTTTGAAAGTTGTGTTCTTTAAGCAACAACGACACCACACTAATAACAAAGCCTTAGTTTAATTAGAAAGGTCTGCTAACATGAAATGTCGTTTTGGGTAATTTTAGAAGGTATGATTCTCGAAACAATTTTCATTTTGGGTCACATAAGGGTAAGACTTGCGTGCATGCGAGCCCCCTTACCCCGCCTTATGGCGGGAGTTTAAGGCACTGGTGGGGTAAAGATTATGTTGTAAATGTCGTACTTTATCTTCACCTAAAAGTTGTTCGTATTTCGTCATGAATTGAAGAGTATACTCCGTATATAGCACTTTATATGTTCACAAGTTGATTCTTTTTGATGTGGATTGTGGACATGTAATGTAGTCCTGAAGATTTATGGAAAAAGGGAAAAGATTTACTGAAATCCATGTTGAAATATTAATGATGTTCTGTATAGTGATGATGTTGAGCAGGAAAGAAATAACAGGACACCTAAAACATGAGTATGTATGTAAGCTGTAGCTGCAACAAGCTGATAACTTCAATTTTGTTTAATGTTGGTTGAATTGTTCATGTTAAAGATTGAAGCACCGTGGCCCTGATTGGAGTGGAATTTACCAATATGGAGATTGTTACTTGTCTCACCAACGACTCGCAATCGTTGATCCTGCTTCTGGTGATCAACCACTTTACAATGAGGATGAAACTATTGTTGTAACTGTATGTCTATTTATCTAAGTACTTACTACAATGCGATTACTTGTCGCTCAACTTTTGGGTGGAAATCTGATCAAAATGTGCAGGTTAATGGTGAAATCTACAATCATGAGAAACTTAGGAAGAGTATGCCGAATCACAAGTTTCGGACTGGCAGTGATTGTGATGTTATTGCCCATCTAGTAAGTCGCTTAACCTCCCTGCAACTGGTTTATCTGTGAAGTAGCTGAATGCTATCTAGTTTCGTGTTTGCAGTAGATGTCGTATAACCTGTTATTATTGATTTGATCATTCCAGCTGAAAAAGGCAGTAAATTTGTATAATCTTAGAATCTTGTATGGCACAAGTAAAAGCATGACTTTGGTTTTCTAGAGATGGACATAACAAATGGTAATTGCTTCTGTAAACTGGTACACTATCTGAAAATCTTGTCATTCATCAGTATGAGGAGCATGGAGAAAACTTCATTGATATGCTGGATGGAGTATTCTCGTTCTTACTGTTGGACACTCGGGACAACAGCTTCATTGCTGCTCGTGATGCTATTGGCATTACCTCCCTTTACATTGGTTGGGGCCTCGATGGTATTTGCATCTGCTCGAATGTTTAATCCTGCAGTAAAACACTTATTTAATCCTTCAGTAAAACATGAGTTAAAATTCTGGTTTTCCAAATTTTAGGGTCAGTTTGGATTTCATCAGAGCTGAAAGGCTTACATGATGACTGTGAACATTTTGAATGTTTTCCTCCTGGTCATCTGTATTCGAGTAAAACTGGTAGTCTGCGCCGCTGGTATAATCCTCCTTGGTTCACTGAAGCTATCCCATCAACTCCATATGACCCTCTTACCCTACGCCGAGCCTTTGAAAATGTGAGTTCTGTATACTTTTGGTCTCAGGGGCATCAGTTCAAACTGAACACATTAGTTTTGTAACTTTTGTTTGTCTTATATGTGTTGATTGAATAACTGTATGCAGGCACTTGTGAAGAGGCTAATGACTGATGTGCCATTCGGTGTTCTTTTATCCGGTGGCCTAGATTCGTCCCTGGTTGCCTCGATTACAGCACGTCACTTGGCAGGGACCAAGGCTGCAAGAACTTGGGGAGCACAGCTCCATTCTTTCTGTGTTGGACTCGAAGGCTCACCTGATTTGAAGGCTGCAAAAGAGGTTGCGGATTATTTGGGTACTATCCACCATGAATTTCACTTCACAGTTCAGGTAATTTGATAAGAAATAGTTCCCTAGTTTATACTAATGTTTTTCATGTGCATATTTTGAACAACTATTTAATTATCTGGCTTGCAGGAGGGTATTGATGCAATTGATGATGTTATCTACCATATTGAGACTTATGATGTAACTACCATCAGAGCCAGCACACCAATGTTCCTTATGTCGCGCAAAATCAAGTCACTTGGGGTCAAGATGGTGCTTTCTGGAGAAGGTGCTGATGAAATTTTTGGTGGGTATCTTTACTTCCACAAAGCACCTAACAAGGAAGAGTTCCACCAAGAAACCTGCCGCAAGGTATTGTCCTTGGAGATTATAGTCTGATTTCATCCCTTGAAATGGTATTGACTCACGGAGTATGTTGCGACTCTCTATTTCAGATTAAGGCCCTTCACATGTATGACTGCTTAAGAGCCAACAAAGCAACCTCTGCTTGGGGTCTTGAAGCTCGAGTGCCTTTCTTGGATAAGGAGTTCATTAATATCGCCATGTCCATTGATCCCGACTGGAAGATGGTATGGAAATGAGACTCAAATCATATAATCTTGAATTCATATTAGACAAATTTGAACTCTTCTGTATTTTTGCTGTATTTCAGATTAAACCCCATGAAGAACGTATAGAGAAATGGATTCTTAGGCGAGCTTTTGATGATGAAAGTCGCCCTTACCTGCCAAAGGTACTTCAGTTTTCGATGCAGAGCAGATCAGTGTCCTTTAGACTTAGAAGCTGAAGTTCTGATATATTATATGACCTGTGTTTGACAACTTTCTTCTATGAGCAGCATATACTGTACAGGCAGAAGGAGCAATTTAGCGATGGGGTTGGATATAGCTGGATTGACGGTCTCAAAGCCCATGCTGAGCAACAGGTGCTCTCCGAGCTACACAGACATAATCATCTTAATGTGACGAACTAGCTCTGATACGTTGTTTTTGTTTGTGCAGGTGGCCGATAGAATGATGCGGAATGCTGAGCACATTTTCCCACATAATACCCCAACAACCAAAGAAGCCTACTACTACAGGATGGTCTTTGAGAAATTCTTCCCTCAGGTGAACCTTCTGTCAAATTGAGCTATAAAAACCTGTCTGTGTAGAATAATACTCGACATTTTTATACCATACTGAAGAAAATGTCTCTTCTTACAGAACTCTGCTAGGCTTACTGTCCCTGGAGGCCCTAGTGTAGCTTGCAGTACGGCCAAAGCTGTCGAATGGGATCAAGCCTGGTCAAAGAACCTTGATCCTTCCGGCAGGGCTGCTCATGGAGTCCACAACTCTGCTTATGAGCGACAAGCCATCACCCCAAAGAAAGCAAAGATCATCGATGATATGCCTCGGATGATTGGAGTTGCTGCCCCAGAGCTTGCTATTAAGAGCTGACACTCTACTTGATGGCTCAAAACATCAAAATTTGTACTACATTAATACCAGTATAAGTTTTAACATATCGTCTTTTATTTATTGAATTTGCGAGTTCTTGTGTGTAAGAAATCGTCAGCAGACGTTCAATATGAACCTGTATATTTAGATTTGCTTAAGTTTCAACCAGCCAGGCCAGTAAGGTTTTCGACGACAATAGGCATCCTGGATTCCTGGCTGGTGTAACTAAAGAAACATGTATTTCCTAGTTACTGAGATAGGGCAGCCTAGCTATTTTCATGCTGCTCAGCAGTAATTCAGTTTGTATCAGTGTCCAAACATTATAGATCTCATAATTCTCACGGCTTCAAAATCTTCGTAAAGCTACTCATCTTTAGTAAGTGGACATTACAAATAGCGATTTTTCGTATATCTTTGTGTTCCTGTGCTTCTTTCTATACATTAGTCTAATTAAGAAAGAAATTCACACTGATGTTGAAATCTGAGACTAACGGCTATGTTATGGGACATTTGTGGATTCCTCAAATCGCTAAGATCCACACAAAATTCCGCTCATTACAAATATACCAATTAACATTTTGTAAGTGAAAAACGAGGCCAATTTATTTTTCGGGCGCCTCTCGGCACTATACATAAACCAGCCATCTTGATCAAATGAAGCGAAAAACATTTTCAAAGTCATCGCAACTTACAAGCAAATAGCTATCATTACATGACACCTTACAAATACGTCATCAACACGTACCAATCATTTTGACCAATAACTAGGCAAAATAACGTATTAACATCCAATCAAACAACAACAATGGTACAATCACGTCATTAACACGTACCAATCAAATCCAATCCATATGTATATATTCCAATCACGATTTAACTTTTATACTATCCAATCTTAATCTGTTAATCAAAAAAAAAAAAAGAGAGATCAAAACAACGTGTTTCAAGTCCGAAAAACCGTCGTATCGTCCACGTTAGAACAGTAAGAAAAACACACACAGTGACTGTGCATAACTGCATAATCCTCCATGGCATCATCATCATCATCGTCATATATAATACTTGTGATTTGATCTTCAACTTTACGCTTCTTTCCCGATCCCAATTTTTCTAAATCCCTAGGGTTTTGATCGCGTCGTCGGAAATCAATTCCTTCTATTCTGTCTTCGATTAAACGGCGGCGACGACGGCGGCGATGGCGGAGGAAGACGGTTACGAGAGGTCGTCGAGTAGCTTAATGAAGACGGATTCGATGGAGTCACGCTGGGTTTACCAAGACGACGAAGATTCCGACATCGACGACGACGACGACGACGGCGATGGTGATGAATCTCCGTCGAGGATCGTCGGAGATTCCGACGAAGAAGATGATAATGTTGAACAACGATTGATTCGTACTGGTCCTAGGGTTGATTCTTTTGACGTTGAAGCTCTTGAAGTTCCCGGCGCCGGTCATCGTCACGAATTCGAGGTCTCTTTTTTTTTTCTCTCTCCTCCGAATTTCTCATCCTTCGATTTTTTATTCATTTGTAATTGCTGTTATTATGATTATGATTATGTTTAATTCGAAGTTTTTGTGATTAATTTTCGGTTTGTAATTAATTGTCATGGCTTAGCTTCCTGTAGAAGGAACTTTAGGAAGTTAGTGTATTGATATACGTATTGTGGAAGGTTAGTGATAAATTAGGGACTTGCGTTGGGGGGAAGAGAGGAGTGTGTCGTAATGTCGTAGTTCGCCGTTTATGGAAAGATAATTGTAGTGGTGTGTAAGGAAATTAGGAACTTATTGTGGAAGGTTAAGTGATAGATTAGGGACTTGCTCATAAGAGGAGTGTGTGTGGTAATGTCGTAGTTCGGCGTCTATGGGAAGATGTTTGAAGGGGATGTGTTTCGGTTTGGCAATGGTTATACTTATTGGAGCTGAGGGTGTCGTAAATAGATTGTTTTTGGGTCGATCCTTTGATATAATTGTGGGATTGGAGGGGTGCTTAGTACTTCCTGCTTGCTATTTCTAGTGCCTTGATCCGGAATGTGGATAGCCATAGGGGGATATCTGAGGGCCTGGATGTATTAGGAAGTATCTTATCAAAGTTCAGTTTCACAGTGCTCTATACTCTCGCAGATATAAGGAAATGGGAGGTTCAGTTTGTAGGAGGAAGTTTTCCTGTAATTTTCGGGTTTTGGAGATCACTGGGTAGAGTGAATCTGAAGGCGTGGGTTCAGCAGGAGTGAGCTATTGGTCCTTTTGTTGGTAAATGAAATTTGGGGATTGAAGATCTAAACGGGATCCTTGGGAGTTGGGACTTCCTAGTTTCATGATTATATATAATTTATTACTTCCTGAACATGGAGATATGGAGGGTATTTTTATCTATCTGGATAGGATATCAAGTTTCTTATCTTTGAAACATTTGTATATTTATATGCTGAAACTGCGAAGAGCTGTAGCGGTGGACACTTTAGAGGACATGGGGCTCTAGTTTGCAGGAGGGATTTCTCGATGCCAGTATTATGTACTATTTTGGGATTAGTGGATCTTGGAGATCATTCTGCAGAGGAACAACTTAACAACTTGTTGTTGTAGGTTCAGTAGTAGATTGAGCTGCCTATTTCTCTGGTCAGTCTTCCCTGTAATAGTGGCGTCATCCGTTTCCCAGAGGCTGGATTTATAATCTTTTTAATTATCTCTATGGGAGTACTTATCTAGGAGTTGTAACTACATTATTATGATAGCATACAGCATAGTTTATCGTGTGGTCGCCGCCAGACCTGCATATGATAGGGTACAATAACAATATATCAATAATCAACATTACCGCAGTGCCTTAAACTCCCCGCCTATGGTGAGGTAAAAGGGGGGGGGGGAGGGATGTGCACACTGCACAGCCTTACCCTTATATTGAAGACATAGAATACTTTCCGGAGGACCCCAAGTGAAAATTGGTTGCCAGAACTGCATGTTTCATCTACTACTCACAGTATAAAGAATGAAAGAGCATATACACTAGGAGAACTGAGAATGTACTGATCCAAGAATGAAGAAAATTTGGAGTTATATGATCTACAGATCTAGTTCATTGTACTAAGAGTTCGAAAGTTTTGTGCAATTCGACCCTCACCTCTCTTTGGATCGGCTTAATGATCTCTTGGATTTTGGAATAAGAAGGGAGAATTAAGGAGGATTAAGGAGTTTGAATTTAATCCAGAATTAGCTCCTTCGGTCATTCCTGTCAATTTTCTTCCACCTCTAATTCTCTGGCTCTGGAAAATAATGGAAAAAAGCAAAATGGCTTAGAAAATTGTCTGCGCTTCTTGTATTGTGAAGTAGCAGTCACTCCATGCGGTTATCGAAGCATTTTTCATTATGGGTCATCCATATGCAGCCTCTCTATGTTTTCAACTTAGGGGTAAGACTTGTGTACATCCGACCTGCCTTATGGCAGGAGCTTTCAAGGCACTGGGGTAATGTTGCATTGTTGCTGTTGTTGGTCATTCCTGTCAAGTCAAGAAAAGAAAAACCATTGCGTCCATTGGCCATTCTTGTTCAGATTCAGAGACTTTTTTTTCTCAGTTCATGAAATGCTGATACCTGTAAACATGAGATGAAGTGTCATAAATGTCATTTTAAGAGGATGTCATACAACTTGTCTTTGGTCATTTATTGTTGGGCCTTCCCCCTTTCTTCATCCTTTATTTTTGAAATATTAATTGTAGGCAATTCACTTAAGCAACGCAGCACTTTCATATGAGTAACTGTTTGAGTTGATGTGTGTATGGAGGTCACTGTTTTAAGTATGATCAATTATCATCACGGAGTTTGCTTTTGTTCTAGGTCTTTCTTTCCGGCCTCCTCTATATAATCTTTGTGTGTACAATTTTTCCTGTTCTTGAAACTTGTATCATCCCTATAGAATCTTCTTAGTGTTCTGTAAAATATTTGGATCAGTGCTCTAGCGGTTGCTGTTCTGGATAATAGTCGAGCAATTTTTTCCTCTATGGATGAAGGTGCCATGTTTTGCATCTACCAATTTCAAATATATTTTAATGTGACAATTATGTGGTGATTGTTACTTTTGTCATGGTCTACATATGAATTAGGAATCTGAAAGCCTTGTATGCAGGAATTTGGCCCTTGGAGGAATGTTGTACTTGTTCTTCAGGCACTTGGGGTTGTTTTTGGTGATGTTGGAACTAGTCAATTATACACCTTCAGTGTGATGTTTGACAAGGCTCCAATCAAGGGCAAGGAGGACGTGCTTGGCGCATTGTCCCTTGTTCTGTATACGTTGATCCTGATCCCTCTGATCAAGTATATTCTCGTTGTCTTGTGGGCGAATGACGATGGTGAAGGTAAATTGTCTTTAACAACCTATTCTTTATATTGCGTTTACTTTATAGCTGTACTGAATTTTACTTCGTCAGTTTACATGATTTTTAACCATTGGAATACTACAGGCGGGACATTTGCTTTATATTCACTGATTTGTAGACATGCTAAGGTTAGTCTCATCCCTAATCAACTTCCATCGGATGCTCGTATATCAAGCTTTAGGCTAAAGGTGCCGTCTCCAGAGCTTGAGAGGTCACTTAAGATCAAGGAACGGCTAGAGACTTCCTTAGGACTGAAAAAGCTTCTACTGATGCTCGTCCTCGCTGGTACAGCTATGGTCATAGCTGATGGGGTTGTTACCCCAGCAATGTCAGGTATGCTTTCCTTTCTTCTGCTATTCATTTTTTAATGTCATGCTTGTGATAATACTCCAAATGGATAGACTGCTGTTGTTCATTTGTTCATTCTCACACATTGTATCTTACTCTAAATGGATACACCATTGGACAAGATCAAGAGTGTTCAGTTATCAAAATAGAAAAATACATTTCTTACTCCTGACTTCCTATGTTTCTATGCCTCTTGTAGTGGTGTCAGCTGTTGAGGGTCTGAAGGTTGGCATATCTGGGATACATCAAGGTAAACGTTGCAACTAGAATTGAACTTCTGTTCTTGATTCTCCTCTTCTCATAATTTATACTAGAAATGATCTCTTCTGCCCGGTCTATTTTCTGTTGTTTGAAATTTTTGATGTAGCCTGAAAACTAGTGATATTTGTGATCATTTCATCATGTAAATATCATTCTTTCCTTCTGTGCAGGGGAAGTTGTGATGGTTGCAGTGGCACTACTTGTGATATTATTCAGCGTACAAAGATATGGCACAAGTAAAATGGGATTCATTGTTGGCCCTGCTTTATTTATATGGTTCTGCTGTTTAGCTTGGATCGGAATCTACAACTTGGTGAAATATGATCGAGATGTTTGGAAAGCTTTTAACCCTATTCACATCTATTACTATTTCCAAAGGAACAAAATTGAGGCTTGGTATGCTCTTGGAGGTTGTCTCCTGTGCGCAACAGGTATATCATATGCAACTATGTGTAAATCGTAGTACTTCAAGAGGTTCCCTCACTAAAAATAGAGGGATATGATACTATGAATCTTCAGTCAGTTTTTTTTTCCTATTTTTTGCTTTAAATGTTATACGGAGTATCAAGCTTAGATGCCCTGGAGACAGGATTTCTCACAATACAAGGGTTTTTCATGTTAGAACTTCTCTAACAGAGGGGAGGGACATATTCCAAAAGGACCATAACCATGCGCTTTTCATAAACCTGACCACTTTCACCTCTCACACTCTTATCTACATACAATGGTCAGTAGTCATCCAGGAGTAAGTTTTTTTTTTAATCAGAAATGTTATCCAGGACAAACTAAGCTTATTGCTCAACAACTAAATGAACTACATGCACATAATGGGCAAGATTATATCTCGTGGCTTTTTTTTCTTCTGAAATTTCACAAACTTGTGGATACTAGGCAAAGAGAAGATCTTTATGGATTGGTTAGGATCTCTACGTTTTTAAATTTTTAAGCGGTTCATACTAGCTCATAGCTTGTGCCTTTTGTAAGCAATCGGCTTGTGGTACAGTATAGTACTATAGTCTAGTATGAGTGGTGTGATTGCAGGTACTTGTACTTGCATGTTTGCTGTTTTATATTGTTGAATGCTCAAGAATTGGGAAATTTCTTTGAATATTGCTATTCAGTTAATTTTAGGTTTTCTACTACAGGAATCCTTTTCTTTTGCATTGATGATTTTTGGTTTTGATTTAGGTTCTGAGGCTATGTTCGCAGATCTTTGCTACTTTTCTGTGAGATCAGTTCAGGTATAGTACCTAGTGTTAGTTAACCATTTCCAGTCCGATGCAGAATGAATATGATTTAGTTAGCTTGAACATAAGCTGCATTGCGGAATCATAATGCTTTGTTGGTTGTTGCAGCTTACGTTTGTATTTCTTGTATTACCGTGCCTCCTCCTTGGTTATCTTGGTCAGGCAGCTTACCTTATGCAAAATCAAGGAGATGCAGCCCAAGCATTTTACTCTGCTGTCCCTAGTAAGTTTCATAAACCGGAGTCCCGATTTTAAGTTTGGGTCATTGCATCTGCATCTGCACACTTTTGTCACTTCACCAGCTTCCCAAAATACCTGCAATTTTTAAAAATTTATCTTTCGGTAGAGCAATTGCTGGGGAATTGGAAGGGAAACGAGGAAGAAAGAAGAGTGGCATAACTGCTTAAGCTTGTTTTTATTTGCGTCTTCACATGTAATTTGCCTCATTTGAATCTCCAGGGTTTCCTGTGAACATAAATGAGGTCAATTTAGAACTAAAAGTTATTGGATAAGGTTATTCGTCTGCATATAGTTCTTGCTTGTCTGGTAAACAATTTGCCCAAGGTCCGCCGTGTGAGTTTGTTTGAATAGATAGTGTCTGCCATAGAATGGCCTTGGAAATACATACTCTATAGTATAGTTAATGTAATTATCTGTGGAGTGTGGACTTTGTGGATTTCAACTTTGTCTTTAATTTTTTCTTTCTTCTCTTTCTTTGTCGTTTTGTCTCTGTTGCTTCTTGTTTACTCACTTGTTTCCTTTTCTTCCTTGTTTCTCTTCCCTTCTTTTTTCCTCTCTCCATCTATTTTCTACTCCCTCTATAAATTTATCTTTGACGGTTTCGGATAACGAGGTGGGGGTTTGACTTGCGATTTTAGAGAGATACATATCGAATGATACATATATCATTGGATTCGTATCGAAAAATACTTTCTGCTCTGAGAGTCTAATCTATGCATAATCTATGCCTGTTAGGGCTTGTGCAACTCCCTTCAGAGTTCATCCAGAGCTGTAGATCACATTGTCATAATTATGAGAGCTAATGTCTCTTTTTGTTAACTTGTCAAGCCACGTCTGGGCCACAGACTGAGTGCTAACTTTGACCCCCTTCCTTTTCAAGTTTATTGACAGTAGTCCTTCCAAAAGTTCTGGTGGTTTCTTCTCCTTGCCACTTTCTGGAAGAGGACTCTTACTAAAATTGCTCCATTTCTTTTCTGCAGGTGGGGCTTTTTGGCCAGTATTCGTCATTGCTAATGTTGCCGCATTGATTGCTAGTCGGACAATGACAACAGCTACTTTTTCTTGTATAAAGCAATCAACTTCACTTGGCTGTTTTCCTCGACTTAAGCTCGTTCATACATCTCGAAAGTTCATGGGCCAGATCTACATTCCAGTCCTCAACTGGTTTCTGCTTGCAGCTTGTGTGGCACTGGTTTGCTCTGTTCCTAGCATTACGGAGATTGGGAATGCTTACGGTACTTTCTAATTACCTAACTTCTGTAGTTACTTTTTGATTCTATCATCTGTACTTGTCTGATCTTCCTCTCTCCAACTCTCTGAAATATTATGTAAATTAGACCTAAATTTGATAACAAGTCTGGAATTTAAGACATTTTACGTGTGACTCATGATGTAGAGGAGGTTTACAGCTTTAGTAAAAAGTGACGAAAAGAGGTGGCTTTTGTTGAGCTAGCTGAATGCTAACGTATGATTGGTATGGCTGACCCTGTAGCCCTGCAGTAGGCCAAATAGCCAAATTGGTATAAAAAAACACTGTCCATTATCATATTGGTATAAAAAAAACTCAAGAGGACAAATTGGTATAAAAAAATGCAATGAGAGTCAAATAGGCCTAACTTTATATCGGGGTTGGAAAAATCGACAAAAAAATGTATTTTTTTCTCTTTAAAAATATGTAAAATAATCCCTTTACTAATTTTTCGAAATAAGTTTTGAGAGTATACATATTTTTCAAGAAAATAGGAAAAGCACTATTTTGCAAGTTTTGAATAAAAAAAAACAAATAAATTCCAATTCGGTGAAAAATTACTTATTTGACCCTCGTTGCATTTTTATATACCAATATGTCCTCTAGTGTTTTTTTTTTTAATACCAATGTGGTAAATGCTTGTATTTTCTTATACCAATTTGGTCATTTGGCCCCCTGCAATACAATAGTTATAGACTATGCTGATATTAGGCATGCCTCACAATTCCATTCCTCACCAAATGAAATGCTTCTGTCTCTTGAATATTAATTATCTTTTTACATGTCTCTCACTAAGTCCAAGCGTTGTGGTTCATGCATGCTCACAGCTCTATTTTTAACGGAGTGAAATGCTTCTGTCTCTTGATTATTAATTGTCTTTTTACACACTTGTCACTAATCCCAAGTGTTGGTGAGGGTGTGAATGAGAGAAATTGATCCCAGGGAGCCAACGTAGCTCCAATGGTTGGTCTCTCTCTTTGTTCTAGTCTTCTAGATGCTTTAATCACCTGTTTGGGAAATTTATGCTTCAACTACGTCATCACTGCTCCCGAAATTTCTTGGTGATGGGTGGGTCATACATGTTGTTACCCATACTTTGTAAATGGTTAATGCTCTGTTTCGGCCTTTGCTCTTTTTACTTTGTAAGTAATAGCTCTTTGTTTGCTGATAGTCTTTCATCTCCTCCTGATTGATATATTAACTCCTATTCTATATTCTGGTTATGAGCTTGCTGCTCTTCAGAATTTACTTAGAACATTGTTTTGATAGGGTTTTTTTTTTCCCTCAGGTATTGCTGAGATGGGAGTAATGATGATGACAACAATTTTAGTAACCCTTGTTATGCTCCTTATCTGGCAGATAAATATTGTTGTTGTCATTGGATTTCTGATTGTGTTCATGGGAATAGAGTTAACTTTCTTCTCGTCGGTTTTATGGTGTGTGGGTGATGGAAGTTGGATCATACTGCTGTTTGCTGTAGTGATGTTTCTTGTGATGGTTGTATGGAATTATGGAAGTAAATTGAAGTATGAGACTGAAGTCAAACAAAAGATGTCGATGGATCTTCTGAGGCAGCTTGGTCCGAATCTTGGAACAATCAGGGCTCCTGGTATTGCTTTGGTTTACAATGAGCTAGTGAAGGGAATTCCAGCAATATTTGGCCATTTTCTAACTACTCTTCCTGCTATCCACTCCATGATTATATTTGTATGCATCAAGTATGTTCCAGTCCCATTGGTGCCACAAAATGAAAGATTCCTCTTTCGACGAGTGTGCTCAAAGGGCTATCACATGTTTCGTTGCATCGCTCGGTAAGATAACTTCTCAATTGCTAAACTTGTCTTTCTTGATATTCTAATTTTTGAATGAATGATGAGATGGAGTACATTTATTAAATGAAGGTTGAGTATTTTACATATTATGATCTGTGGTGGGCAGGTATGGGTATAAAGATGTTCGCAAAGAGGCTCATCTAGCATTTGAACAGTTGCTTATTGATAGTCTTGATAAATTTATTCGCCGGGAAGCCCAAGAACGGTCTCTGGAAAGTGATGGTGACGGAGATGGGGATACTGACTCTGAAGACGAGTCATTCTCTAGATTCCTCGTTGCCCCTAATGGAAGTGTGTATTCACTCGGTGTTCCCTTATTAGCTGATTTCAATGAGACAAATAAGCATATTTCAGAACCGAGCAGTTCGGGAGATGTGAGGTCCGAAACACCATCAGAATCTTCTGATTCAGAACAAAGTCTTGAGAGGGAGCTGTCTTTCATTCGGCAGGCTAAGGAATCCGGGGTTGTTTATCTTCTTGGTCATGGAGATATCAGGGCAAGAAAAGATTCCTGGTTTGTCAAGAAGCTTGTAGTGAACTATTTCTATGCTTTCCTACGGAAGAACTCTAGGAGAGGAATCTCGAACTTGAGTGTACCACACTCGCATTTGATTCAGGTAGGGATGACGTATATGGTTTGATGGCAAGAGGTGAGAAATTTATTTGTCATTTTGGATTCTTGACTGAGAGGAGTTTGTAGCTCCGAGAAGGCATTATAGCATCGGTTTTTCCATTGGTACAAAACTGCCAAGTCCCATTACCGCGGAACTGCACATTTTTGCTCCTCTCTGCCTGTGAGTTGTGAGTCCTTGCTCTTCCAATTTTGAACTTGATTTTATACGGTTCAGCTGGCATACAATCCAAGGCTCAAGTTACAACACATGACTCGATATTTAAACGATTACAAGTGATGTATATTCAATAGATTGTTGTAATTTGTGATATTCTTTCATACATAGAAGAAAATTTCTTGGTTCTTTGAGAATGTAACTTCCACTCCAAGCTCAACCGGATACTTTACCAACTATCTGTAAAGTTGAGATGTCAATTTTTCATATCACTCATTGGCAATTTTTGGCCTTCTTGTTTACGTATTGAGAAGTTTACTTAACTCCTGTGACTCAGGCTGTTGTACTTCTTCGTAGTTCCCATGGTTGAACATAAACAGGACTTCGATATCATTTCTTGCTATATCGATTTTCAATCTTTGCTCCTACTAATCAATTTTCCATATCTTCTATACAATTACAGCAGAAATTTGATTTTGGGACATATGATTGTAACAAATCAAGTGGAACAAAATCATTGGAACCTAATATAGCAATGCTGTGTAAAATAGTTGATTCCAGGTATCAGGCAAGCCAGGGAGGCACCAGTGACTGCAGTCAGCAGATCGGTATGGGTTGGCCCTTTGTCTGGGGGTGAGATCGCCACTGTAAATAGAAGGGTGTCCGTCTTTTCTCATAGCTGAGAGCATTGTGATGTCAAGCAGGTACGTAGGACTGCTCATTTCTTGAAGCACCGTGTTCAGCACTCTCATTTGATCCGCATCTGCAACTGGATACCCATCAGCAGGGTACGCCATCCCACTTGCCGGAGTTGTCTCACCATAGCAGTTTTTACTCATCGTTGTCGCCCCCAAACTCCATTCTGATGGACTGCCAAATCCAGCAAAATTACATAAGTCAGTAGTCATATGATCAAATTAATCCAGAATTATCACAGAAATCAGAATATTGTCACTAACTACTTGAAACATCCTATCTGACAATAATTTTCGCATTCTCCTGTCAGATGCGTTCCCTACAGGGCTACAGGAACCGAAGCATTCATGTAAATTTTCACAAGAAAACAGAGCATTCACATCCACAAGCACAGATCCTTCAAGGTTAATGGTTCAATAACATTTGGCAAAATGGACTATAGTTATGCATTTTTGTTACTGGTTGCACGCTTTGTAGCGAGACTGCTGATATTTTCGAGAATGAATTGTGTCGATTTGGAATAGATATTTCCCTTTCAACCCTCGAAAAAACAACTGTAAGAGAATTGATTTGCATGTGAATGTTATCAAGGCAGTTCACTGTCAGTGACCTGAAGCATATATTTGCAGTACTACAAATCACATGAAAACGTGCTGTTCACTGAACTGATGGTTACATAAAAATGATAGCAAAACATGCAGAATTTGCACACACACGTGAAGCCTCCAACTTCAACCGACGGGGCACGAGAGGAGCCTCCCAAAGATTGTTTAAATCTATCATCTAAGGGACACAATTGAACCAAATTGTGCCTTCTAAATTAAGGGCACCGTACCCTCCCAACTGCTGATCCTTTATTGCCTCTACCAACTGGCATCCCTTTTTCGTAAGATTGAAGAGACACAAGAACCATAACACCTAAGAAAGACTACGATGCGTGATAATACTCGACACACATCACCATGTCATTAAAATTCTAATCATTAAAATCGCGAAAATGATACTTGGAGGCCAAATTGCATCTACCACAATTCGTCCCAAGTAGAAATCGGGTCTCAAGAGCTATTGTGACGGCGTAATTGTCACCATTACTCCACAATAGATTAGACTACTATTACCAATTTTCACTCTTTGAACAAATTAGCGTCTAACTAAACTAGTAACGGTCTGGAGCAAGTAATACTCAACTACCACCCATGAGTAGACTCTAAAATCCGTCTACATCAATATTTCCCTTCGTGGTCCATTTCGAACAACAATGTAAAGTTTCGTAAATGTGTCATCACTCATCATTCCTACGTCTATAAATAAATATGCTAACTCATCGCTATTGAACAACCGTAACTCTCCCTAACAAGTGGGGATTTTCATGAAATACTCAATATCGATATCAACTACCGTTACAATCTTCCTAACACCTATTGTCCTACTATCATGTAGTATTTATGTTAAAGTGGTGACCAAATTTATTGCATCGAATAAGTCGTTTTTAAGCTTGAATCATACCGGTCATAATCATTAGATCAGATATACTACAACCAAATTAAACAAAGGTGACCCACTGACCCATTTCGGGCAACCAAATTTACCAACAAAACGGGTCAAGTTTGGCCGACCCATTTAAGTTCATAGAGAGATAGACTTACTCATAATGGGTGGGTGATATAGACTGGAAGAAGATTCGGGTCTTAGTTGTATCAATATTGGTTTCAACCCATCTGGCCCAAGTTCTCAGCCCATGATCCAAGGCTGATAACCGATCCATATCTTGGTACCACATTCCTCTCGTTTCCATATAATCCCACCTGCAATTCACATACACCACATCCAAATATTACTAAGCTCACATTTTGTGCAGTACAAAGTTTAAACAAAAGTAACGGTACGTCTCTTGTGAAATTTCATACCAAGACGGACGATAAACAATTAAATGATGTTTAAAGATTTCGGGTGAGTTTTGAACTCGAAACTTTAAAAAAACCGTGAACATTGAACTTTATGCTATCTTACAAAATGTGACATTGTGTTATACCCTTGGAGAGATCCTTTGTGAGTCCACCAGTGTCCGGTGTTAAAAAAGAGCACATCCACCCCACGCCACGAATTTGCATTGCCGGAGATCTCGTCAAGCTTAAGAATTCTTCTCCCTTGAATTATATCTATGTCTACTAAATATGGTGCTCTGTAGAATGATATTGTCACACCATAATCCTGCATTATTACAACACTAATAATCATCGTTCCAGCTATCTGACTGTTAGGTCTTAGCTATCTGTTAGCAGTTGCGGGTTACCCACGTCATCCAAAAATTATTGAAAAACTATTCAAAAATAAGTGAACAAAACAATCTAAACTTGGTCAATAAGTTCCTAAATTGGCACACAATTTTATCACCATGTCTGAAGACTGAAGTTGGCCCATACCCACAAGTTGAAATGGCCTATAAATGGTTCCACTAGTTACTAGTTAGGGGACATCTTTGGTCCCGCAATTTTAGGGATTTTGGGAGTGCTTAAAAGGTAATATACTTATTGCAAAAGTGCTAAATTCGCTAGTACATCAGTTGTCAAAAAGTTTGTAAACTATGCCTATGATAAATCAATAACAATCAAAAGATTCAAGTTGTCCTCAACTATATGTAAACTTGTGCCAATAATACGCAACTTAGTCCACATTTTATGGCTCCAAGCACAACATTGTCCTAAATCTTCCCAAGAGGAAACCCTATAGCTAGTTTAGATGAACTTCCCAAGAAGTCAAGAATAATAATGAGTTTAAGCAAACCAATTGATGCACGCGCCCCTCAAATCAAACTGAAATACTCGAACAAAAACCAACTAATGTAACCAAGTTTGGTAGGAAACAAATGATAGGCAATCGAAAATTACAGCAAAAATAACATAAATAACCATAAATTCTTAATCAGACACCATCTCTCATAAACACGGCTACTCAAAAGCAGCTTTCAAAAGTGGGAAATTATAGTGGGTAGAAGTAGTATTTTAAGGTGGCGTACGTACATACGATCCCCAAATGTGGTGTATATATGCAAATGACATTAATAATGCATGACCAAAGATTGTCTGAAGAAAAAAAAAAAGATATCAACTGAAAGTACATAATCCTATACTCACATTACAAAAATCATTGTTGTACCATGAAACCATCACTTAATGCCATGCACCAAAATGCCAGTCAATCTAAAAATCAATCACATTTTGAAAAAAAAAAAGAAGCTTACCAAGAACCTAAAAGTGGTAAGTGGGTCCCCTTTGATTATCTGGGTACCTGAAGATAATCTTGGCATTGCAGATGATATCATACAAATCAACGACTCCCATTGATTCCTTCCTAATGAATCTCCTACAAACATCACACTTTTCCCTCTCATCCTCTCTAGAAAATCCACCCCATTAAACCTGCAAGACAACAAAAAAATCGCGTCTTTTTAGGTAAAACGGTCTTACAATAAAACCAATCAGAATTCGAGGCCAATGTCTTTAACAAAACGTCTCGAACTTCTAGTTATTATTAGACCGTCTCACACAAGTTTTTACGTATACTAATATACAGTAGTACTCTACCATGTGTGTACAAAATTAGTACAATGTAGCTAGTAAATAGTACCTAGGGAGATCACACGTGGCGGGTTTCCAGCGGTACTTGAGATAGTCGGAGTCGGGTCGCCCGAATAACTGACAGTTAAATTCCGGGTCAATAAAAGGACAGTCAGAAGATTGGTAAATGGGGTAAGAATCATCATGAACCCAATTACCAACATAAAGATTACAACTTGTTTGGTTAATTGGAATATTTGGAATCGTAGGGGTTAAATTATGGTGATGAATTCTGTGATTATGGTGTTTTAGACCCACTAATAAAGCTGATAAACTTGGCTTCAACTTGAAGGAAAGAGTTAATAAAATGGTAAACAAACAGAGGTTTAGAGATAAGTTTGAGGAAGAAGAAGAAGAAAGAACAGCCATTTTTTTGGTAGCAGAGGTTTTTTTTGTTTAATGGGATTTGTAGAAGCTTTTGTAGAGTTTAAGGTGAAGATAGAGAGATAGAGAGAGAATGAAATGGAAAAAAAATGGTGGAGGGAACTTTTGTGATCTAGCTTGGTTTTAATTATTACATGGAAATTAAGGTTGAGTTGGAGTATAAAATGTTTTTGTACTATCCGATGTTATTGCTGTTATCGTCTTCTTACGAGGACAACATAGTAATAGGGATTGAGGAGAGTATAAATTACTCTCCATATAATAACAATATATTGTAATTATATTACGAGTAAACAAGAATTGTTAGGTTATATTATACCCAACAAATATTTACCTTCAAAACAATTTATAATCGAGATGGTACTCTGTCCGTAGATAGATGTGAAGTGATTGGTTGTTTGAGACTTGTAGTAATTTGTTTATAAGGAATATAAATGTTCATAATTGTAGTTATAACTTATAAGTTGATGTTGGTCACAAAAATTCAATCTTCGGCACTTTAATAATTTTACCCTTTAATTAAAAGAAAAATTGTACTTACTCGAGATTTAAAAAAGAAAAACACGGATGCCCGTAACTACAATGAAAAGTAAATTATAATTCTATAATGAAAATTACTGATCCTCGTACCGAACCCGTATATATCGTTTTATCTTTTGAAGAGAAAGGGAAAACAAAACAACAAATACTCTGTTCTTTTTTTTTTTTTAGAAAGAATAGTAGTTGCATAATTCTCGAGCAAAGTCACAAGACTGCTTTTCTTTGACAAATGTTCGATGCTTTTTCGGAGCCTAAAAAAAAAATAATGTTCGTTGCTTTCCTTAAACCACATGCATAGGAAATCATGGTCTTTTGATCCCTTCTTTGTCTTTCTTCTAAAGTGCCCACAATTTCCAATTCCTTTCTTGTTATTCATGTACACAACATAGGAAGGCGCAACCGGACCACGCGGTTGCCTAGCTGCTTGGGCTGAGCTAGAAAAATACGAACTCAGCACCGACCCCAGCTCACAATAAGGCGTGCTAGAGTTCGTGTTACAAGGCCAAGCCCAGTGGTGATTCGGTGAACTGGTCTACGTCCGCCCTGGCCTGACCCGTGGTCACCTCTGATTCCTTAGACCGTTCACTTGGACGGCTGGTTGCCGAGTTCTATCATAGAAATGTCTTACCCAAAGACTTGGTAGTAAAAGAAGAACTCATAAATCAGAATATTTTATATATACATAACATACTTCAGAGCTTATACAACTTGAACATTAACTTAAAAAACTGAGCTATACAGGAGCTGAACCAAACGAGGCTATATACTTTTTAGACTAAAATCCTACATTTCCTGGCTCCCAATTATACAGTCCTATCAGAGAAGTGCAAAAAAGTCCCTGCAGCAGGCCTGCAGCAGGGATTAGGCTCTGACAAACTCGTTCGAGTTACACAGATCATTATTCTACGCAAAACTTTGGGAGCCAAACTCGTCTTTATAAAGGCAAAACTATCTACAACTTACTTCAACTTTAGAGTAGCTGGTTTGAGGTACCGAAGGTCTCAGCTCCACAGCTTTCTTTCTTTTGTAGAAAATTAAGTTCCCATCCGTCTTATCCCGCTCAACCTTTGTATGATCAATAAATTCCACAGAGCTGCATGGTGCAGGTTCACCCTGTTGGTTGGACGAAACTGTGGCTGTCACCTACGCATGCAGAAATGTGATATGGCAGATGTACATACCGAAAGGTTCTTAACTTTTAAGAGGTAAACATTACACTACCGTAGCTGAAGGAACATCTGCACTATTGTTGTCACCATTTCGCTTGTCTTCAGTGCCGCTGGCAATTAGCAAGTTTATTTGACAGAGTTAAATAAAGATCACTTGAAGGTTGAAAACTAGTAATTGTTACACATGCAAGATAAAGTGCCACGTATTCAGAAGATCTTTTATCAATTAGGAAAGGAAAAACCAAAAACAGAAGATGCAGATCTTCATCGTATAATCAGGTTGTTGTCTATAAAAAGAAATTTTCGTGTTTTACTATATATGGGGGGGGGGGGAGAACATACTTTGTTTGTGCTCCTTGACCAACAGTATCACTGACTTCATGTTGGTCATCTTGGAAAACCTCGGACATGCTACTATTTCCCTCATGATCAAGGATGCTACTGCTCCCTTCAATATTTCGACGAGGTTGAGGATGGGCACCTACAGTAAGCAAAAGAGTTCAACACAGAAACTAATGACTGATCAGAACATTCTATCACTATATTTCGAGGAAGAAATAATACCAGATATATCTTTCGGATAGTGTGAAACAGTAGCATGCTTCCTTAAGAGTTTCTGGCACATGGTGGTATCTTGAAAATCCAGGAAGGTGTAACCCAGAAATTCCGATCTGTCTGTTGCCTTGAAGGGGGAAAAACCAAATGAAGTAGTCCAAGTGTTTAAGACATTCGCCGCAGCAGGAAGAACTAGCTTCTTCACTCCAAGGTCCATCAGGTTCTGGAAAACAAACCCGAAGAGACAAAGGATGAGACTTTTTCCTACTATTAATCCTATTATAGTGCATTATTATCATAGTAGCTTTGCAGGGTTAAAAGTCAGCTTTCACAGGCAAAGAAATTGAGTCCGTAAGCAATAAAGCCGATAAGACAATAAGACCGCTACCAACGCCCAAAAACAAGAACTACCACTGATGGAATGGAAAAGTTCAGAATCAGATGTCCGAATCTTCATAATGAACATAAACACACTCTGGCGCATGGCATACACAGATGTTTACATACAGAGAAAAGATCAGATGAACAAAATGATGTAAAACAACTGACGCATACAAGTTTCTAAAACTGATCAGGCTCGCAGCTTGGAAATGAATAAAAGAAGTTACCTTCTCAAGCTCGTTCATCAAGACACGGCACATCCCAAGACGACGATGGCGAAAGCGAGTACCGATAAGTGGAATCTCTGCAACTTTATCGCCATATACTCTTCAAAAATTGAAAGTCAATCTTAGACTTGGAGCAAGTGATTAAATCTTATCATCATGATAATAAATAAAAACAAAAAATCATAATTAAAAAGAAAAAAAAACTCCTCAAGAAATTAGTGCGAGTGAATTAATACCTTAATGTGGCCACAGTAATCAGCTCATCATTTCTTTCTAAAAGAACTGTGTAGAATCCTTTAAAATTTAGTCTACTCAGGTTCGACCTGTCCACCATTAGAATAGAAGGGGTTAGACCTCTCCACTAGTATAATGGTGAAAGTATGGTATACGATGAGAATAAAAGCTGATTAATACTCACCCTCTGCAGAAAAGAACGTCTTCAACAAGATCTCGCTTGGTCCGAGGTTCTTTCACTGGTTCAAAACATTCATGCATCACCTCAAGAGCAATACTAATCTTAGAATAATTATCGGCCATCGGGACCAAATCACAATCCTCGTGATCCTCTAGTTGATATTGCATTGGTTTGACCAAGGTCCAAGTCAAATTATCATGACCAACAAGAATAGGTTTGCCAAGAAGCTGCTGGAGACCCCAGTGCATCTGGACATTAAAAATGAATCAGACACAACAAAGAAGCAGGTGCGCAAACAGAACAATGGTGAAAGGCAATAAATTAGAACTACACCCGATTATCTTAAGTTAAAAGACAGGCTACAAACCGTGCATCTGGAGAAATAATTCCCTCACTCTCACCCTTCACACTACAAAAAGTTTCTGACTCATTAAAAAAAAAAGAATGTGCAATTGCTTGTAAGAGTTGTAACTGCTTTATTTTCCGCAAGAGCAAGTTTTTAATAGCAGTTGATCACTAATTTAAAAGGAAATGACCTTCAACTAACCAAATATATAAATGTGAAAGAGAAGCAATATGATTACCTTTTCGCATGATGCACAGCAAAACCAATTTTCTCCGGGACTACTTTCTCTGTTCTTTTTACAGCGAGCATGATCTGCAACAGAAAATTACAGGGATAAGAACTAAAAATAATATTGGTGGTAAATATGACCAATATCAAGGGAAGTGAAAACTGAAGAACTTACATTGACGCTCACATTGATGACAACAGAGAAGGCTATCATCAGCTGATTGTTCTTTGTTCATATCAAACTGGCTTTTACCACAATCTCCACAACAGCATGACGGACAGAACCAGTCACCTTCAGGAATTTGCTGGAACAAACAGTAAATATCAGAACAAAAATCTAATATCGTTTTGATTTAGTTTTTTGGTGACTTTCTAATGTAACATAAATGAGAAAATAACAAGGAGACTCGAAAGTAAGGTCACCTGTAAATTAAGGCAGCTTGCATGGAATGATGAAGGACATTGATCACATAGTATTAGCTCACCACCATAGTGACATATTGAGCATATATGGTCGTTCCAGCTATCAGGCCGAGTTCCCTCGGTTTGTTCCACTGGCTCTCTATAAAAGCTCCTTAACTTCTGGCGCATCAGTTCCACTTGGCAACTCACCAGAGATTTTCCATTTTTGAAGTATATGTTATCAGCTGGCCGGCAGCTGTTGTTGCCAGCAACATGAGCCTGGAAGCTACTAAGAGTTAGCATTTGGTGGCAACAATCGCAATTTATCCCGTCTCTTGTGATTCGTCCATTGGCCAAGGATTCAGAACTATTCTCCTTACGATAACACACTCTTGACCTTGGCACAACTGCATTGTTCTCAATCAACCATGAAAGTACCGTTAGAGGAAGCTGTGATGAACTGGGCGGGCCTGTGTCTCGCACTCTTTTGCTTGACCGTGGGACTCTGGGGGAATTATGGCTATCTTGGGAGCTCCTCACTTTATCTAAGGCTTTTCTTTTCTTGGAAACGAACGAAATAAAAAGTTTGTTTTCTTTGAAACGATCTCCTCTTTGAAGCTTATGATAAGATCGAGAACGTATATAACCATTTGGCTTTTTCTTTCTGATGCCCGAAGCTTTATGTTTCCTGAGAATATATGGCTCATCTTCTTTTGCTCTAGAACAAGAAGGATGCCTATCATTCCCTTCTATCCCATCTGCAATTGCCTGACATACCGTCCTCAATGAATAATAAGTCTTTCTCATAGTTGGGGAATCATACCGCCATTCCTCCTTATCTTTCTTCATTTTTAACCAAAATTGCCAGCCAATAGCTGACAAGTGCATCCTAGCATTACTCAACAAGTCCTTGTATCTGGTACTCATTCCCCTGTAGTTGTTTTTGGACACTTCCAGATACTTGTATACAGCTTCAGGACAAAATTTAGAAACAACAGACAGATCATAACATTTACCTTCCTGTTCTCTCTTCCTCTTCCTGGACAGCACAACTCTAAACTCTGATTTGTCAGGCAGTCCAGCATAGCCCAGATTACCAGATGATGGCACCACAGCATTCAGGACGTCATCCGCAGTTTGTGAAGATTTCTCTCCCCCAGATCTCGGACTGCTAAGAGATAAAACAATCTCTCTTCCATAATCTTCTGCCATCTCTGACGACTTACCTGTCCTAGAGTCTAGATACAGTATTACCTCCCGGGGACTATAACAAGGGTGGCCGGAAGGAGAGATATAACGAACCCGATGTTGTCGAGTACTTTTAGTAGACTCAAATGTCCATCCCAAAGCAAGAATATGTTGCCTGAATTTACCCGTCAAATTATTCTTAGGCTTTTGTTTCGAATTCCTGTAGTCATCCAATGACTCTGGACAGAGTTCAGGTTTGATAGGCTTGCCCATATAAGGTCCCCAGTCAAGAAAACCGGTGCCCCCTCTTGGCTTAATTTCTTTTTCAGAATAACTAATCAACTTAGATATCCCAGCAGGTTTTATTCTAGTGCTGGAAGGAATTACAGACAGGGCCAAAGGTTGTGCACTGCCAGCTGTTTCTTCCAATCCACCGTCCTTTGCTACTCCGGTCTCATTCTCCGTCATCAAATCATCATCATCATGGATATCATGTGGCTGCAAGATCTTTGCAACAAACAGCCTTAAATACTTGTCGATAATCTCCACAATCATCTGTTCCCACAACGGAAGATTCACAGGAAAACGCCAGTCTCCAAGGTCACCATAATCTTCTCTTACCCTCATATCATACCATATTTGCCTGACAGACACAGGTATCACTTTATCAACTTCATACCTTTCAATGATCTCCAAAAGCAACCAATTCCCTCTAGGCGTCCACTTTCCAGTAACCTCATTCCAGTCCTTACTTATCCGCAAGTTCTCGAGTTCTACCTCCGCTACATCACCCAAATCAGGAAAGAAAACCTTCCTACAATGCGAGCCGTCTTCATAGTCAAAAACTACTCCTTCCCACCATGCATCATAGAGGTAAGAATCGACACACAAGCCATACCAAAGATCGCCTTCCACCAACTTCTTACCCTGAGGGGACGGTCTAATCCTACTCCGGGTGATTGTTTCCACATCATCAAAGATTCCATCAATTGCACTAGATACTTCTATTTCTTCAATCAGGGCTTCACCATCATTCACTACAAGATGATCATATTTTACGACTCGAATTCCTTTTCTACATTTAGTAACTGTTCCAGGATGCCAAGATCCTATAAATCCCTCCTCATCAATCCTAACCTGATCCAAATGACACAACATTTTCAATCCCAATTTAACTAACCCAACTAACAAAGATACTTTCCGTATTCATGCAACTTCCATGATCAACAAGATCATCACTTTCTACACTTTCAATCACTAAATTCACTAATTAAGAACCCTAATCACTAAAATTCCATATATATACAACTCCAATTAAATCATGCAAAACATTAAAAACCAAATCTTTCATCAAAATTGAGAAAATGCAGAATAAATTTACTAATGCATGCAACATCAGAAAAAAAATTCAAACACCACCCTAATCAAGAATGTGACACAGCTGATCATCCCTCACAACCCTAAACCCCAAATTTTCAGCATTGCATGAAAAATTAAATTAAAAAAAAAACACACAAAAATAAACCAACCCAATTAATCACAAAAAAACACATAAAATTAACACTCAAACACAAAATTCAGATGAAACCCACTTCAATTCACATTGTCAGAGACACAAAAACATGATCAAGATCAAAACTTGCAACACAAATCACACAAAACTGGGTTAAAAACGACGGTTTAGAACAGAGGAGGTAAAAAATTGAAATTTTTACCCAACATAACACAGTAAAAAAAGGGGGAATTCAATTAAATTAAACAAAAAAAAAGAAATAAGATGAGAGAATGTGAGAGAAATACCTCAACTTTTTCATTGGGAGTAAATTTCTTAGGGTCTGAAAACCGCTTGCGTTTCTTTCTGCGGTGAGAAGTGTCCGCCATTGAAGTGGGGTTGGGAGTTAGTGTACGGCTGTTTCAGTCAGCAGCCAAAGGAGAGAGAGAGAAAAAAAGAATAGTACAATTTACGCGACACCCGTAAATATATAACATCAACTGCATTAACACAACAGACTATTACTACTTTTATGGGTTCAAACTTCGTTTTTTTTTTTATGTTTTTTTTGTCTATCTATCAATCAATCAATACCATAATTTAATAATAAGATCTCGTTGTATTTTTCGATACAATGTCAATTTAAGGTAATAAAATTTATTTCGATTGTGATAGTCGTAAGTCGTGTCCTGGCGTGGGTGTGGGCGGGGAAAGGTAAATGGTGGAAGGGTACTAGAAAGAGTGCGAGTGGAAACGATATTAGTAATTTGTGGGCGATTTTTGGCAAGGCGATATTTTTGAATGCGGAAGTACGGAGGAGTTGAGTTTGGTTTATATGTGATTATGTGGTCAGACCTTGCGCCCCAAGCTAACCACACAGAAGGTGATTTTAATGTTTTTGTTTTTGTTTTTGTGTTTTTTTAACTTTTTTTGTTTATGGTAAGTACGAACGGCACAGCTTTTGATGTTAGCTTCTGCTTCAAGACACCAACGGATCGGTGTTCTGTCTAGGATGTGTTCTTTCCATATGTCGTGCAATAATTTTCACTTGCGGTTAATGTTTATTTTACTTAGGATAAGACTAAAGAGTGAAGAGGAAGTTTTTCTGGTAAGGGAATTGTTCCCATTCTTCCCTAAAGAAACTCCGAATACAGGTCTAGATCGTACTGAATAGTAGTTTTATAAGCTTTCGTCGAACTACTTGCCAATGCGGTCTAAGACTCTAAGCATAAACGCGACTAGATTTCAGTATTCTAATACAGATGAGTTTCGAAATTGATGAAATCGAGCTAGAAACTAGAAAGTGAGTGTAACTGTGGAGTATTGATCTGCTACTACTACTACTAAGGGTAGTGTTCAATCGAACCCCGATACTGACTAGGGAAGATGCTTGAAGCTCTGAAGACCTGTTTTGCGACCAATTGTTTTCAAATCTTGTTGAACTTGAGATCGGAAATCACTGTAAGTGAAGGGTTTGTAATTTGAGCTGTGAATCATAGTATTCTCCCCTGGGAACACAAAGTAACATATTGATAATCTCTCATTGTGCTTGTTTAGCTCAACCTTGTGCTTCACGCTTTTGTATTTGTCATCACTCACCACCTGCATGCAAACATTAATTGATTAACATGTCAAGATACTGCATATAGTAATAGTAGTCACTTCTTGTAAGGAATCTTGATTTTCAACTATGGGATTGTAAATGGTTGTATACAAAGTCGTCAGACTACGTGTTTTAATTATCAATTAATCTTAATCAGTAGGTCAAGATCGATTTCTACATTCGATAAAGATATATATAGATACCTGCATCATGTCTCCAAGATTGACAATCAAAGTGCCAGGAATGGGCTGCACATCAAACCATTGTTCATCCTTGAGAAACTTGAGGCCACCTACTTGTTCTTCACTCAAAATTGAGAAAACAGAGCTATCTGTGTGTACATGTAACCCTTTAACGTCCTCGGCAAAATCGTGTCGTGGGTAACGATAAACTCGAATCATCCCCGTCGATTCATCCAAGTAAGTTCTAGCTTTTTGTGCATCATCAACCCTAAGGCTTTCGATCAACGCCTCGAAAATCGTCGTGGCGATTCTTGTTACGTGCTCACTATAATCTTCCAACAGATTCCTGAGAAAATGCACCACAGTAGTACAAAACAGTTTTATTAGGCCAAGGTGCGCCTTTCTATCGTAGCCATGTTAAATTAGGTAGCGATTTTTACACTGACACACCCGGCCTGTCGACCCATCAACCAGATATTTTGGGAATGAGTAAACTTTCTTCACACCAAAACTCCAAAATATTGCGTGGTTGGTGTCACATTGGTTCAAAACTACAAATTAACAAAATATACTCCGTACTACCTTTGATGGCATCTTTCAATTATTGGTCCCTTTTACTAGACTTGGCAACTTCTTAGTCAAGTGATTGGTAAGTAACAATGGCTCAACCTGTTAGTTTAAAACAAATTATTGATTTTATTAGTCAAAACAAAACTACCCTGCTCTCGCACCTTCGTTTGGTTGCATGATATTTATATTTGATCAGAACGTAAAGAAATGGAAAGAAACTACGCAAACTTCTAGAAAAAGATTAAGAAATGCACCTGAAAGCATTGATCAAGGGATGATCATCAATAAGAGGGTGATGATCATGGAGTTGTGAAAATGGGACATTAAACCCTTCCATCCAATCCAAATTAGTGACAGTAGCTCCCCGTTTAAGGGCTACCCCTGCTTGTGTAAGGGCAGGGGTACCCCAAAAGTAATTTATAGGGCAGTTACTAACAAGACCTTGTTTGGCTTCATAAGGTAAATCAAATATTTTCTTAGCATGCTCTTGCAATGTCTTGTAAAGGTTTGTAGGAACCCCATGACTTACCAAACGGAATATTCCCCACTCTTTACATACACTGTCTAGTTTCTCAAGGTCGAAACACTCCATATCTATTACGGGTAAGTGATCGATAAAGTTGTTCACTAACTGTTGTTGTTTTGGTTCGGGTTTTGGAGTCGGGTTTCTAGATGACCGAAAAAGAGGTGGGTACGACTCCGAGTTGTCGTGTGACATGATACTTGGTTGTGGGTATCGGGGCTGTTTTGATTTTGGAGACGATAGCGTAAAACTTTTGAAATTGTTTTTGTGCAACGAAGTTGAAATGACCAAGTACTTATATATAGGAGGTACTCTTATACATACTGTGGGAGCAGTAATAGTTTTAGGCCCACCTTTTTTTAGGGGGAGTGTGGAGGATTTTCATGAATTCAGTGAGGAATACGGCTCACTTGGTGACATTTTCATCAACGTCACATTTAGCTCAATGCATCCTACTATATATGCAACTAGTTCAATGTAACATAAATTCTTGGAGATAATTTATAATATGGTGGAGTATAAACTTTAGTAGTACTTGTTTGCGCATTGGACGGTTTTACATGTCTCTAGGATTTGTGTTTAATTTGTGGTTCAGTGTATGGATTCTTCCTGTACAAGTTTTTTTGCATAGTTTGATTTGTATAATGTCATATGAGAACTTTTTAGATAATTGAAGATATGAAGGTATATATGGTATTTGACTATTTGTAGAAACTTTTGAACTAGTAAAAAAAAAAATCATCGAGTGACTTGATATAGATTTTCTAAACATCATATCACTCAACACGCGTTCGTCATCTCATAAATAGACATACGCAATATCTGATGTCTAATGAAGTAAGTCATGTTTATCACAATTGCATTCTTTCAACTAAAATGGTTTACTACATCCTCTACGGTCTTATCATCAACCGTACAATCTAACAAAATATGTGGCGTAATGTCAAAACCGACAATATATCTCCTGCGTTCACGAAACAGAATCAAGACGTAAAATTCAAATGAAACTGTCGTGTTTCCCCCCATAATAATGATCTTTATTAAGAGAGGTAATAACAAACTTAAACACGCTCATCATCGGCTATAAATAAGATAAGTAACAACTATTGAAATTGTTCATCTCTTCAACACAAATGCAATCAAGGGCAAAACTAGGGGATGTCGTCCTATCCAGACCAAACTCACCCCAAGTATCGAACCGTTAAAACGTTTTAATCCCAAATTACAGGCAAACCCCGGTGAGTAGGACTATTGGTTCCTCCCACGACTAATTCTCATATAATAGCCCATCATAAATTACATCATGCTTCCGGGAACACAACGACAAGGGTGGGGTCCATGAAATATGAAAATTCTTTAATTCTAGTCCGTACTCCTCTATCGTGAGAATGACCATCATGCTTCTAGTACTTTCGGGGAACATGATATAAACATTGATAGCTTAGGGGTGACTCGGCCGATACGGGCTTTCGGTTATAAGCCTTTGGGCCAAAACTCTAAAATGAAAGCCCAAAAACAAAGCCCAAATCTGAAAACCCAGCCCATTTGAAATGCGGCCTACATCGTTCCAGTACCTTCTCCTCTCTTCTTTCACCTTCTTCTTCACTCTTTCTCACTCTTTAACCATCTCTTTACTGCGCGAGATTTTCCGGAGCATCAGTAGCATTTTACCGTTATACCCTTCCTTCTCTTCCGGTAAGCTTCTCTTACACACTACTTATTCGTACCTCAGATTTCATCTCCTTGCGGATTTTTAAGTTCGTATTTTCCCCAAATTTGTCTCCAAATTAGGGTTTTAATCTGTTCTTTTCTGCTCGTTATTATTGTGAGAATTGATTGATTATATTTTTTTGTTATTATCTTAATTAATCATGTTTATTGTGTTAATTACCTTGTTTTGGCTTGAATTTAACGCCAATTTTAACCAAAAAAAAAACGGAGGAGAAAGATCAATTGGGTGGATTATCTATTTATCTAAGCTGGATTTTAGTTAATTTAATTAGAATTTTTAGTTAATTTTTTTCAAAGATTCCCTTGTTTTATGGTTTTAGAGGCATAATATGTTCGGCTTGTTGAGGAATTTACCGGGAATTAGGGTTTTAAAATGTCGGGGCGTGAGACCGAGATTTTAACGATATATCAAGGTTTCCGAGATTACCAGGACCGTTATTTTAATTCCTATGCTTTAATTTTACATGATTGTCGAGTCTGCAATCGTGACACAAGACCGATATTTAGTACCATGGGGGTGGGGGGGGGGGATGCGGTCACCTTGTAAAACCCGATAATGTTGTGAGGTTTATACTTTATAGGTGTTCTTTGTACCATTGCGGGGAGGGTGTTACGTTACATGCTCCACTTACGGAGTATGTATATTCATTCAAGGGCATTTGACAATTGTTTATCTAAGTCTGAGGTTACGGTTTGCACATGACGACTCATGTTTGCTGATACAATTTATAAGGGGCGAAGTAGTTGTTGTTGTTGTTTTGTTTCGATTCATGTTAGCTGACTTCAAGTTATAAGAATGAAGTTGTTGTCGTTGTTCTATTTCGCAGCTATAGAATGACCCTAGATTGTTTAGGCCATCTTTTAAGTTTGTGTTTGTTTTGCCATCAAAGTGAAATCTTGGGCGGCAAAGTTGAGCCGTTTACTCATGTGCACTGTAAAGAAGAATGTTACTCAGATAGGCAGGGTTTTTGGTTTGATGAGTATACTGTGACAGAGCCAATATTGTAGTCGAGTTCCCTGTTTTTTCATGAGGCATGTTACTGGTATTGTCTGTTTGACCTTGGAATTCATGCTAAGATAACACGACAATTATTTTGATGGCTGAGAACTCTGCCTGGGGCCATGATACTTTTGTTCTGTACATTGTGCTATGTTATCTACGTATAAGGACTATCAGTGAATGGTCATAGATTTAAAAATCGTAAATGATTGTTAACATCTACCTGGGGTTAGGGTTACTGGGGAAGACATTTGGCGTTCAAATTTAACAGATTCTGGACTCAATCTGGGAATAAGTCTTGCTATGCTGTTGTCTTTGTTCAAAATTGTTTCCATTGCCTGTACTTTAACTTGCTTATTAGTGTTGTCCTCTTGTGTTTATTGAGAGGTTCTAATGATATTCTCAATTGCTTGTGTGCTTGATGCAGGAGCATTTAGCAAGCTAAGGTCTTTACTGGAGCTATGGCCAAGCATCATCCTGATCTTATCATGTGCAGGAAGCAGCCTGGTATTGCTATTGGACGGCTCTGTGAGAAATGTGATGGGAAGTGTGTGATCTGTGATTCATATGTCCGCCCGTGCACACTGGTACGAGTCTGTGACGAATGCAATTATGGATCCTTCCAGGGAAGATGTGTTATCTGTGGTGGTGTCGGAATCTCTGATGCCTATTACTGCAAAGAGTGTACTCAACAGGAGAAGGATAGGGACGGGTGTCCGAAAATTGTCAATCTTGGTAGTGCCAAAACAGATCTGTTCTATGAACGGAAGAAATATGGTTTCAAGAAAAGATGAAAGCAGGGCACCCCTTTGCTTCGATCTTCCATCATCTCATTTTGAACTTACAAGCTTACATTATTATCTGATTACTTCTGTTACTTAATCGCGGGGTTTCTTGTTATTCTGTAAGCCTGGCTTGCCCATCAAAATAGCTGTGAAAGCTTGTGAATGAATTTGAGTTAATGTAGTTGTGTGTATGGTTTAATCTACTGATACAGTGGCACTAGTTGACTATGAGAGTCTTCATATTTAAATCTGTCTGTGCATGAAAGTTAGTGGTGATGTAGCCGCATATGGAGTATTTTGGTTGTCGAAAATCCAATATTATGCATGCTATTCTAGATTTTGCTAGTGTCTTAGTGAAGATGGATGAGGTGGTCATCATCTTTAAACGTTTTGATTTCGAGTCAGTTTTAATTCTGTTCCGTCCTAGAGGACTCCGTTTTAATTTGTGTTTAGCCTTTCATTTCATCTTGTGTGATCATGGTATATGTGTGTATTATGCTCGGATATGAGTTAGATTGGCTGGTCCTGGTAGTGTACTGTGCTCGATAAATGGCTACTTGCAATCAGGAGTCGGTCGCACCCATCACAACACGAGAGTATTTTATTGATGGCTTTTACCGTGATATCAAGTATACTCGATCACTCAATTGTAAGTTACTCGATTTAGGGGCATGCATTAGCATCACAGCTTTGCACAGCAGATATCTGGACAAAAAACATTGACCCTGCTGCAAAATTGAAAACCATAACTAACGCAGATCATAAAGTGGTTCCGATAAGATAATAAAGTCAACCCCGGGAACTTAAAAGGGATAAACCTTTTATAACCGACAAATTGAGTGCCCTAAAAGGTGTTGTACTATCCTTAGTGACATGAAACGCAGAACAACGCACGATCTTTGGGCAAATTATAATTTATAGTTCTGATTTACGTAGAGGGCACATAAACCCTAAAATTTGATGGTACTTCGAATGAAACCTGCTGGTGCAAGTTGGCCACAAAGCGCTTGTCCAGTTGTCGATTTGAAGTAGCTAGTTACACCGAGATTGTACATGTCTTGTCAGGAAATCTAACTGTGTGTCAAAAAACGACATATCAACACTTGTATTAGTATCTCGTAGTAATGTTACTTTAAAAGTGGTATATAGGATTATAGGCTAATTATAATCGAGTCTGAACGATAGTAGAGTGGAACTCACAAAGAAAGTGTGTAAAGAATAGCACTGGAAATTTCAAGTTAGACGCAATAGTGTACACACTCGATCTTACATTGACTTTGCAAACTATATGCCCTACTTCACATATACTCCCACTTTTAGTTCACTAAAATATATATGAGCACATACTCAACAAGTCAGCTGCTTTAGAATGTCAATAAATCACATGCTCTCACCCCAAAATGTGAACTTCAAGAATTAATCTCGTCTTCAATCTTTCTGCTATTTGAACGATGTAATATATAGGGACTAGCTAGCAGGGAGTATGCAGTTCTTACCTCCTTACATTATACTTAATTACTTACTTCCGTTATACATGGGTAATAACTAATAAGTCGTCTTTTGTACATGATCGGTCTTATACATACGCGAGGAAGGTAATGAAAAAAAAAATGCTGATGCGTTATTGGACCATTAAATCTTTTTGATAATTTGATTTCTCGAGGACAGGGGGCTATAGGCTTCATCATCGTTAATAGTTATAATTGAAGTCTATTTGGCCATAATATCAGCCAAGATCAAGATCGATGCTCCCAAAATGATGGATCAGATTCTAATTATTGCATGTATTCTTACGATTAAAAGTCAATGAATTATTCTGGTCATTAAAGAATTGAATTTGTCATAACCCACAAGTTTATTTAGATCTTATTAGTAGTCCTCCTCGTGAGGAAGATTTCGTTGAGATACTTTTAAATATATACTATACTACTCCGACGATTCAAAGAGATTTTCATGTTTATTTTTGCAGCTTTGAGTTGACATATTAAGGATTATTATAGTACAAAATATAATTACGTTTTATTATTGTGTGCTCAGATCATCTTTAATTTGTTGTACTGGAATTATTATATGTGATCGATTTGACATATTATATACGCCCTCCATTTCAATATATATGACGTTTTCAAGTTACGAGGCAAATTTTGACTTCCAATTTTATAAAAAAATATCTAATAAAATATTATAAAAATTATACCATTGGATTTGTTATGAAATATACTTTCACAAGATCATAATTTCATAATTTTGACCTTTATATTTTGAGAGATATCGAAGGTCAAAGAAGTGTCTCGTAACTTGAAAACGTCATATATATTGAAATGGAGGGAGTATGAAATTGTTCATTAATATATGATAAACTGTTATTCTACAATTTCAAAAAGAAAAAAAAAGTATTTAGACTCTACCTATTGAGGCATATACGACTAATATGTACGTTAATTAGTTATTGTTACGTACGTACATTCCTTCATTGTATATGTAGAGAATAAAGTCATGCATGCATGCATGAATGTATGATGAAAGAGACATTATTTTTATGCTTAATTCCGATCATGATAAGAAGAATTCGTAGTCTCGTCAATATGAAATCTTGAGCTTCAACTCGTGCAAATGTAATCATTGATTTCGTTGATAAAAAAAATTCTTTTTAGAGAAAGCCAAGTGAAAACAACTCGCTGACATTTACTACTACCAACTCAACCAACTTCATGCAATTTTCAAGTCCAAACCCCATCATCAATCTCGAACTTTCGGTAAAAGATTGACATTGATCATCAAAATTTATAAAAAATAAAAAACAAACTTTTAGGAGTCGTTTGGATACCCTCAAAATCCGTAGGAATTGATTTACCATGGATTGTTTGGTTATCTTAGGGGTCGTTTGGATACCCTCCAAATCCATAGGAATTCCATTTTCCTAGGAATTGGGTTTTTGTGGGGTTGTTTGGATAACCCATTTTTGTAGAAGTGGAGGAATTGGAAATTCCTTGGGAATTTCTAATTCCTATGAAGCATAGGAATTCAATTACCTAGCCCTCCATGGTCATTCACAATTCCTATGGTGTAAAATACATACAATTACTACTTTACCCTTTAGTTGCTTATTTAATGTTTATTTATCTACATTAATAGAGGGTAAGTTAGTCAATTAAATTACTAAGCAAATGAATTGTTGTATGGTAACCAAACAAAACATGGGAAATTAATTCCATGGAATTCTAAATTCTTTGATGGTATCCAAACGTTTTAAGGCAAATTCCCGGGAATTTACCATAGGAATTCATTTCTCGGGATATTCTATTTCCTATAGGAATTTAATTCCTATGCTATCCAAACGACCCCTTAAAGTGTAGGAATTGGAAATTCCTAGGCATTTCCAATTCCTCAAAAGTGTAGGAATTTAATTACCTAGGGGGGCTAGGTAAGTAGAAATTCCCATGGGAATTGAAATCCCTTGTTCATCCAAACAAATTTCCCCAATTCCCATCCTTTCTAAATTCCTAGGATTTGCAAGTTCATAGGAATTCCGATTTATGAAGTGTATCCAAATGACACCTTATAATCTTTAATATTAGCAAACAACTAGTGCTACTAGTGCACAAAATTTGAGAATTCAAATTCGTACAACCCCTAAAGCCAGCAAGAATTTCTAGAAAAAAAAAACTTAAGGTATGACAAAATACAATACCAACTATCTAAATATCTTAATCAACAAAGTCTTATACTCCATGTTTTATTTTTCCAAGTGAAATCTCACACAATAATATATGGCAAAAAATAAAGAGTACAGTTTCAACATGTACAGAAACACATGTAAAGAAAAACATATAAAAACAACTTTTTACTGTTTTGAAATTTACAAGAACGTCATTTTTGCGCAATGCAAAACGTATACGAGTAATACTCCTTCCATTTTAAAATATATGTTTTCGAGTTACGAGACACTTCTTTGACCTTTGATATCTCTCAAAATATAAGGGTAAAAATTATGAAATTATGATCATGTGAAAGTATATTTCATAACAAATTCAATGGTATGATTTTTATAATTTTTGACAAGATATTTTTTCAAGAAATTGAAAGTCAAAACTTGTCTCGTAACTTGAAAATGTCATATATATTGAAATTGAGGAAATATTATTTACAAAAAGAAGCAAATAAAATACCCCAGAAAAAGGTAAGGAGAAGCTAGCGTGGCGTGGAGGGTCCCAGTGTCTTACCAAAGACGGCAAAAAAAAAAACCGTTGACTATTTGTGAAATGAAACGCATCAAACAATCAAACGGTTGAGATGTCATACGAAGAAGGGCTCACATCTGGAGGTGTCACCCCTTATATTAAGGATGAAAGCTTCAAGTTTTTTTGTGCCTATATATAAATTCCTCAACACCTCCATATTTTACTCTTGTACTGATCTGCTACTCCTACTACTATATATTGACACATTTCAACAACAAAAAAATGAAGGTTTTTGGAGCTGTGAAGATCATGTCATCATCATCGTCGTTGATTCTAATCTTGTTGCTAACATCTACAATTCTCTGTGCTTTTGGTCGTCCCACATTTTTCGTCCCAGGTACGTATTCCTTTGATCTTATAATCATCGTTTGTTTCCGTGTATTAATTCAGTTCATAAGTATGTCAGCTAGCTCAACTGGTAATTATTATTAAAGTTTTTTTTTGTCTTTTTAACGATGGTTTAATTTGTAGACCTGTCTATATATGTCGATCCTTTATTGTTATCGTTTCGTTAGAATCTCTCTTTCGTGTATTATTTGAGGGAATAGAGGGAGTAATTATTCCATGTTTGAGATTCTTGGCTTAATTAGTTCTTTATTAGCTAATAATTAATTAGGTATAATAATGTAACGTCATATCAATCGACCGAGTTTTTTTAAAGGCTCCCGACTATGACGAGATAAACCTTGTATAGAAGGTGAGGTACTGAGGTCGAACTGTGAAGACCCCGAAAAATAAGGTATGGGTGAAGCTTGACAGTTAAGTCGGTGAGACCGTGAAATGCATGCATGGCGGTTTAGAGAAACCACGTCACACATGTGAACAGAAAACCGAGAACAGTGTTTGTGTGTCTGGTTTTTGTCTGCATCGAACGTTTGTGTTTTTGTAGTGCGTGCAACATCCTGTATTCCACTGTTATTTCGTTACTACCCGCTTATATTAATCAAGGATTTTAGGAGTACTTTTTAACTTTATAATGGTGTAAACAGACAAGTGTTCATATGATGCACATAGCACACTAAATGACTAAACTTAAATTAGGTTTCACACATGTAATAGTTGTTGTATAATGATTATGTTTTGTTAACAAAAGACTTTGAGAAAAGTTTGAACATTGTGTGTATTAAAGTGAATGATACATGATCTATATATACAGAATGACTATGGCTATAAACCGGAAAGAAAATATATTCTACCATTATTCTAGGACTATCCTACCGATAATAACTATGTAAATATTACAACCAAATCACAATATAATCTCAATGATTCCCATATAATCTTATGGGATCAATAATATTCTAACACCCCCCTCAAGCTCAAGGAGGAAGAGTATGACCCACTTTGAGCTTGGTCAATAAGGCTGCAAAACGACTTGGAAGTTGAGCTTTGGTAAATAAATCAGCCCTCTGTTCATCAGAAGAGACGGAAACAAGGGTGAGATTACCACGGAGAATATGTTGTCGAATAAAATGGCAGTCGACTTCAATGTGTTTGGATCTCTCGTGAAAAACATCATTATTCGGAGCCATCGGAGCCAACATCATTGAGTTTTTTACATGTGGTTTAAACTTGGTTTGAATAAAAAAATTTGGCATCTCGTGTTCTTATAATACAAATTTGTTCTTATTAATATAAGTTTACTGAATCATGTTTATTTTAAGAGAATTTCAATACTATTATTACATTGTTCAATTCGTTTTTTACATTTTCTAATATCGATCACAATATATGTTGTCAAATTAAACATGCATGCATGTTTGTTAGAAACATCTACTTCAACAACTTACTACTAAAAATTATCCGTTACTAGCTAATACTCCCTTTGTTCCAGTGAATTGTTGAACTATTCTATATTATATACGAGCTATGTTTACCGGACAAATGGCGAGCGTGTAAAATATATATGTAAAACCGTGCCATCTGCACATTCATAACTCCCATTTGCAACAAAGAAATAATCGGCTCATACTTATCGTTACTTTTTGGTTGATGCATCTTTTGTGGTGTAACGACGACCCATGTTCATGTACTTAACTTAGCCGGCCTGCTTTTAATTTCTTCTGATCAACATACACATGTATAATTGAACATTGACATTCATTCATGTATATGTATATATTAGAGGATAAAATCTTAGATTGTGGATTTGTGACTTGAACTTGACATTTTCTCCTGGATGCATGATTTTGGAATAATTGACAATTAATAATCAAATTTATCTATTTGGTTTGTATAGAGGAAGATACCACGGGAAATGCAAGAATGCTGAGGAGATTCTCACTGAATGATTATGATGGTGTGTCAGCCAACCCCGGGCATGACTTTGGCAATCAACAACGAGGAGGCCGTGGCGGACGTGGCGGACGTACTGGTTGGAGACAGGCAAAGCCGTAGATGAGTTTAACGATTTTGATCGACACTACTAATTAATCAAATTGTTTACTAAATCAGTTTTTTCTTTTTTCAGTTCACTTCCTTTTGACGTTTGCTTAACTTTGGAACAAATCTTTTGACTAAATATATGTAATTTGTCAATCTGTAATAATAAAGTCGATCGTATATTTATGTTGAAAGTGTAGTGTGCTGTGTGCGTATGATTATTACTAAAACTAACTCAAAGCATGCATGATAATTGATGCATTGATACGCATACTTAAGCTGCCCTGTTTCACATTCGATAGAGACTTGAGCTCCTGTTTCACGTTGGCTAAAGGTGTTAGTGTTAAGTTACACCCAAAATACTCCACGTATGAGTGTTCTACATTGAAAAATAGAAAATATTTGTCTACCATATAAACCAAGGAGTTACTTCTGTTATTGCCAATTGGTTTTAGGATGGAACTTCCTTGGGCTTATCAAGTAGACTCTCTCTTCTCCTTACGGGTGTGGCCAGATCCGCGTAATTTCACAGTTAGAATTTACCATGTCACCACAAAATGTGGCACATTCAAACGAAACGTAAAGAATCAAAAGAAATGGAGGGAGTACATAGTATAGGGTACCTAGAAAAGTAGAAAAACACCCCTCAAGTAAATAGTTGATGATATCGTAAACGTACCACCAAAAACCGTCATCATATAAGCGATACACTCAAAGACACTACTTTTGCCGAATAGACCCTAAATAAAATAGCCCACTGGACTAATACAGGTGCCCGATGTAGATAAGAAGGCAACAAGAGCATGTTGGCCCAAACTCGACAAGTTTCATGATTGGAATATACCATGAATCCATGATCCATGAAAAGTTTAGAAATGAACAAAATCCATAAGATAATAAAAATATTAAAAAATGTTGAATGGCTGAGGGAGGCCAGCTGCCCCATCTGAATTCCCGCCACCTCGTTCACTCACCTCACCCATGACATCCAAAACCTTTCTTGGAGTGCACTAAACAATTTGACTTTTTAAAAAAAAAAAAAAAAAATTTATTATGCTACTAATTACTAGTACAAGGATTGAACAATTCTGATTTCTGTATTAGATGGTCGAGGAAGGCAATATTATTACGAGGATAAAAATAATACTCCGTAAAGTATAATGAAGGCTCATTGTAATTTTGTGAACATATCGATAATAATAATATACAGAATATGATTAGTTTACGTCTTTGTAATAGATGAGCTCAGATCTTTAGTTAACCATAATTCATCTTTTTTAATGCTCTTATTGTAAGTCCATATTTCAGTTTAGTCAAATTTGGATCGATAATACATTACTACTCTGTGCGAATTAGGTTATTAGGATCATTCGTGTACACTGATGTGTTCTTGTTTATCTCGAGATCTCGATATATAATATAATTAAATTACAAAAGTTTGATCCAATCGATCCATACATTTACCATTCTACACCATTCTAATTGGTCTAAAAAAGTCCCATTTTAGACCAACTTGTATTAAGAAACTAATTAATACAGAAAAATTAAAATCTTCCACACTAATTTCATTACTGTATTTTCTACCTGTTCGACAAGTACATCGTCTTCCTGCGTTGTAGGACAGAGAAAGTATATAGAGAGAGAGAGAGAAGTCAGCTTCTCATCACCTGTTTCCCACAAGTCCTCCATATCTTCCGCTACAAGCTTCCCCCCTTTTCCTTCATCACAGGAGAGACAGACAAACACTCAACAATGCCCAAATAAATCCTTTTTCCAACTTCCAATAATTTCATACAACAAATCCCAAAAATTAAAAAAGAAACAAAATAAAATGTCTTTTCTTAGAACCCTTCTTAAACCCTCATCATTATCCCATCTCAAATCCAAAACCCAAATTCCATTTTTACCCTCCACGTCACTGTACGCTTCCCTCACCCCCTTCTCCACCGCCGCCGCCGCAACCTCCGCCGCGTCTGCCGCGGAGGTGGGGAAGTATGCCGGGCTAGGGCCGACAGGTGTGAAGGACAAGCCAAGGGTGGTGGTGTTGGGGTCGGGCTGGGCCGGGTGTAGGCTGATCAAGGACATTGACACAAAGGTGTACGACGTCGTTTGTGTGTCACCGAGGAATCATATGGTTTTCACGCCGTTGTTGGCGTCCACGTGTGTGGGGACACTTGAGTTTAGGTCTGTTGCTGAGCCAATTGGGAGAATTCAGCCTGCTATTTCTAAAGAACCTGGCTCTTATTATTTTCTTGCTAATTGTACTAAAGTTGATGCTCAAGATCATGTGGTATGTCTTTCTTTTTATTTCTTTTGATTAATTTTTAGTATATGATTTTTCATTTTTGGTACATTGTTGATTTTTTATTTTTATCATTGGTGGTGGTATGTGTCAATTTGATATATTTATGGGTTTGTTTGATGATTTTTGTTATAAAGTTTTCGACTTTGGGTAAGGTTGCGTATATCTGAACCTACTTAGCCCGACACTCGGGTAATGTTGTTGTTGTTGTTGATTGAATTACAAAGTTTTGAACTTTGTTGAATTCTTACATATGTGAGCCGATTTTATAGTCGGGTGTTAAGAGTTTTGAAGTTTAGCCAAGACCTTGTAATGTGTATGAGTATATCTTGATAATGTATAAGCGTTTTGAAGTTTGGCTTTGTTGTTGAATCTCTGCATACCCCGGAATATGTGGTTAAGACTCTGTAATGTATATATCTGACACACTTAGCCCGCGAGAGGCGTTACGCAGAAGCCTTTGAGACACTTGGTAATGTTGTGGTGGCGATTCTATTACAAAGTTTTGAGCTTTGTTGAAATCTGAGTTTTGAGCTTGCTGAAATGTGAGTTTTGAGCTTTAATGAATGCTGGTGTATGCATATGAGCAGTTTTTATGTTGCTTCTATTACAAAGTTTTGATCTTTGTTGAAATTTGTCATAATTGAGCTGGTTTTATTGTCGATTGTTGACAGTTTTGTACCTTTTAAAATGCGGATACATGTATTAGTAAGCTAATTTTGTTTTTGATTTCTTAAAGTTTCGAACTTCCTTGATTTCTGATCACGTAAGATATAAATTTGCAGTACTCTGAAGTTGTGGTCATTTATGTAATTAGAAGTTGGGACTTGCATATGTCATTTTATTGGTAAAGAAGAAACTTGTCGCTCATGCTCGACATAGTATGAGTTGTACATTCTCCGGCTAGTTGTTGTTTCTGTATGTATAGATCTGTAATTTGATAAGAATTTCTGACCATGGTTTAGCTATAATGGATGGCCCCATATGAAAGTTTTATGCTATGAAGCAATGATGTATTGCTCAAATGTCATGTTTTTCTGTGTAAAGTGTTCTTTTCAAGTATATGGAAGCTTGAACTTTAATTTTGATTAATGGAGTATGTGTCTTTTCATCTGAAATAGGTTCATTTTACACATCAGTTTTGTATGTGGTTTGAACTTTCTGAGGAGTTTTAGGAATCAGGTACTGGATTATTGGTATGAAGAAAGTCTACGTCGTTTACAAAATGTGGTGTATGATTTGAATATAGTACAATAGTAGCGTGGATGTTGTGCTGCAAGTGGAATGGTCAGTATGCATCTCAAATGATCAGAAACAGGGGTTAGGAATAAGTGGTTTATCTTTTCCAACTCTGATGGAGTATCATATACTCCTCATTTTAAAGACATGAATTCAGAAATCATAGCTCACCTTTGACTGAGTGACATGATCAGTAGTTTGTAGTCGTTGTCTTTGGACAAGATCTTAATGGTGATGATTGTGTTAGGTGCATTGTGAGACTGTCACTGATGGAGCTCAATCATTGGATCCATGGAAGTTCAAATTACCGTATGACAAATTGATAATCGCTTCTGGAGCTGAAGCCTCTACATTTGGCATCAAAGGGGTGCATGAACATGCAATTTTTCTACGTGAAGTTCATCATGCCCAGGAGATTCGTAGGAAATTACTTTTGAACTTGATGTTGTCTGATATCCCTGGTGAGGAATTTGAGGTTTGAAAATATTCTGTTTACTCTTAAACTCAAGTCAGCTGTCTGGAAGCTCAATTTCTAAGGCTGCTTATCTTAGTACCGTTTTTTTTTATTGCTTTAGGTGTCGCCGAGGAGGAGAAAAAGCGGCTCTTGCATTGTGTTGTGGTGGGTGGTGGTCCTACCGGAGTTGAGTTTAGCGGGGAGCTTAGTGATTTCATTATGAAGGATGTTCATCAAAGATATTCACATGTCAAAGATTACATACATGTTACCTTGATTGAGGTCTGTTGTTTAATTTCCCTTTTTTATTTTTGGTTGGTAAGGTTGAGTGGCACCATGCAGTGTTGGCCCGATACTCTAATCTGACCACCCACTTTTAGCTGTCTAAGCCCTTACCTCTCATTCCTCAGAACAGTTGAAACTTGGACATAACCTTGTTGAGTTTTATTTTTGAGTTTGATATTTCATTCTAAAATTGTTTTACTGTTCACTTTAACAACACTAAGTCCATTTGGTTTTTAATGTGCGGTATTGGATTTGGAGTCCCTTGATCTTATGATATGATTCAACATTACCTGTCACTCACAATGGTTTATGAGATGCAGAATTGCCATTTGTGTGCAGGCAAATGAAATCTTATCATCTTTCGATGACCGCCTCAGACACTATGCTGTGAAACAGCTGGCTAAGGTGAAACATCTAAACTTGTGACAGTTATTTCATCTTTACAAATACAAGGATTAATTTAAGCGTTCTTTCCATTTGTATTTTGTGTTGGAATTGATTTTGTTTTGTAAATGTTGAAACTGTTTTAGTAGCTGCATCTACAAAATCGTGGTCTTCTATTGTGGTATTGTTTGACTGTCTGGCTGATAATGTGGAAATCTGCTGTCCAAATAAGTGAGAGGAACACTGGACAGGGGTTATTTGTATTCTCTTTGGAGATGACGATTTTACTGCCATTCAGATAGCTTTTGACGTTTACCTCTCATGGCTTGGGTTCCTGATTATATATCCATACTTCTGTTCTACCAACATTGTGGTCTGTTTGGATGGGAAGTATTTTCCTGTGCAATTATGAGCAAAGCACTTTTTTCATAAAAATCTTGAAGCAAAAATATTGTGAATTGAGCATATTGATCTTTTGTTGCCAAAGGCTTGGAATGGTAAGTTACTGGGCAGTGACGCAGTGCCAGCGTGTATGTGTTCCAGTAGTAATCACACATTAATGCTAGAACTTAGGTTTTTTTTTATTATTTTTTATGCCTTATTCCCTATCCCGTTCTGATTGCATCTTTTCTCAGTCAGGAGTTCGACTAGTTCGTGGAATTGTAAAGGATGTTCAGCCTGATAAACTAATCCTAAGTGATGGCAGTGAGGTTCCTTATGGTCTTTTGGTATGGTCTACTGGAGTTGGACCCTCCTCTTTTGTGAAGGACCTGGGATTCCCAAAGTCACCTGGTGGAAGGTGAGCATACTTTTTTTTTTAAGCAAAGGTGCCCATACTTTGCATATCCCCATTGTGCATTTCACTAAAGTCCATATTAAACTTGTGTAGAATGCTTAGTCATTGGCTCATTGCCCTTGGGTCCATTCCATGCCATTCTCAATTCTCTATATATTTCGACTAATGCTTGCTTCCATTATGATACCTTCCTGCTTTATAGGATCGGCATTGATGATTGGCTGCGCGTGCCCTCTGTTCAGGATGTGTATGCAATCGGTGATTGTGCCGGGTTTCTTGAAAGCACTGGTAAACCAGTTCTACCTGCTCTAGCACAGGTACAATCCACTATGTGATCAATGTCATCTGTGTAGTAGAATACAACAGACTTTCCTCTTTGGATACTTGTGGTATTTTAGTGCTCTAAAACTTGCAATTTTTAGGTATCCAAGTTAAGCATCTGATAATGTTCTGCTTATAGGAAGATGTAAACAATTAGGTTTGATACTTTGATGCATTCTGTTTCATCCGTTTAATGGCTGAGCAACGACATTTCAGCAAAATGCTATTGTCTCTATATGTATTCCTCCTAGTCTAAAGCCAAAAATGTGAAACAATTCGTCCATTATCTTTTCTTATTTTACAAGTGATTGTACTTGCTTAAACAGGTAGCGGAGCGTCAAGGAAAGTATGTAGCCAAACATTTGAACAGTATTGGTAAAGCTGGAGGGGGACATGCAAACAGCGCCAAGGAGTTGGATTTAGGTGAATCTTTTGTTTACAGACATCTTGGATCCATGGCAACTATTGGTAGTTACAAGGCACTCGTGGACATCAGGCAGAGCAAGGTGATAGTTATCAACATCAAACCTGTATGATTTCTTTTCTGAGCTGCTTACACATATACTAATACGTAGTTAATCTTCACCAGGACGCAAAAGGCTTGTCTCTGAAAGGTTTCCCTAGCTGGTTTATCTGGCGGTCGGCATATCTTACTAGGGTCATAAGCTGGAGGAATCGTTTCTATGTAGCCATTAACTGGCTTACCACTCTCCTCTTTGGTCGTGACATAAGTCGTATATGAAACCCATGAAAATGGTAATTACCTATTCGTATTCCTGAAACGTATTTCTTATTCGTAAGTCTGGTCTAGCCCTGATAACCTCATTCCTAACTGATTTGTTGCTGCCTAATCATGCATGGTTTTGCTGCTTCAACTGGTTCTCAACGTTGCTAGTGGTTCATATTGTTTTCAGGTGCTGAGAACTGTGGAGTTATACCGGCTAGCAGCTGATACAGATTTCACATTTGCAAACCAAGTAGATAGTAAAGCCTTAATTTGCTTTCATGTTTGTGCTTGTGTAGTTGTGTGTTTATGTTTTAACATGTCTTTAACACAGTACAGGAGTACAATAACATTATTAATAAAGAACATAATAGAGGACATGGACATTGCTTTTGCAATTAATTTTTTCCTGTAAAATCACTTTGTTGCATTGTATAGTTGTTTATTGTTATACATTCCTTGGCGATAACTACCAGTCTACGGTCTACCACCTTATCACTTTACAGTTTACCGTCGACCACCTTATTTTGCCAGTACTGATCTTCTGTACTGTAGTAACGAAGCCGTGGAGTGGAGACATTGCCTGCATTGCGAAATGCTGTGTCAAGAACATTCATCTGAATATTTCTAGTGAAGAGTCGGTCTGCAATTGATGACACTAGACCACAAATCAGTCAACAGAGAATTTGTATGGTCACGTCACAGTTGAGTTTTGAGGTCTCTTACTTCGCCACAGGCAAGAGTTTTTGAGGCATCGGGATAATATTATTATTATATTTGAGTTTTGTTGTCCGAGTTATGCACTTTATGTATCATTTGAGTGACCAACATTTAAATGGACTTCGAACACGAGCCATTAAGTCGAAACCGCGCATTCGGTTACCCTGACCAAACTCAGTACTAAGCTCGACTCATTATCACATGTTAGAAGATCGAGTTGGACACGTAGCCATGTAGAAGAACGTTTTATGAATAGACATCTAACGATTTCAATTATATGAACGTATCAAAATCCTTTTTTCAAAACACGAATTGGTAAGTCTCGATATCTATAGGATAAAGCCGTAAAATAACGATTTAGTGTGAGAATAGCCGTTCCGATTCCGAGATTTAAATATCAAATCCATATTAATCAAATGTCAGGCTGTCAAAGCAGAAAGACTTTGTGAGTCAACATTGACTCCTTCACTCAACACTTTCCTCTCCACTCCACAACGCGGCATTTTCACACTCTTCTTCTTCTTCTTCCCTTCAAACCAAACCACACTCTCCCCACCCCCCCAAATACAAATTGACCAATTTACCCTCACCGGAAAACCACGTCAACCATGACATAAACCTCAAATGACGACAACAAAGCCGCCGCAACAACCACCGTCACCGGCGGAGACAATCAACCTCATACTCTCCGACCTCTGCTTAACTTCCCCTTCCTCGGAAGAAACAATCCCCTGGGATGCACCTCGCCGGTTCTTATCCTACGCCCGCAGACTACACCTCCTCGTCAACCACCACCTCATCATTTTACCGCCGGAGATTTCATCGTCGCCGTCCGTTTTAACCGCGCTCAAGGGGATCTCCGCTGACTTATACAAGGCCATCGAAACGGTGGCGTTTTATAGAGAAAGAAGTAAGATTTATGTGTTGATTAATAGCCGTCCGATGTGCTCTGCTCTTCAGGATCGGACGGCTGGTATTGGCGGCTGGCTCGCCTTGCTTGAAACTGGTTTGTCTTCTTCGCCGGAACTTCGCAAGAAAGTTTCCGACCTTTCCAGAGACATGAAGCATGCTCAATTCAATGTAATTAACTTAACTTTCTATTTTTAGCTAATTTTCGCATAATTAACTTTCTATTTTTAGCTCATTTTCGCATAATTTGTATTTGTTTTTTTTTATTGTTATTATGTTTTTGATAAGTTGTTTGATAAGTAAATTTATTTTGTTTAGATAGATTATAATTGAGTAATTATGAATTATCAGTAAATTGCAGGATAAAAGATTTTGTTAATCTCTAGAAATTCAGGGAGATTAATTTAATAATATTGTTGAGTTTCTATATTTAGAAAGTGTTAAACTCCGTGTTTGATGCGAAATGTCTGCTCTTTACTATACAGAAACATGCTGGATTAGCCTCATTTCTGAATCTTGGTTTGTTTTTAGTAAACTATACGCTTTAGAATTTTCGATTTAATTTTTGTTTTGTATGGTTTGTAAAAGGAAAGACATAATTTCGAGCTGTGTCGATTTTGTTTGATGTTTGTTAAGTGACTAATTAATCATGCCGAAATTGGCATTGTGACGCAAAGTTGTTACCTTTTGTTTGATCATGGTATCACATTGTCTGTAAAATCAGAGACCAATTCGATTGGAAATGAGACTATTTTCTTTCAATTTGGTAAGAAGATGTGTACAGTGTAATTTACGGTATGGAGGGTGTAAAAACTAGTGACGAGCATTGATGTTGTATGGATGTATATGATTCAACTGTATTTAGGAACTTTGCTTGAAACCTAATGGGGAGTTGTGGAATTTGATGTAGGTGTCGGAAAATGAGGAAAGAGTGTACAGCACACTACAGAGAGAAGGGCAAGGAAGGCCAACGACTAAGCCAGTTCAGAGTGGTATAATCATGGATTTGGCTCGAGCTTTAGGCATTGACCCTGGTAACTTCACGGAGTTATCAGAACATGTTAAGTTGTTAAAGAAAGATCTTGCTCGGTCGACTTCAGTGTCTGAGAGGCGGATTTTGTTGTCATTGGAAAGAATTGTCAACAATTGGTCTGTTGAGCCAAACTTGTCAGCTCTGAGCTTAGATTTTGATGTCGCAGATGATTCTCAGATTATGCCTTTTAAGAATTTTCTGTGTCCGTTAACTAAGGACGTCATGAAGGATCCTGTGGTGTTGGAATCTTCACAAACTTATGAGAGAAGTGCAATTGATTACTGGTTTCAGCGTTGCTTGGAGGATGGTAGAGATCCCACTTGTCCTGTCACAGGTCAGGTCCTGAGCTCCTTGGAGCAAAAACCAAACATTGGTTTAGCCGGGGCAATTGAAGAATGGGTTAACAGGAATGTTGAGATTAATATTAAGTCAGCTGTGAAATACCTTAGCGAGGATCCTCCATCTCTAGAGTGTGTTGAGCGTGTTTTGGATAGCATCTATAAGATATCTGAAGAGCATGCAGCCAGTAGATACAAAATCAGAAATGCCGGAATTGTTGCTCTCATCGTTAATTTGCTCAGGAATAGGTCCAAGAGCCTGATATCTAATTTGAAAACCAAGGCGCTAATGGCCTTGCTTAGCATGGCAGAGGATGAAGACAGCAAGGTGACTACACCCAACTTTCTTCTCTGCTAGATTGCTATGTGTAATGCGCATTCTTTTTTTATTCATTTGTTTTGTGGATAAGAAAGGATGCATCATGCTTTGATAAAGTCTTCTGAAACAAGCTACAGTTTTTCATAAATTAGTTTGTGTGGGTTGGTGAACTAGACTCTTGAGTCTTAGAACCAGTGAAACTACAAGACACTAGGATGATTTCCTATCAGTTCAAACTTCCTCATCATCAACGATATCAAAAATCTTTATGGGTTTATACCGTAGCATATGGCTATACTTAATTACTTATGATTCAATTTTAGGATGCCACTAGTGTGGGGGCCCGGCTCACGTCCAGGCTAATAATGGAATATGTTTCTTATAGTTATAGTACAGCCCAATAATCATACTCTTAAGTTACAACCACATGTAGGTTAGAATGCGTTTTTGGCCGATTTGGGGATCATTCCACATGTCACTGACTCTGATATCTTGCCAAAACCCATAATATGACCCCTGTAGACTCTCACAAAAGGTTTAGCTGTTCTTGTTTAGGATTATTTATGGCCGAAAACCGTGGATTCAATTAGATAAGTTTGCCCATTTTTGCCACTTTTTTGAAGTTGCCAAATATTTTTAGAAATTCATCTTTGACACTTTGGGAGAATGGCCTAGATAGATATGAAGGCCTGGTTCTCACGTGTGTGGAGTGCTTTATGCCCTTACGTGAGCTCCAGGACACGCCTCCTATTTAGGCTCAAGTGTGTTTCTGGCCAATTTGGGGAACCTACCCTAGGTTTTTGGGTCTAATACTATACCAAATTCTATAATTTTACTAGTAGAAATCCCTACAAAAATTTGAGTTGTGTTTGTTTCGTAACCGTTTTGGACCAAAACCATGAATTATAGCCTTTGGTTTTGACCAATTTTGACAACCTTTATGAAAGTAGCCAAATGTTCTTGAAACTTTACCATTAACACCTGCGAGTCCTTTTGATGGATATGAGAGGTCAGCTCCCACATATAGGGGTTCTTAAAGCCCTTCTAACACATGTTACTAAATAAGGCTGGTGTGTGTCTTTGGACAATTTGGGGAACTCCCCATAGGTCTTTGGCTCTAATATTTTGCCAAAACACATAATATTACCCCGATGGACTTCCACGGACTTTTGAGCGATTTTTGTTCCGGGGCCAATTAGGCCAAAAACCGTTGATTATAGCCTTCGGTTTTGGCCAATTTGGCAACTTTTTTTAAAGTAGTTAAATGTTCTCAAAATTTTACCATCGACATGATGAGGGTGCCATTGATAGAACTAAGGGGTCGGGTCTCACGATTGGGTAGTTCTCGAACCCTATTTACACACATTACGCATTGAGGCGAGTGTGCTTTGGTCTGATTTGGAGCACCTAACATAGGTTTTTGGCTGTAAATTTTTTCCAAATTACACGATTTAACCCTTGGGGGCCCCCACAATAATTTCAGCCGTTTTTATTTCAGGGTCATTTTGCGCCAAATACCGTGGATTATGTACTTCGGTTTTAGCTAGTTTTGGTCTTTTAACTGAAAGTAGTCAAATCATTTTGGGAATAAGGCTTGGTTGTTGTGAACTGAAAGTAGTCAAATGGTTCAAAACTTTCTCATGTACACCCTTCGAGTGCCTTCATGGAATACAAGGCCTAGTTCCTCCCGTTTGGGAAGATGTAAGCTCCTTCGGTACACGTCACCCGTTGAGGCTAGATTGCTTTTTTGGCCAAATTTAGAACCTACCGTTGGATTTTAGCTCTCAAATTTTGGTAAAGTCCATCATACGAGTATTACCCCTCAGGGGTTCTACAAAAAATTGAGCGGTTTTTTTATAGGGCTATTTTGGGCCAAAAACCGTGGATTAAAGCCTTGGAGTTCCCACTTCCTTTAAAGTATCTAGTTGTTCTCAAAACATTACCATGAACACCCTCAAAGTTCCCTTTATGAATAGAAGAGGCCGGTTCCCCCGTTTGGGGAGTCCTTTAAGCCCCTCCGCCTCCCGTCACCCATTTAGGCTAGCGTGTGGTTTTGGTTAATTTGGGGAACCAACCACATGTCTTTGACTCTGAATTTTTCCCATAACCAATAATGTGACCCCTACGGATTCTCAAAAAAACATTTGAACCGTTTTGTTCAGGTCATTTTGGCCCAAACTTGTAGGTTATGTCATGGGTTAATGGCCATTTTGAAATTAGCTATATGAACTCTTACGAGAGATGCTTATGGAGTAAGGGGCCAGATCCCACCTGTGTGGGTTGCCTGCGGCACATGTCACCTGTTTAGAATAGAGACATAGCGTGTGTTTTCATCATAAATTTGCTCAAGAACAGGTCCTAGAGCCTGAAATCTAATTTGAAACCAAGGCTTTAATGGCTTTGCTTAGCAAGGCAAAGGATGATGACAGCAATGTGACTACACCCAGCTTTATTTCTGCAAGATTGCTAATGTGTAATGCCTTTTCTTTCATTTGTCTTGTTGATAAGAGAGATGCATCATACCCTGATATAGTCTTCTGAAAACCAGCCACAGGTTTTCAGAAATTAGATTATGTATGTTGGTGGACAGGAATCCTGAGTCTTTGCACCATTGAAACTACAACACACTGTGAGAAGTTTTCTTGTCAGTTGATACTTCCCAGTTATCATGGATATCAGATATTTTGTACAGTATATGGTATTGTTTGGTCATACTTATGATTTAGGTTTAGGATGCCTGATGCCATATTCGATTTTTGTATTAGGGATATAATGGTTTTACGTTTGTATAACCTGTGGGTTATTGGTATTAGTGTTTATAGAAGAAAGCAGTTAAACTTTTAACTATAGATGATTGTTTTAGTAGGTTAGGCGAGAGAGGTTATAACTGGAGGTAGGGGATGGAGGGAAGGTATAGATTTCCGTTGATTGTTGGAGTTAGGACTTAGAACTTCATGTTATGTAGTAATTGAAAGATGAAACAAAAAATTATGACTCGGTACTACCAATTGATTCCCTACCATGACCGTCAAGATGTTGACATGATGTGAGGTTAGGCCTTCCAGTGTGTGATCAATTGCAAATAGTGGAAATATCTTTTTGTGCCTTCGGGAGCAGTTGTTGCTGTGTAATGTGGAGGAAATGGAGTCTTTATGCTCGAGATTCGAGAATTGTAAATTCCCAAGGTCTGCTAATTTTGTCTTTCTAGAAATTGTTCGCTACTATCGTTGTGTTTCCATAGTATTTTTGGCTAGATGAAATGCAGATAGTTTGTGCCTGCTCTATGTCAGCTTAAATTCTAATGTTGGTGTATTACCAGATTAATACCCTTTTGCTGCTGTGTCAAGCTGTTCTAGGGCTTTTATTTTTATTATCTGACTGATTTTTTTTAAATATATTCAGGCCACGATGATTGAGGAAGGCATCAGTAAATTATTAGTAAATAGTCTCATCGGAAGCACAGAGAAAGAGACAGAAAACGCCCTGAAACTACTGCTTGTATTCTCAAGCAACAAAGATTATTGTGCAAAAATTGCATCTGAAAAAGGTGCATTTGTTCTTCTTTCAAGTCTGGCAGAGAACTTGGAGCAACCTGTTTTGTCCAATTTAGCGGAGGATATGCTAAAATGTCTTGAAATGGTAGATGACAATGTTGAGCATTTGGCGGCTGCAGGAAGATTTGAACCCTTACTGAGCCGGCTTTGTGAAGGTAGGCTGTTACTGACATGCTATCCTTGTTATATACTCCGTTGGTAATAATTTTCTTCTTGCTCACTTTAATAAAATCCGTGTCAGATAAGATACATTCTTTAAGCTGTTAGTGTCAGCTCTAAAGATGAACATCTCATCCTATTCATGTTTGGCCAACATTTTTCTGTATCACTTTCACTGGGCTAGTCTTTACTATATTCAAATCCCCTTTATCTGATCTGTTGTATCTTGGTAACAGGTACTGAAAGCGTTCAAAGAGAGATGGCTTTGTTGCTTGGTAAAATGACTTTAACGAACTGCAATAAGGAACAAATTGCTAGGCGGAGTGCCAAAGTACTTGTTCAAATGCTGCACAAGCCGGAAGGGAGTTGTGCTAGCTTGCATGCATTGCGCAACCTTTCGTGCTTGGATGACAACGCAACTATTCTTGTAGAGTCTTCTGTGCTTCCAGCTGTCACTGGCATTCTCTTTCAATCTCAGCATGCCCTTCCTGAGGAAAAGGAACTAGCTGCTGCCGTGATTGCTAACATTGTGTCAAATCCCGGGCATTGGGAATTAGCAGAGGTTGACAAGCAGGGACATTCTATGCTTTCCTCCTGCATTATTTCTGAATTTGTGAAGCTACTGTCCCAAGTTACTCCTCAGTGCCAATCATCTGTTCTTCAGATCCTCTGTGGAATTGCCTCATCCCCTAAAGCATGTGGTGCGTTCTCTGTAACTTTCCTTTCAATTTCTTTCTTTCTCAGTTTTCGAAATTTGTTTTGTTTCCTGACCACTTTTTCCTCCATGAGCCATGGCTTTGTTCCACTAAGAGTTGTCTACGTTTAAGCTTGCTTAATTTACTATGGCCTCTAGGCTGATCACTTATATTTTTGGGTGGGCTGATTGTATTGTTGCCTTATTGACTCCTTTCCGTTGGTTATATCAGAAAAGGTTACAACTCAAATAAAATCTGGGGATGGCATCAAAACTATGATACGATATCTTGAAGACCCTGAAACCGAAAATAGAATTTTTAGTTTCAAGCTTATGAGGATAATTTCTGTAAGATCTGGTGAAGATCTGTTAGTTGAGTTCAGAAACCTGGATAAGCTTTTTCTTCTAAGAGACAAGCTACAAGACCTCCAGTCAACCAATAGTGAACGATCTGATGCTGCATGCATACTTTCTAACCTACCCTTATCCGAAGATGAAGTGAGAACAGTTCTAGGGGCTGGTTTCCTAAAATGGGTGGTGATGACTCTCAAAGAACAGCATCGGGTCCCCAGTGGAAGAGTACCGAAATCATTGCCAAGCATGACGGAAGGGCTTCTAGGTCTTCTGCTCCACTTTGCACGAAGCACAGACACACAAGTACTGGCTTGGGTCAGAGAGCATCACCTAATGGCAATCTTCCATGAGCAGCTGAATTTTGTTTCTCAACCAAGATGTAAACAGTTGGTGACCCTTGGACTGAAATCCTTGTCAGAGTCTGGTAGAACCCTTAACGCAGATGTAGAGTCCGATCCTTTGCCACCACAAGGTTTTTGCTCCTCCATGGTGTTCATGTGTGGAAGAGCACCACCTGAACCCTCAACATGTCCGATACACAATGCTCCCTGTGAGGGGGACAGCCAACTGTGCTTGCTCAAGAGCAACTGCATCAAGCCCCTGGTAGATTTGGTCAATGATGAGAACACAGATGTTCAGATTGCTGCAGTGGAGGCTCTTTCCTCTCTCATTCCAGAGACTACCCAAAGTTTCAGGCGTGCTATTGATGAGCTCGACCACCTGGGTGTGGCAGATGCTGTAATCAACCTTTTCATTGACATTAGGCCTGGAGAACTCCAAGAAAAGACCATATGGATGGTGGAGAAGCTGTTAAGAGGAGAGAGTGCAAGCCAAAGATTCGCCCTTAACCAGTACCTCGTTCGGGCTTTAGTGGAAGCGTTGAAACATGGGAATGCCAACACTAGAAAACTTGCTCAGGATGCCCTAACCAACCTAAAGCAGCTGTCTGGTGCCAGTGGGAAGATTTCTGGCCCGATCCGCCCCTGGAGATAGTTTAACTTAACACTGTTGTAACATAGTATTTGTAATTTTGTATGTCCACATTAGATTAGTGGGTGTGTTTTAGTAGATCCACAGCTCCTTGTAAAATTGTCATCTATGCAGATTGCAGTGTAAATCAAAAATCTGGTTCTATGAACCCTAAAGTTGATTTTATACGTAGTGTAAAAGTTTTGGCCATTCATTTTCACATCTGCCTTGTCTTGCTCTCTTTGTTCGTCTCTTTCTTGCGGATAAACTGTGATGTTTAAGATCATCAACTTGTCTCCGGGAGGGGAAAAAAGTTGCATCAGTGGTGCCCGTTAGCTCATTCACAAATGTAGGCAACCACGCAAATGAGTTGAGAAATCGTATGCATAAATGCTATGCTGACCAAGAACTAAATTGACATGATGCTATCACTTTCAGTTTTCCTTTTCTTTATCTCAGAAACCCAGAGATCATCCCTACAATCAATCCAGTTTAAGAAGTACAAAAGATACCCTACAGATTTCATCTATATGTCTTCATGTCCTCTAATCGAAACTAGCTTCAAAACCCGGAGTTGAACATCATGCACCACCAAGACTCCTGCTATATACTGCAAGAGGTATCTTCCAATACTGGTGCCCTTCTTTCTGTGCTGTGAAATCTTTGGTGAGGATCCCGTGACCGGTAACATACAACACCAATGCATTGAAGTGAAACAAGTCCTCCTTGGTGCCTTCATCGATCATTCATCATTCCTCACAGCACAGTTGTTTGGCCAATATTCTTTCTTCTTCCCTGCATGATTGATGACTGTTACAAAAATCCTAAGAAGTTCAGAGCAGAAAAAGAACTGGTTGGCTTTTCAAGACACGAGGAGAGAATCAAAATACGGAGACGTTTTGCTGTGAACTTGTTCAATTAAACTCACCATAACACTAGTCCAAAACACACACACACACACACACACACACACACACAAAACTCACCATAATATAATAAAAAATAAAGACTTTACATAGCTTAATCAATACACGAACAGGGTGCTAACATATGGTCTTGCATTCGTTATTTTATTTCGATTTGCTTTTGCTAAAAAAAAAAAGCCACACAGGAGTCCTTATGACTTATGTAGACCAATAGGATGTCTCAAATGCCCCAAACATAAAAGCAATCATAAAGAGTTCGTAATTTCTTATGACTTGTATAAGTCGCCCCCAACTGGTTTTACTCCATATAAACCCAGCAGTAGGGAGAATTGTCTTAACGTAAGTCGAGAAGCTGTTCCCAAGCAATTTGAAATGACAACCGATACGGAAGAGGGGAGTACCAGTGATACATGCGAAGGTAAATTAAAAACAATCTCAACAGCAACAATCATGAAAAAGGGAAGGGAAGAGGTAGGAACCTGAGGGAACAAACTCTCTTTCTGAATGAGCTAGTGGCCATGTTTTCTCTTCTTTCCCTTCTGTTCTCGTTTATCCGATGCTCCCCTATTACCTTGTTTCTTGTTCCATCTTTTAGGGGTTCCCTTATTAGCTTTAACAACTGGGCTAGAGGGCGAGTCATCCATGGGCTCTTCCTCAATATCTTCATCCGAACTCAGTACCAGGTCTTCAACAATGTCTTCTTCCAATGCTTCCTTTTCCTGACTTTCCAATTTCTTATCTTTCTTTTTCTTCTTCTCATCTTTAGGGGACTTTTCCCTGGAATCCAAACAATTTATTACAGGGTAAGAACTAACACCATCAACATCATTTGAAAAATCCTCAGCATATGCATCGAGGTTAGTCTAGCAAAACTGCACAAGTCATTACCCAACGGGCTTGCTAGATAGCATGTGAATATGCAGCATAATGAATCTTTCTATTCCGGAAATAGTGGACAAGGAGAGAGGAGGTTATTAGCCATCATAGGTGTTAATCTTATAACAGTGTAGCGAAATCTTCAGTATTGATTATTGCTTGGCTTAAACCAATGCAAACACCATAATAACATTAGATTTAATCAACTAATCTCACCTCCTTATGACCCCTTTCCCTCCCTTTCATTTTTAACCTTGTACAAGATTGGTTTCCATCAAATTGGTAAGGGTGATCCCCCCCTACCAAGCATACGCTAAAGGGGTTATTACTCATTATAACTACTCATCTCTTTCTGACACAAACATCAAACAAATAAATCTTCAATCATTCTGAGTTTATCATACCTTGTTTCTTTCTCTGCTAACCAGGAGGAATTAAAAACTGTGGCACCTTCATCTTCAGCAACAATTTCTTCATCACTATCATTATCATCTTCATCACTTTCAGCTGATTTCTTCCCAAATGAAGTTGAATCGGCACCATAAAGAACACTGCAAAAAATATCGCCACTTTAGTAATTTTTCTCACGGGGGATCAACACATTTAACAATTTATGAAAGTAGAACAGCAATTAACCTCGATTCCACTAAGGAGTCGTTTCTTTGTTGAGCCTTTTGGCGCAATGTAGCTACATATTTTGACAGGGGGCTCGTGCCAGACTTTTTCTCATCCTAAAATTTGAGGTAAATCACAGACTTTACATGAGAAACTGTACAAAAAACGCCGTTTGGTGATAGACAGATAAATAGGGTACAAAAGTAGAACCTCAAGGAATGACATTGTAGCAGGATCATTAGGCATCGAGGAGAACTTTGCACGGTTATCATTAGTAAAATCTGAGGTGGCGTCAATCTAAGAGGAAATGAAAAATCACAAGTTAAAATATCAGGGTATATTACGCAAAAGAAGACAAAAGTAAAACAAGAACTCATGCTCCCACTTATTACAGAGACCACAGGTCCTTGTCAGCAAAATAGTGTACCTGACGATTCAGTTCCCTGATTTCTTTGCGGAACCTTTCAACTTTGGTGCTTTTGCAAAAGCTGCGCAATCTAACAGCCGGGATAAAAGATAATTCAAAGAAAGCAACAGAATAACTCCACTGAGCCAGATGTTCGGCAAGTTCTTCAATTACTGAAGATACACATGCCTCCTGAAACGAGCGAGTTTTCAGAACTGGTTTGCTGACCTACAAAAGAAAAGACTCTTGTGTTACGTGGAGGCAAGGAAGGAAGTCATATCTCACAACTCTAGAAGCACTCAAACCAATAAATGCACCTTAAGTATGGGACGCAAGTCAACAGCTTTGCCAACACCTCCAGTGGGGGGACAATGCAATTCCTTAATCTCTAACATATCCAGAAGGAGCATGGACACAGGTACAAAAGTGGTGGTTGCAGCGGCAATGCGATTGAGCATTCTAATACAACGTATGCGAAGAGGAAAGTACCGCGCAGTTGGGACTAAACGGGTCGCTCCATAAATTATTTGTGTCAGCGGATAAGCAAGGGGCTTGAAATCTGGTTCCAAACCATATTCACTCATAGCTCCAGTCCAGAGCTCAAGACAACTTACAAACTTCCAATCATAAACTTTCCTGAAAGCTTCCTGCAAAGAAAAACAATTTAAAAACAAAACAAAAAAAAAAATAATAATAATAATACTGGGAAAGAACAGAATAACATGTAACACTGTCATATATATCTTTGCCACTTTACCAAATTACATCCTGCTTTCAGCTAATATTAAGTCATGGCAGATAATCAAATTAGAAGGAGATTATTGCAAAACCTCCAGCATCCTGATGAGTGATGTAACAAATCTCATGAAAATGCATGGGCACATGGGATATCACAGTTCAATTAGCAGTGTCTTTAAATTGAAAAGATCCCAAACAAACTAATCAAGAGACCAGAACAGGATGAGAGGACACTGACCTTTGTCTTCACACTCAACGCATCCCGCAGAATCATTGCCAATTGCCTTATGTAGATAAAGGCCTGCTGGTATGCAGCTGACAGATCTACACCCAAAAATAATATGAAGCATTCCCTGAGAAGGCGGATGTGTTGCAACTTTGTTGCATTTACAGACTGGCAATTCATGACATAAGCTTTGTATAATCCTTTAAAGCACTCATCCAAACAATCGGAGCCAAGCCGAATGCATAGGTCTCTCAAATACAAAAACGCAGCAGCTGTAAGGGCCCCCCCTCCTGTACCCCAGAAGTGAAGAACAACCTGACATATTTGACAAATAGCACATTTAAGTTCCTACTTCACCGCAGCGATTTCGGATAGAGGAAAAAATCGATAAACTAAATAAGACTTCCAAGCTCGGTGTTAGCTAACGTTTCCACATAATCAGAAGCCTCACATATCAGCAAGCAAACAATCACAGCATATTGCTGACAATTTAAACAACTTCCAGTGTCATTTGACTGAAAATGCACTATGGCAAATGGAATGGTTTAACTATGGCATCAATTTCTAGTTCACAGTAGCGTATGCTAATGTCTAGCTACAATTGAATCTAAAGCAAGAAATTCTTATCTCAATAGGAAACATACACTTGAGCAAAATAGACAGCATGCAATACAAGACTTAAGACTACCTTTATATACTTCCTCAACAAGGTGGGGAAAGCAGCCAAAAATAAGGTCGAGTGCTTAAGGCGTCGTAAAGTAAATGCGATCTCCTTTGCGTCTGTCATTCGATTCAAAGCATGCAAAGAATTTCCAAGATACGACTTAACCATATGATTGTACCTCTTCCACTGCTTTGTCTCCTTCACATCCAAAATCATCTCTTTCTTTCCACCATAAGAAGGAAGGTTCATCAACTTTCGCAGAACCTTCCCCATTTTGCACAGAGTAACAACCATAATTCTGTTAAGAACAGCATTAGACATGCCAGATAACTTTGCCGACGAATTATCATCACTGTCTGCATAGTGACAAGCAGTTTTGAAGGCTTTAAGCAGGTTACGCACAGGAGCAATCTTTCCATCTTCATTAATAGCATTACACCAAGAATCAACCATAGCCATAGTGATAATATTTGTAGACGGCTTCTCTTCCTCTTCGTCCCCACTAAGTGAATATTCATTGTCCTCATCATCAAAATCACCTTCATCTTCAATATCCGTACCACCCTCGTCAGTTTCACCATTATCCTCACCAATCTCAGCATCATCCTCACCAATGTCATCATCATCACCGGTTTCATCGTCATCCTACACAAACACAGAAATTAAAAACACAAACACAAACCATATCCGACAAACTCAGGTAGCCGATCAATAGGGTCACAGCTTACTCACATCTGACCCATCATCTTCGAATTCCAACAGCTCCCCATCCACATCTTTCAAATACTCGTAAAAATCGGGTTGCTGCAAAACAACAATGTCAACAACCTATCTACACCAACAGTGTTTACGCCCAAAAATGCAGGTGAACCAAACAGAACCTACAACTGAGACATTATACCAAACAAAAGCGGAGGCGAGACGCTCACCGTTTCCTTAAGCAACTCCAACTGTTTCTTATGTTCTTTGGCTTCCTTTGCAGAAACAAGACTCTCCCTTTTAGAAACACCATCACTCTTCTCTAATACGTTACTATTATGTGACTTCTTAGCTGATAATAATTCAAACAACACCATTAAAACATCATTATCAGCTGATTAAAGAAGAAGGGTTGCAATTAAAATTGTAAAATTAGGGTAAAGATTGCACCTTTTTTAGTTGAACCCATGATTTAGGAGTCAAATTAAGCTGCCCAAAAAAAACCCAATTCACAATATTTCAGGAATTATCAAATTATGATAAATTGGGTGGTTAATTATACAAAAATAATGAAATAAAAACAATACAAAAAAAATCCACTATTTTTTATTGTTTACGAGCTGAAAACTAAACGAACCAACAGAAAAATGTGAAAATAGAAGAGTGAAGAAGAAGATTGGGAGGGAAGAAGAGTGAAGAAGAAGGAAGAGGGTATTACCGATGAATTTGCCGCCGGAGAAAAACGGAGGTCGATGGTGAATGGCTTGTTGGCTGAGAATGATAATCACCAGCTCATAAACCCTAAACCCTTCCTTTTCCCCTTTTCTTACAAAGTTAAGTTGAAGGGTATTTTAGTCTTTTTGAGATTTTTAATTGTCGTAATTGGACCTTTTTGTTAAAAAATAAAATGGTATTATTCGCCGTATTTAAAGAAAAAATAACGTCTATCCTCGTTTATTTATTTTTCCTTTTGCAACAGAGGTCTGATTGACGAGGTAACGAATTAAGTTTTTGATACAAAGATAATTGTAGTAAGTAGTAACAATTTGGTGTATACTTCCCACGATTCCACGAGATACCTCAACGGCTCAACTCATTATCAACTCTAGTAAGAATAATGAATAGTGTCAATTATAAGTGAGGTTGTCGCGTGTGCCCACGTGTTTACTCCAATGCATTGCTACAGAATAAAGACTGGGATACATGATGTAAATTCCATTACAACTTAAAGATTAATCTAAACTCAAAACTTTCTTTACTCAGAGTTAATTCATATTTGTCATCGTGTGATAAATCTAAGACACACACAAAACTGTAGAATGTCACTATGTCACTACATTCAAGACGAAAGTTGGAAAAACATGTTCCTCTTGTGTCATTGCCAAAACTGTAGTACGAGACTAGGAGTAAAGCTTTAAGGTAAAAACTACCCAACAAATGCTGCAATTTTCACTGTCATAGATACAAAAATTCAATAAAAGTGACTGTTCATAAAGCATGTCCTGCATTCCTACTCTCTTTTTTATACCCACTTAATTTGTTTACCCTTTTTTCAAATCTTCATCCCGCCACCACTCTTTTCCTAGCTTAACAAAGTGTGTAGAGTACACTTCTACCATTCAATTTTGCTTCCCTACTTTTTTTCCCATTTATATACAACTTAATTAATACAAGTATCATTTTTACATTAGTACACTTTGGCCTAAAGTTATGATACGCCTAGTCCCCTACTGTTCTTTTGCCCTCCCTCTATAATCTACACGTAAAAAAGTTTGAAGAATAATCGACATGTTCGAACATAATACCTTTTTAACGGTCAGAACTATTGGTCGAGATTGAAGTAGTGGCTAGTGAGCGACTTTTTTTTCCCCTATATCGAACTGACATGGAGAACAGACTTTGTTTTACCACTCTCTATCTCATCAGTCATCACATCATGTTTTTTTTTACTGATCCAACATGATCTTTGCTTTTTCATGCTTTGCCCCCTCCTTTATATGATGACAACATTCATTCAAACTTCTCTTTTTTTTGCCTTCTTTGCTTTTCTTCTGCCTATTCCCATTCCTTTTTTACTTGTAACAACTTGAATTTCAACACCCAACAGAAGAAAAAAAACAAATCATACAAACTTCTGTCTCACTCTCTTTGTACCATTTTTTTTTGTTTTCAAAATTTTTTTGAACAAATGAAGTTTAGTCCTTCTTCATCAATTTCTTCTTCCACTACTTCTTTTAGTCCAAATTTTTGCACTAGTAAAAGCAATGCTCTAGGATGTTTCTCAGGGTTTTTGAGCAGAATTCTCTGCCCAAGAAGCCACCCAACTTACCCTTCCGAAATCGAAAACCAGCAACAATTCTCCAAAATTGAGAAGATTTTAGACGGTTCGGGTACGCCCAATGTGGTTGCAAGGCTTATGGGTTTGGAATTCATGCCAGAGGCCAGCTCAAAAGATGATCAAAAACATCGGAAATCGATTACGAGAAGCAAATCAATGGATTCAGGGGATTTCAGAGTAGATACAGAGGAGATGCAGGGGCAACACAGAAGAGTTAAGACTTCTTTCTCATTTAGGGAGACACCACATTATTTCCAGCTTGAAGATGACGATTTCTTTGTACTAAGCTTTGAAAATAAAGATGAGAAAAATAAGAAAGGATCCAACTTTGGTCATTCTGAGGTGGGAAACAAGCACAAGAGGAGAGAAAAATGTCAGAGGAAACAGAGGAAAAACAGAGATGAACAGAGTAAAGACAGAGTGTTCTCAGACGAAGAAAGGATTAGCTTGAAAATCACACCTCAACATCAACAAGGTTTCGAGAACAATCTCGATTTTTCGAAACAAAGTTATCATCTTTCTCCCTTCAGAGACAGGATTAGTGGTGTAATTGAGGGTGTTGACGAGGTTAAAGCAAGGAAGAGGAAGAAGAAGAAGAGGGAGAATTGTTTGGCAGTGAGTAAAAGTGAAGTAGAGTGTGAATTGGAGAATTCTAGCCCTGTTTCTGTTCTTGATGACAGTGAATTTAATAGTGATCATGAAGTTACCACAGCATCAAATTATTCAGGTAAATTCCAAATTCATGTGGTGCATTATTGTAGAATATTTAACTAGTACTTACTTTAATTTAATTTAATGTTAATAAATACTTTCACATGTTGATGTTGCATGCAAAATTTAGACCCCAAAATTTTTTGTCCCAATATATACTACTCCACAAAAAATGTTGTAATTGCCAATTCGAATTATTATTATCAGGAGTTTTAATAACGGTGTCACGTGATTAAAACAAATTTTGGCTCTAGCAATTGTACCAATAAATGTTATACGAGCACTAATAAATTAATATCGATTTTAGACGAGTGACATAATGTTGCGTTTAGATGTTTAAGTGTTGCGTTTATTGTAGATTTATGTAACAGTCCTTGTTTTATACAAGTTATGTAGTACGGAGTATATCTTTGTGTGACATTCAAGATTTGTCAGCTCAGACATTAAATTTTCCTGTTGTTTTTCCCTTAACAGAAGAAGATGCAAAATCTAGAGGATCTGAGTGTGACAGCAGAGAATTGTCAACTTCAAGTAATGGAAATTCCCAAGAGGAGGAAGAAGAGAGTGACACAGTAGGAAATGTGGTAAAAAATGGTGGGTTAAAAAGGAAAAGTTACGGGAAAAGGGAAAACATTGAGCTGTTGAGAAGAGTTTGCAGGTTAGCAAAGGCAGAGTTAAGTAATTCAAACTGGAAGTACAGAGGAATAATGCTGAGTACCCAAGATTTGGAGGATACTGCCTTAGATTTCAGTCAACACATTTTTGACCAGTTGATATCTGAGTTGTTGGATCAACTTCTAGGACTTTAATGTCATTTTAATTCATCTTCAATCTTGTACATTACTCCTATATAACCCTTACCACAAACATGTAGAGGAAAATTTGGTAGTGCCATGTAAAATTCTGGCACATTTCCGTGATGTCATATGTCAAAGCGCTTTAATAGTGACTAAACTAGCTCACATATATATTGTATACAATTTATAGATAGGCTATCGACTAATTTCCGTTTCTTTGCTCCTAACGCCAAGCGAATATTAGTCAATTCATCACAATTTTCAGGATTTTGATGGGTTTGATTTTGAAAATGACATGAAATTCTAAGAGCAGCTGCTCTTGAGTAGGTTGAGACAGTCAAAATTAGTTGAGAAACATGGGAATAGACATAATTATGCTTAAAGATAAATTAAATGAGGACCATATATTATGTTATAAGTAGTATTATGTTTTGATGTAACAGCATATGCATGATGTTGCTGTTAAATCAAAGTCCTACGTTTGTCTGTGTTTATTAATGTCAAATTCCAAGTCATGTTTTTCTTATACACTATTTTCCTCTATCATTTATAGCCACTGATGATGATTGATCCCCCAGTCTTGCATGCGTAATTATCAAGTAGCTATAGCTACTTTCAACCCTTTTCCAAATATTACATTTTCCACCTTCTTAATACAAGAACAGTTAGAGAAAAGCTACGCCTTAAATGATCTGAGATCGGTTAAAAATGAAACCGTCATTTGTGAAAAGAGAAAATCGATAATACCAAGAACTTATTATCGTACCATAAATCCGTCTTACCTAAAGAATTGTTAGAAAAAAATGATGAAGACATACATTAGGTAACACAACACCATTTCAGGTCTAGGAATCAAATGGAGATGTAAAGAAAGGGATAGATAATCTGAATGTCAATCAAGCATATAATAATATTGTAACACATATGCTTAATCTATGATTAAAATAGCTCACATCCCATAACTTTGAATATATCCACAGATCAAAGTCACCAGACAGCCATGGTATTCTAACTAACTAACTACACAATGTCTTTCTTTAACAAGATGTATCTACTGGTCCACATAATCAGTAGTACATCATCAAAAACTAAACAATTTAAACAAATCAAAACTAACATTCCCCGATCTCCGATATTTCAAAAGGCTCCGCTTATGATATGATAAAAAAAGAAATATACAAAACCATACCTTAACGGCGTTAAAAACATAGAGAGACAATTTGCATATAAGTAACCCATAGTGAAGATTTCACCAACGTTTGATTGTTATTTTCGTAATATCGAAAACGTGGACTATTTTACAAGCAGTAAGAAAAGTGGGGTAGAAAAGAAAAGCAAAGAATAGAGCTTTCACTTACAAATGAGAGGTTCTCCTCATCCAAGTACTTGAAATTTAATGCTGATTCCACTATCAAAAGAACAGGGACAACAAAGGAACAAATGCAAGCCAAAGCCCTTTTTGGGTGTCAAATGGAATGTTTAGTTGCACTTACAAAAAGTTGATGATGAATGATGAATGATGAACTAAACCACCTTGTAAAGCAAGACAAATGGAACAAGTAATAGATTTATAAAACTGTTACTAGACTGTTCCGATCGAAAGGTGCATCTTTTCAACTCGGAGAGGTATTGACCTAATGATTAAGAAAATTATCGAAAGTCCCGTTCTTGTCAATATACCCGTTTTGGTTTTCATTCCCGACTCCATGTATACGGTAATCCCGAAGACAATATCTGAATGGAGATCTCAAAAGTCAAAAAAGCTGATAAACAGATGAACTTAGAGTAAATGCCAAGGAGTTATGCAACTGACAGACTGAGAATTTTTTTGCACTAATACAAATTCTGAATTCATTTCTCATTAAAAAGGATGGACAATAATAATACAACTTGAAAGAAAGAAAGAAATGTATAAATAATCAAATTATCAGTACATATTTTTTTTTTGTCTTGGCATCAGATTTTGAAAGGGAACTGGGGAAGCTGACTGATCATACTGTTTTCTGACAAGTCTTTTCTGATAGCAATTCATCTCCCAGACTCCCAAGTATACCAAAAGAAGGAAACAATATTAGACCTCAATGAAAAGAATACTTGTGCATGAATATAATCCTAAAATTTCTATCACTTGTATAAGAAGATTTGCTTTATTCTCTACCCAATCTTCATGGCTGACGGCCCCTTCGGGTGCTTCTCTTGAAACGTCTGCTTAATTCGGATAGTTTGTAAAAATGAAACAAATTGGATGTTAATCAGAAATGAAACGTGCAGTCGACTGCACCCGTTAAGCCACCATCGGCTCCTGCTCCAAGTACAACTGCTCAACCCAAGGCGGTATCTTCTCCGACCCCCCACTGTTGAGATAATACTGCTGTTTCAGCTGCTCTTCAAAAGTCAGCTTGGCTGAACTTGTAGGCGGAGCATCCTTTACAATAGATTGAACCCACGAAACATCAGGTCCGTCCCTAGCAGTTGGGGCAGCATCAAGGTGTCCATTATGATTAGGATTACTGCCATTGCTTCGGAACCCAAATGAAGCGGATTTTCTGAATTTGTTCAGCTCGTCTCCCTGAACCCCCCATTCCACTTTACCATCAGGGGAACCCCAATCAGAGAGATGAGATGACATTGCTCCTGTGGCATTAGACCTGGGGGAAGAAAGCCGATTGACTGTGCTTCTGTCAATGAAGCTTTGACTACGATTAGCAAAAGACGCCAACCTTGCATTCGAAACAGGTGAGCCACAACGCTCCATAGAGAAAGGGGAACCAGCCCTCACAGGGGAGGAAGGCATACCAGAGGAGTAGCTTGAGCGAAGCTGCTGGTTCTGGCGCATCTGCATCCCAGTCGGTGATTGCAACTGGGCTTGAGCTTGCGCCAGCAAGGTCGGATCCAGAGATCCATACATGTCCTCAAGGTTAGTAGGCTTTAACCCACCAAGCCTGCCTAACTCGCTAGACCTATTCCCTGAGGTAGCAAAAGGCAGTGCACCATTAAAGGGACTGCTCCAGCTAGTAGGCGAAGACATAGAGAGACCAGCTAGCTCATCCAACAATTGCTGACGATGAAACTCAGCTTCAAAGTTCATGTCTCTGGCACTCAGCGCAGCTTTTAACCTGCTACCAGGGAGCTGCAAGGCAGGAGGTGATGTGATATTAAGGTGATTCTGCCAACTTGCAGCCCCGCCAATGGGCGAAGAACCTCCTGTAGGAGTCATTGGGGGAGTGGAAGTGGAGGGCATCATCATAGACGGGGAACCAAGTGCAAGGGGGCTTAGCGATGCCATATCAAATGAAGGCACACTAGCTGCATATGACCTAGGAGAAGGAACAGCTGAGCCAGTGGAGGCATACAAAGGGCGAAGTTCCTCCGGCTTATGTGCAAAAAAGCACACCCTCCTAGCACAGTTGGTCTCATCCTTACAAAGACGGGTCCTGTACTGAGCTGGATGTAGCCAGCACTCAAAGATCCCATGGGCATATTCACAAGCATCTCCTTTAGGACACGCACCCTTGCGGAACTCTGGGCACGGCACACAGCTGTAATGGTATTTCCTTGGATCCCTCCGCCTGGCGTTCTCCCCAGGGTGCACAAAGGGGCACTCGGTCCAATCATGAGAGTAAGCCCTTGAGCAAGGCTTCACCTTGAAGGTAAACATCCTGAACTCATCAGTTCCATATATACCATTCTTGATGTCAGGTAAGGAAGGATCAACAGGGTATTCCTTCTTCTCTGACCCATTCCCATCATTCGAGGATTTGGGAGACAACCCGTCTACCTGCTCTTGTTGAATCCTCTCCTCTTCAGTTAGATCAACATGCTCAGAAGTCAGAGATGACTCATCACTCTCAGTCTCACCTCCCTTCTTCAGTAAGGTGTCCAAGGTTTTCCTTTTCAGCCTTGACGAAAAACTGAAGCAGGGAGATATCACATCAACAGGCCGATTTCCATTAGCATCGACCTGGTTCACATCAGCAGCTGAATCAATCAAGAGCTTAATCACCTCATGTGAATAGAGAGAACCACCAGAAGCTGCACAGTGGAGGGCAGTAGCACCATCCGACCCACTAGCTCTATTTACATCAACACGACCCGATTGAAGGATATACTTCAAGATATCCTTGCTCCCAAACGTGGCAGCGATCATCAAGGGTGTCCTCTCCTCAAATCCCATCTTTTTAGACCCGACCCTTCTCCCATACCATCGCCCTACTTCATCGATATCACGATTCTCTTCCTCCACAGCGCACTTAAAGCTGCTTAAGTCATTCACAGCTGACAACTCCAACAACAACAAAGACGTCTCTTGACCCGAAACGACTAACTCCGTCTTTTGCAACTCATTCTCCATAACAGTCTCAGCACAAGAGACTTTCCTATCTGAACCACTACACATGGAAAAGTTTATTGCTTCTTATACCCTCTTGTTTACCTGAAAAACATTACAAAAGCAAATCCCTTTTTAGATTCACACCCAACGATCATACGCACGTGACGCAATCCGTGACACAGATTGCACAAACAAAGAGTGAGTTTTCACAATACATGCCATCTTACATATCACCTCTTAACTACAGCTCAAACTTGCTCAAAATCAGGAAAAATTAACATCTACTAATTGCTCATATCATCAAACCCAAAAAAGCAAAGGTGCAGAATAAGCAAACAATATCATCAACAACAACAAAAGTTACAAAACGACAACAGCACCCAAGCCTTAGTACCAACATGATTCGGGGTCGGCTAACATGAATCGTCATTTGGAATACAATAGGCAAAAAAACAAGAACTAGAACATGAAAACTTGAGTGATCAGAATCAAGATAATACAAAATTCATCACCCCAAAGTCTTAAAAATGAAATTTTAGCATAAAGATTCAAACTTTATTCAATTCAACATCAACTTACAAGCATAAAAAAAAATCAAATTTTATCTAATTTTCATGCAATAAAATGACCAAAAATAACCTATGTAGCAAAAAGTTTCAATCTTTTCTACACAAACTTCCCTACAACCCCAAAAACTTGCCCAACTCAGTACCACAAACAAACCCAAGCATTACACACAAAAATTAGCAAAAAAGATTGAAACTTTTTTACTTTTCAATTGAATTCCATAGCAACAAAAACACAATTAACATAAATGGGCACAAAATTAAACAACAATTAAGCATAAAGATTGAATCTTTCTTCAACTTTCTTGCATTTCAACACCAAAAATGAATGAAAACAAGAAAATACAAACGACCCACAAATTTATTTATTTATCCAATACTAAAAACATACCTGGGAAGTTGCTTCAAAGGGAAGAAACAACTGGAGTTAATTGAGATTTTTAATTTTAAGCCAAAAGGAAATTGTTGATGAAGTTACAAAGAATGAAGAAACACAAATCCCCCCTTAATTCACACAAACACACACACACACTTAATTCACCAACTCAAAATGTGGGTTTGCACCCCCTTTTAACTCCGCCCAACTACATAGACCAAAGCCCACTTTTGACAACGACATTTGGAGAGAGAAATATCGATTGTAAAAAAAAAATTTAGAAATTTTTAGTGCAAAAAAATGACTTTTCTTTCCTTTTGTTTTTTCTTTTCTTTATCTTTGGTCAAAAAAGCTGACTCTTTTTTTTATTTTTATTTTTAAATTGAGGAAGAAGAAGTAACTGAAATGCAAATGAAATTGGAATGCAAATGTAAATGTAAATGAAATTGAAATGGAAATTTAGGGAAGAAAAAAGAGAAAGAATTTTCTTTGGGTGGGTCCCACTTGTGTATGAGTTTAATATCTGAGTCACTTCGAGTTCGACACGGACACGTGTCAGTGGGTTTTTCCACTAAAGTCACCGGCTTTTGGATTCTCTCGCTGTCATGCTTTTTCGCGCCTTCGGCGTTTGCGTGGTGACGTGGGTCGAATTTCGACCGTTGCATTTTTTGATCAAATCTTACGTTTTAAGGTTCTATACTTCTCTATTGTTCTAAGGTATGATCCCATAGTATCGAAGATCATGTTGTGTTGACGCACACTAAAATTTAATAATCGAAAATTTGAAATTAATAAATAATCTACGTAATGAAGAATCGTATATTATATTGTTAGCGCGCACATAGATTGACTAACCATCCAAATAAAAAATACGGCCATGACGATGATAAAAGGAGGTAAATATATTGATGGTCAGTGAAAGATGTAACATATAGGCGGTGTTTTGTAGTTTTTGGATATTACTGTTAGAAACTTTTAAATGTGGTAGACTGGTAGAAGCCTAGAATTGACTAAAAATAAGGATTTTTCTGTTTGTTCTATACTCAGGCTACAAGACTTGTACAAGAGGGAAGAAATTTTGGTTTTTAAGCCATTTATTTGGTATTTATCATTTGGACAATTCATGACTGTGTTATAAGATTTGTAAGGTTTTGAACATTCACGTAAGTGGTACGCTAAAGTTTTGACACTTTGTATGTAAATAATATTTTCGGTTTTATTCTAGTATTTTGATTTTTTATTTTCTTGTGTACGTTAGAATTTCCCCACTGGATGGTCTAATATTATAATACTTTTCGGAATTTTAACTCGAGGATTGAACTAAACTCATTGGCTCCGTACCGAAGTCGAAATGCAAAGATAACAAACAAATTTGTTGTTTGTGTCATTGGTGTGATGGTGTGACGAGGGGTTGAATTGTATTAGCATTATCCTTTCTTCTATTGTATGTCCAAATCAGGGCTGAAGCATGCCGACCGCCCCTCATTTGAGAGAGCTCTCAAAGAGACAAGAATTACCTAATTAGTACTACATATATAACACCAAAGAAAAGTATTCTATTTCATCATTGTTTTTTTCTGTTGGTGCAATGATCATTATCGACTTTAAATTTGAGGAGCTCATAATTCCTTTCAAGTCGTTATAATAATTTGGATGACACGATAATATGGGTAATGGGTTATTAAAAACGCTTTATCAAAACAGAATATATTGAGAGTTGATTCTAGAGAACATTTGTAATTTTCGTTTGCTTAGCTTGTTAAAAAGGACATGTAAAGAAATGTCTACCACGTACGCCAAACTTATTAGTAGGATTGTCATGGACAATGACAATTGTATCGATGTAACATCAGTACAATGTTGTTGCATTTACGTATCAACTCATCCAATTGCTCATAAACATAATTTCAAAAACCGTTGGGAGAATATTTGGTCGAACCAATACATAATTGGAAGAAGAATGAATCAAAGAGTATCTATGTATGTTTGATGGTTTACTTTGGGATTTCGGTTGACCTGCTCGGGTAGTCGCATTAATCATGCATAATTAATTTGTTGATGCAGCAGAGCTTATTTTATCAACCCCTTTTTTTTTTGTTGGAGTCCTTAGCTAAACCTCCCAATTACTTGGCACATACTCAACTACTAATAAATACATATAAACTAGGATTAGTTGAACCAATACCTAGCTTTTACATTATTGTTGTTTAATTTAGTTAGCAGGCTTTGCATTTGAAACTTTCAAATTATTGACCCTTAACTCCCTAAGCCACTAAAAACATAGTTCTAGTACTCCATATGTGATGTGAATATGTGACCCGCTCTCGGTTATCTATATCTAATATCACTCTCTTTATTTCATTCTAATGACGTTTTAACATTATTGGAATTGAATAATTTTGGACATAGTAAACTACGATCAAGTCGATTTGAGCGGACCGCAAACATCACATTATAATGATGGTCAAAGATGTGAGTGGCTATTATTAAATTCTGGTCACATTTATCTAATTAATAACAAGCCTATATATTTGTGGAATGTGGGAAATATTTTGCTTTTTTTCATAATTGATAGCTCATTTCTAGATAAGGTTTATGTGCGAATTTGATAAGCGTGTTTGTACATACTCCTTCTGTTCCATTAGATCGTCAACAAAACGTTAACACAATCTTATTATTGACCATTATTATCAAATAACACAACACCTGATGAAATGAACAAGGTTAACCACAACGATCAAATTTTGTCTACTATTTCTAGGACGAATGGTGTGAAAATGTGTTAGTTGATAGCCTGAACTTTGAACCCAATCATTATTATCACCTTTCTTTCAATCCATTTCCAAGAGTAAACTGGCCCATTTGATGAGAAAGCCCGTTAATGTCACAAATGCCCAATCCAGCAGTAGGCTGTAAATTTGCATGTATTGAAGGACAGAGGTATGAACAACAGGTCATAGTGTTATACGGTTGTCGACTTGTCGTAAACCATTTCGGACTCGGACCATACAGTACGAGAGATGCTAGGTGATGCAATGTGAGGTAACTCTGATTCTGTCGAAACTAGGTGCACTGGCTCAGTTTAGCATCATAACGCTTGATAAGCTTTGAGCAGAAAAGAAAATTAATTTCAAGGCTTCAAGCCAAAGCCATTAATCGAATCCAAGATACGACCAATCTAGTCATGTACCTCTCGGAGTCCTGAAGGCGCTACCACTCAGAGTCCTCCCAACTCCGAAATCTGAAAGCTTGCTGTGACTGTGAGAGGCTGTGTATCAGTATTTGAACACTTGAACAGAACTCCCTGCTATGTAAAATAATTGCTTCACTATGAAAAGAAAAAACACCCAAATGAAAAAGATGCTCAAGGAAACTGCTTAAAAAGCCGAATTCAAGGTTTGCTCATCGGTTGTATTCAAACGAAAAATGATGTAGAAGAGTTATATACAGACGACAGACAAAGGCTTATACCTGAAGCCAAGGAGAATAGTAATACCACTCTGAGGGGCAAAATAAATAGGATGTAAATACATGATACAGCTAACTGCTAAGGTAGCTTTTTATACACTTCTCTAACTATGGTCAAAAGTACAGCAGACACATACCTTATATATCCAAAAAGGACCCAGATATAAATAATATTGGATCCTCTTATCTAGCCAAAACAATGCTGTTTTGGGGCTACAGGCTACATTATAGTTACGCTGAAAACCAAAAGTGCTGATAGAATGGAGAAGACATCAGATACTGAGATTTATTCTGCTCGGAAGACAGATTCCGTGTGCCCACTCTTTGACAGGAGCGCCTTCACAGGAGCAAAGTCTGACAATGGACTCAGCACTGAGATGGTACTTCTCCCAGGCCTCGGACAGGTTCACACCAAGAACCTGATCGATCCAGTCGTCAACTGCTCCCTTCTTGTCAGCGTTCCAGGCAGCTGCAAGAATTTGTAACATTACTTCATGATCAATCTCTAAAGATATTCTTTGTCCCCTAAAAGTCTCCTCAAGTTTCAAGCGTATCTTCTTCAACAAATTATCAGCAAGGGCATCAAAATCAAAAGGCTTGAAGTGCACATTTCCATCCACTTGGCCGAAGAACTCTTCCAGCCAAGCTTTGGAGCCATCAGAAATGGAGTCACCTTCGTAGAAATCCTTTTCCACAGCCTCTTCTTCATCTTCCACCGGTAAATTTAAGTCTAGAGACTTTTTAGGCATCTTGTTGGATCGTTTGGTTTCCTCCAAGGCCTCTGATGGGTCGCCAGCATACGACAGCTTCCTCTTAACTGAAGCACATCTTGGGCTTAGAAGTGACACAGTTGTCTCGTTACTTCGACAACGACCATCACCTGAAACAGTTCTAATTGCTAGCTGCATCTGCCAGTTTTTAGCTTCCATAATCTTTTCCTCGAAAAATTTGATAAATTCCTTCCTAGGAGATAGATTTTTCTCATCCTTGTTCACTCTAGAAGATGTCACAAAGACAACATTGTTAATAGCAACTTCCTTCCCCCGGGAGTCTGGAAATTTACCAGTCTGAATTGCACAGGACAAGCTATTCTGCACCAACGGATCTGCATCGTCTAAATTTTCAAGGAACACAACAGATTGAGGCTTCCTGCACAGCTGCTGAGCTATGTGATCCACAACTGTGATCCTACTCGCACTTATGTCAAAATCATTCGAACCTTGGCAAAGAAAAAGGGAGTTGGGCACCCGAGTCTTATCTTGGCAACTTAAGTTCAGAGCTATTAAGCGATCTCTGCTGCCATGAATAGCATCAGCTATGGCTTGAGCAACCCTCTTTTGCCCTATTTTATCAGGTCCAAGAAAGCTGAGCCATATATTTCCCCTGGTGTTTATGGCATGCTGACGTCCTTCTCCACTTTTGATACGTGACACTATCTGAGTAGTTCTGGAAATTGCTTCATCTTGCCATGAAACAGACTCACTCAGTTTTCTGAAAAGTGGCTTGTAATCACCAAGATCCATTCCCTCTTTTGAGGTAGGAGCAAACAGGCCAGAAGGACGGGTAATTTGCGCACACTCATTTCTACAGACACCGTGATTAGATGATAAGGAGCCTGGGTAAGGATTTAAGTGAACTTGACGATTTTGGGAGAAAGGTTTCTTCTGCTCCTGGCATTTAGATGCATAAATCATTCCCAACCCAAGATCAGTAGTTACAGAAACAGTGGATATCGGTTTATGAGCTGGAGCTAAGCTTGAACTGGAGATGGGATATGTCTGGGATGCTGAGCTCTCTCTCGGAGATAGTGATATTTCTAGAGCTCTTTTCGGGGATTCAGGTTTCAAAATCTGCTTTTGGGAAGATATATTGTGGGCCACAATCTGGACGCCGGAGCTAGAGTTGGAGCATGCTCTCTCATTCAAAGAAGAATCACTGTTGGTGCTGCGACTGCCTTGCATATCTGCCATAAACTGAAAGCCAAGAGGCTGAGCAACCTGAAGACTGGCTAGGGAAACTGCTGGCGCGGCAAATGGGTAGTTTTGATGACCTAGCCGGCAATGATCATCCCATTTCTTCTGCAGGAACGAAATCTTTTCATTCTTGACATCCTTGACCTGCACTGAATAAAGGAGCAGATTCTCATAAAACATTCCCCACAAAAAGTACAATTCGTCATACAAGGTTGAATTAAATCTCTTGAATGCCTGAATTTTATCAGACAAGTTAGGGCATGGTAAGCATATAAAGAGTGACAGGAAGTCTAGGGTAAGACTGTAAGAGTGTTTCAGCTGAGTGCATGTAAAAGACGCAAACTCTCAAGTGTTGGCCTATAAGTAAATGTATGTACAAAAACGCAGCAAATGTTACACATTACGCTCAGAAAGGAGTTGCTCACCTGAGCCACTACATTTCCTGGCTTGTTTGCATCAGATTCTGCTCGTTGTAACCAGGAAGGCAAGCTCGAAGTCTGGTCATCAGCAACTAAAACCGATGTCCCTTCTCTCAGGGCAGCACTAAGCTCCCTCTCATAGCTTTCATTGCACGAACTGCAACGAGTAAATGGCTGTCTCACGGCACTTAACGCAGGTCTGAAGTCAGAAGGCGTTGGAAAGAAGCCTCCAAAGGGAATAAACGATCCCATCAAACTGCAAGTCATGTACATTCAACTGTCAGATTTATATCCTAACATATATATTGCCACCCCTAAACATGATTCAGAACTCCCTTAATTATGAACATTATATTATCCAAAAGAAAAGTCAGTGGAAAAGTCGGAATCCTATTGTGGTCGTGGAGTGCCAATAGTCGCTCACACGTAAGCAAGACCTTAGTACAATAGTACAATATTAAATGCAAGCAGACATGCTATGAACATTCTCCATTGATTTCATCACCAAATAAACTGCTAAGATGAATCAGATAGATGATGCAAGTTGACCCAAATCAAACTCAGAAAAAAAAAAACACATTTATGATTTATTTAATAAATATAGTACAACATGAACATCCTAGGAAATTAAATTATTCATGACAATTTTGTATAAAGAACATGTGACAAAGCTGACCACATTTTAACACTCCCAAAATAGAAATAGAAATGTCACCACCTCACCATGATACTACTAAAAATAGTACTATTATAATATTAACTCAACAAGCTCCAATCCATAGGGAAAATAAAAGCCCTATAAACTAAAAGTGATTAAACAATGACGCTTAAACACGAACGGAGGGAGTAAATGCGCGCATAAATATATAATTATTATATACGATAAGAGAAAAGACGAGATTAAAAAAACGTAAAATTCGACCTTGATTTGGGATCAAAGGAAGGTGAAGTCGAAGAAGAAGCAGTAATTGGCAAAGGTTGAAGATCCCAATCTTTCTCAACACTTGGAAATCTACCCAAAAATTTACTAAATGTCTCATAATTTGCAGCTTCACCAATCAACCAAACTTTCTTCTCACACACTCCAACTAACTTACCTACCTTAACAACCACCTCCTTCACATAATCCTGATTAACACCATCATTATCATCATTAATCAAAACACTAAACTCTCCCAAATTAATCACGAATTTAACCCCATCTTCATTCTCAACCGTTGATCTAACTTCCTCAATCTTCAAATCCAGCCCTTCATTTTCCCTCTCCTTAATCTCTCTCTCCAAACAGACTAATCTCACCCCGGTTAACTCCGCAGGTAAACCGGAAAACTTCTGCTTTACGATACTTTCTTTAAACCTCGTTAGTGCATCTTTAGCACATACTCCCACAAGTACCGGATTCCTCTCCCTGTTTTTCACCATCACTTCCCCAATTCTTTTACTATTCTCGTCTCCAACAAAATTACCGCCGCCAACAAAATTACCGCCGCCGCCGGTAAAATCCATCAAGTTGCACAAAAACAGAGGAGGACACCTGGCGGTGGTGGTAGTAGTACCAGAAGGGGCCCACCGAGGAGGTTGAATAATAGCGAGTTTGATATCGGAACTCCGAAACCCGGCTTCACCGAAAACCCGACTAACAATCGGGTCATCCAAAATCGAGAGCACGAAATGCTTTAATTCGACTTTAATACACGAAATCGACAGCGGTCCGTTATTAGAATTCGGATTGTTGATGTTATGGTGGATTTGATTGAGGTGGTACATCTCCGGCTGGCGGCGCTGGTGAGCTTGCGACCGTTTAATGGCGGCCATGAGTGAGTTCGATATCGGAGGGGCAAAATCGTCATTTTCATTACCCGACGGCGGCGATTTTGAGGAAGGGAGGCGGTCGAGGGAGACGCCGACGCAGAGTTCGAGTGCGCGGAGTTGGAGGCGCGGCGAGTAGGCGGTGCTACGGATGCGGGAGAGGGCGTCGCGGAGGAGAGAGAAAGTTGGGGAGAGTAAAGCGGAGATTGCGTGTAACGACGTCGTTTGTGCGTGGTTACGTCGTTTTGCGACGGTTACAGCTTCGTCAAGTGCTCTAGAAGCTTCTTCGGTAAGACATTGCCTTGCCGTCGCCACCGGCGTCGGCATACCGCCGCCAGACACGATTATCTCCCCTCCGAATCGGAATCGATAAATAATAAATTGAATTAAATTTGGAAAGTGTTCTTTTTTTTGTTTTTTAATTGTTTTGTTTGGGGATTAATTAATAAAAAATAAAGATAAAAAAAAAATAAGGGTGTGTTTGTTTGGGAAGGTATGAAGGTCAAAAAAATGAGGGAGAGTTTTTATTTTGAAGGAGAAAAGGGAGAGGGGTGGTTTTTTTTTTTTTTTTTTTGAGGTAGGAAACACAAACAAACACTTGGGTGCGCTTAAAGATTAGATCCTCACACACAACTTTACTGTTTCAAAAAGATCTTGTTTTTGTTCTTCTCTATTACTACTCTTTTTCACTACTTTTTGTTTGATTGAACCCATTTTTCCTACTTTGATTGTGGAATTTGGGAACTATTCCGTTTGTTTGCTTGATTATTACGTCGGAGCAACAGTTGACATTTACGGGTATTTTTTTCTCCCTACTATGAAAGCGTTATGGTCATGAGACTAAAGTATAAGATACTGAAATAACGTACTATGTGAGTTTTGAACCAGAATAATAAGAGGAGTAATTGTGGTTACAAGAATAGTAATGAAAATGTCACTTTGAATATGAGTGATTGTAGGAAACTAGCAGTGGTTCAGTTTAATGATATATTGTGTAGATATTCGTAACATATGATTTACAAAGTACTCTTCTAGAGGAACGAAGAGTATACATTTTTTTCTTTCTTTGTAGAAGTGGTCATTTGGTTAGTCTCTATATTGGAAAATAATGGACTAACAGTCTAGTACATACTACATAGCGCCCCACTATCTCTATGTCATAAAGATCGACTAAACTTCTGTGACTTAAACACGACTTATAAACCAACCGTGAATTCTCAATTACTCGAGAATTAAATAAACAACACTTTCAATTTGGAAAAGTAAAACTCTATGTTAAGGGTTCATAGGGTTCCAATTCAAGGTGTAATATGATCATAATAAATTCACAATAGTATAATGGTATTGACAATTCAAGAGAAAACAGTAAAAATTTCTTTTTTTATCACATGATGGTTGATCCATATCATGTCATATGGGGGGAGGAAAGAGTGAAAGACGAGCCTGTAGTAAATGGCAGATGCCGTGTCCACTAAAATAGTCGGGTGGGCCAAAGAATGCACTCGGGTCATTGTCTACCTTTTGAGCAATGTAAATGAAACACACACCCTCTTTCAGAGAAAAGGTGATCAAATCAAATCATCAATTTCTAAAGACTATCTTACAATTCATTAGCATGCTGATAAGGGCACCTTATAATGTACCCGTTTTCGGGACCCCCCGTTTTTTAATCAAATGACTCTTCAATACTCTCAGTCTCTCACCATCTATTCCGTCCTCATAATATTTTCCTTAAAAAATTGCTAATACAATGTCACATTGAAAAATCGTTTGATTACGAGAAATCGACGTAATATATAAGGTTGATATCTATACGTCTTATCGGTAACTTGATTATTCGAATTCAAAATTATTAAGTATTACTCCAATTTAAGGAGATTTTCATGTTTCTTTTTGCAATATTGAGTTGTCATATTATGTTAGAGGTTTTGTGACTAAATGAAAACCATGTTTGCCCTAAAATGAAGGAGAGTTGGTAGACTGCAATGTGAAATGAAATTTTTACTCATTTTGGCAACAAGTGAACGATTCACTTGTTCTAAAAATATCTCCTAACATATCACCTCAAAATTGTAAATTGTTTCATAGAATTCTTTTTGAGGTGAATGGAGTATGTACTCCGTATTATTGATTTCATGATGAATGAGTGAATTACATGAATATACGAACCGACTCCACTAGATTGAAACTCGGTCAAACAACATCCCTTAAGACAAGACCAAATTATCTCAATGTCTTTCTACCGACTTGATGTGTCCTTCGTAGATAGGATCGTTTTAACCTTGTAATATTTGAATGATTCTCATTCTAATTTGTTAGTAACGATGAATTATATAGGGCGGTGAAAACTTGAGATAACATAATTTACATATTTATATTTCTTATTTCAATTTTTACCTTCATCTTTGTATTTGAATGGGAGGAAAAGATAATAATGAGAGTAGAAAGAAAAAGAAAAAGCAAGTCGTGGAAATGGCCTAATGTATACGAGATGGGTCATGCGTGACATACAACCGTGGGCGCGGGAGAGTTGATGGTCGGGACCGGCTGGTAGCTATCAGCTTAAAGCATAATTTGACGGGCCAGCCCAATTGGACAGACATCGGGTCCCACTAAAAGTTTCATGCTCTTCTTGATTGGCCCATTTGTCACGGGTTCCTCGAGTCATTCTTCAAGTACAACCTCTGGTAAATTTATTTTTACTTATTTAGGAGTTACTATATGCCCACGGTAACTTCCTTTCAACTCGAAACCTCTAAAAGGTAGGACTATTTCCAGAGCAGAAAACAACGGCTCTACGCCAGCACACTCAGGCGCTTGTGGTGTATACACCTGAGCGTGCTGGCATGGGGTGTAGTTGTATTCTACTCTGTTATTTTCATTTGGCTAAATTAGACTTATTGAATCTTGTGACAACTCGATTATGTGTTCATGGATTTCACGGCTTATTATTTAGATGGATTGACATAACTCTTCTGTTAAAATCCTTTAGGTCCATGTTTGCAACGCTTAATAACTAGTAGAAGTCGTATTTTAGTAAGTTCTTAACGTATACAGTATATGACTCGTTAATAATCTTGAATAGTGGTGTACTACTATTTTTGAATTTGGTCGCGGATTCTATCCAAATCTTTTTCATATCTACCAAGCAATCAAGCATGATCAGTTTTCGATTTAGACCACATGATGATGGATCAAATTGATTGATAAAATCTAGGAGATGCCCACAAATCTACATCAATTTTATGTCTTGTTTGGAGTACTATTACTAGCAATTACGGAGTAATCTCTTTCGCTTTGAATTGACTACTGAATACTGATTTCTACGAACACTAGACGCATCAAATTTGTGTACTCGACCAATTAAATGTTAGAAGCTCAAAGGATTAGTACCAAAATTTATTACTTCGTGCAAGCATGGGAAAGAACTTAATTGGACTTATATGAATGCCACATATAATTGGAGTACAATCCATAAATTTGTCCAAATGTGTGTATCTTTTGTAATTTATACACATTTGAGACTCGTACCTACATTTAAAATGATAATGACCATTACATGTTTTATTTCTTAAAGTAAATACTGTAACAAATTAACTACTCCGTATAAACGTACATATAGTTAGCTAGGTGACATAGAAACATACATGAAAAACAATCGATTTAAATAGAAGCCTCGATTTTCATTTAAAAATTACATCATTGTTGGAAAAGTGGAGTTGGGGACCTAGGGTTATATAGGTCGTCCCCCCAATTTAAGAATAACTTGCATTTTTCGGTCGACATATATATTATGCAAATAGTAAAACTCGGTGACTGAGCATGTTTTTTATTCATTTGTTTTATTGTTTACTATTCAATTCCGAACAAAAATGAATTTCATGGATATACCGAATACTCATATGCAGCCAAACGACCATCTGCTAATTGAGCGAGAAATGTAGGAGACAAGCGCGTAGGATGCACCGCATGAAGAGGGGGCGGTGGGCGAAAAGGTCCCGATCACTCATAAAGTCGTGGGTACTTGAGGGTCTACGATGTGTCGTAAACAAGGGGGGTGCAATTGTGGGGAGCTAGTTCCCACGCGCCAGGCTATCAGCGTCAGCTACAGTCGCGCTAAAAGCATTTCCCACCCAAATCATGAGGTTTCAATTGGTGGAGGGTGCACCTGAGGTTCTAGTGTCACACTCATATGTTGTTGTACTATTTAATGCATCATAATCTTGCTACGGAGTCAAACATTTCATTATTTGTTAATTTGTTATATAAAAATCTATAATGAAAAAAAAAATGAATTTTTACTTATCGAGATATATAAGAGAATTTTTACATCGTATGCGTGTGTGCTCCAATATAGTGCAAGCATATGATCCAAGCCCGTATGCCATGCAGACGTTTAGGAAGACCGGCCATTCTGATCTATACTATACACTACAAATTTCATGTTTAATCTTAAAGACCGAGTTCGAGGAGTAGCCTATTGTCTTACAATGTACTCCACCGCTTCTATGATTCTATCTGTTCAGCATATCGAAAGTGATAAGGTTTGAAGTTATACTATATATTTTAAACGCGTAGACACTCTAGAGTAGAGGGCAATTGATTAAGTTAAATCAGTGATGAATCTCACTTTCTGCAGAAAGTAGTGCTGACACTAATTTTCAAACTAAAGTTGAAGTTTTTGCTTGATTTGGAACTCTACAAGGACCTGTTCTCCACTATATTTGGTTGGCTATTAAAATTCTTGTACCTCGCTCATTGTTTTGCTCTTTTGTTGGCAGACCGTGGGGGTAAAATTGACCAATCCTGGCCGTTCTTTTTGGGTTTACTATATGAAGGCTAGTACATGGCTTTTGGCCAAACTCTTTCGAGAATTCAGGAAAGTTGGAGAAATATCTAATCGGATTATCGCTCTTACTAGTAGGAAACTTCTCGTACTGTTTTAGGGCTTTTGTAGTGGAGTAATCGCAATTAGTAGTCAATTACTATGTCGAGACATGAGGTTGACTAAATAATAGTTGTGATTATCTTAGTCCGGATTTTCATTTCCACCATATTTAGCATTTTGGTATCATGATATTGTGATGAAATCAACATATTCTTTTGGGAATGAGAATATAAGGATTCGAACTCGAGACAACTCTCATGTAGGTTAGTTTTCTAATAACCACTGGATTAACCAAATAACTTAGAATTAGTATATTACATTGCTGAAGAAGAGAGACGAACAAAATATTTACATTAATGTGAAATTTTCGAAAATTAGTACACATGTCTCGAAAGTCTGTCAATATGAAGGGAGTGAAGTGGCAATGAGCGTAACGAACGAAATTAACTGCTACCTCGTTTTTACTTTCGCTAATAATCTAACGAATATTATCAACAAGCGCATAATCAATTTAATAACCATTGCTAAAAAAAAAACATGTGGGTATCAAAATCTAATGGTGACCCTTGTAGAGGACCAATACCTTTATAACGAAAGCGCGACAAATGGACATTTGCCACACTTTGATATTCGTTGTGCACGCATATATTCAGCCTCACCACTTGCTTTGATGGATGAGTATCTTCTATCACACTTTTTTTTTGGGGGGATGTCCGATCTCTATCGTTGTAAATATAACAAATCTAAGTTCGAAGATCTTTTTAACATTAAATTGATGAGGTGATTAGGCTTTGTTGGGATCATGGGATGCTTTGTGCTAAGTTGCTGATACATCAACATCATTTATCAGAATTATCACTATAGATTGTAGAATATAACATACATACAATAAAGGTACATAACTTTATAATCTTTTTTTATACAAATATTAGTGATGGACTATAGGCCCCGTTTATTAGGACTGTATTTTTTTATCTGATCTGACCTGAATGATTCTAATCTAATCTAAATGACTCTGAATTGAACTGATGTGATCCGAATTTGTTGAAAATTTGATTGAATTTCCACGAATTAATATCTTTTTTTTTACAGAACGAATTAGTATCAATTATGGACTAAATACAATAATAGTTATTTGACAATTTCTGAACTGATTTTGAATGATTCTTATCTGATCTGATTTGGATGACTCTGAACTGATCTGAATATTATTTTTATCAAGTCTTATCCAACAGAGCCTAAGACTAACTACTCCGTAAATTATCTCCTGAGCTTTGATGTTCCGAATAAACTTTTAATTTGTACATGAGTACGTCTTTCTAGTTTGGTATTGAAAATATTGGAGCTTAAATATGTTTTCCGTATTATTTTTATCTGATTGTAATTTAAATTCAATTTAACTTTAATTTGATTCAGTTCATGAAACTATACTAATGAAGACGAAATTAAATCTAGAAGCACATGAGGAGTTGAGGACCTACGTAAAAGTATTAATATATATTTTCAATGACCAGTTATTTTCAACACTCACTATGTAACGATAGGTATGTAAGCATAACTTATCTTTTGCCATTAAGGGAACATGGAATTGTATCAAGCAAATCTATTGCTTTAGATTGAAAGTGAAAATTCACCCAATTCCATTACTCTCTTCTTGTCACAAAATCATATAATGCTATATTCCTACTTATCCAACATCACATTTCACATTAAAAAAAATTCAGTTAAGTATCTATAGGAATATATGTTTTTACGATATGCTCAATCATTCAGGTCCAATTCAGCATAAGGTCAATGAGAATTGAAATAAAAAACTAATCAATTAAAATATCCATGCGTCTCAACAGTAGCGAATATGCATGAATTATTCATGTGTATTGTTCCAGACGCTATTAAAGCTCATAGAACCATATATGAGCGGTATCTGGTTCTATTATAAGTACTCCCATATAGTAATCCTATATTCCTTTCATTTAATTCAAATTTACTACAAGAACAATCTTTACACAACATATGAAATGACAATACGACACGAAATGGAAAATTATGAATGTTTTATCCTCACACAATGAAAGTAAAAATAAAGAAAAACTACACTAGTCGTCAATTTTATCATTCATATTTGGATAAGAAACATAACTGTAATTTGCATGAATATCTTAACCATTTCACATCTTTAACCATAAAGAGCAACTCCTATGAGAGTTATTTGCCCTGCTGGGAATTTGTAAGCAATTGGCTCTACCGTTGGAGCAATATGCACCATCTGCTCAGCTTGCAATTCCTGCTCAAATGAGCGAATTGGTTGCCCAAGACTCATGACAAGCCTTTGTGTTTCAGCTCCAAAATTGTTGACAAGTGGCACCCCATATATATTGAAGGTGATTATTATTTTAAAAAGTGAGTAGGAATAGGGCATATCCAAGCAGATTGCAAACCCGTTTAACTTTGGAGCAAATTTTTCTTTCAACTAGCGTGGCTTACTTTTACGATATGACAACTTCGAGCAAAAAAGAATCCCGCTTACCATTGAAGATGCTCTAACTAAACAGAAAGCGCCGTCAAACTCGGACCTCGAACTAAATGGACCGATCCGCGAAATAAGTTTATCGTTCGAAAACAAAACAAAATGAATTGGACGTACTCATGTACTCGTAACCTAAACCGGCAACACTGAAACAGCCGCTCAAGCACACTGCTCAGTCGACGACGCATAAACTCTTCGGAAAGACATTTTGACCCAATTTCACGCCCAAATCAATCGCGATTTTCCCGCCCAAATCAATTTAACAAATTCACAGGTAAATGCTAAATCCCATTTTCGGTATAATTAGACCCTTGTTTTTCCGTATTTGATCAAATTTTTGATTTCTATCCACTGTAAATGGTAAATTTCTTAGTTGAAATCTTCTGGGTGAAGTTTCCTTGAATTGGGAAATTGGGGAAAGATTGATTAAGGTTTATTTTTCAATCTGATTGATGAATTTCAGATTAATTGTTGTGTTGGGGTTTATATTAGGGTTTTGCTTATTATTTGATTGAATTGAAAAATTGACCCAATTAAAGGTTGTTTTGAATGATTTAATTAGATTTTTGATAGTTCTAGATTAAGGGTTTTGCTCGTTATTTGATCAAATTTGAAAAAATTAGCTTAGTTGTTGTTATATCTGCCTTTTTAATTATCAGGAGTAATAATGAAGCTTCTTCGAGTAGCGCTGCGATCTGTAAATGATGGGTTTCGTCATCGTCAATTTAACCGAACCCTGACTTCTTTGCCTGAAACCGCGAATTCGGGTGCTGGTAATTTCTTTTCTTTTTTGTTTGGTTGGTGTTTTGCATAGTGAACATTCATTTCGTATCGTCTGTATTGGGGAGGTCCAAATGTACGCAACCTTGACGTTATTTTTTAGAGACGAGTAGGAGGCTGTTTCGTGTGTGTACTATTTTGTTTTAGCTATAATTTAGTGGGAATGGGCATTGTAGTGATCAAAGAAATAGGAGTTTCAACTCAATTGAGTATCAATTTGATATTGTCTCTGAGGCTAGTAACACTCAGTATCAGTGCCGAAATGCATTGTAGACTGTAGTTGTATATTTTGGAGATTGGTTGTTCACGTAATTGGACACCGTCCTGTGATGTGTAGGAGTCTTACTGGTTATGATGGATTGAGAAATATTCCTAACGGAGTAGTAATACGTTGAAGGTGGAGTAATGTTTTTTTTTTTTTTTTTTTTTTTTTTTGGGTATAAAATGGTATATCAGACTTGAGTCGGTCATTGTGCAAATTTTAGAATGTGGCTGTTATTCCAGGTTGTAATTTACCAATTTAAGATAGGGTGCATGTGTTTACCCTTTCCAAGAGCATCATCTGGTAATGAGCCTAAGTTGCTGTGCTCGCCACAATTAAGCAAGTATTTTGAGGTTGTTAGTCTCATATCACATTGAAAGTTTCAGTCTGATATGTTGTAATATTGTTTGTCTGCTTCGGTGTTCAATAGGCCGCACAAACAATGATAACCAGAATGCAAGTGCATCTGAATCTGATGAGGACTTTGCGAAACGCATGTTTGGTGGTATTGAAAAGAAATCAAATACTTTCTTCCGAACACTTGATAGGATTGAGAAGAATCGCTTTGAACATGGCATGGGTTTTATTCCTAATGCTGGAAAACCTGAGGGAGAGGATGATAGTTACACCTCATTAACAGATGGAATGGAAGGGAAATTGAAGAAGGCAGCTACATATTTTGAGGTCAATCCTCAGGAAGTCTCTTCGGAAGATTACAATTACAGACCAGACATGAATCTTAAGCCCAGAATGACTTATACCCCGGAGGTTAGCATTTGAACTTATTTGAACATTGAGTCTTGTAGACTGTTGAATTTTGGTAGCTGTAGGCCTTTTCATCTTCCTTGCTAATAACTTGACAGCTTCTATAGTACCTTTTTGGGCGTGTATTGGCTTTGCACTTGTGTATGTTATGTTATTATTTGCTTTTAGTGATGTTTGGATTCTTAGAAACGTTGTAAAATATTCAAGGCACATTTTCTGCATTCTCTTTATCACGTCTGAGTACGATAGTTAGTCAACTGTCAAATATGGATCTTAAGTTGTCTATAGTCCGTCTGTGTGTTTTTCGTTTCAAATGCTATGAATTCTCTTTCTATGTTCCCTCATTTACGTGAGCTTTGTAGTTTCTTGCAAGTTGCAAAATTGTTATTTTCCGCTCCTAGTGAATTAGTATGTGGTAGGCCCTTTCCGTGTATTGCCTCTATGACAGGGTATAAAGTTCAGTTATATGTCTATTATGAACGCTATGGCTCTTAACTACTGTTCTTCATTTTTGGTGTTGTGTCATTTAATTTTCACGTGCCGTGACTTCTCTTCTTTAAAAATGTTCGCTTTCTTAAAGCTGTAAACCTCTCACAGGATTTGAACATCAGGAAACCAGGAGTTTGGAAACCGAATAAGCGACCGGAATTTGAAGTAACTTCAAAGGAGGTTCTTCAAAATGCCGACTTCAGGGTAAGCCTTTGCGCTATGCTCATGCTAAAGGGTTTTTTTTTTTTTTTTTTTTTTTTCTTTTATTTTATTCCCTGGGTTTTGCGATTCCCGACCAAATTTTTAGTATGGTCATCCGTAAGCAGCTCTTTATGTTTCAAGGCTTGCATACATCCGACCTTCCCACCTTGTCATAGGCGAGAGCCTTCAAGTTGGAGGGTAGTGTTGTTGTCGTTGCTGTTGTAAGATACTGATTGTGAATGTTTTTACTGCATGGTATTTGTAAGGAAGACATTAAAACATTTGGCGAAACATTCTCTTCTACGCAAGGGTTTGAGGATGATTTATGTTTACTGTGTAACTTGTTGGGAACGAAGAGGAGGTTCTGTTTACCTTACACTTGGATACACTGTTCTGTGGTGTACTTGCTTAAAAAAATGACTTGATTTGAATCTTAGACTTTTATTTCTGAATCTACGAAACAATTTCCTTCCTCTGCTGCAGTGGCCTATGTGCAAAACATGTAAACTGTTATATGAACAATTTCCCACATATTCTCGTTTTTTACCTTGTTTTGCTTGATGCAAACTGTCTGGAGTTTTTGATATCTGACTACTGATTTTAATTTGTATTGGACATGTTGTATCAGAATGTGAGATTTCTGGCCAACTTTCTTACAGAAGCTGGAATATTAATCAAGAGGAGCAAGGTAAAAGTATTGACCTTATGTTTCTGATGTACTTCAATAAATTTTGAAAGCGGTACCTGAATTCCTTTTTTTTGTTTTTTTCTCTCTGAAGACTGGAATAAGTGCAAAGGCACAAAGGAAAGTTGCTAGAGAGATCAAGACTGCGCGAGCTTTTGGTCTCTTGCCTTTTACAACTATGGGGACTAAATCCTTTATTTTTGGGAGGACAATGGAGAATCTTGACGAGGATTATGAGTTGGACCCTTACGAAGCCCGAGCTGATGTGGATGATGTTCAGGATCCCATTGCCGAATAGACTCTCACAGTGACAGTTGTTTGATTTCACCATCCTTAACTCCTCAAGTATTTTCTCGAAACACATATTTCCCCTCAATGTGTTTGCTCGTGAATGAATTTATTACATCAGGCACAAGGCAAGCTAGTGGAATTTGCTCCCTGAATGCTGAATAATCTGAGGGAAATCTTAGATGTAGGATAAACATGCAAAGCATTGGCAAGTATTTGACTAGTTAGAGAATTAGTGTCTGTCAAGATGCAGCCATGTTTACCATTTGATTTCTGCATTATGCTGGTGCCATTACGTGCAGGCTTTCTCTGTAGAACTTTTTGTTTAGATTGTCCTGTCAATGATGATATAATGTGATTTTTTTTTCTTTTCCGCGAAATCAAGGAGTTTTATGGCTCCAAAGTTTTTCTAGTTGTTCATTCTCATTCATGTTTTCAAGTTCATTTAGTTGTTCCCTGAGCTCTTAAATTTGCCTCGTAACGGCACCGTGAAGACAGTTTTTGTTTGGCTTTCTAGTTTATGCATGGTTGGAGCTCTGACTGACGATTCAGACAATTATATTATGCTCCATTTTACGAACTGACTTTTCTGCTGCCTTCATTTCCACCCTTTATTACAACTACCATTTATTTTTTCGTGTCAACTAGGCAACTACTATTGAGCTTTAGTCCCAAAATGATTTGGAATAGTGATCGAAGAAATTAAGTCGTCTAATGTTGACTTTGGAATAACTTGATTGATTTTGAGATTTCACATTAATCTTTTTGCTGAGTCAAGCTCAAGTTCCCCTTGCTAGCTATAAATATTCATATTTTGTATCCAAAAAAAATTAGAAGTATAAAATTCTATAATCATAGTGCGTACGACGTGAAATTTGCATATTTGCTGTCTTCTTTGATAATCGTAGCTGAATTTGTTAGAGAAATATAATAAAGGAGTTCGTGCAGGCCATTAATCAGTGAAATGGTTGTTACAGCTTCTGAGAAAAGCTAAAGAAATGATTCACTGTTTTCCCCTTCCTAAGAACAACCTGCAGAAGAACAAGGTTTGACCAATCCTGTCTCTCAGAGTTTTCTGCCTCAAGCCATTATTTGCCTCTTTTGTTCTCCATCAATGGGTCTGCATTCGTCTCTGTCGTTTTCGTTTTTGCTTCTTCGATCGTTCTTTAGTTACTTTCTTCCTTGCCTACAGATTTATCTTCCTTGAACTTTTCTATGAAGAAAACCAGTTATGTTTTGTCTTTTCAGATGGTGTCAATCCTTTCTTGTTTTGTGTACATGTTTCTTCTTGCAAGTTTCATTCTTTTTTCGCTGCCCACGAAGGTCAGCTCTCTGGGCTCGTCCTCCACAATAGCTGTCACCTATGATCCTAACACTGTCTGTGGAATACTTGCTGGAAATTCTTCTCAGACAATCCAATGTTATCAAGGGGGTGAAAAGTTCAACATCCTGCCAAATATCTCCTATGAAACTTTGGCTGGTGGGAAGAATTTGTTATGTGGTCTGAGTTCTGGTGGTGTTGATCTCTTTTGCTGGGACACAAGGTTTTCCGGGTTAAGTCCTCAAGTCCTGAATATCTATCACAATCCCATTTTCCCGCTGTCTGATGTGACAGTTGGAGATGACCGAGTTTGCGCATTGCAGGCCACAACAGGTATTATTCAGTGCTGGAAAAGAACAAGGCTTTCAGGTCGGCCGCTTTTTGTAAAGCCTGAGGGTGAAACTGCTTTCCGCAGTATCACATCAGGTGAAGGGTTTTCCTGTGGGATAACAAAGGAATTGAGGAATGTGTTGTGCTGGGGTGAAAATGGGATCGGTGACTTTATTGAGTCTCAGTTTGGCAGTGTACCTATGCTAAGCTTAGTTGCTGGGGAATCTCATGTCTGTGGGATTGCTATGTCTGGTGTATTAGTATGTAAAGGAAAAAATGATACAGGACAATTGGATGTCCCTTCTGAAACCCCGTTTTACTTCTCTGATCTTGCTCTCGGTGGAGGTTACACCTGCGCGTTGCAGAGAAGTAATGGCTCAGTAGTCTGCTGGGGTAATGGAGGCAATGTATCAGCCATGGTTGATGAGAATATCCTGACCGACTCGTTCGAGTCTATAGTTGCAGCATTAGATTTCACATGTGCTTTGAGAAGTGATGACTTGACCGTTGAATGCTGGGGTTCAGGTTTGTCTTCTATGTTCAACTCTTCTCTCCGTAAGGCAACTATGATTCCTGGTCCATGTGTCCGAGATTCCTGTCGAGTATGTGGTACGTTTCCAAACTCGCAGTCTCTGTGCAGTGGTGATTCAAACATTTGTCGCTCATGTGTAATTGGCCTTCCATATCAATTGCCTTCTGAGATGGGATTTCGCATAAAATCGTCAGAAGTCGGTGAACCAGTTGCGTCACCAGTGGCAGGCTCACCTTCGTTGTTGCCTGTTTCGACATCATTGGCTGGTAAGAAAGTTTACAGGCCTTTCTGGGCATATGAGATATTTGGGACGATTGGCATTCTTTCAGGGATATTTGCGCTTGGCTATTTAGCATACCTCAGAGCATCAGGGCGATCAGGCTCTCCTTCACGCTCTTTTCCAGATGAAAAGGCGCAGGAAGTTAAAAAGGAGCTACATACAGTTAGGAGCAATGGAAGTAGTGGAAGCATTAGAAGCAACCATGCTGAGTCAGCTTTCATAGCAAGCAATGCTTCTAGCGCGCCTCAGTCGAGATCATCATCAATTACTCAGCTCAGCTCCCTGGCTTCAGGACGCGAAAGGAACTGGGAGTACGCATTAAAACACCTTGAGAAGGGTGAGGTATTCACCCTCTCAGAGCTTGCTATCGCGACAAGGAGTTTCTCCCTCGAGAACAAGATCGGGAGAGGGAGTTTTGGGACTGTGTATAAAGGAAAACTCCCTGATGGTCGCGAGGTAGCTGTCAAAAGGGAAGTGATCTGCAGGAAAAAGGAGAGAGAGAATGCTTTTGAGTCGGAAATAACCCTTCTATCCCGGGTTCACCATAAGCACTTGGTGGGTCTAGTCGGGTTCTGTGAAGAAAGTAGCGAGAGGCTTCTGGTATACGAGTTTATGACAAATGGTGCGCTCCATGATCTGTTGCACAACCCTCAGACAAACATCAATCGCCTTAGTTCCTGGAAAATGAGGGTTAAGATTGCGTTGGATGCTGCAAGAGGGATCGAGTACCTTCACAATTACGCTGTCCCTCCTATAATTCACCGCGACATCAAGACATCAAACATCCTTCTGGACGCGAATTGGGTTGGAAGGGTTTCAGATTTTGGCTTGTCCTTGAAGGGTCCTGAGAGTGAGGAAGGGAGTGTGTCAATCAAGGCAGTCGGGACAGTTGGGTATATCGATCCAGAGTACTATTTGCTCAAGGTCTTGACTACCAAGAGTGATGTCTATGGTTTCGGGGTGGTTTTGCTGGAACTTTTGACGGGGAAGAAGGCCTTGTTCAAGGAAAGCGAAGGAAATGGACCGACTGGGGTTGTCGAGTATGCAGGGCCCTTCATCGTGGCAGGGGAAGTGTGGAAGGTGTTGGATAAACGAGTAGAGCAGCCGGTGATGAACGAGTCTGAGGCTGTGGAGCTTCTAGCTTACACTGCAATGATGTGTGTCAACTTGGAAGGGAAAGAGAGGCCAACAATGTCTGATGTTGTTTCGAACTTAGATAAGGCGTTAGCTCTGTGTAAAGGCAGCTCTGGTACATTCTCTCCTAACTTCTATTCTTTCAACTGAATTGAAAGATTTGCCTTAAAATTCTTTAAAGTCCTGTGTTCGATTGTTACTGATTTTAGTTCATTTTTGCTCTTAGTTTTCACTGGTGTTCCGGTTTTCGCTGTTATGATTTCTCATAGGTTATGTTTGAAAATAGCTGTATATGAAGAACTGTTTGTTACTGATTACTCCGATTTCATTCTCGGTAGCGTCTTTCACTTATTTATTTCTTTCCCTTCTCTAATTGTTTTCAATGTTTAGTCCGAAATTCGACCTCTGCATACGTTGTCATTAGCGAGAGCTTTAGAGACATTGAGCTCCCCAGGAGCAGAATTCGTAAAAATCCTAATCAGATTCGTGTTTGGCAAAAGTTGTGGAATAGTGTAGAATTACTTCTCCATTTCTTTCCTTCTAAAATTGGGAAAGGCATGTTTCTACCATATTACTGATACAATAGAACTCAGTAACGTCAGAATGTTAAGATATCGTATTTTATCATTGATACAAATTACATAGTCATGAATTTCACGTGATTACGACAATGTAAAAATCGAACGCACCAGTATTAGAAATGTATGATTCAGTGGAATGGGAATTTTTGAGAGAAATGATGGTGGCTTTAAAATTCCCTGATAAGTTTATACACCTTATCATGGAATGTGTTAGCTCCCCCTCATACACTATAGCTCTTAATGGGAATTGCTTTGGTTTTTTTAAAGGAAAAAGAGGTCTTCGTCAAGGAGATCCATTGTCTCCTCTTCTTCACAATGTGCATGGAGTACTTGTCTAGGATCTTAAGTGTTGTAGCTGACAAGTGGGAATTTAGATTTCACCCACTATGCAGTAAGACGAGGTTAAATCATCTGTGTTTTGCAGATGATTTACTGCTCTTCTGTAAAGGTGACATGAAGTCGATTAGTCTGATCCTGAGAGGGTTTGCAGCCTTCTCTGAGGCTTCGGGTCTAAAAGCTAGCCCAGCAAAGTCTGAGATCTACTGTGCAGGTGTGAGCTTCAATACAAATCAAGAGATTGTCAGTTTTTCAGGATTCAAGGAGGGATCCATTCCCTTCAGATATCTAGGAATTCAGATCACAGCTGGTAGAACCTCAAACCTGGATTGTCATATTCTTACTGAAAAAATTGTGGATAGAATCAGAGCCTTGGGTGCCAAAAAGTTGTCTTATGCAGGTAGATTGACTCTTGTTAAAGCTGTTCTGCTGAACTTGCATGACTTCTGGGCAAGGGTCTTTATAATCCCAAAAATGGTAATGAAGAAGATTACTGCAACCTGTAGAAATTTCCTGTGGGATGGAAATGAAAACATGACTAGAAGCCCCCTTGTTGCCGGGAATCAGTGTGTTTACCAAAAGAGGCAGGTGGATTAGGGGTGAGAGATATTGTGAGCTGGAACAGAGCTTGCTTGGGAAAGTATGCTTTTTGGATCTACAAAAAGGCTGACAATCTATGGATCAAATGGATTAGTAGTATCTACTTGAAAAATCATGATTGGGAGGATTATTCTCCTCCTCAGGACACCAGTTGGTTTTGGAAAAAAATCTGTGCAGTTAAGGATCAAATGAAAGAGGGATTCAAAAAGGAAGGTTGGCTGAATCCAGGGAATTTGTATTCAGTCTCAGTAGGGTACAAATGGATCAAGGGAATGCAAACTAAAGTCTGCTGGGGGAAGTTCATATGGAACAGACATATAATGCCTAAAACTGCTTTCATTAGTTGGCTTGCTCTCCTGGAAAAGTTGCAAATGAAAGAGAAGCTAATGAAAATAGGAGCCTGTTTGGATGACCAGTGTTTGCTGTGTCAGAATGGGACTGAAAATCACTCTCATGTGTTTTTTCAGTGTGAGTACTCGAATAAGTGCCTTGAGATGGTTAAGAATTAGTGCCAGATTAATTTTCCAAGCACAGATACCCTGATATGGTGCTCAAAGAAGAGAATGGCATCGAGACTTATGAAGCAGGTTGCTGGTTCGATTGTTTGCAGCCTGATTTATAGCATTTGGTGGGCGAGGAACAAGTGTAGAATGGACTTGGCCCTTATGGATCCGAGTAGGTTGATCTCACAAGTGAAAATGCAAGTAAAGAGCAGAATTAGAAAGAATGTTTGCAATTGTAATGAGAAAGATAGAGAATGGTTGGAGAAAATAGGATTAATGTAAACTCAATATGAAAACCTTGTTGTAAGTTTGAGTTTTCTTAAGTATTAATAAAATTTACATATTTCCCAAAAAAAGTATTAGAAATGTAAAAAATTAGTCAATAATTGTATTTCAATAGAATCTCTTGGTAAGTCTACATAATCGTACAATATCTCTTCATTCATCAACTTAAAAGCTGATATATCTATGCTAGAGTGAACAACAAAAGGAAACGACTTGCCAAGATTGATACAATTTTAAGTCATGCAACAGATTTCATGAATTTCGAAATTCTTATTTGGAGGCAGAAGTTTCACTTGGTTTCGGTCGATTTTAGTAAACTGTATGCCACAGAAACATCTCCAACTTTCACCACACCTCTTCCTTTCAATTCGGCAGCAAACTTTTCTTTGTGAGATGGTAATAGTTCTTTGAATGTCTTGTCCATGCCTTCAACATCATACTATCCCACTCACAATATCTCAATTGTTCATTAGTAGAGTCATTGTATCCGTAACTCTACATCCTCCCGAACTCTTCAACCCGGCTTCAAAATCAGAGGCAAGACTTGATATGCTTTCTTTCTCTCAACTAAAGAAGCTTTCTCGGGGTTTGAAAAGATGTAAAAAGCATTTCTAATATGCTCACGACTAACAACAATAGTTGCATCCCCCATGCTAGTATAAGACTCACTAAACCCTAGCGGCTCAGCTTCATCAAACAACCTCTTACCCCTAACACTGAATTCCCACCAACTACCCTTCACGTCTTGGCTCCCTTGCATATATATATCCGCTCCATCAATGAGAAACACAACTTCAATGTTGTCAAGCGTAAGGGATACAAATAAATACCGATTCAAATCTAATGATGATGATTTACCGGCGACTTTAGGACTCTTACGCCTCTCTCTGTTTGAAGGTGAAGGTGGAGCCTTTGACTTATCAACAAGCCTTATTGATGGATCATGAAGCTTACAGGGAAAAAAAATCTTCTTTCTTAGGAAGAAGGGACACGCCACAAACTGTGTTTGAAGGGTGTTTAGCAACTTCAGCAAAACCCTTATTGTAAGTCTTATAGTCCAAAGTAGGGTTCTTCTCAGTGAATAGGGGTTCTGAGTGTAAACTCTTGGTCTATGTGTTGCAAGTAAATTAGACTAAAAGTATGGAAGTAGATAGGGGATCTTGTAGTAAATGTTGATTTGGCACGACAACATGTTGCAAGTAAATTACACTGATGGTAGATATGAAAAATAATACGGAGTAGAAGTTGATTTGACACGACAATACGTTGCAACTAAATTACATTGAATGAGCCGGTTAGTAACTTAGTACGCCGTATATACTAGTATGTACTCCCTCTGATTAAAAAAAAAAAAGATTTTCCTCTTTATTTTTACAGTTTTAAGTTGTCGTTTTAAGGACTAATTGTAGACTAAATGGAAGATCCATTTGTCGTTGAATCAAATGGAATTGGTAGGTTACATTGCAGAATAAAATATGTACTAATTTTTGCAATCAATAAATGATTTATTTGATATAAAAGTAGTTCTCAACATGGCACCTCAAAACTGCAAATAAAAAGAGGAAAATTTCTTTGAATCGGAGGGAGTAATACCAAAGAATGTAGACCAATTGTAACAAAAAAAAAAACAAAAAAATGTCGACCCATTGAAATCGGTCAATACAAGTGATTTTAACATATGAACAATATTAGCCTAAACGTTTCCACACAAAAATGTTACAAGTGGTTGACGCCGTTTATCACAATTATTACGAGAATTCAACTTTAGATTAGGTTTGGATTTCAATTAATTTGTTACGGAGTACAATATCATGTTAGATTATTTATTGCTCTAAACAAAACTCCATTTGTTTGATGTTTTTTTTGTTGTGTTTTGTTGAGAGAGAAGAATTTGTTTGATGTTTTAGGGGTTGCTAAACGCAACCTAAATAATACTAGCGTAACCTATTTTTTCCATTTTTATTCCAATCTTACCCTTAATGATATCTTTCTCCCTTCAAATTCTCACAGTTAACATTTAACCCTCCTTTTGAGAAGAAGAAAAAAAAAAAGAAAAAAAAATACGAAGAAGAAGAATTACAACCAGTTTCCGTACCTAAAATAAAGTCGTCTCCATTGACAAAAACCAGTTTTTGAGTTCCTCCCTAATCAGTAATCACAACCAAAATTCAAAACGAATTTCTCAGCGCAACGACAATACGCATCCCAAACATGACATCGAAAAAGAAATTAAACATGAGAAGAGTATTAAAGAAGTTATAGCGAGATTACGTCTGACAATAAACGAGACGAAAAACAAAGTGCGAAATGATGTCCTTGTTCATATTCTCTGAAGCCTGCGGATGTCTCATGTGTGTGCTTTCCACAAATCGCTAATCTAAACCAAACAAATTAATCACCTAAATTATCTGTAACTATTTCTCCATCAAATTAACATAAAAACGATAAATTATCAAATTGGAAGAACAGCGTAGAAGATTGGTTTATCAGATCTGTTTCTTTCTAACGGTGGGAAGATATTCCGTTTAGGGTATTTGTGTTATTTTAGGAAAAGTAGGGATATAATGAGTATTTTACCAGGTTACGTTAGTAAAAAAAAAAATTGCGTTTAGCAACCATGATGTTTTAAGCTAGTGTAGAATCTGTAGATCAACGAAATAGCACGAATCCATAAATTTAAAAAAAAAAAAAAAAATTGCTTACAAGCCTTCATGGGCCGAGAACTGACCGAAAAAATAGCCCAGACCAAGCCGGCCCAAATCCTGATCCTCTTCTTTCCAAAGAAGCTGTCCTTTCCAAAATTCAGTCAGAAGCTAATTTATTTGAGCAATCTCACGCTAAAATCAGTCCTCCAATAATTCTTACATATTTTCCGTATTATTTGTTGTTTTTTTTTCCGATGTTTTTATTTGATCAGTAACTTTTAGCAATATAAAATCACCACACCCTAGTATCGTGAGGGTGAAGCTACTTGAGATGGGATAGATGGGTGAGTATGAGTATGAAGTAAAAGAGGATGAGACAAATGTTATGTTAGTGTGCAATTATTAGCGTTGTCGTGCATGAAAATGTTGCTGATTTACAACTACATAGAGGACGATTATGTGGATTTTATTGCGGGGTTACGCAATGAGGTAAAAGATAGAGATAGATCATCCCACGGACTCCCGATTTTATGGTAACGTAATTGACGTATGTGAGTTAGGATTGTATGCACAAGATAGTTCGAGATTAGTGTATTCCGAGTTAGATGGTTTACTAGTGGGTTCTTCTAATTTCGTCAAAGCTATCAACTTTTTAGCAAATTTCAAAGATAATGCTGATTGTAGGATTGTTGGTGGAGATGATTATTTGAAATCGTGTTTAACACTGGTGTGTGTTGTGATTTGTGAGGCTACAAAACTCGAGATACTTTGTAAACTGTTTGATAGAGTTTTCAAGTCGGGTGATGAAGTCCCTTTGTGCGTATGGATGACGAAACTGATGGATAATTGGGAAGATATGTCTAAGGAGTTGTTACACAGTGACTCACATCTTGAAAATGATCCTAATTGTGATTATTTCCTTCCCAACCATGAGAATGGCTGGTATGATGATGTAAGATGGGTGGTTGGAGTGACTTGTCAAGATGTCGTAAAATGCGTTGGTATTTTACGCAATTCTCCACCATTGGATAGTATGTCAGTTGATTTTTGCAAAGGAGCTCGTCTACTTCAAATATATTCAGTGAGTGTGTACATAAATGGTACTGGGGGTTGTAGGAGTGTTTATGGTACAGTGACCGCTTCCAATGCATTTGATACTTATAGTTTCTATGACCGAGACCAACCTCATCATGAGCTTATAGAGTCGGGTGGTACATTGTCGTTAAAAGATCCCCAATGCTCGATTTCTTGTAGTCGACATATCCATATTTCCTTGAATCTCATGGAGGTGGGTGATGGTAAGAATGTGTCTAAAGGTACTGTGATTTATGGTGTTCTTCGTGACGACAAGTTCAACAATTCACTACTTTCTGCTATGGTTCGGGGTGATAATGGCTACGCGGTCCTGCATTACTCTGTATTTGATCAATCGATTCCTGCCATTGTGGAGGCAACGTTTGTAGTTGAAGATAGTGGTGATAGTGGTGAGACTAGTCTTGTTCATAATAATAATCACATTTGTGTTTGCGGGAGTTTAGTTGCTCGATTTGGCGATAAGCTTTCATGTGTTACTGATTATGAGAAGAAATACTATCAAACAACACTTTATAATAAGCCTACTACTGGTAATGGTAACGATTTAGCAGAATGTACATTGAAAAATGGAGGGTGTAGTCGAGGCGAAGCTGTAGAGCTTGCAGCACCTATTAATCTTTTGAGACCAGTGGTTAATGTACCGGTCACTTGTCCATTAATAATCGAAGCAAATTTCAAGAGTTGTGATGGTGAACCGATTGCAGTTGGTTTCAGCTCTTGGGTGCCTGCTGCGGGTGAATCTGTGACTACTTTTGTGCTGCAGCCTTGTAGCAGAAGCAAAAAATCTGTTTTAGTGCAGGTGAGAGTGACATGGCGTAAAATCAGTTGAGTGAGATCTGATTTAGATCTTTGGTCTGTGCAGCAGACCATTGTGGTTTTTGGTGGTTTTGGTCTCTGCAGATCTCTTTTGTAGCAGGGGTATTATGCAGTCTCTGAGCACGAAACTAGGGCTGTTCGGACTCACAGAACTAAAGAAACACATAGTCGGAGAGGACACGTCTCAGCCTAGCCTC